>OV121058.1:4314843-4931250 GCA_921293045.1 Aplocera efformata | reverse complement strand
CCCAGTACTGAGCGGACGGAAATATGCTTAAATTAAATCATCTAAAACAAGTTTTGCAATGAGTCTACCGGCAACGAGTGAGTAACGAGTGATTTTAGAACTAAGGTACTTCCCGTAAAACTGCGCAGTGTTGTTGGATGTGGCAATTTCCTAACTATAGTATGTAATCATTAACGCCAAGAAGGCAATGATTTATTCCATTCACTTGCTCTTCATAACTTGGCCTTACATCATACCTGAGCGTAATGACATTGACCCTGCCAATCGCACTTGAGCCGCCAATAGATGGCACAAACATTTGCTTTGCACTTTCTATTTCTACTACACGGGCCGTTGTGAATGAATTGACGTCAATAAACTGAGATTGTCACTTTGCAGTGTTTACACCTCTTCAACCACACATCTTCTTATATGTCCATAAAGAAGACTCAAAAGGACTGCTTTTTGAGCTAATGCAGAGATGCAGTGAAAGTGATAGTTGTACAAATTACGACGACGACGACGACGTTAACACACTCATACCTCTGCACTAGGATTCCCTGTGTCGCAGATGGCATGGACAAACACAGAAACACAAGACAAACACCCAAGACCCGAGAACAAACTTCATGCTCACCACACAAAGTGTGCCCCGACCGGGAATCGAACCCGGGACCCCTCGCTTCGAAGGCAGGGCCACGGAGCCGTCGAAACAAACTTACACACGAACAAAATGCCTTCCCCTTAACTAGAGACCGTGCCACTGGATACATTCTTGAAAGTATTCCAGATAGCAAAATTAAATTATACCAAAATTACTAATTATCTGTATCATATGGCGAGATTGTAATATAATCAGATTACAATGTTAAAGCCAAAAGCCGTATTCTCGGCCCAATAAATTCAATTCCTTTCGAAGCTAATATTATTATCATAAAATAAAGAAGAATCGCGCTAATATGATATTTTATAGTAAGCTTTTATAATACTTTTTGACTTAATGACAATATTTTAATGAGTTTATTTTCGATATTTACATTGTGATTGTCAGTTTTTGTGAATGTGCTAATATATTTACGAGTGCACATCAAATTCTCGAGGCTTCCATCGAATGGGAACCGAATTGAAAAAGTAGATTTTACAATTTCCTGACATGTAACCGTAATTATATTTACGTCCTTAAATCTTTTACGTAATTAATGCTACAAAAACTGCAAAAGCTTTGCAGGTCCGTCACAGTGAATTTGAGTAATAAGATATTAAAATTATACGTTAAAATTATAGTTATACCTGTGAGGCGCCGGTTTATACCTATCAAGGTGAAATCTATAAAGGTAAAGTTCAAATATGCCGGATTCCGCATGGACGCTCAACAACAAAGAATAAAACTGACTGTCCTCACAGCTTAGTGGGTAGTAGCTCTGCCTTCTGGGCTGCGTGGGTTCGATTCCCACCAGCATTTGTGTGACCAACATATATGTTTGTTCTGTGGCTAGTCTAGGATATAAGCTATCCTGGTACCAAATTTAATCTAAAACTGTTGAACTATTCGAGTGTGATGGAATAACAAACATACACACACACACAAAATTTCACTTTTATAATATTAGTGTAATATAATACTAGACTAGAAGCCTAGTACTCGCACACAAAGTGACGCAGCCCCATATAAGTCTATAGAGACTTAGTCAAGCGACTCAGTCTAAGGCCATGCCAGTGAGTCCAAAGGTAAGATATTTAATTTTCGGTACTTTTCGCGGAAATGGTGTTGACATTATCTGTACGTATGCATGGCGGCCAACGTAATAACATGTCACTCACGCGCACATTAGTAATATTTTTGGGGGCTCAGGTGGCTCGCGTCCATAGTTGAGCGAGTACCCTCAAAACCCCTACACGTGACCCCAGGTGGTGCACCGGGTGAGCAAGCCCAAAGTAGTAGTTCGTCCGGAGAAGTACTGCCACCACACCTGGTAATCCGCCGCCAAGTGTTTTGATGGAAGGACGTGAGTGCCAGTGAAATCACAGGTTCATGACACGTTTTGTTGACGGGCGCACTTAACATCAGGTTAAGCTCGTTCCGTCACGGCAATCCAATAAAAAAATACTGTGTTTTATATTAGCGCTACTTTCCAAGCAACGAAATTACACTAATAACTTAATTACCATTACTGGCTCTTTATCGCTCAGCGCTTAAAATTAAACAGTCATACGGTGATTTGGGAGAGTTTCGTTTTAGCACAAATCCATATATGAATATACTAATTAGTTACGCCTTACGCAGACGAGTAACCAAGTTTGTCGGCTGAGTCCACAGTCTGAGTTTGACCCAACTCAAACCTCATATTCTACCCTGACAGCTAGCTTGGTTAGCTTGTTTGGACCCGTTTATTTTAATCAAGTTCTACCTTGATAGACTATTGTCCGGTCGAAAAAACCGGTATGTGCTGGCTAGTGGACTATATTATTTTTTAAAACATTCCATGTCACAGGTGGCATGGACAGAAATATACACCCAGAACCCGGGACCCCTCGCTTTAAAGGGTAGCTGTTAAGAAGACTGATAGTCGATTTATTAGTTTTTAAATCGGTTATTTGTAGTATCTGTGACATTAATTCACGATGCTGCCAAAACCATGGACCTGCTAACTATAATGTGAAGTGACAGGTGTATTTTGTCGTTTCAGTATTGCCAATTAACTTTGAAGTATTTACACAAAAATTGGGAAAATTGCCAAACTAATTTAAATTTAACATTTGTAAATAAAAGCACATATAATTGTTAGTTCCGTACGGGAATCAGTTAGTTTTATCACAAGCTTCGAAAGGCACGTACAAGTAAAATAGGAAATTAAAGCTGGTGAAAAGACGTATTGTTCGTCTTTTTACAAGCTAAGCTAATACCATAGTCTATCACCATAGTCTTAGCTAATTCAAAGTACGTAAACTGAGGATTTCCAAGTCACTCTTTTAAAATCTGAGCGATAAAACAATATAGCCTTTTAAGGCCAAGAACCGTTAAAAATACAGCTTAAATTCATGCGTGAGAGTTTACTTGCAAATTATAATTTGGCTCCATAACCTGTTTTGTGACCTCAAACCGCATGTAACGGGAGGTAATCACGAAAGTTGTTTCAACCCAAGGTAATGTGGATGCATGACTAACCTCACGGCTCAGTTGGTCAGCTCGCCTTTTGAGCGGTTGGTCGTGGTTTCCAATCCTACCCAGGACACACAAGCGCGGGGCCCGTAGCAAACTTTAAAGAAGGGCCTTTGATCTGCTAAATTGGTTGTCTGTAAAGTCGATTTACGGTAATTTTACGTGATAACGTCATAAGAAACCTTGATGAAACAATTCACGTGTAGGTTGTGTGTATATGTTACCCAATAAATAAATAAATCACCATTTCTAGAACTTGGTACTGCGTAATTTTTTTCCAAACAATAAACTCTTTTTCTACTTATCCGAATAACATTTCAAGGGAGGATTACTTCTATACAGTCTTACTTATAAAGAGGTCGGATTTAATTCACTTTAGGAACATAAATGACGGTACGGTAAACATAACACATTTCAATTCTAAGACAAAGGTGTGTAAATACTGGTTATTTGCTCATTACATCACGTGTGTGGGACAAAGTAAATAGGTATACTTGAATATACATCATTGTTGGCAAAGAGAATTATAGTCACTTAGTCGTTTTAATTACTAAAAAGGAGTGGAATACAAATCTTTAAAAATAACACGAAAACTTCAAATGAGGAATATTTGCTTAGATAAAGGTATCTATTTCTTCAATCATTATGAAAAGATGATAAATTTTACCTCATTATCACTGTTAATTAAACAGTCTAGGGTGATTAATATAAGGAGCTATTTGTTACACATAATATGTCGCTCAATGCGATATTATATGGCCATTCTAGTTTCCGGGAATTACTTAAAAATGATCTGATAAAGATGCGCCCAAAGATTATGAAGGTACATTGATGTACCTATTTCATTCGATAATTTGATCAGAACCTCGGGGTCATTTAGGATAGAAACAGGTACAAACTTGACAATTAGGTAAGGATACCTGAACCATGAAACATGAATATAATGATCCAAGCGAGTGTATGTGAAGTATTCCTGGGAGTCACAATAATCATTATAATCGATTTTTTTTTGCTGATCCTGTCCAAACGTGACACAAATAAGCAATATTACGATTATCTTTTGATTCTAATCATAACGGTAACAGTAAGTCAGAAATAACAAAATGAAACTATGATAAACTTATATGGGGGACGGCGCGTACGCAGTCCCCACTACCAAAAATAGCGCACCCGAGTTATCCACATTAGGGATAATCGCAGAGGTCAACCCAATCCGCAGTGCAATGGATAGGCCTCGCTCTGGGGGAACCGCCTTCTTGATCACGGTGTCCCCTGTGCCAGGTAAGTATGCTTTGTTAACGCCACTGAGCGCTACTCATGAACCGCCGCGAGTTTTCATCAGCGCGATGCAGGGTTGTGTTGCCGCAGCTAGCGCCATCTAGTTATGAAATCGGAAATATTTTTGGGCACGTCCTTTCTTTTTTCAATGCTCAATTTACAGGATTCATTGTGTAAAAATTGCAAAGTTACTACTTTGGTTTATACGCCCTTTCTCTGTCTACCCTAAACTATCGAGATTTCCTCCTAATTATAAATCGGTAATAAATTAACCGTATGATAATTGATAACCGTACATGAAACATCAATAAATATACACCCAGAAGCCAATTTGGATCTTTTAACTGTAAAACATTTTGCACTTTCACTCCCGCTTATCGAGAATAGATGTAGGTGCAGATAATATCTTGAGGGACAAAATGTAAGGTTGTATGTAAGTCTTTTGTCGATCACAAACACGGATTGAGCTGTCACCAGATTGGTAGCATTACATAACCTTTTTCGAATAGGTACCCACCATGACTCAAATAAAAACATCATAAATTATAGTTACTTAGAACCTTTAATCAAACCCCGCTAAGTGTGATAATAATTTGCCCATCGAGTGTTCCGTATCAACGACTGTTTTTGTTGAAAAATTCTGTGAAAATGAACCGTATCATATTTAACCTATATTTAAGGGATTCATACAGCACGGAACCCTAAAAAGGATGAACAATAGTTACTTAGTACATATACACTAATAATATTGACGCAATATTAACACAAGAAATAACTCAAATATTTTACCCGTAAAGGAGTGTATATTTCACACCGGATAGTAAATGCACAAGTTAATGCGAAATTCTTTAAAGGAAATATGCAAATAAGTTAAGACAATATTTGAACCTTAGAATAAATATAAAATTAGAAGAGCGTACAGTGCAAGGTCGTGCCTAAAGTCTAAAGCTAAATATTTAATTTTCCTTACGCCCGGCATAATTCGTACGCTTGTGTCCGTAGCAACAGTTAATTTGTGGAACTCACTCGCATACTTTGATTATGTTTTGGATTCATTTTTTGATTGAGCGATATTTGCTGACACTCTCCTTCGTCTACTTTGATTCTATGATTTGCACTTATTAAGAGTTACCTCTCTAATATAGATGAGATTCTAAGTCATGCGTCTGTAATTCACCGGCACCCAAAATGCCACACCCTTCCACTGGAACATAGAGAGCACTACTTGGCAGCGAATTACCAAGACGTGGTGACAGTTCACCTTCGGACGCAAGTAACTTAAGCTCCAATACCTGCTGTAAGTCTACAGAAATATCACTCATAAAACATCTACATTGTAAGTCTCTCGTAATCCATAGTTACACAGAAAAGACTCACTATACTTACTATAGACCTATTACATAGGTATTATATAAATCAAGGTAAACATATCTATAATGGTAGAAGCAGTTTGTGGTTTATCAAGATTGTAGACGGTCTTTGTGCTAAATTACTAAGCTATCGCAATGAGACATTCGAAACCATCCAGTGAACATAAAGAAAATTCAATTTTTGAGCATGAAGTTTGTTCACGGGTCTTGGGTGTTTGTTTATTTATTTCGACACACCAACAACAATTACATAATTCACTGAACTTAAATTAAATAATGATTTTTTCTTTAAAGTACTTGTCACTTAGAAGAGCATAAAAAGTGCTTGAATGAAGATTTAGTTGTTAACAATACAGATATTGTTTGTCTTATGTTTGTGTGTTTGTCTATGCCATCTGCAACACAGGAAATCCTAGTGCAGGGGTATGAGTGTAAAACGAAAAAAAAAGAAAAGAGTAAAAGAAAATTGTGATTCATTACCAACTATAAAATTTAATCATCTTCATGTTAGATAATAATAATAAATTTTGATTGCATGCACACCAAAATGTCAAGGAGAAAACGAAAATTACCCAATATGTTTTATAACTATCGAAATTGCCGACTTACAATGACCTCACCTGTCTGTCAAATGAGTAAGTGGCCAACACTACTTGCGGCCACCAAAGGATTTCGATATAGCTTATCTATTACTCATGCTTCGGTCGGGGAGGACCTAAGTGATATTTCTGTTTTTATGGGCGGAGGTAACCACTTACCACCAGGTGGGACTATAGCCCGTTTCGTCACTCCTTAAAATAAAAAAATATGAGGCAAATCCTAGTTAAGTTCTAAGTTTAAGTCATATGCTGCGAGATACTCCACCTTTCCTTAAATAGGTAAATTTCTTTAACATCACTATTGACGATGTTGCTCGCGTCCGTACGTAAGTACCTACACTCAGAGTCACGTACCCCTGGCCGGGTGGTTACCCCTGTTACCCCTGTTTTCGAGGATCAAAGTAGTTATGTGTTAATCCGGGATATAAGCTATCCTGGTACCAAATTTCATCCAAATCCGTTGAGCCGTTTGATCGTGAAGGAGCACCAAACATATACAAACAGACAGAGACACACACAAACTTTCGCCGTATATTATAAGTGTGATGGTATAGCCTACCGTTTTTTGGTAAATTGTAATACAACCGAATTCAATCTAAATATATATTTTGTGTATGTAATTTCATCAAAACTTGACTTGAGTTACCTGTTTGTCAATAACTATTATAGTTTTAATAAACACAGTTTCACCATAAAACGAGTTTGGGCGGATCAACTTTTTTGCAAATCTGTCTATAGAGACAGACTGTCCTATAAGTTTTAGACTCAGTAGCACTTTAAGGTTAGATAGGTTATACAAATCACAATTTTTTGTTTATGATAGATTTTTCTAATTTAATATTAATATTTTTTGCAGACCTTATTGGTGCAACCAATAAGGTTTTGCTTTAGAGATTTTCTCGTGTGAAATCTGTAGCAAATTATAAACTCTCGCTTCTTGGCAGTAGACTAGTATGTAATGTACCTAGTAAATTATAAGAAAAGTAATTTTTTTAAGAAGAAAACGTAAGTTCAATGAAAACTTTGGTATTTTGGAGCCCCTGCATGAATAGACGAGCAATGCGTAATGAGACATAGGTACTGAAACTTAAGGGAAATTAAATTCTTACGTGCATTGACTTAATATAAGACTTAAGGTTACCCATAGGGGTAGCCAGATCCTCGCTTCCGGATATTAATATATTATTATACAATCAATCCAGATGTTCCTAACAGATCATCTAACTTAAGCAACTTTCGGTCCGGTCAGAAGTTGGATGGGTGACCATTTTGTGGCATTTGAAGGACACGTCAAGATGTCGGTCCCGGCAAGACTAGTTATTGAGTCATGTCGAAGGCCTTTGGGTGGCTGAAAAACTACTACACCAGAATTGACCGCTTATTCAGAAGGCTATATTTTGAGTCAACATTCCTGAGAATTCCTCATGGAGAGGCGAAACACGTGTAGATTGTATTATTGTGAAATACTCAACCTTCTGTTCTGGTTCCTGCAATGCAGTTCAAATTATCATCCGAAGATGTGTTTACTTAACCAAGCAAGTGTTATAAGTTCTACAATTTCTCGAAAGTTCGTCACTAGGATTTCTTGTCTTCTAAGTAGCACAGATTATATCACACACACATTCATGTAGGCTCTGGCTGGGAATCAAAAGCGGGACCTCTAGCTTTGAACACAATAGAAAATGATAGTCTGTTATTTTTAATAAAATATTGTTTATTTACAATTAAACTATATCCATAATATCTAAGTTATTGATGATTATTTGAACTATACAATTGATTTTAGTAACGTCTAGAAGTATTGTTATGCTAATCAATAATATTTTCATTTAATTATATTTATATGTTAAAAAAAAGTTTGCCGTGACGGGATGCGCGGCTGATGTGAAATATCGTGAACGCATAAGAGAGCATCATGCCGTTTGCCATCACGGCATACGAGTTGGTTTTACTGCCAAGGCACTCCGATAAACATTTCACGTCAAAAATATTTACGGTTATATATAATACTATCAGTGCCCCGCGGTTTCACTCACGTATAACTTAAAGAAATTACTAAAGTAGACTCATTAATCGTTTTAGTGTATCTTACGTTTATTTTGCCATAACCCCAGCGCATGCGGATAAAGCAGTTCGATAGCTTCTTCCGACTTACTTTACAAATGTCAATATTTAAAGCTTAATGCTAGATAGCCTATAGTCTTCCTCATGAATGAGGATGCTATCATAATATACAGAAATATTTTTTCAAATCCGACTTTGAGTTCCAGGGATTGGCGCATTCAAACAAACTCTTCAGCTTTATTGTATTAGTATTTTAGTGCTATGTATCCTACAAAGAAAATATTTTTATAACTGATAAAAACTTTTATCCTTAAAAATAGAAAGAAGACCGAAAATGAAGATCACTTCACGACTCACAGATTTGTCTTATTATTTTTCTATTATTTCCGGAAAAAGGTTTGTATGAAAAAATAAAGGTACTTAATATTTTTTCAGAGCACTGCTCATTTTCATCATTGGTAAATTGTACCCTTATCAGTAGTATATAAATGGAAGTTATGTTCAAAGCTGACATACTTATTAGAACTTGCAGAAATCCCAAAAAATGAAACTACAGGAAAATATAAAAATAAATCTACTCGAATTGCAAAAAGTCCACAATAAAACAAAAAAATATTTAGTTTCAGTACTTTCACAGTGATAATATTTGTATTACACACATTTTTCAACAAATAATAAATTATAGAAACTAATCATCTTCTAACGTTCTATCATGCGCAGGCGCAGCGGGCCATCAGGCGCGTACATGAATGTGACAGCGTACTCAAGCGGCTTGTGGTGGTACTCCAATCTGTAGCGGCGGAGTAACTGTAAATAAAAACTTATTAGTAATTATCGTTTTTACACTTGCAATAGGATTCCCTGTATTGCAGATGCAACCGGAGATATTATAATATCTCTGGTTCCGAACCCGGGCTTGGGTGTCGGGCGCATAGGGTCCAACTTGGGTCTTCGCATACTTTGAAAGGGTGTGATTTGGGTCTTCTCATAGTCTGGAAGGACCTAAGTTGCTTTTATATATTTAAAATCATGACAAATTTTATAAAAAATAACGTATTGTTGTTACGTTATGGGCGGACACTTAACATCAGCTGGGCCCTCAGATCCTTACTCACTTTTGTAACAATTTAAAACAACAGGTTACTGATATAACAACAGGTTACGGATAAACAGACTTTTGTCACTTTCATATCTTATTTTCGCCCATAACAGTGAAATTTCTTGATATTTCTGTCTCCCTCACCTTTGCTAAGAGGACTTGTATCTCCAGGTCAGCAAATCGTCTCCCAAGACATATCCTGGCTCCGTGGCCGTATGGCAGAGAGGCGAATGGGTGAAGCTTCCCACCAGACTCCAGCCACCGCTCGGGCCTGAACTCTTCAGGGTTGGAAACGAATTGCTCCATGTTTCCCGTCACTATTGTTGGGAAGACAACTTGCACCTGAAAATGCGAAGATAAAATACATAAAACATAAACGCTTAGACACTCAAACACCTATACTATGATTCCCTGTGTCGCAGGTTATATGGACAAAAACAAACTTCATGCTTACCACACAAAGTGTGCCTCAGCTGGGAATGGAACCCGGGACCCCTTGCTTCGAAGGCAGGACTTCTGCCAAGTAAGCTATTTATATGGAGCCGTCGAAATGGTGTAATTGTGAAGAACAAGCTTAGGTACACAACAAGATAAATTAAATTACTCTTGACGTATCTTTGCCCTTTCATGATAAGTGAAAGGGCAAACCTATGGCCAAAAGTAAAGAAATCTCTATTACAAAGCCTAACTTCTCTGTTTGTCCTATCTTTAACAGCTAGTTTCAATAATTAACTGATGATTAACTGATGATTAACTGATGGCTGATGATGATGATGTTTTATAAAAAATTGAATTAATATAAGTGCTTACCCCTTTAGGGATGTGGTATCCGCAAATAACATCATCCTCCTGCAGGGTTCTGCCATTACCGATGACAGTGGAATACATTCTGCAAACAATATAAGTCTATTAACATTTCCTGTAAATTAAAGTTTATTAAGTTAATTACATCCGCAAGAGACCTTACATCTTATACTACCATGGAAGGACCTGAGTCGTCGTCGTATCATTGTTACGGGTAGCGGTAACCATTGTTATTCCATCACTTAAGTCGCAAGAAATGTTCAATAACTGTAATAATGGAAGTATGTGCTAACATTCCCGTGTTCTCGGCACTAAGCGGCAGAGGAGGAAACCGTGAGGTTTTTTAAAAAAAGGTTTTACCCCCTGGCGTAAATTAGGGATAAAAGTATTGAAGACAGTTTTTTTAGATTTCTTAAATCAATCACTTGTTAGAAATGTAGAGTGGAGAGTTCGCGCCATGGGTTGGGACTAAAAAAATGGTACTAGCTGGCGGCGTACCTGATGTTAAATAGTTACCACCGCCCATTTATAACAGCAATACGGTATTCCCTAACGAAATCGAAAAGCGAATAATGAAACAATGAAGCAAATCGTTCTATCGACTTACAAAAGTATGGGAAGACATAAGTCGCATTCCGTTGCGCCCATCAGTCTGAGACGGGGACGTAACATCTCTGCTATTGCATCGGCACCCACTCTCGTTCATTATACCACAGCAAGGAGAGTGTACCACTCCTTTGTGGTGGATTCATTTTACTTTTCATTAGGACTTACCTGAACACTTCTCTCACGAAGGCCTTGGTGTAATGGAGCTTATCCAAATCCCCATAAGTCAGGGGTTTATTGGGATCGGGCAAAACTCGGGCAATTTCTTCTGCCATTTTGTCCTGCTGCTTAAGCCGCGTCGATGCTTGGTAGAGAATGGAACAAACTGCCATCGATATCTGAAATATAAAAATAAATGTGATTATAATAAATAAATAAACGTTTACACACTCATACCTCTGCACTAGGATTCCTTGTGTCACAGATGGCATGGACAAACACAAGACAAACACCCGAGAACAAACTTCATGTTCACCACACAAAGTGTGCCCCGGCCGGGAATCGAACCCGGGACCCCACGCTTCGAAGGCAGGGATACTACCAACTAAGCCACGGAGCCGTCTAAAATATTACATGAAGTAATGTGGCATAACTTCCCTAATTGTTCATTACAAATGATACTTTAATAATAAAATACTTTAATAAATCAAAAACTATTCGCTAAGATAGTCAACGCTTACCGTATCAATACCAACAAGAATAAGATCCAGTGCCATAATCGTAGCTATCTTGGGGTCTCCCTCGCTCCTCAGCACTCGTTCTAGCAGAGACAAGTCGTCTTCAGAAGTCATCTTCTTAGTCTTCAGCCGTTCTAAGGCTTCGTTTATGTATTTGCTGCATAATCTGAAAATATATTATTGGTATTTTGAAACGTTTATGACTCGAGTCGTAGACAGATTGTATAGTAGTTATTAGGAATTAGTGATCTCGTAAAGAGTTTATTTTATTTCAATAAACGAATTCAGTTTGTTCTGAGATTACTTTATTTTTCTCGGGAAATTTTTGGGGGTCCAGTGGCTCGCGTCCTTAGCTGAGCAACAAAAAGCAGCAGTAGAACTTGAAAAAAGAGAACAACGAACGTGAAAAGTTCGCCCGGAGAAGTACTGCCTCCACATCTAGTTATCTGCTGCCAAGCAGTACGCATGAGACGTAGCATCTCCGTCTCGAGTGACGGGCGCTACAAGGTCTTCAAATACTAGACCTAAGTCGTATTGCTGTTGTTGTTCGCGGAGGCAATCACTTAACATCAGATTACATAAAACAGGGGAAAATTCGACGTCACGGTTGACCTGATCTCAATTTTCATTGATGCTTCGTAATCTGGTGATTAACAATCATCAGATCTTGAAGCTAGGACTGGTTAACGAAAGAATAGCTCAAGACGTGTCACATTTATTTACAAGGTTCTAGACAAGTTAAATCATGTATGCTCTCCCAACACTGTAGACATTGTGGAACTTACTCGACAAAGAAGTTCATATTGTTGACATATTTGGTCCACAATGGCGTGGGTATGTACCGCCAATATGGCGCTTTCAGCTCGAGCACTGCAACGTTCCTTAAGGCGTATTTAGCCGCGTCAATTATTCTTTGCGTTTCGGAATCGCTAGTCACTGAGGGGGAGAGGCACCCAAGTCTTGTGTCGAGGGCTACTCGGCCAATACCTGAAACAAAATAAATATTTCAAGGACATCATATACAGCGCCATCTAGCCCCAACCTAATGATACTTGTATTAAGAAGATAAGTAATAGAATACTGGAATAGTTTTTTTATTTTTGTATATACATACATAATTATAATAATTAACAGCCAAACCCATAATAAACATGTTCGTCGTAGAAATGCTTGTAGATTGGCAAAGTTGTGCGTTTGAAACAAGAAAAAGGTTAACCTAAAAACCTACACAAAGGATTAAAAAATCTATTTGAGTGCCACCTTCTCAAAAATTTCCTTGTCTTAGAACAAAATGCCTTAAGAAAGACTTAGGGTTGCAGTTGCAAGCAGCAGGGAACACATAAAATGGACAGTTTATAGTCACAAGCATTATGTCGAAAAATCTAGTACCTATATCATTTGTTTTAACTTACATTCTAAGGACCACCGGTGAATATCATTGTCAAACTCATGAGGTAGGTCGCCGTGCTCATCTCTCGCGTCTTTCATGTACTTAATGAAGTCTTCTGTCACCAGCTCGATGGGGGCTACGTATTTCTTCACCGTCTGCGGCTGCAGGATTGGCCGTTGAACTTTGGAGCGGAACCTGCGCCATTGGTCACCATGCCTAGAAAAATATATATATAAATTATTAAATAACGGATATACAATATATTTCAGGATTCCATCCGATTTCGGATTTTTATCCAATGACTAAATCCATTAAATCCAAATCCAAAATTAATTAAAATTCTTAAAATTATTATTGAAGAGCTAGTTCGTTCGACATGAAGAGATTTTATTATCAAATATTTGCGAGCTTGCGTTTTAAATTTTTATTTATATTAAATTATTATTGGCACAAATAAACAAAGCATTAAAATAAAATATTCATGGACATATTTCACACAGCGCCATCTGGACCCAAACTAAAAATAGCTTGTAATATGAGAACTAGATAACTTATAGAATATATATAGTACTTTTTTAAATACATTCGCTATACAATAAGTAATACATATTAACACCCAGACACAGATCAAACATTTATGTTCGCACACAAATGCTTGCAGGCATTTGTGTGCGAACATGTGGGAATCAAACCCACAACCTACAGCGCAGCCATGAGGCTCAGTTTTTTTTTTTTTTTTTTTTTTTTTTTTTTTTTTTTTTTTTTTTTTTTTTCCTCTTGTGTTGGAAGGCTCAGTTGGTAGTAATATTTATTAGCTGGTAAAATACTAACAGTCAGTCCGTCATGAGATCATACTACTTTCCGAAGCCGTCACGTGTAACCTCGATTCCCGCGCAAAACCAACATTGCTTCGTAGAAATCGCAAATAGAATAAAAATGGGCATAGAAATGTGATAGGCGGTTACTAGGGCTTCCAGGCAGTTGGATTTCGGAAGGATTGTCCCAAATTTCTAACTGAAATGAGACGGACTGTTCGTAGATAATCATCTGGAGGTTAACCTCCATGCAAGCTCAATGCATGATTGCATGTATCCACTTTGAGATAATTTTCAGGATATTCAAAAAAAGTTATATTATTAAGAGACGTCTGGTTTAATTTTTTTTTTTTACATTTTGTTTATCTATTTCAATAACAAAAAGTTTATTACTTGAGTTTTTTGATGTGGTTTACCGAATGACTTTCTTCGTAATTTAATAGCTTTATTTATTTATTTTTAATTTCGTTCGTGTTGTGTTTGTGTCATAAGTTTAGCCAATTTAAAGAATACAAATTAAAATAATAAATAGGTTTATATTTTGTTTACCATTTCGATAAATTTGTGTTACAATGTAATTACTATGTGTAATAAGCACTCTAATGAATGATTCACTAAATAATGAATAAATTACACAATAACTTTACTATGCATATAAATATACTTAAGACGTTTTTTTAAATAACTTCTAAAATAAAATAACGTAGAATTAATGCCCTTTTATTTTTACTTCAATTATCACTAAATAGGAAACCACTTTTGTGTTCCGGAAATTGTCCAGAGTAGACATTTATTTTGGAAACCCACGCGCTTGCTTCGTGCGGTTGGTACCAAACTATCTACTATGGCATATCGTGAGAGTATGTGCGGAATACAGAAGCGGTGACGAGCGGGAAACGTATCACATACTAACACTGTTTCTATCATTATTCATTTAAACTGACGACACCTTGTGCTTGTATCGTTTAAAAAAATTCAATAGTGGAGCGCAAAATACTTGTTGATACTAAAACTGTTGCTTACTTGCGTATCTTGTTTAATAATAATTTGGAAGTGAAAAACTAGCGTGGGAGTAATTACAATCAGATCACACTATACTTTCACAGCTCAATATTAATTGGTAGTAGATCTGCCTTCTGCACTGTAGGTCATGGATTCAACTCCCATTCAGGCCATGTTTGTTCTGTGTCTGGGTTTAATTATATTATAAGCATTTATTTACAAAAAAAAAAAAACAATTTTTGTATTTTATCAGTTAGTTCTAGTTTAGTTCTCAAACTTTGCTTAGTTTGGAACTAGACGTGGTATGGAATGTGGATGGAAATTTATTTAATATGTTTTTTTAATATCTGTTTTTTCATCATTTTCCTGTCTGTTAACCTTTGCTACTGGACCTTGGCAAATCCTGGACAGCTACAAATAATACAATTTTCTTACGGAGCTATCAGTTTTGCTCGGCGGATTACGAGTAGAAAGGTGAGATCTTACGTAAATATTACGTCACCTTGTCTGCAAAATATTACATCTGGTTACGAGTTAGTGAGGTGAGTGAAACATGCTTTACAACAAACACTTATACACTAAAGCCCTTGCACTAGATTTCCTAGTGTCGTAAAATAAAATCGTTTCATTTTGATTTGGTAATTCCACGGGACTAGCACAGCTATGCAATTGACCGAATTTCCTTCGACTTTCACTCGCGGTATCATTACGGAAAGTAACAGAAAAAATAACAAGAAATTATTAAAAACAAAAAAAACGACTGCGTGAATATTTCTAATAAGGCCGCCCATTGTACATTAACTTGTCTTCAAGTAAGTTGTATTTATATAATATTTGTTCATAATTAAGTGTGGTGTAGGTACAATAAAGTATTTTTGTATTGTATTTCTATTTACTTTTAAGTTGTACAATATATATTTTTGTAAGCCATTTATAAAACCTCTTTGATACCACAAGCGTTAGGTTTTGAGGAAAAAAATATTTTTAAAACCATAATATGGCGCCAAAATTTAAATTTTGGTATAGCCAGTATTACCCAATAAATATGAATCTAACGACACCACTCAAGCTGAACTCTATAAGCGGTTTATGCTACAGAGCGTGCCAAAGATATACATACAAACATACATACACTCGAAAAACATAACTCCTTCTGGTGCAGACAAGTAATCAATTGGATGAAAAATACATTTAAATTTAAACCCAAATTCACATTGTTAATAACAATTATAGCTATCTGTTAAATAATAAATGGAACTTTTCTATAGTATCCATCCTCAGTTTAAAGATTGTTTTGGCTGTTAGTTGAGTTCAAAGCTAAGATAATTAATTTTCGACATTTGACTGTAATGTTATTGAACTGGCAAGGCAATTCGTACGTTTGTACACAAGGTGGCAGTGTAATTACATGGCATGCGTTCAAGGCTTCACCGTTGAGCGGAATTTGTGTGACATTGTCTTATTTTGTCTAAATTATTCTATGATTTTCTACTGGAATAATCAGAAGGGGCGACATAACATAAAACTTCATCTCTTGAATAGTTCATATCAGCAACAGAGTTGGGTATAAAAAGCAATATAATTATAATGTTGTCTACTTTTGCCGTTGATTATGGATAGTGGTAACCACTTATCAAATCGGGTGGCCCATCTAAACATGAATAAATGTGAAAAGATATTTAACGCTTAGAAATTCATAGAAGGTTATTACTAAGTACTAACTCTTTAACGAGTATTTTTTGGATTGAATATTGAATAAGAATATTTATTCCAGACAACAAAGGTGTAAAATTTCTCTTCATTAATTAAGACTGTGATGTATACAGTCCAGCCTTAATGATATATTTAAGAAGATTCCAACTATGTACCTATAATACGAAATATAAATCCATCATGGCCACCAATCATATTCTCGCAGACTTAATGTTGTAACTTTTTCGTAATGCGTGGGATGATATTTGAAGATAATATAAATCTCATCGAGACGAAGACATCTCGGAATTAACACATTGAACAAACTGATACCTACAGAGTATTTACCCATTCCGAGGATGTTTGCCTATTCTTAGTGTTTGTATAATATTTATGATAAACGTCCGTTTTTACTTGAGCAAATTTTTGTTAGTGTCTAGATAATGTCTTGTATGGTGTTAAATGAAATTCTCGGTTTCTTAGGTGGAATTTAATCAGTCCAAGCATTGCGTGGTGCCACCATCATATCCATACCGATAAGTATTATATATACTATAGGTATTTATTGTATATGGTGTACCTCACGGTAGCGTAGGCTCATTGAAATTTTAATAGAATTATTAAAATCGGTAAAATAACAAGAAGAATATTCCTAAGCACAATATTTCCTGTTCAGAACCAAAAAGTAGCTATCAGAATAAATTGTAAATGTGAAAACACGTAGACAACCTTGACATCTCGTATGTAAAAGTGAGCCGCAATATCGATTTACCCTTCCCGCGAAAGTTCATACGAGACCGGTTTTGCATAAGATGTGCCTACTCTATGTAGACATGGAGAAGGTACTCCGTCTTGTTTACTCAAGGTGTTTGTGGACTGAGGAAAGGAATTGAAGCGTGGAACGAAATTGAAAATTAAACAAGAAACAATTGCATATATGCCCAAACAAAGCTGGCAATTTGTAATGAAATTGCCAGCTTTGTTTGGGCATAAGGGATAAATACTGTTCAAAATAGCTTGAACATTGAATTTGCACAACACCATAAACGAGAAGGACATTCAAATAATTATCACTATTTTACGCTAGTTTGCGACTTATTGTGCGTGTCCCATAGCAAGGTCGCTTGCAAGCGTCAAGAGGCTGATTTTAGCCATAAATCTAACCATGTTAGATTTTATCTCAAGTGCCGGTGAAATTACAGACATATGAGGCGTTACGTTCCTTTCTCAGTGACATCAAGGCAATGAGACTTCTTCTCAAACTTCGATCTTTGAACTTGGATCTTCGTTTCTTGAGTTTTGTTGCTATTGTTGTTATGTCTAAATGGCAGTAAACATTTAACAACAGGTAGGCCACCAGCTCGCTCCGCATATGTACCGCCTTTAAAGCAGTTAGGTTTTAAGTTTGGTTCTAATTATGTTCTATCGCCTAGATTAGGAACTTGCTTTCAATAGATGTTAGCGTGAGACTGTTGACTTGTATATTCCTTGTTAAAAGCCATATAAAGACTCGCTAAACTCCGACCACGGCCTTGCTTCTATATCAATTGGTCTTGTACTATGTTTTGTATGCAGTACCACTTACCACCGAGTTGTGAGGTGGTAATGAGGGGAAATTGGCGTATGTGCAGAGTCATTGTGATTGGTTTAGTTATTAGCGTCAAACTGCAAGGTCGACGCAGTCTGATGCGCACGAATCACGTGTCATCTTGTATTTTGCATCACCATCATTTTAAAGTCAAAAAAGGAGTAGTAACCACCCGCGGTGGGCATTTAGCCCATCCCGAGCTATGGCCACATAAAAATACTTACAAATATAAAGTTAAATATTCTTCGACTAAAAGAACTGAAATGCTAAACCCACCACTCGTGGGTGCCTCACGGCCACCAAACCACATGTAATTATTTCACAACTTGACCATTGAGTTTAAACGCAACTGTTCACGCAATTTGTTTTGTTGATGCGTTCACACTGACAATAATTACAAAATTTGTGTATAAGTTTGTCTGGGAATTGTTATGTACAAAAGATAAATAGGATTGCAACGCAAAATGCATAATTTAGTGATAATCATAGTCGGGGTCAATTATTGCATTCAGGCGTTAGTTTGCGAACTTTTTTAAGATAATGTGAAAATTGGTGATATTAAGTACATCTCTGCTAAAAAGTTTAGTAGATGAGAACCCTCTAGTATCTCTAAACGTACAACCTGAGTGATGCCAAAGGAGCAACTAAAATTAACAATAGAACTTTTACCAAGTTCGTCCCCAGGAGTACTGCCTCCACACCTGGTATTGTCACCTGGTACATCGCCAAGCCTGGTGATTCACTCGTATTGGTGTGTTTCAGTGGAAGGGTATGGGTGCCGGTGCATGAGTCGTAATATCCCCGTCTCGGGTGTCAGACACAACGGGGTTCGATTTGAGTCGGAGGATCTTGGTCGTGTTGCTGTTGTTATGGGCGCAGGCAACCACTTACCATCAGGTGGCCCTTAAGATCATTCCGTCCGTTTTTAAGTATAAAAAAAGTATAACTTCTTTATTAAATGGCATTTGTCACTTAAAAAGTATACCTATTTCAAAGTTTTATAATTTTCGAGAGCTGCATGAATAATATTATTTTTTACGCGGTTTGCGGTGATATGCGTATTCATGGTTAATGGTGAAATTTTTCCACGAAATGTCTATGGGGTCACTAAGGAAGTACGCCAAAACGTATACAAAAAAAACAGCCGAAGTGATAACTACATCTTTCATATTGAAGTTAAAGACGTAGATATTATTTTAAATGATTAGTCATAGAATGATGAATGCATGCTGGCAAGATCATCAGTAAGTCCACGATACCTTAGGTGCTTCTTGCCCTTTGAATGTGTAACAATTTGTTTATTATTCTCGGCATGAATTAAGTTGTTCCTAGAACGCGTCTAGGTTGTTTATTGCATGATTTGTTTATGGTAACAGATATTTATCAAAGACCTTTATTTTTTGTTTTGTTTTTTTAACTCACTCATACCTCTGCACTGGGATTCCCTTTGTCGCAGATGGCATGGAAAAACACAGAAACACAAGAACAAACTTCATGCTCACCACACAAAGTTCGCTTAACGTAGCAAAATATGTTCTTTGCTGAAGGCATTATAGATAATTTTATTATTTATATCTAGTCTTCATAATTATTATTTAGCTTATTTATTTAACTTTTATTTATTTATTCTAACAAACAGTACATATGTGCTATTGTAAATTATTTAGAGTCTTAGATAATTTTGAAATTGACATTTGCGATTAATATCATTTGCTTTGTATAAATATTGATATTCAATTAAATGTAGATAATGTTTGCACACAATATTGACAGTAAAGTATAATAGAGACTATACAATTACAAAAATGTACCTGTAAGCGAATATACATATATTAAATAAATTCTGACTCTGAATCTGATAAGTATTACTAATAGTACAACCAGCATCGTTAACCACATAATATTGAATATTACACTAATATTATAAAGGTGAAAGTGTCTTTATGTTTGTTACACGTTCACGCCTCAACGGCTAAACAGATGCCCTGGATTAACACATAGGCTTTAGGGAAAAGTAAAGAATTCCCGTGGGATGGTCAACCGCGGGTAACACCACGGGGCGCAGCTAGTATGAACATAATTGGTTTCGAGTTCGAGTCTCGGCCGGGACACACTATGGCGAGCATGAAACTTGCACTCTGTTCTTGGGTGTTGGTGTTGTAGGATTTGTGTCCATGCCACCTGCGACACAGGGAACTTTAGTGCAGGGGTATGAGTGTAAACGTTTATTAAATATTAAGGTGTTTTTTTTTTTTTAAATCTTTATTAAAGAGCTTAATCTTATGCGATTATGTCGCTCTGTATAAAATATTAAGGTGTTAACAATTCCAATTTTACTGGAATTATTATTGAATGTGACTGCATACATTGAAATTACAAAATTAAGGTTCGACTAGGCCCACGTAGCACACGTATTATTACGTGTATATTATATACTAAACATACCTATTAGGGATACTTCGGCAAGGTGAAGAAACGATTTGCGAAACGAAGCGTCCGCGGGTAAATACCCTCAAATCCCTACACACGTAGACGGCTCCGTGGCTTAGTTGGTAGTAGCCCTGCCTTCGAAGCGAGGGGTCCCGGGTTCGATTCCCGGCCGGGGCATACTTTGTGTGGTGAGCATGAAGTTTGTTCTCGGGTTTTGTGTTGTTTCTGTGTTTGTCCATGCCATCTGCGACACAGGGAATCCTAGTGCAGAGGTATGAGTGTGTAAACTTTTATATACGTGCGAAAAAAGCAACCCAAAGTGGCAGTGGAACTTGTGTTAAGTTGGTCCGGATAAGTACTGCCATCATATTTGGTGATCCACCGTCAAGTGGCACAACGCAATGTGACTTGGGATGTGTGGGTACATTCATTACAATAATATAAAGCTCATTTCGTGCAGCCTATTTTTTTAAATCAGTAATTCTGAATTCATAATCATTTGAAAAAAGGAGGCTGTTAAAAGTGCAATACATAAAATGTTGCAACAAGTATACATACGTACCAAATTTATGAATTTCAAACCGGTTAACTTACGAAATATGTTTTTAAGTCCGACTAAAATTGCCTCTATTAATATTATCTTCCTGCCCTTATACCACTCAAGTGGGGTCGGCACAACATGTATTTTTCTTCCATTTCCCTCTGTCACGCTTCATCTCAGTACTCACTCCTTTCTTACGCATATCATCCTTCACACAATCCATCCATCCAATTGCCTCTATTAATATACTACTCTATATTTTTTATCTTTGTTAGCGCTCTTCATCAGTTTACTTCTGTTAACGATTAAAGTAATTCAAAGACCCTTAAGTTTAATGGTGGTATATAATTGGTCTGGAAAAAAGCTTTCTAATCCAACTAAAGGAACGGTTTTTTTTAATTGGAAATGCAAACAAGCATTATTGCAGTATATACAAACTCTGTTCATTACAATAAGTAAAAAACTCAATGTTATTATCTTTGTTCTAGTAGCAATTAACTAGTGGCAAAACTCTTCGGGAAGTAGGTACCGTAAGATAATCTAACCCATTAGGTAATTTGATATTATAATATAAACAAACGTAGGTAGATAGTAATTGCATTAATAAGATAACGTATAATTTGAGCTCTAATACTAACAATTACAATTGTTTAAATTAAAATTGCTCTCAATACTGTTCGAATCTAGCACAGCATTAGCATTTATTTATCAATGAAGTTTTGTAAATTCGACTGCCAACAATTGCATCCATTATCCAGCATCCATTGAAGAATTCAAAACATAATTTTACAAGTCCTCATAACTAAGAATACGATAACGCCGCAACGTTTGTAATTTTGGTGTTGTGCTTAAACCATTGATTGACTATAACGTGATCTGTGATGTGCTTCCATGTAGAACACTCAATGTACAAGGATAGAGAGAATTATTGGCAAGTGTAGTGCAAGTGGTGGAAGGGGATACTTGGCCTAGATGGCAATCGGAGCGAAGCGAAAGCGGTAGCTGGTGAATAACGTGATATGCGTACGACAATAACTACAGACAGATTGAAGTAGAAAAATTTCATTGATTTCAATTTAGATCTTGCTCTTTCCAAATTTATTTAACGTTGGTAAAGTACAATATGTTTATATGTCTTCCACGCTCTCTTTCAACCATAACAGAGGTCTGGGAGGCGGCATGTCTTCTGCCTTCTGAAGAGGAAGACATGCTATCACAACAAAGCCAGCCTGTATGACTCATTGTGGCGTCTATTCGCCTCTTTGCCTTTTTGTTATGTCCGTATCTTTACACTCGATCGAACAAATTTGTTCTATCAATCAATTAATCGCATGGTGAATTGCGTAAAGACTTCAGAAGGAACTTCTATAGATAAATTTATGCATGTAGCTATTAATGATTGGTATTGCGAAACACAAGTTTAAAGCACTGGTTTTAATGAATTGAATGTTGACGAAGTTATTGTTGGCTATAAATCATAGACAATGCATCATCGAGTTAACAAGTCAATGAAAATGTGAAGGCGTATGATTAAAACAACAACTCAACTAAACATACGAAATGCTCTTAGCGAAGCTTGCTTTGATGTTCCTAAAAGCTCATCTTAGTTAAGCAATTGTTAGCTAAGTCAGTATTTTAATGGGTGACCAAGCCTACGTGCTTCGGGGAACACGTTAAGATTCTTAGACACCGGAGGTAGACAATTAAACGAATGGATGAGGATTAATTTCTTTTTTAATATAATAGTTTAATTACTCTTCTTTAGATGTATTTTTTTATGTAACACGGTTTTTAGCATGCCCGCCACAATTTCTACTTTTAAAGTGTAAAGGGTGGTAAAAAAACCATTTCGCTTTAAGTTGTCCTTTTTTACAATTAGTTAAGATTTTGAGCAAAGAATCAAATAACATGCATTAAGTATACTTGAAGAAAACTCATCCAAAAGTTAATAGGTGTGTGAATATGACTCCGCCCCTTTTTGTCAAAATAAAACACATTTGTTCGCTTACAAAATTAAAAAAAAAATTATTGAAAGTATGCTCCATCTGCAGCTACAACCTTCGCCCATCGTTCAGGTAGTTTTCGTATTCCTTGCTGGAAGAAGTCCTGGTCTTTTGAGCTTATCCAGTTGTCAATCCAAATTTTGATACTTTCACATGAAGTAAACTTTTCTCCAGTAAGGTCTGTCTGCATCGTCCGGAATAGGTGGTAATCCGAAGGAGCTATGTCTGGTGAATATGGCGGGTGGGGTAACACTTCCCAGTCCTGTCCCTCTAAATATCTTTTTACGACTTCTGCGGTATGCTGTTTGGCATTGTCATGCTGAAGAACTAATTTGTTATGTCTATTCACCCATTCTGGTCGTTTTTCTTCTATGGCTCGCTTCAAACGCATTAGTTGTCGTCGGTAAACTTCTCCATTAATAGTTTCAGAGGGTTTGAGCAACTCATAATATACAATACCTTTCTGATCCCACCAAATACAGAGCATGACCTTGGCACAGTGAATATTTATTTTTGGCTGTGATGGGCCTGGTTCGCCTGGTTTCACCCAAGCTTTTTTGCGTTTAGGATTTTCGTAGTGTATCCATTTTTCGTCTCCTGTGACTATCCGATGCAAAAATCCTTTTCTTTGCTGTCTTTGAAGCAGCATTTCACAAATGGTTTTCCGACGTTCCATGTCTCTTTCTTTTAAATCATGTGGAACCCAGTCACCGGCTTTTTGAATCATTCCCATCATTTGTAAACGCTTTGCAACAGTTGAACGATCAACATTTAATGCTGCAGCTAATTCTGATTGAGTTTGGCAAGAATCTTCCGCCAATAATGCTTCCAATTCAGCATCTTAAAATTTTTTTGGTGGTTTTCCATGTTCTTTATCCTCAGTACTAAAATCGTTATTTTGAAATCGTCGAAACCATTCCTTGCAAGTTGTATTAGACGGAGCATGCTCACCATAAATCTCCACAAGCAAACGATAAGTTTCCGCTGCAGTTTTCTTCGCAATAAAATAATGTAATAACACTTCCCGCAAATGACGTTTATTTGGAATAAAAACCGACATTTTCGAAAAGGTGAAAACAATTGTTGCTTACACTTCAACCAAATATCATAAAATGCGTTAGATAGCTGACATTCAGTACTATCGAATACAAGTATGGTCATTTATTAGTACACGTAAACAATACTAAAAACGACATCTGTTGAGAAAGGGCGGAGTCATATTCACACACCCAATACATAATTTATCTAACATTAATTGAGATAACAAATGAATATTCACGGAAATTAAATATAATCGATAACGAACAATTACACACATGCGCTTCAAACAGGCAAATAGTACTATTAACATAACAATAGCATAATCAACGGTTGAAACACACCTCTAATTACTAAGCTACATCATTTCTAGGTCTAGGCTTGTAGATTACCCGTTCGGTACCAAGAACGCGTGACGTCTGTCAATACCGATGGAATAACAATTGACTATCCTTGGAAATGCAATGTCCCGTTGGGAGGGATGACAAGGGGTGAAATTACAAGCGCATGAGTCACATCCCGTCTCAATGTTACAGGCGCAGCGCGATGCGACTCGAGACTCGTGAAAAGACCTACGTTTTTATTAAGGGAAGGACCTGTGTCGTATTGCTGTTGCTTATAGGAGGCGGTAACCACCTAACATCGGTGGACCGTCATTACATCTCGACACTTTCATATAATTATAAAAACAATGATACTTAACCACGAATTAAACCCTCGGTGTGAGTCATCACTTCAGAGGTGATGACGCGATTGAAGATTTCCTGGTGCACTCGGTTCAACGCCGACAGGACGACCTGCCTCGTGCTAGTCTGCCTACAGCTTTGCCCTAGAGCCTAATATAATTTATCTTAAAAAATAAGATTACCATCCCGGGTGGTGTACGGTGTAAGAGGAACGCTTCCTCTGATAAGAGGAGCTGAGCTTTATCTCATGTACTAAAGGAGCTTTCCAATAACAGACAAAATTTATAATTTAGGCTTAGAGAGTAGTATAGCTTGGAATTTTCTTTCCAAGTCTAATTTAAATCGCATTTACACACGCCATCTTGACATCGCCAGCAAGTCACCGCCATACTTTGTCTTGCGCTCAAGGAGAATGTGATAAAATCAGCCTTACCCTATGACTTAGCCTTATCCTTATCTTACAAACAAGTTATATACTGCTACTAAAATGGATTTTGGGGTGTTTGGTTTGATATGTTTTGGGTATTTTATAACTACAGGAGAGTTTATTACAAGTAATCTTTGAATAATTTTCTTAGTAAATTCTGTTTACGAAACGAACATGCTCTCAAAAGAAAACATTTCTCTCACCAATTTAATTAAAATTACAACCTCTTGAAATCATCAAGATTTGAATTAGACTACGTTTTCGAATCAATCAAGATAATCTGGTTGGAGGTCCTCACCATTTCAATTTCTAACAGAGTTGAAATTCTAGACAGCAAACAATACAAAACATGTGACTCGCAAATTAAAAACAAGTAGATCTTTAATCGGGTCGTTATTAAAACCGGTCAAAACGTCTTCAAGGAATGTCGCAGATAGACCCTGCCCATAATTATACCATTTACACAACCGACAACGTTACCAAACTACGATTATTATAATCGCGTCGATTAAGATTCCGTCAGCTCTGAGGCCATCTTTTGCAACTCGAACGTTTTCTTAATGTACCCTCTTGATTGTGCGGAAAACATGCTTTTGATACTGTGCTTTTGATACTCTCCATCTCTACAAAAAAGTGTAAGATCGAATTGAGAATTTCCCCGTTTTTTTTTTTTTTTTAATTCTGTTAATATTTTGGAGTTGGGCAATGGGCATGCAAAAAGTATTAAGCAGTAGAAACACCCTAGTTTTTATTGAATTTAAATTCAAGTCTAACTGTGCCCTCATCATTACTTTCTAAAACCATTTATAAACGGACAGAGTTCAGAATTAATAACACCAGCTGATCAGATCATATTTTTGCAAAGTGAAAGTCGCTTTCCAATAAAACTAAACTCGGTAAAATCCAGTTGGTTTTAATACGTTAAACAAACTCTTTCTACCTTCTCTCTTCGACACATATGTAGATGAACTGACGAATAATTATGTACGTTTGAGTTATTAGCAATATATGAGATACATTAAGAGTGGATATGACTCTGTGGCATTGATAAACGATCCTCAGCATGGTTTGGTAGAATGATTAAGGATTATAAATCGGATTGAACTAAGATAAATAGAGATAAGACTTACACTCCAACAACTCCAGGAAGCTCACCAAAAAAATCCTTCCGAACTTCAGACTTGTATTTCACCAAGCACGGCATCGATGGTCTAAAAGGCGTCGGGCCCTCCCTTCTATAGATCCTCTCAATTTCATCCGCATCGTACACAAACAACAGATCCGGCCTCCCAATCAACCCGCCGAGCCTCACAATTTTCCCATACTTATCCAGAAAAAGCTTTGTCACTTTCGCGAATTCGGATATATCGAACTGTCCGATGTACGGGACCATTCGCCATGTGTTTCCTAGAATAGGGATAGGTTTAGGTCCTGGAACTTCGCCGTAAGGTTTGGCGTTTGCGAATATTTCCTCGCTTAATTCGGCGGTGGGTGCAACTTGGGATTGCTGCCGTTTTGAGAATGGGCAGGTGGTCGCGGCGCGTGCATTTTGGACTGCGATCGGTTTCGCGTAGGCCGTGAAAGCACGAATGGAGCGACCCATGGCGGTTAAGGCCGCTACGCTGACTGAGCGACTGAGCCGAGATACCGCTTACCGAGAGACGGTAGCTGTCACGCGATTACCGTTCTCTTTTGTTCGCTTTTAATTGCACCGTGACCGATTTATTTTAATTTTGCACGAAACTCATACCCGACGCGAGAAATGTACGACACTGTACGACAATCTATGGCCACCTCCCTCAAAAACGCATGTGCTAATTTTATAGCTGTTTTAGATACTTCCCTACTTAAAAAGACCAGCTCTTTAAAAAATTATGGACTTGATTAATGGATTACTTTCTTACCCTGACAGACATATAATGAAGGAGCATCACCTTGTCATTTTGTCGTGAAACGTTCCGAGTAGAAAAAATAATAATTTTATCTATAAATATCACATTAGGTTTGTCTAATGAGAATGAGAACTTTAAAGGTACCTACCTAATATATCGCAAATCATAATAAGTCATGCGTGCGCATCTCCGAGGCAAATAGCGTGACTCATTAGAAGTACAGATATCTACTAAATTGGATCGGAAGTTGGTGCATGCAACATGTTACCTTATGGTAGCGGTTTAGTTTATCCTTGCAAAACAGGGACCCTATTCTACGACCAATCTCGCACGTGAATTTAGGCGTCAATCAATGATAGATATGCTCTTCTTGGAAATTTTCTCATAAAGTCTCGGTTGAACCTCATTTGAGACAACGTTCGAGCAAGGCAATTCGAGTTTGCCTATCTATCGTTTTGCGTTCGACAAAGCATTCGAAAGTAATATAAATAACGTCATTACACTATTCGTTTTGGCTTTAACCATAGCTTAAGACTTGCAACAATCCATTTTGTTCCTTTCTTGTAAATTATGTTCAATCAGTGACTATCATCAGGTATGTGGGCGGCGGCAGCGAAGCTTTCGGAAAGAAAATGTTTACAATCATATTTTGTATCTGTTATTTTTTTTTTCCTCATGCATAGGGCATATTGCGGTACAGAGCACTAGATGTTACTGCATACACAAATCTTTGAGTGCCTCTGTTTCATTTGTAAAATGTACTCTTCGACTGTGGCTTACGTATGACATACGAAAGTCATAAGAAAGAAGTGAAGTGAATAAGTGAATAAGTCTGTGGTCTGTAGTTCTAAATATAGTTATCTGTGGAATTTACTAAGATTTGTTTATTTACAATGATAAATAGAAGCATTCGTTTCTATAGCAAATTATTCACGAATTGATAAAAAGAAACGTTTATAATGGTGTCAGACTTTGCAAAAACGAAAGTGATCTGGACGAGAGAAATGAATTTAGATTTGGCAAAGTATTTGGAGGACAAACCTCATATTTGGGACCAAAACCATCCAAAATTTTCCAGTATTGGACTGAGGGATGAAACATTTGCCGAGTTCGCTTCACAATATGAAGATCTAAGTTGGCAAGCTGTTAAAGACCGATGGACAAATATCCGGTCCACATATGGCTTTTATATGCGCAAGATAAATGCAAGAAAAGCAAAGGGACAGGTACGTTATTTCACTTCATTTGTTAAAGAAGTATTTTCAGCATAGTTTGGTTCTATAATCTAAATAATGTGACACTTACAAGGGAACCTTAAATAACTTACTTAATTAAAAAATTCAAGCAGTTAAAAAGCATTGTGCCTGGTCTATAGAACAGGCACAATGCTTTTAATTTAATTTAAGTAACATTGACACATCACAAAAATAAACACTGACAAAATCAGTAAGTCTAAATTAAACAAAAAAAAATAGTTCTTTAAAATGAAGTGAGAAAGTAATTAGAAATAACCATGATTACGTTTTGTTAGCGGTTTTGCCAGAAGTAATCACGTAGGATGCTAAAAAAACATTAACAGAAAATGACAACATGTTAACACCAAATCAAATACATCACTCAAATACCGAGTCAAAAGGAATAATAATTAAAAAGAAATGAAGAAACATTGAAGTTTAAAAAACACATTTAAAAGTGATCTCTGTAATGTGTCAAATAATTTAAACTTGTTCTTTTGCTCATAACAATTAACTGTTTCAGGATTTTAAAGTGGGATGGTTCATGTGGAAACCATGTAAATATTTATACAACGTACATAAAATGGCTAAGACAAAGAATGGCAATCACAATGTAAGTATTCTTAAGTTTCTGTCAAGATATATTATGACAGCGTCACTTGGGCGGCAACAGTTTTAATTCATGTTAGGTGACATTAATCTACTGATCTACATCCTGCAAGAGTGAAGAATTATTTAAAAACAGCAGCCTAGAAACTTTCAGCCTCAACTACCTATTAATTTCCAGTCAGGGGATGAAATATTAAAATACAATTTTAGTGCACTAATAATAAGAAATTCCTATGCAAATTTTCTGTTTATAGTAGGTATTTCACTAAGTATATATTGACTGGCCTCTTAGCTCAGTTGGCATTAGTTCTGCCTTCTGTGCTATAGGTTGTGGAGTTGGGAATCAAACTCAGAACAAGCATTTGTTTGATGAATATAATACAAAAAAGTACTATGGTATTATATCAATTATCTAGTTCCCATAGTACTAAGCTATGCTTAGTTTGGGGCTAGATGGTACTGAGAAGTGTCCATAAACATTTATTAATTATTTATTATTTAATTTCCAGGCTGTAGATGACAATGCCAATGCAAGCAATGATGTAATGGAAAACTCAGATTCTGAGAATGGTGCAACAGACAATCTGACATGCCAGGGTATTGTGAGAAACATAGCTACTGTTTTCACAGATGTACAAAATGACTCGTTCACCATTGATCAGTCAAAATATGCTGCTATTGGTGAGGCAGTTACTGCTAAACTATCACAGCTCAATTCTTACGATGCTGCTCAGTTATCACAGAAAATTCTAGAGATATTGGCGGAGTATGATGGAAATAATCCAATGAATCCTAATAACACATAGTATTAAATATAATCTGCTGAAAGTGGTTAAAAATATTTGTTATTATAAAGTTATTTTGGTTCATTTAGTTTATATACTATTTTAAATTTAGTTCATAATCATAAGTGATGTTTGAATTATTCTAATAGACATATAATAGTTCTAATTTGAATTATTGTTCAAGTTTGATAATATTAAATAATGCAGCTCAGAGAATTTAACGAAAAAGAGTTTTCATGTCTGGACTAGCCGGTTATACCTTTATTTAAAATAAAATTATTACGAGAACAAGTGCAATAGTTCCAAATTTCAATTATCCTCCACTTTTTGTGTTTTTTTTTCATTTTTTAATAAAAATGAAAAAATATTCTTTTAAACCTTTGGAAACTGTTGCAAAACAATTCTCAAATGCCTACTATACTATTTATTGTACTACTAAATTATTTACAGACGAAAAAGTAAAAAAATCAAATAATATAAAAAAAAATAAAAAATTTATTCCTTACAAAAAATCTTAAACAAAACCACTCTATAGTATTACACTATAGCAGTTACTTTACATTAACTAGCATACTTATCTAATCTAGTTGGTACCTATTTACTAAAAATACTGTCCTGTATTCCGGTATCTAAGACACGGAACTCAAAATATTTGGGTGATTTTCAAAAACTTGACTGTATCCGAACTGAGTTTGGAACTCTGCTAGGGAACAACAGAAGGTATACCCTCGAGTGGTATCGTGCCAAGTGGAACCTCTCATCCAGTCGGTGTAATTACATATGTCTGTGCATCTGACATATGCCATTGCAGCTGATGTTAACAGGTCAGGAATGTTTACTTGGACAATCACAAGAGAGGAACCAGTTGCTGGATTTTGCACCACCTGAAAAAAGTGACAATGCTTAGATCGAAAACAAGTAAGTATATTACCGAGGGTAGAGGGAAGGGGGACCATTTCTGTGTATGAAAAAGTGTCCATCGAAAAGCGACCAATTAGGGTGGTAGCATATGGGCAAATAAGATGTAAGGTGCCAAAAATTATAAGACTAAGATAGTAAAAAATGATAGTGATGACAGTTTGTCCCGGAAACTGTTATCTTGGGGACAACTCGGTGTTCCATCAGAGTGCCTCTCTGTAAGGGTCACGGAAACGCTAGAACATGACTTCTGCGACCCCTGCAGCAGCGACACTACACCAGTCGAACTGTATTCATCATTACCTTCCACAGATATACGGGGACGGGTTGACTGTTGTTGCTCTTGTCGGTGATGTGAATAAACTGAGGATGTCCTCTATAGTCTGGGATGGTCAGATGCTGCGTCACTCCAGTCCAAACCAACAGTTCACTGTTACTTGACTTCGCCAATGTCCTCACCCTCTTTTCTACTTCATTCCAGTTGTTTGACTGAGGAAGAGAAAATACAATTATATTCCTTTATTGGGCCAGTATCGGAAAATACCTGTGTATCCTAAATTAAGAATCGTCTTATGTTTGACTTGTTACAAAGCTATATGGGACTTTTCAACTAACTTAATGGTTTAAAAAATTAGTTTTGGTATGGGAAAATGATAAATCAATAGTAAATATCATGGATATTTTTACAGAGCGCTATCTAGACCCAAACTAAGCGTTGCTTGAACTATGGGACCAGATAACTGATACTTTTATTGTACTTCGTCCAGAGAAGGAGTGCCACCATACGAGTACTAATCTGCTGCCAAATAGAGATGCATCGCGTTGTGGTGTTCTATTGAAAGGGCATGAGTGCTAGAGAAATTATATGCGCATCGTAGGTATGTGTCGTTATATCCCCGTATCCAGTGGCGGCCTTAGGGGGTGGCAAACAGGGCACCCGCCCGGGGCCTCGCTTTTGTAGGGCCTCGCACCCTTGCAGCACAATCCGTTTTTTGTTTCGATGTACTGTAGCTGTCTTTGAGGATGCTGACTGATTACCAGTAGCCCTTTACACTTCCAACTAACCTAAATTCCTCATACCCCAAGAGATCTATCGCCCGGAGCCTCGCATATCTAACGCCGCCCTTGCCCGTATCAAGCTACCGGTGTAACGCGATACGATCTAGGTAAGCCTCATCATACTTCCGAGGTCCTGTCTTATTGCTGTTGTTGATGGACGGTGGCACTTAAACCAGTTGGGCATTTGTTTTCGTTACACTAAAAGAGCACCTAGGAATATAACGATTGTACTATCCACATACCTCATTATTGCAAGTACTCCAATGAGGCACCACGTTCAGGTAGCTATACGCAGTCCTTTGCATAGGACCAGGTAACAAGTCTTTAGGGCTCACCAACTGCCTCATACCAAAGCTGCACTTATCATAAAAATGGAAGGGCATTCTCAAGTTTGATGATATATATCTGATCTGTTTATCAGGATCGTATGCATCTTTGAAGTTAAGACCAAACTTATCGCCATCGGACCATTCTGTTTCCGAATAGTCATCGTCAGCAATTGAGTTTGACATTCGCTGTTTGGTGTAAGCAGTGGTATTGGAACCGTAAACCATGCATACTTCGTAAGCCCCAACGGTCCCTGCAGTCAGATTAAATCCTACCCTCAACATTTCTGTGTTGTTCGTTAAACAAGTTTCGCCCGTTTTTTCAACAATATGTTTCACTTTCTGTTTACACTTGAGTCTGGAATAATCTAATGGATAACCTTGAACTTTGAATATGTTATCTCCAACGCAGATAGCCACGACCTGCCGCCTAGGGAATATCTTGAATCCATTCGGGCATAACAAATAGACGTAATCGTTTGGTTTCATCGATACCCAGCCTTTTTTGATTGCATTCTGGGGCCATCTTAATTGGTTCCACACCATCAATGGTTGTAATTGAGATGTTTTCATTGTTAAGTCGATCGAACACTCTGTAAAAGAGAGAGACAATGTAATGTAATATTTAATTGGTAAAAGAAAGTTACTGTCTAATAAACGCCTATATAAAATAAATAAGTGATGCTGGCAGAGATCATTCGGCCGAGCAAGGGTCATTCAACTGACTTAAAAAAAGGAGGAGGTTTTCAATTCAACTGTATTTTTTTATGTTATCTCAGACCTCCGACATTTATGAAACGATTTTGAAAATTCTTTATTTAAGTATTTGGAAGTATCGGATCAATAGTTTGGTTGTAAATTCAAAATGACTGGAACAATTATGTCATCCAAGTAAACATCAGATTCATGTATTTTATTGAAACTAAATAAAATGCTAGTTCTTCTAAACCTAATATGCTTTTACCTTTCGACTCCCTCTTAACTCTGAACTCTCGAGTTACATGCCCGAAGTCATTCCTGGCCTCGCAAACGTACTGCCCTTGAGAGCCCAGCTCCATTTTTAGGTAGTGGTAATCCTCGGTCGTATTTAAAAGTTGTCCATTATGCCACCAGGTAAACTGAAATAATAAAGAGGCCTGGAGTTATTGGGTGTCATGTTCTACCTGTCTTCTATGTCCTGCGTAAGTTTAATGGGGCGATAGCATTAGTTTTCGTTGGATTGGGCGGAAGATGATCGTTAAACTTGTCACGTCTGCAATAATCTGCTGATCTTATAAGTGCTGCTGTATCTAGTATTCAGTTATACTTAGGTTGAAAGCTTAATTAATTAATCAGTACCTGGGCTGACCTAGCTTCGCTAAGAATTTTTCATATTTTTTTTATTGCTTATACAAGAAATGAAATTAAACAGGTAAACAGCAAAACCCTATCTAAACACAAAGTCAGTCACTAATCTAATCTAGTAAAAATAAGCCTAAACCTAAGCTTTCACAATTCGCCAGTGTTAGTATTTTGAAGTGCCAAATTATCTTAATATATATAAATTACGTGTCACGATGTTTGTCCGCGATGGACTCCTAAACTACTTAACCGATTTTAATCAAATTTGTACACCGTGTGCAGTTTTATTCAACTTGAAAGATAGGATAGTTCACATCTCAATTTATGATCGCAATATTATCATAATGACAAAAACGTTAGCCACAGCAACGCGTGGCCGGGTCAGCTAGTTTATTATACATTTTTATTTGGAGCTGGTATTGTTTGTCGATTCTTGTTTAACTAATTGAGAAAATCAGCTTAAAATGACAACATTCACAAAGCCACTTGCTGTATTGTTCAATATTTACCTCAGGTTTGGGTACTCCGTGCGCTTCACAGCTCAAAGCAAGTGTTTTTGTTGACTCATCCTCGAAATCAATATTGGTTTCTTCATCTTTGACAAAGTTGGGCTTGAAACCGACCGTCACCATGGTGTGTCCTGAAGTTGATTTTACGAAATTACTGACCCTGCATGTGTAAAGACCTCCATCTGATATTTTCGCGTTCCTTATTGTCAGTTCTCCTTTGTGTATCATTACACCGTTCTGAAAACAGATAGGTACTGCTTAATACTATAATTCGTTCATTGATTCTTCGTGTCGATAGTTCTAAAACAATGCTTGCCCATTACGCAACGTTGATGGATGAATCATTGGACTCGCATAGGTATTTGAAGGTATTACATTTTTCCGGGACTATAATCTCTATGACAAATTTCATCCAGATCCGCTAAACCGATCTGGCTTTATTGAATAATAAACATCCATCCAAACTTTCGCATTTATAATAGTAGTAATATTACGAATGTACCAACACGACCTGAACACCCACCTGATGGTAAGTGGTGGTCCGCCCATAGCAACAGCAATATGACTATAGCAATAGGATTTAGGTCCTTTCCGACCCAAGTATTTAGTACCATAATTATCCCGTTGCGCCCGTCACCCGAGACGGGGATGTAACGTATCATGTGCGTGTGGTTTCACCAACACCCACACACCCTTCCAACGGAACACCCGAGCACACAACTGCTTGGCGAGAGATTACCAGGTGTGCAGCCAGTACCTTTCCGGACGAAATTGACTTCTACTGCTACTTTTATGTTGATTTTGTACCATTAAGGGGTATGTGGAGGTACTAGAGAAACCTACGAACACTGGCTCCCCCAAAACTAGTTCCCCTGCAACTGTTTTATTTACTGTTATTACTATAACCATACTATTATATTAATTAACTTGGAATTTAAGGGGAAACCTAATACGAATATGTTTACCTTGTACCATCGCAGTTGATCGGTCATTTTTCGAGGTACGTCACACTTTACTGCGGTAGATTCACCTTCGCGCACGATAACGTTAGAGGTCGGAGGTCCCGAGTACGCGTAGCCTGAAATAGTTGTAAATAATTAATTAATTAAGAAGTTTTAAGGTGTTTTAGTAACGTATCATCGTGAATAGAAGTATCGAGCTGTCTTAACTCAATTGTTATAGGTAGGTATACGTATAATATAATCGTATTTCCGTGGCTCCGTCGCTTAGTTGGTAGTAGAACTGCCTTCGAAGCGAAGGGTCCCGGGTTCGATTCCCGGCCTGGCACACTTTGTGTGGTGAGCATGAAGTTTGTTCTCGGGTCTTGGGTGTTTGTCTTGTGCTTCTGTGTTTGTCCATGCCGTCTGCGACACGGAATCCTAGTGCAGAGGTATGAGTGTGTAAACGTTTTGTTTTTGTTGTTTCTTAACTTTATATATTATTGTCAATGCTTATAGAATTGCTCAAATTTATTGTTTGTAAATTTTATTCAGCATGTTAGAATTATAGCCATCAGTTAGCTCACTTTCGAACTGGACACTCTCAATTTTTGTTGCTTCAATCTCGAGTTTTGTTAGAACTGAGATCGGAAAGGGGAAATGGAGGTCTATAGCCAACTGAGAGTGATCCTAGGCTAGGGTGAGATTTACTTACTCACTTAGTTTTACTTACTCAGAACGTTCACTTCGTAGATTTCTCTGTCTGACCCAAGGGAATTTTGCGCTTCACAAATGTAGTAACCCTCAGCATTTTTAGTTATTTGTTTTAAGATTAATGTTCCATTTTCGATGGCAACGTCATCACCTGAAAACAATATTTCCAAATGTATATTTTGTTCCTAAAGTTTCTATATGGTATGTTCGTATAAGATAAGGTGTCTTTATCATCACTTTATAGTATTTCTAAGTTACTCTCGTTATATACCTGTTATTCTAAAAATATTTATGATTATCATAGTTTTAAGAAAGAAATAAAACATGTTTTAGCAATATCGTGTTGTACCTTCAGTAACATAGTAGCCATCCTTTTTCCACCGAATAGAAGGCTGTGGGTTCCCTGAGGCTGTACATTCGATCAGTAGAGTCAGATCTCCCTCTACTGGGTTGAATTCTTTTTCTGTATAAATGTTCTCTATTGAAGGTGGCGCTGTAACAGAAATAAATCGTTATATAAAACTATCATCTGATGATGATGACAGGCTGATCTTAGTCTGCTGTTGGACATAGATTTCTCCCAGTAAGCGCCAATGATTCCAACGGTTCTCCGCATCAAATTTCTATTTTTCTATTTTTGTAAGCCTTATCTTAATATATAACGATTTGGATGAAATTTTATGTTAGATAGGATTTTGCTGTTTAAATTTACTTGTCTAATTGAATACACTTTACTAATAATATATAGAACAATATACAGAAACAGTATACAGAATAACACACACACACACACACAGTACACTTTCTTTGTATAAAAAATGCTTTATTACAGGATATTTCCTATAATTTTTTATACATTAAAAGATTTACACAAAAAATCGAGTGATACTCGATTTCCAGCCCAGGTTATGTCGAATAAACCCAAGAACAAATACGCAGAAATATTAGAGAATTTGATATTGTTCTTGTTTGTTCGAGATCAGCACGAATCATACGCAACGATGTAAGAAGTACATACCAGCGACACGGATTTCATAGGTCAGTAGAAGCGATCCTCCTGTGTTGGTTGCATTGCAGGTGTAGTACCCTTCATCAGCCGGTTGCACGTATCTCAGTTTAATGGAAGACGGCCCAAGATGATTTCTAACAAAAAAAAAATTAACTACACGGCCAGTTTTTCCGTCATGATATCATTCACCGAACTCTTGTTACTGATCCCTGACCTATTGGGCACCTCAATTTAGGGACTTGACGATGGTAAGAGGATTAATCATTGTAAGGGGATGTTATTTTTATTGCCAGCCATCGGTGTGCCACCTTTTTGACGGCTCCGTGGCTTAGTTGATAGTAGCCCTGCCTTCGAAGCGAGGGGTCCCGGGTTCGATTCCCGGCCGGGACATATCGGGTGATGGACGCAGCAGGATGAATGCGACTCAGTAAAGATTTGGATCTCCTATTGAGTCGCACGCATTACTGTTGTCATGGGCGAGGGTCACCACTTACCATCACGTGGACCCTCTGCTCGTTCCGTCACTCAATCACATAAAAAAAATGATCTACCATTTTGGAAATATCTATTGTTATCCAGTTATTTTTATTTAACAACCTAACTATTAATTTAATCGATTGTGATGAAATTTATATGGGACCAATCTGAAAGGGCTATAAAATTAAATAATTTCAAAATTTGTTGCTTAGTTGTAGTAGACCTGCCTTCGAAGCGAGGGGTCTCGGGTTCGATTCGACGGGGCACACTTTGTGTGGTGAGCATGAAGTTTGTCCTCGGGTGATTGTCTTGTGTTAGAGAATCCTAGTGCAGAAAATGAGTGTGTTAAGATTTAAAAAAAAATACGGATTCCTGAGTTATCAATCATAAAAATTACACGAATTGGTGACATCCTCCATTGGATGTCTATTGAAAATACGCAGCAGATGTTAACTGTACTTACAGCAATGCTTTCTGCTCACTTGAGTTGAACCTGGTGTATGTCCACGCAGTTCGCGGCAGGGGGTTCCCGCTGGCTTTACAAGGCAGTGTCAGCGTAGTACCCGCTTTCAAATCGAATTTGGTTTGGTTTGGAGATTCGATGGTGACCGGGACTGCACACAACAAGTTCATTTTAAGAAAATAAAAATGGTAATGAGCTGATGATCATACGGACGTATTTGGATAATTATTTTTGATGAAAGTACAATAATAAAGTAGGTTTATAATTAAATCGGCCAATTATATTATATTGAATTATAATGTCTTGCAATTTTAGTAGTCTTTTATTTTGTTATTATATTAAACTTGAATATAATAAAAATCAATTGCTGTTCGTTAGTCTCGCAAAACCTCGAAAACGGCTGAGCCGATTTGGCTGATTTCTATTTCGTTGTGTTCATAATAGTTATAATAGGACAAAGTTTTTATAACATAATTGCTCTGGGAAATTCATAAGAAAAGTCGAAAATTGAGAAAAACTGGAAGTACATTTTTCTATGGGAATTAGGCAGTAAAGTTCTCCATAAATTTAGTACCGTTATCAAAGTTTCTCACCATATACATCGACTTCTGCAACTTTAGTTGCGGTGCCTAGCTTATTTGTCGCATTGCATTTGTAAACACCGACAGCATTCATGCCAATATGAATCCTGTAACAATGTTGAAACATTAAAAACAAATTATAGTGCATGTATTAACAAAATTTCAAGTACCCAAGACTGTGCCCAAAAACAAATTATACTCATGTATTGTACTATGACAAAAAGTACTCAAGATATTCGCTTGAAACATTGATGTGTTAAACAATGAAGGAACGCTGGTTGCGTTAAGACACTGAATCAAAAATTCGAAGACATGGTATTTACTGATCTCAGGACGCATGGGAAATTAAATAGGTATATTTTATATGGATTATCTGAGTTTCAGTTTTCTCATACTTTATATTCCCTACTTGTCATTAATAATATAAAAAAAAAACATATTCCATTCTATTTTGGCTTGCTGTCACATTTGGATTGCTTTAGCTGTCACAGTGTGCTAAAAAGCCTGTTACTGTGATCATACCTGATACTGTGATCTTTGAAAATGCGTATGCCTTGGCTTTTAACCAGTGGCTCTTCATCTTTGTACCACATGACTTGCGGTTTTGGCTCTCCTTCTACGAAACATGGTATGTATAGAGATTGGCCCACCTTGGCTGTGTACTTTTTGTTGCCACGTCTTATGGCTGGGGGAACTGAGGAGCAAAAAATATATTTTTTTTAAAATATTAACAATACAGAGCTGATTTCCAATTAAAAGTTCAAACTGTTAGCACATACAAATGTGGTAGGCGTAATTATAGGGTTCAACTATATCCTTTGAGGAGGAAACATTTAAAACATTTACGAGTCATAGGCACGAGTATTTGATAGTCAACTCGAATCACTCTCGGTAGTATTAAAATGCTTACATTCAACAACCAGTTCATATTCATGATTATCGTAGCCGAATTCGTTTCTAGCTTCACATGAGTATGTTACGGCATCATGTTTATTAACGTTGTAGAGGGTCACATATTCTTCGTCATTCCATTGATCTATCTTGATGTACTCCTGGGAATAACCTGGGCTGTAGTACCAAGTGATATTAGGTTTCGGAATTCCTTTCTCTATCCTGAAAATGTTAATAAAATCATTTACACTTGTAACCATGGATTTCTACAGACGAACTTTACAAAAAGCATGTTAAGATTGTGTTTTTTGTCAAGCTATTTCGGAGATTGACAGACAGACAAAAAAACAAAAATTGCTTTTGTTATAAGTCCTGTTTATACTTTTAAATGAATTAGGTAACAATCTGTTATTTTGACAGGCACTTCAGCTTTATTTTTTACTTGTATAAATAAACCAGCTTACTTGCAACTCAGCTCTATATTCGAACCCATCACAAGTGGAGGAATAGTAACACTTTTATCAATAACCGGGATCTCTGAAACAAATTTAGAAGATATGAGAGACGCAACAATAGTACCTACAGACCGCATTATGTACATTGGTACATTGAAAACAATACTATAATATGATAAGCAATAATGTTGACTTACCCACAGCAGAAATGATAACATTAAAAGTTAAAAATTTCCTTCCTGCCTTGTTTCTAGCTTCACAAATGTAATTTCCATCATTATTTTGTGTCATGTTTCTAATTTTTATGACGGTATTGTCATCAGAAAACTCCGCAAGGTCCTTTGTTAAAACTTTGTGGTCTTTGTACCATGTGATTGATGCAGGAGGGTATGCGTCTACTTCACAAACTAATTCACCTTCATGAAGGTAGTCTATGAAGACATCTGTAATCACATTTCAAATATTAGCTCTTTTAGCTATAACATTGATTCATATATTAAAATATTGCTGACGTTGACCAAACCAATATACTTGTATTGACTTGACATCTTGAACGTTAGTTGGTTTGGTTAAGTTACGTCGGAACATGGTTAGTGTAACAAAGAATAACAATTTTGATTTACAAAAAAGCCTACACATAAAAAAAATATATACCTTTGGATTTATTTAACATTTTTAAATATGGCGTAACAGTAGTTTTAACTAAAACAGTTTTAGAGTCCGACCCAATTGGGTTAACTGCTTTGCATTCATATTCTGCAGTTTGTGTAACTTTGTCGATTTTGAGAATGCTTAAGTATCCATCGGATAATTTGGTAACGGATTCCTGAAATGATATAAAAAATAATTAAAGAAATTCCTAGTGGTTCGCCTCAAACTAAGAACTCGCGAACTAATTAATCTTTGTTTTTTGTAAAATGCCGATGACATTAACATTTTGTTTAACTACCCCCTTTGAAATGAATAGTTGTTAATTGGTTAATAATTGGAATTATATTTTGCTATATCGCTATATTTATAACTATGTACTGTATGAAAATTCCTGTAATTTTTGATAATCAGTATCAACAGACAGACTACGCGTCTCAATGCAATATATCATTCTTGGATAAGAATACAACACTGCTAACGATAGAACTGTGCGTTAGTTTTACAATAAATAATTGTTCATAAATTGTATACTCGTATAAGTAAAAATCTTACCGAAGTGGTTTGATTATGTGCCATAATATATTTGTTGTTCCAGACTATATCAGGTTTGGGATTCCCTTTGACTAGGCATTTAATTTCGAGAGGTTTGTTGAATTCTGCGGTTATCGTCGTGCTGTCCAAAATCCTCGCTTCTGGAGCTTTAATAAAAAAAAAACATCAGCTACCTGCCAATCTAAGACCCGTCAAAATCGGTCCAGCCGTTTCGGAGATTAGTCAGAACAAACAGACAGACAATCATTTAAAAAAATGTCTTTTGTTATCAGTACCATGTATACTTTCAGCGCTCCCACTGAAAAGGTATTATGGTAGAGGTACCTACTTGTGAGCAATAGTTACAGTGTAATTATAGCTTGCAAGTACCAATGTCTTGAAGCTTTTTATCCTGAAAGATTATCATCATCAGCCTATATAAGTACACCGATGGATATATATTGCACAGTAAGCACCATCAGCTATAATTCTCCGTACCAGCCTCTAATGTTCCCACTGTTCCCCCAGGGACACCGCCTACTCTCGATAATTGAGAGTGAATGGGTTCTGATCTACCAATGGAGCCCAATCCGGATTGTTAGATGTCACATGTCGAATTTTTGGTTCTAAGACATGCTGGTTACTCACGATGTTTTCCGTCACCGTTTTGAGAACGTGGTATTACGCACACACCCGGGCCCCCACGCTCTCACAGCTGCTATAATTGATTTATTATTATAATAATTAATTAATTAGGTAATTTATTTAACATTATTAGACTTTCCACACTCACTTTCTGCTACGATTAAGATTAATAAGTCTTTGCCGTTGTGCCGTGATTGTACGGTAATATTCTGGAAGAAGTTATCAACTCGGTAGAATATTTAAGTTTTTTTGCTTATTGTTTGTTATGTAATTACTTCGTAATTAAACAAGCGATTTGGAAAATTAAATTTTTTGTTTTTAAATATATGCTTTCAGATTGGTCGTCTTCATTTGGATCTTTCAGATTATCAAGTTTCGTTGTTAAATAAAAATAACTGGAAAAAATATGTCATTCAAGTAAACGAAATTGCCCATTTGGATGTTTCTTTATTAAATGGTACTTTACTGATTTTAACGGTAATGGCAAAAAATAAAGCATGAAAACATTGAAGTCCGTTTTTTTTTTCGAATTTTAAAACAGTTCTGTGTACAATGGTGACATTGTTCCACAAATTAAATTATATATTTAATTGTCATGCAAGAACGCATTCCTACACAACCAGCCGTCCAGAAATAAGCTTAAAATTATTTTTTCTTTTCAATCTTTTAAAATTATCTTTGCTATGAACATTATTTTTCGAGTCACCAAGAGATTTACCTACAATGATTTGTGAGTTTTTTTGTCTTCGATGCCATGACGAAACTCCGTAATTTTTTTCCTCAATGATTATTCGACCGCAAGGAAAATAGAAAATAGGGTATAAATAAATAAAATAATTTCACCTTCTTACCTGTGCCTGTTGACGGTTGCGGCTCAACCAGTGGTCCATATCTGATTATGGTTTTGTTGCTCGAAGGGTCAAAGCCAATTATCTAAAACAAAACCCATGTCAGTACGAACAGTTGCCTATAACACCAAATATTTATGTAATAATAAAGCCTTCTTCGTAGTCTTTCCCTACCGATTAAAGAGGAGGAAACCTAACAGTCGAAGCTCTGGCAAACAACTTAGGCCCATTTTCTAGTCTTTCTTCCTAACCCTAATTATAATTGATGCATAATGATACATATAGATTTTTTCATCTCGTTTCAGCTGACACTATGGGAATAATGTATATTTTTATTTTTTTCTTCTGTGTTAATCTTTTACTGTTTCGTGGAAAACGTATCATTACTTTTAATCTATATGCATCATTATGCATGGTGGCAGTACTTCTCCGGGGCAAAATTTCTCAGTAGAACTTGTGCTAAGTTAGAACGTCCGGAGAAGTATTGCCACTATGCCTGATGATCATCCCGTAATGATGCATTTGAGATGTGTTCCAGTAGAGTTTAAGAGACATACCCGCGTCTTGAGTCTTTTCATAGGTATCTTAGCTTTAGTTACGTGCAAAAAATAAATACAAATAAAGATACATACAGCTAATTTAAATAGGGTCTTCGGTATTTCTTCAAGATCAGTCGTATAAATATTGTCATTTGCATTCACAATCTTTAAGGGTACTTCCTTAAAGAGCTTGTTCCCTTTGTTTTCGATGATCTTCAATGTTTCTAGGGTGAAGTTACCGTCGGTTAATTGGATGGTAATAAAAGATTTAACATCTGAAAAAAGCCAAAGAAATATGAATAATGAAAAAGTTTTTATTCCAGCATAAGAAAACTACTTGTACAATATATACCATATATTGGGTGTGTGAATATGACTCCGCCCTTAGTATTGTTTACGTGTACTAATAAATGACCATACTTGTATTCGATAGTACTGAATGTCAGCTATCTAACGCATTTTATGATATTTGGTTGAAGTGTAAGCAACAATTGTTTTCACCTTTTCGAAAATGTCGGTTTTTATTCCAAATAAACGTCATTTGCGGGAAGTGTTATTACATTATTTTATTGCGAAGAAAACTGCAGCGGAAACTTATCGTTTGCTTGTGGAGATTTATGGTGAGCATGCTCCGTCTAATACAACTTGCAAGGAATGGTTTCGACGATTTCAAAATAACGATTTTAGTACTGAGGATAAAGAACATGGAAAACCACCAAAAAAATTTGAAGATGCTGAATTGGAAGCATTATTGGCGGAAGATTCTTGCCAAACTCAATCAGAATTAGCTGCAGCATTAAATGTTGATCGTTCAACTGTTGCAAAGCGTTTACAAATGATGGGAATGATTCAAAAAGCCGGTTACTGGGTTCCACATGATTTAACAGTAAGAGACATGGAACGTCGGAAAACCATTTGTGAAATGCTGCTTCAAAGACAGCAAAGAAAAGGATTTTTGCATCGGATAGTCACAGGAGACGAAAAATGGATACACTACGAAAATCCTAAACGCAAAAAAGCTTGGGTGAAACCAGGCGAACCAGGCCCATCACAGCCAAAAATAAATATTCACTGTGCCAAGGTCATGCTCTGTATTTGGTGGGATCAGAAAGGTATTGTATATTATGAGTTGCTCAAACCCTCTGAAACTATTAATGGAGAAGTTTACCGACGACAACTAATGCGTTTGAAGCGAGCCATAGAAGAAAAACGACCAGAATGGGTGAATAGACATAACAAATTAGTTCTTCAGCATGACAATGCCAAACCGCATACCGCAGAAGTCGTAAAAAGATATTTAGAGGGACAGGACTGGGAAGTGTTACCCCACCCGCCATATTCACCAGACATAGCTCCTTCGGATTACAACCTATTCCGGACGATGCAGACAGACCTTACTGGAGAAAAGTTTACTTCATGTGAAAGTATCAAAATTTGGATTGACAACTGGATAAGCTCAAAAGACCAGGACTTCTTCCAGCAAGGAATACGAAAACTACCTGAACGATGGGCGAAGGTTGTAGCTGCAGATGGAGCATACTTTCAATAATTTTTTTTTTAATTTTGTAAGCGAACAAATGTGTTTTATTTTGACAAAAAGGGGCGGAGTCATATTCACACACCCTATATACAAAACTTGTATATACCATATATACACGATTATGCTGGGAACATATTAATTATGGGCTATTAATACATAGAATTTAATATATACATACACGTTATCTAGAAAACTTCGGACTGTGTGTAATTGTTATATAAATTAACCACGTACCTGGTAATGGTGTTGTAGATGTATCAGTAATAGATGAAGCCTCAAACGTGGAAAATCCTTGAAGGAATTTGACTTTACTTCTGGCTGTAACCAACACGTGCGTATCTGATGGACTTGTGATTTCGATATTGTAATTTCCAGGCACCGGGTTTAATATTCTAACAATCTGAAAATATATTTTTCGATGTCTATATTTTTGAATATGCCTTAGTCTCATAGCTCAGTTGGTAGCAGATATCGGTTTTGTTCGATTACCACCCGGACAAACATTTGTGTAACGAATATAAATGGTTAATCATTGTTTGAGTGTTAATATGTATTATATGTAGGTATGTGTTATAAAAACAAAGTTCAATATCTATAAGTATTGTATCAGTAGGTAATATGGTGCCTACAGTACTAGCTGTGCTTAGTTTGGGACTAGATGACGCTGTGTGAAATATTCATAAAAAATACGTTATGAGTATGTTTATTTATCTTGTTATAAAGTTTGTCAGCAGGGTTCGTATTTGTGTTTGTCAATTTCTTAGAAGTAACGTAACGCCAATAGGGATCTGATTCTGTGATTTCACCAATCTCTACTATTAAGGTTCAAAAGATATAAACCGGAAATTAGTTTTTTTTGTTGCACCATTTTACTCGCATCCGTTGGAGTCTCTACACGTATCTGAACGGTGCAAAAGGAGCAACGCAAAGCAGTAGAACTTGTGCCAAGTTCTTCCGGAGTCCATCCTCTTCTCAGAGTGACGGGTGCAACGCAGTGCGAGTTGGGTCAATTAACATTATGGAAGTCACTCAATACCATAATTGGAACTACCAAACACATGTAACGGGGGTGGGCGTTGATGTCTGCGACACAGTTTTAATACTTCTGCAGGCATCATCATTTTTCGTTTTTCTAAACTTTTGGTAATCCATTGTTTGTAATCCAATAAAAGAAATCCTTTGGTTATACTATAAATCATCAAATACTCACAGAAATTTGATCAGTGTACATAATTTGTTCGATATCTGCTTCTAGACCATCAGGACCGAAGATCGTCACATCCACATCCTTTCCACTTACAGTTACCTTGAGATTACTCATTTTGCTATCGATGTAAACCTATGGATAAAAAGCACAATCGTCACAATCGATTTTAAACAGACATAAAGCTAACAGTTATATTAATATTGTAAATAACTTTATCTATGTCCAGCAATTTGTAATTAGAATATGGGGATTGCCCGAAAAAAATTTGAAAAATTAATAATCTGTGCAACACTACTTACTGGAATATTGTGTGCTCCACTTGGAAACCTCCAAGTACCCAATATTGTCCCTCTGCTTTTTACTGTGTCTATTATGTCATTCATAATCTGAAAATATGCTTAGTATTATTTAATCAAAAAGGCAAATGTTTATTTTCTGGATGATCTGAAAAGGAGATAATATTCTAGTACACCTCTGCTAAACTTCTAAATAAGTTTCCAAAAACTCAGCTCCATTTACCGTCTACCTACCTTGAAGCCGATCCGAGATACGCGAAATAAATAAATTAAAGTACAAGAAAGAATTGCTCGATTAAAGTATTAAGATATTGAAAAACTCACCTTATTTACGTCATCTTTTTCTAAATGGAATACTGCACCATCCGTAACTTCTGCCAGGTCGTAGTACACTTTATAGTCTGGACTGTCTTTAGTTTTGTTACAGTTTCCTGTCAAAACGAACACCACCTGGAAAAGATATCCTGTTTTTAAACGACTTAAAAAAAGCCGGAGGTTGTCATTTCGGATGTCTTTTTTTGTATGTTTCTTGCTCGTAATCAATTTCCTCGCCAATTCTGGACCGCCTTGGATCATTATTTTTAAATTGACAGAGTTTACAAGTACCTCAGAGGTCGTCGTCCTCAGAATAGTTCCCTTAGAAATAGTTCATGAAGAAATTGGACCTTTAAGGGCGTAATATAAATATATGAAAGTATTGAAGTTGGGTTATTTAATTTATAAATCAGTCGATTATTAGAGAGGCAAAAAGGATGAAATATAATAAAATGTTCCTATAGTGTCTAGCCGCACACTACTACAATATCTTACGCTAACAGTAGCCTCATCTAGTGCGTATGGGTGCGATTAATATTTTATTAACCACTAGCCAAGGCAACAGAAGTGATCCAGTTTTAATTCACAATTCGACAATAAAAGCACTACAAAAACACTCTTATACTTTTTCCCAAATTTTCCAATTTAAACCATATTCGGTTGTAATTAAATTGAAAAAAAAAAAAAAAAAAAAAATTTAGCCATATCAGCCACGAAAAGCATTTTTTTATTTATATAGTTACTTTCTGAAAATTATTACAGTGATTAAAATGACGGGATAAGAATAAAGGGATCCATTCAGCGTTAGCGTGAACCACCAAGATATTGGCTTTACTGTAGGTAGGTACACATTTGTTGTCAACGGCACATACGTAATAACTGTTACCTGTGACTGGCGTTTAATAGCGAGGTTTCGGACTCTTTCGAACTCCTTATAGTCCTTGGCCGAAGCATCAGTGAACACGTAGATTGTGGACCTGGGTCGGCTGTTCAAGATTCCTTGCCTAATGCCTGCCAAAGAGTACTCTGGGCATGCCCCACCCCCATAGACACTGATATCCGCTAGTGCATCCTTGAAAACTTTTCTCTCCTTCGTGACAGTTCTCACGGTAAATGCTGCCAACATAAAAATGTGTCGATTAACATCTAGGTCTAGAATATAGAATTACATTTTGTGATTCAGCATACAAAAGCGATCACAAATTGGCATTTGCAGTTGGAAAATATTCGTGTTTGTTTTTAATATCGCAGTATCAGCGAATACGACACGTTTTTTGATAGTTAAAACTAACTTATTAAATGACAAAAAATATATTTTTTAGTTTTGAAAATGAACGTTGGTAAGCCAGTTAAAAGTGGAGTTGGCTTACTACGATCTGTAGGTCGTGGTTGATGAAAGAAAGTGCAAGGCGAAGTGCAAGGCGGTGTATTTTGGCATCCAGACCTGATACCAGTTTCCGAGCTCGAAGATAAAAAAATCGTGAGGATATCAAAGCATCAGTTATAACTTATAACCAATATGACCAATATGAAGTATCTTTAGAACAATTATATTAAAAAAAACTTACCGCCATTGTTGAAAGAATCCAAAAGATATTCAGTTTGTTTACGTCGATCTAAAACCAAACATTGAATAAAATGTTACATAATATAATACGAAGTATATTGGATTGTTCTATAAGAAATGTAATAATCAAATCATGGATACGAGGGGTAGATAATTATTGGGGGATCATGTTGCTCGCGTACGAAAGGAGCTACCAAAGTACCAGTAGTAGAACTTGTGCTAATTTCTTTCGGAATACCACCTACTAATGAGACGTAAAATCCCCGTCTCAGGCGCAAATGGTGCAACTTGGATCTTCTCATACAATACTTCGGTCGGGGAGGACCTAGTTCGTATTGCTGTTGTGGGCGGAGGTAACCACTTAACATTTTTTAACAGCAAAACATTTTTTCATGACCTTAATTTTACATGTAACTTTCTGAGTAGGCTTAAATTGAATTTATTATCTGTCTCTAGACTTGGCGTCGAATAGCATTTCTGGGTGTCTTGTTACTTGGCGGATAAGTAGCGCCAGAGTCAGCAAGTTTTATATAACAAGCTCTTGCCCGCCGCCGAGTAGATTTAGCATTTCAAGTAGGTACCTTATTTTTTCTCCCTACTTTCATCAGTATCCATGCTATTTATATATAATAAAAATCCTCCGTGGTTTGAAAGGTAATCTACGTATCAAAAAGTAAGTAAAAATGATTGATTATCCAGGGTCTCAACTCAAACTATCTTCATAACAAATTTTATCTAAATCTGTTCAACAGTTTAAGCGTAGAAAGGCAGACAGACTTATTTTATATATTAAAAAAACTGATTATTGGTTTCGACGAGAGAAAAGGTATCAATGATACCACTCTAAGGTATATACGCATCAAAATGTAAGTAAAAATGATTAATTCCCAAAAAAAAAATCTACTCCCCCCATTCCACCCCCTTAAGAGATGATTTTGTAAAAACTAACCTATTTTCTTAGCTTCCTTATGAAATTTATTAAGTATAAACTATTTTTATACTTAATAAATTTCATCTAAATCGATTCAGCGCTGTGAGCGCAGAAAGGTAACAGACAGAACAGTTACTTTCGCATTTATAATATTAGTATGGATTGACGATGCACCTCACATCACATTTCATACGTTTTTTATAATATTTATAAATATAAAATATTAAAAAAAACTTACCAGGATCGTTGAAAGTAACCAGAACGAAGTCTTCAATCTGAGACTCATTGGAATGCAATACTGCGTCAAATATAGCGTTAGTTGCATCCCTTACTTGTCGTATATCGTTTCCCATAGAACTAGTGTTATCTATTACAAAAGTCAAACTACTCTTCACGTCACCGTAAACTTCACTTAAACTTATAAGTAAAGTTATGTAAATAAAATAATTTAAGTTTCGCGTTATCATTTTGTTATAACGTGCTATTACTGGGATACAATAATGATGAGTGGCGGCATACGAGCCGGGATCGCGGCTTAAATAACAACAATCTTGGTAAGATATATGTCCTGGAATTCCCTGAAACCCAGGCGGGAATACACGGGATATCCCAGCGGCTGGCAAACATGTGTTTACACAACATGCTCCGCCAGTGGTCTATTTCTGACTTGTGTGATTTGTGATAAACGCGTCAGAAAATCTGTTTTCTTATCAAATTTGCTTGTCACCGAGTCGATGGAGTGAGTTGGAGAAAAAGACGTCACATTTAACGACGTAGCGCAGATGGCAACCGATAGGAGACGCTAGAGGCAGGCCGTCAGTACGTCAGTTAAAACTTTTTTTTATGTTTATGTTTTATGTTAGGCAAACAAGCGTACGGCCCGCCTGATGTTAAGCGGTCACCGTAGCCAATAGATATCAGCAACACCCGCAGCACTGCTGATATGTTGCCTACCCTGTAGAGTTCTTTTAATATTACTCTTGAAGCTGTCCATTTCGTATTCTTTCGGGAAAACCTCTGGGAGCAACCTCTGGTGGCCCAGGGGCACAGACGCGGACTTTTGAAGGCATCTGCAGCCCAGGGGTTGCAAATGTCCATAGGCCACAGTAACCACTTAACATCAGGTGGGCCGTCTGCTTGTTAGCCTAACTGCAAAATTAAAATAAAGTTTTATTGGTATGATTAGATGCCTTCACAAATTTTCATCAAACCCTGTAAACGAGTAGTGGAAATATGATTTCAATGAATCAACATCCTGAAACTCTCGGTCTGGTAATTGTTTCAAGTTTGCTCTGTATTTAAAACTACGAGATGTATCAGAAATATAGGCTACTTGCTTTTTCTTTTTCGTATGAGTAAATGTTTTCGGGCCAACGCTGGGAGGGAGCCTTCGCTTTTCACTTAAACTTGTATTTTACTAGGCCTTTTCGTTCCTTGTCCCTTGCTTTATGGGAATGACTTTGATGTTTGTCGTTGCAAAAAAAAACTTTGACCTTTTATCGGACATGTATCGTTGCCGAGTTCATTCTCTAGAACTGTTACTTTAACTGACAATACGTACTCAAGTGGCCCAAACTGCCAGTTTCCAAATCAATAATTTTTCGTATTGAGATATCGGCATATAGAGTATATGGGACGCAAAGGACAAGCTCGCAAAAGAATACAGGTTTTTTTTTAAGTTTAATGGCGTTAGTTATGGTCTATATGTACTAGGCTTTAAGCTTGCGGGACATAAGACACAAGTAGGTATTTATTTGTTCGTTCCCACGTGTTGTCGTGAGTTTATCCCAAACATTGTAAAAATGTTGCGGCTGAAAAATATTACTCCCAATTCAATTACTTATAAAATAATTGTTATGATTCGCATGTGGCACGCGGGGCTATTTTCGTTGGTCCAATATCGAAAAAAAAACCCAAGTTTTCCCCAACGAAAACATTATCATAATACACCTAAAAAAATGTTTGAAAATGTTTTCGTTTCCGATGAAAACATTTCATATGACACCCACGTTTTTTTTTTCCCTTCGTCTCAATCAAGTCTAATATCTATCAAATTTAGATCCGGGCCCACGCACTATTTTTTTTAAGTATACTTTTGGAGATCCAATGGGGAACATTAGAATATAACACATTTCAGATTATTCTGGTGTCTCGAGACGATCCTCTACATAATCTAACTATATACAAACCTCCCTTCCATCTCCTTTTACCCGAACAGTTATGTCAATGAGTCAGTCAGTGGTAGTCGAATAAAATACTTAATCTATACATATAATAAAATCGTTACACTCGTTAAGTGACTAATTTAAAAAAAAACAATTTCAATTCTTTCATCCCTTCTTGCTGTCAGGTGTCACAACCTACCATTATAAAAAAAATATTTTCATATTGGCTTACAACGGGCAAAGAAACAAGAGGCTGAATTAAAAATCGAAATAAAGCCGACTTCAAAATGTTCATCCCTTATTTTTTGCTCATAGGCCACACCCTACCATATTAAAAAGGAAAGATCCAAATCGTACAATATCACAGGAATGCAAAATACGCAGTTTTGTTCACTTGGATGATATAATTTTTTCAGTTATTTTGATTTCATCCAAACTATTGAAACGATTTTGATAAAAAATTATGGGACCAGCCCGACAGCAAATCGTATCAAATAAAAGTGTAACTTTCAGAATAGGTTCATATATGACGAAAATGTGGCGTAACCAACAACAAAAAAATAATCTAATTGATAACCTTAATTAATAACGCGCGTGTTGTGATAATAGCGAACTATACAAAGGCAAAACTACGACTCACGTGCATTCTACCTAAATCTTCTTTTTTTAACTGACTTAAAAATAGAGGAGTTTATTATCCAAGTGCATGTTTTTTTATAAGTTTGTATGTTTGTTGTGCGATTTATTCGCCAATTGCGCATCAATTTGGTTGTTTTCTTTTTTTTTTTGTAAATGGATGGACTTAATTTTTATGAAGAAATTTCACCCATAAGCGTGGATAATTTAAATTGGTTTGTTCGATTTGTAAAACAGTTAGCGCCGCGGTGCGGCAGCTGGCTGAACTAAATTTCTGTGTAGGTTATCGTAAACGCTAGAATAACATAGTTCAAGCGATAATAAAGAGATGGCCCTGTAAATAATTCAACAGCTAGATTTTATTTCATCCGTTTTGCGATAGATACTCCTGTAATTTTACCAGCACACACATCTATTATATCATCTGGTAAACGGCAATGCCACTGATTGCTTGGCTGCCTCACGGTGTTTTCCTTCACCGTTTTGAAATCGTGGTTGTCGTACATTATGATGTCCGCAATGTATCAAGCGAAAAATCATTGGTTTGCTGATATGAACCAGCCACAAACCGTACCACTGCGCTACCATGCTTTGGTATGGGCTGTACGAGTGGTTCCAGGTACTGTAGGTTATGATGTACGTTTATTGCGATTAAATAGTACATTCGTACTTAAATCACGCCTTCGCTCCGTGGCTTAGTTGGTAGTAGCCCTGCCTTCGAAGCGAGGGGTCCCGGGTTCGATCTCGGCCGGGGCACACTTTGTGTGGTGAGCTTGAAGTTTGTTCTGGGGTGTAATTTCTTTTGCGCGGAACCAAAATAATTTTTCTTTTTCTAAATAGTATCTTAGTTACTCCTTATAACATCAGCTATCTGCCAGTGAAAGTCTCGTCAAAATCGGTTCAGCCGTTTCGGAGATCAGTCGGAAGAAACAGACAGAAAGATATAAGAAACTGTTTTTTTGTTTATTGCTCTCGTATATATACCAGGAGAAATAGGCGTCAGAATTAGGAAAAAAGTTCGTTACAGCAATCTCACAACAGGATATTGTCAAATAAGCTATTGGAAGCGGGAAAAAAATCGGACCAACAGCTGCTATCCGGGGTGGTATAGGGTGGGGTTTTAGGGAAAAACTGATTTCAAATCAGTTATTCGCGATTTACGGCAAGCTGTGCAACCCATCGAAAAAAAATGTAAAAGTTTAGGTAATAATTAGATCTACAACTTTTGTACCCACCATTTTTACACTAACCGTAAGAAAAATCGAAAAAATGCGGAGAACCAGATTTTTGGTTTTAATTTATTTTCTGCGACAAAGAATAATCAATATATCTCAAACGTTAGCAAAAAATATCTTAGTGTCACAAAAAGGTTTTTTTTTTTTTTTTCAAAATTTGCCATTATCCCTTTATGTGCCCTGTTTAATTTTAATTCCTTATTTTATTACATAGTTGTTATTAGGGTTATATTTCATGTCGAAAGGTAAAATACGTTTATGAATTTTAATACTATTTGTATTGATGATAATGTACTTGCAAGGTATTATAAAACACACCCTTTTGAACCAAGCTATAGTTACATAATATACATAGGTATTTATAATCTAACATACAAACTAGGTACTTAATTAAAGATACCTATCAACTTAATATAATGAAGGTAAAAGATGTTATGTATCAATCTAAAATTAAAAGTTAAAGTAGGCCTATAACGACCTACTTACAATTAAATAAGGGGTGGGTTGATTAGTAAGAAACAAAACTTAAAAAAAAATGTCCACCTGTGCTTTACCTACACTCGAATACCGTTCGTTTCTATATCACCGAAACTGTTACTGACACCCTCTTCCATCAGCAGAAGAAGTTTGGAGTACACCAGAGTTGGGGCATCAATAGCCCAGAGGAAGTCAATATGATTGAACTCTTTCAGAGGCACGATATAATGTTCTATTGGATTTGCTAGTTGTACGTATAAGTTGGTTACATCTATATCGCTTGCCAGCCAGTCATTCTCAGCGCTGATCAACGCTATGGGTAGCGTTATTTTATGGATAGGATATTCCGGTGGCATAAGGGTCCCATATTCATTAAAATTACCATCTGGGCCGTAATCAAACATCTGGAATCTTCCCTTGTTTTTTATCTCTTGAGCGTAGTGGATCAAGGTTTTCGTAGACGCACCGGCCGGTGTATGACCCAATATTATCGGCAATAGAGATCTATTAAATTGTTTCTCATCGTGCCCGCATAAAACAAACATCGAATTCTCGCATATCGCTTCTTCGTAGTGATTAATCTCACAGGCATGTTTCGATAACCACCTCAAAACGGAATTCTGAGGTAAAAACTCATTGGCTCCGAGTAACTTCATTAAGTACTCAATGTTATCGCTAAACTTGGCCAGTAATCTTATGGGACTCTTTATGTCGGCCATAAAAGCGACAGGTGCTAATGCGAACCCTGCCCTCAATACTTTATTGTACTGAGTTTTTGTGGAGAGCATCGCAAACAATATGGAAGTTCCCATTGAATGACCAATGTAGTTAATCTTCACGTCCCATCCTTTAATCTCCATTATGTAGTCGATAATCGCTGGCAAGTCGTGCTGACTGACTTCGTGGAATGTGAAATTCCAGAACGCAAAAGTGTTGACGTTCCTAGATACGTGGGCTCGGGAGTAAGTGTTCCCTCTGACGTTGGCCAGCCACACATCGTATCCCTTTTCAGATAGGAAATAACCGAGTCCTTTCTCTGGTCCAGCGAGGATCCAATCCGCGGAACTTCCGAGCAAGCCGTGATGAAGCAGAACAGTTTTCCGCGGACTATCTTTGTGGGTCGAATTCTTCGAGAACGGTATCCTGTGGATTGTCAGGATGTATCCGTCATCAGTCACAACGGTGTGAGACTCTGAATGGTATCCGTGGAGAGCGATCAGCTGCGGTGTGGTCATGTGAATCGCAGGGTCATCATTCACGCAGTTAACTTCCCCTTTTTCCGGGGCTATGGAGTCGAATATCTGCTTATTCCCAGCTTCTGCATCAGCGAGATAATCCTTGAATTTTCGCTTTATCCTCGCTTGATTTAAGCCGTCAAATAAGAATTCTCTGGTATGATTTGAGCTTACACCGAGATAAGAGTTTAGTTTGTTTTTTACATTTTCAAAGTAGAATTCCCTGATGCTTCGTCCTTTTTCCCTCACGAAGTTTGTAATTTCCGACGTTTTATTCGTGAAGGTATTAAAAATGTTTGGAAACCAGGAGACGTGACGACAATCACTGCACTGTAGAACCATGAATGTAAACAATAGAAAAATGGAGAGCTTCATCTTGCGATGTTGACTCCCGGCCGGTGTTTAACGAACTGAACTAAATATAGTAGCTCTAATGTAATTTATCCCCTGGAGAGGTCAAGGAGACGCGTATGAGTCACCGCGATGTATTACAAACATGTGCAGTTGATAAACATTAGACTTTAGAATCCAAAATGAATCATCGATTGTTTTCATGTATAATAAAATAGATATCTTGATGTTGTTATGATTTTATTTGAATGAACTCACAATGTTTGTGCTGCTAAAGCAAATAAATAAGTAGGCATTTACACAACAGAAACAAAATTGATAACTACAAAAATGCTCGGTGGACAATGATACGAAAAAGTTTTATTTTTACCATACTGGAAACAAATCCACGCCATGTCGATACTGGAAGTATTAATTTATGTAAAGGACAATCATTTATTTTACCGGAGGGCAAAAATAAGTTTATTATTTTGTAAATGTGTCTATATTTTTTCCCGTTTCTTAGATTTTTAGCATACTTCGTAATGTAAATTCACCTTATGATTTTGTAAATAACCTGTCTGTCTCTTAGATTAAAAGTCAGATCAAAAGCCAAACCTAAAGTTATTCAAAATTAATATTAAAACTGGTTAGCGATGGTGTTATGAACAAGTGGGAAAATAAAACTAATACACGTAGTTCATTGTGATGTTAGAGTCTATAACTGTAAATATATCTTCCCTATTTTTTCGTGGGGAAATGTACTCACATACCGCTCTGCCACGGGGAGACAGAGCGGTTATGTGGTTAAAATCCGACGGTATTCTCCTCTGCCGCTTAGTGGCGGGAACAAGAGAATGTTTCCACATACTTCCGCCGCGGCTGTCCGTTTTCGGACCCCTCTCTGGTAGGCCTCGAGTACCACACCTCTTGTTATCGACACGCCAGGAAACATAGTAATTAGTTCAAGTTGGTTCCTATATCAGAAGAATATCTTCGTTGATGACCAACCATTGTAGGAGTTTTTAGGCTCTTGCCTTTGAGATGGCATTTCAAATATATGACACAACTGAGATTAACATCTCATCGCGTCTTGCGAAGCACGGTATTGCTGGATTCAAAAACTCGAAACCGTTCCACACTTAAATACTAATTTGATAATAATTTTTGTACGCTACGTAATGTGTTATTTTTTTTAAACAAAATCCCGAATAAATGTAAAATAAATTTAAAACTTTTATCAAACATAAACTTCACACGTGAACTCTGATATTTCAAAGCTTACTTTACAATATCAGATTACCTAGATGAAAAAAAATTTTGGCAATAAATTTGCTTCACTCTAGACGCAGGACCATATTTGCGAATATGGTCCTGCGTCTGGCTTTGTTGTCTACCCCTCGGGTTGGTCAGTTATAACAGGGTTGGAACAGACATAAACTTAACAAATATGAAACATGAACACTGATGTAACTGTGTGCATGTAATATGCCTAAGGAGCTCGTGTGACACGTTACATAAAATTTGTTTAGGTACTTGTTTGTGTAAAATTTGACGTTTCTAAATGATAGTTGAGATCTAAACGAATAAATGAGTTTAAGTTTGTGGTGAGGTAAAATATAGCTGATGAATAGCTGAATAAATATAGATTTACGACAGGTAGCAAGAGATACTTAGGTTATAAAAAAATATTCATGATCATCCATCTAGTCTCAAACTAAGCAAGCTTACTACTACTTTTTTATTATTTTTGTCTGTCAGTCTCTGTTTTTTCCGGTTAATCTTTGAAATAGCTGGACCGATTTTGATTTGAAACAGGTTTGATTTGAAAGAAAATGCTTTCAAATTGGTCTTATAGACATTTTATCAAAACCCATTAAAATAAAAATAGAATTTTCCAAATTGGTTTATAAGTGGCGGATAAATCGGTGAACATATTGTACATAAATATACAATATACAGAGGGACATAGAACCTTTTTTGAAGTCGGTAATAAATGAAATTGCCTATTGCAAGTCACTTTTTCGGCCATTGTATTGTATGCGATAAATAAAGGCTGAAACTATTGAAGTCTGCTTATAAATTTATTTTAATCAGTCGCTTATTTCGCCGTCTGGATGAAGTGTCATTGCCCCCTAACGATTTGCTCAGCGGCTCCTCCCAGGGCGGTTCCCATCATGTGGGCATGCTCAGTGGACATGCGCATTCCGCAAGCTAGGTAACTTTAATGATTGAAACACATCAGGGTCCCACTTTTCATCGGCTTTTCATCGTGGACGGTATCCTGTTCGCAGGTAAGTCCTAATAGCCCACACTTCTATTCAATCAATCCATTTGTCATTCTATCTATTTGTACTACAAAATATGAAGATAATCGTGTAGATACTCCATATTTTTTTTTAATTATACAGACATTTCATTTTCTCTCATTTTCGTACTTCACATTAGTTCGCAGTTTAGTCGGCAAACTACTTATAATGGGTAAATAGTCAATAGGAATGGGAAATGGTTAGCTCATTCTCAGCTCATTCTCAGACGCAAGGGTAGTGAATGCTATTCTGGCATTTCACTTAGCTCAGAGGAACGCGAATCCTTTGTCATTGCGCCACACTCAGACACGCGATATAAATCAAGTACAAGTTCCAATCCATTCATTAGTTCTTGAACATTCCATTGTGTTCGACTCTTTGCAGATAGGAATAGGCTGAGTGTCTACCTACACCACTAATTACAAGACACTCTATTCTTGTTTCCCAGGTGTGGTTACTACTAACTCAGCCAACTACCAGTTGAATAATCCATATTTTTTTACTGGCCTCACAGCTCAGTGGGTAGGCTCTGTCTTCTACGCTGTAGGTTATAGTTTCATCCAACATTTGTGTGAAGAACAAAGGTGTTTGTTCTGTTTCTGGCTATCCAAAATCTATTTCCTATAGTAAAAACTAGGTGGGGATATGGCATCATATTTTTTTGCGAATTGCTAATTGAGTTTCTTTCTTTCAAAGTTGGCGTTTCGAGAGCTTCGGCATCATGGAACACTTAGGCTTCGATTATAATTAGGCTTTCGAGCCATCAGGTAAAGTGTGTTCAGGTAAAGTATAGTTAGTTATAAATGACTTGACTTGGGACGAAACTGTTCTACTATAAACCCCTATAAAAAGTTTGATTCCAACAAAGTGGATTAGGCCTAAAGGGGATACCACTATAAAAAAAACGCGCCTAACGCTCTACCTCAGAGGTGGTGTGGAAAAGAGCTTGCAAAACGTATTAATCTATACAAATAAATAGTAAAGGGTCAGTTTGTAATGTTAAAATAAAAACTTTTTCCTAAATCCATATACAGTAAACATTAAAAGAAAAAAAAAAAAAATTGTTGCCATGTCTTTCTGTTTGTTCCGGCTAATCTAAGAAACGGATTGACCAATTTTGACGGGACTTTCATTAACAGATGGCTGATGTTATAAAAAGTAAATTGGCTACTTTTATTTAAAAAAAATTGATATTGATCAAAAACAGAAAAGAATTAGGGTTCCCCGCAAAAATTAAATCCCACGCGGGTGAAGTGGCGGGGAACAGATAGTATTAAATAAATATGTACCTACAAGATCATACTTTCTTATAACTGTTTTACAAAAACATGATTTTCGCACTCATAACCCTGCTCTAAAATTCTCTGTGTGCAGGTGGCATGGTCAAACACAGAAACAAAAGACACAGGCCCAGGATCCGGGAACAAATTCTGCACAAATCCAGCCGTTTCAGGGATTAGCCTGAACAAACAGATAGATACATACGTATAGACACATTTTTTTTTAAATTGTTATTTTGTTACAAATACGGCATATACTTTCAAATGCATTTACTAAAAAGCTGATATTGTGACATTACAAACATGCACTACATTTTTTATTTGTATAGATGTGACCAAAGTATTTTTTAAGATTTCAACGGAAATAAAGATTTTTTACTATGACTGTTTTTTATTATACCTCCGCTAAACTTCAACTTACTTCGATCTGGGCGAAGGAGATAATTAATATGGAAATCACCAGACCACCACCATCACCAGACGGGAATATAATGAATACCTATTTAATGTCTATGATCTAAGCACGTCTTGACACAATGAGCAGAGACCAAAAGTAGCATTAGAACTTGTGCCAAGTTCGTCCGGAGAAGTACTGCCACCACACCTGGAAACTGCCGCCAAGCAGTGATACTCGCTTTGCTGTGTTTCGGTGAAATCACATGCGCATGAGACATATCATCCTCGTCTTGGGTGATGGACGCAGCAGAATGAATGCAACTCAATGTGAGATCCAAATATTATACTGAGTCGCATTACTTTTGTCATGGGCGAGGTCGCCACTTACCACCAAAAGAGCCCTCACCTCTTTCCGTCACTTATTTACATTAAAAAAAAACGCATAATGCGTTACTCATTTCTACGAGTATACCTACTATCTCTTTATATCACACTCAGGACCATACAAATGGCAAAAAATATTACTCGTTCTATTTTATAGTGGTTTAGCAGAAAAACTTTTTGATAACATCTTTCTTCTCGCTGTCCTGCCATCTATGGGAGTGATTTCATGTAAAGAGACGGAAGTGTGTAACAGGAAGCCGGGGAAGCGCGCGCTTTTTGATTTGACCAATGAGCGCGCGCGGTGGTAGAGTAGGCCGTTCAGATGTTACACATTATATGCGATTACTGTAACACTCGTTTGTTTTATATTACTGTTACCCATTTAATGGGGCGAGCTGTGGCGGTCCACCTGATGTAAAATGGTTACCACCAACAGTAAAAAGGTCAGATCCTCCACTTACGAGGAGATCTCGTTTTGCGCCCGTATCTGAAACAACGATGTACCTAATGTCTCATGCGCACTTTTACCGGCACCTTAATAGCAGTTAGCGTTGTTCAAACCCTGTGCGGACCCAATCACATTGTAATATTGTGCAATATTATTTTTATAAATAGGTTACAAAACAAAGTTAGTATTATATTAGTACCGAGTATAAAGCTACCTACTTGATAACGATAGGGAGAATGCCCTTGCTTGTGTAAGTGAAAAGGTTCAAATGTTATCGGTTTGCTACAATATTGCAGTTAAGGTGTGTTGTCCTTATAATAAACTTAATAGAACCATGATAATTATATTATAGTGTATATAAAACACTTCTGCTCCGACATCAGGCAGAATTAAAAAAGCCAGGGGGTTTCAGTTGCTCGCGTCCGTAGGTGTGTACCCTTTGATTCCCTACACGTACCCCCTAGGTGGTGCTAAAGGAGCAACCAGAAGTAGCAGTAGAACTTGTGCCAAGTTCGTCCGGAGAGGTACTGCCACCACATCTGGAATCTGCCGCCAAGCAGTAGTGGTTGCATTACTGTGTTTCGGTGGAAGGGTGTGGCTGTCGGTGAAATCACATGCGCTTGAGACATATCATCCCCGTTTCGAGTGATGGACGCAGCAGGATGAATGTGACCCAGTAAAGATTTGGATCTCATACTGAGTCGCACGCATTATTCTTGTCATGGGCGAGGGTCACCACTTACCATCAGGTGAGCCCTCAGCTCGAACTGCCACTTATTCACATAAAAAAAAATCTGATCTACTAGAGGTAAACAATGTCACACAACAGTCAACCAAATTATTGTCACGTCTCGTCTCAAACCTCTGCTTCACATCCTCAGGAATGTTGCCTGACTTATGCTTTGTTCTTATATTGAATTAATACGTCCGTAGGTAGTGGATAGGAACATAGTTCTTTTTTTTATTATATGAAATATATAATTTAAAAAAAAATCGTATCTCGGAAACGACTCTTATGATTTGGATGAAATTTTGTGTTTAGAAAAGGTTTTGATATTTAAGTTCATCCTTATATTTTTTTTTTTTTCAAATATTATCAATTTATTAAACATATTAATTAATTTTATTCTGCCGTACCGCGCCTTAATTAGGATGAGTCGAACGCAATTTTGCAGTTTCCTGTGAAGTTTAGTCAGTGACCGGCCGCCAAAATGTACAAACACTTAGTTTTGTTCCTCTCGTTAAACATTTTTGCAATTTTCGGTGACAAAAGTTTTACATTGGTACTCGATACGACCAAGTCGATGCGCGATGAAATTAATGTGATAAAGGCAAATATCGGACAAGTTGTACATTCAATCAATAGAACAGACATTGGGAACTACATATTGGTTCCATTTAAAGATATCAGTAAGTATTTAACTTTAAGGGTTAACTTTAAGGGAGGAAGTTTCTGGCTTTTTTTACTTCCTTCTCCTGTACCGGTCAGTTTCTAACTGGTAAGGCGGTCAGTATATGGTTTTTAATACAAATGATTTATGTATTAAACCAAACTGCGCCTTACTTAAATCATTTTTTGACAAACTTAAAAAAAAAACGTAATTACATGCAATCTTCATCCAGCAATTTTAATATTGAAAATTCGCAACATTTTTTTCTCATCTGATTCTGCCTTGTATACATGTCAATCATTCATTCAGTCAGTCTGTCTGTCCACAGCCACTGGTTATATCGTGATGTGCCTAACGACAGTACTTTTTCCAGATGTAAATAATCCGTTCACTACCACATCACCAAGATTCTTCACCAGTCATGTGAGCACTGTCACCCCTCTTGGTGGCAGTGATTGCCCGGAGAACTCCTTGGAGGGCATAGAGACTGCGCTGAGGATCAGCAGTCCGGAGTCCTATATCTTCGTATTCACTGATGCATTCGCGAAAGATTACAACCGTTTCCAGTCGGTCGAAGCCTTGTGCAAGGAAACCCATAGCCAGGTGGGTTTTTTTCTTTTTATATGATTAATTGACGGAACGAGCTAAGGGTTCATCTGGTGGTAAATGGCGACCCCCGCCCATGATAACAGTAATGCAACTCAGTATAAGATATCTATACAATCTTACACTGATTTGTATTCATCCTGCTGCGTCCATCACCCGAGACGTCTCATGCGCATGGGATTCTGGTTATTCCGAATATTTAAATATAGGAAAAACCTCAAAAGAGTTTGTTCATGATGAACTATTTGTATAACAATAAAGCAAAATAAACCGGTTAATTGAGATTCGAATTCGCACATTGAGGTATCAAGAACACTCACCACTTTTGTTTCTCGAAAAAGCTCTACCAAAAACTTTTATATTCTAAGGAGATTAAAAAGTACATTTATTAATTACAATTTTGCATTACACATTGTAACATGTTACACGATAATTTTGTCGAATATACGCAGCTTATGAAAACTTACATTTGTAATCTACGTGTACGTGAAAATTTCCAGGTGATCATTTTTCTGAGTGGCTTTTGTTGGGGTCATCAATCATCTACCGTGAGCAACGTAGATGTTTATTACGATGTGGCCAAATCTTGTTCCGGTGCATTTTTCCAGTTTAATACGACTTACGAACTGCGTCAAGTAAGTAACGGTCCTTCAAGATTCATGTAAAGAGAAGTACTCGCCACTTCATTGAACCGCAAGAAGGGCACAAACCTACCTCCAGGGCACAAGCTACCATGGTCCACTTGGAAGTCCATTAACAGACTCCGGACTCAGGTTGGTCGCTGCATATAGAACCTGTGTAAATGGGACATGCGAGACTCCACCTTAACTGGGTGCGATTGTGGAACCCCAGTTCAGTCCATGTTCCATTTACTTGTATGTCACCTGTGCCCTGCGACCTGCACATTGGATGATCTGCACAAAGCCACCAATAGAGCTGTTGAGGTGGCAAAATTCTATCGCGACATCGTTTAACTCGTTAGAAACATTGATACGGTAATTGATCAATGGATCCAAAATTTTTTATATTGTAGTGAAACTATATCGCATATAACGGCACCCCGCGGTCTGGACTGTCATTTTTATACACCTCAGCCAGAAAAAGAGGTGAAAAGAGGTGGTATTTTACCAGTAGCCCACTTTGTACGTAGTTTGTATAGGAAAGATAATATCAGTCGCATTTCCCTAGCATCTATTTCTAAACAGCTTAGTTGTTTTCCGTTTTAAAATTCCTAGAAGGGATGTGATTTTTTTTATATTTCATGATATCGTAATTGTCTGAATATGTGATTTTTAAAATAACTGACAACAAAGTAACTGACTCCAAATTTTTCAGGCTTTCATCTTTATGAAAGATATTATCAACACGGAATGGACTGAAGTGACACCGCATGAAAAGTTTTTAAATTTCAAAGAATTGTCGGTGAGTAGATATTGACCCGATCCTTAGTAGAACCATTTATTTAATTATTTATTACACAAAAAAAAACTTAAATTAATGTACAAAAGGATAACTTAAAGCTAAAAGCTTTTTCTACCAGTTACTCTTTTATGGTAGAAATAGTGGCTGGCGTGCTATAAAACCTAAATATAATAAAATAAAACTATTTGAAATTTGAACTATAGTAATATTAGATACATATAAAATACTTATGGATACAAATGAATAAACTTAAATGAAATATGCAATATAGGACAAAACAAGGGTGTTACTTAACAATGATACTATATTTAAAATAATGATCATGGACAAGTCTCTTGAAAGATGATTTAGTCTGAGCCATTTTAATATTAAGTGGAAGAGCATTCCACAGACCAACCGCTACCACTGATTATGTAATCAGTCCTTACTTATACTTAGCAATTAAATATGCACCTTAAATTGAAATAACTTTTACTCAGTGATATCTAGCCCCAAACTAAACATAGCCTTTACTATGAACACGTGTACAGATGTGAAAATTGTATGAATAATATTTTTAAACCATTCTTAACAGTTTTCAGTGGACTCTTTCACGACCGATTTTTTGATCAGCATGTCAGGAAGTAACCTCTTGATGAGCATTGTGGATGAAAATAACCGTTTAGCAAGAACATACAGTGTGTTTGAAACGAGGAATTCATTGGTGAGTGAGGATGTCCGCTTAATGGCTGATATCGCTATACAATGGCTACAGTGATACACAGAACTACCGGCCGCTACTTATTAGTTGCTTCTCTCATAATAGCTTTTCCGTTTACTGACAATGCTCCACTAGGATTCATGGTGGTGGTTTAACACCCAAAACTCGAAAACAGACACAGAGATCGGAGATCGAGCCAAAGATTTCTCCCCTCAAAGGCTTATACTTAGGCGGTGCAAAATGGAGCAATTTCAAAAATCATGAAAAAAAACAGATTTATTTTAAAATAATTTATTGAAAGTCGTCGCAAGTATTTATAATTTGGTGATAGAACCGTATTTGAAGCAAGTATCGCTTCAAAGTATCTACTATCTATCTATCTTTTGTATAAACATCGTTTTGATGACATATATTTTTTAAACCTTTTACACTTAGGTTATACGTTTAGATAAACCAGAATCAGGATTATACTCATTGAGCGTACGAGGAAATGGAAATATTTTTGTGACGTTTTATGAAAAAAACTACGTACCATTTGAATATGGATTTTCGACGAAGTCACCAAGGAGCTTGATGGAAACCAGTGCCAGACCTATGCCAGGTAATACTTTCAAACTAGTACTATTAATAGTATAACTAGTACTATTAATACTATTAATATTGTAAATAAGTACTACTAATACCTATATAGATATTATGACACTTTATAGCATATCAAATGAAGATTACAATCATTGAAATATACAAATCTAAACATAATGGTTGTCTTAACGCTATAAAGCGATCTTTTACAGCTAAAATTTGGATGTACAAATGTCATACTATACCCACACAAACGTATTAACAACGTATCATAACCGTATCATATACAATGCGTTTAGTGACCGTATCCATTAACAATTGGATGGAGTGGATACGGTTTATCTTATTCATTCCGTTATTTTTATTATTACTATTTTTTTTTATATGGCAACTCTTTTTAAGAATAAATCCTTGTCTGTTTCTCGCTGCTACAGAATTTTTTTTTTTATTTTTTGTTTTCTTTTATGATAATTGTTGTCTTGTATGTATACTGCTAGAATGCATGACGTTACCAAGTGTTCTTCTTGTAACTTAAGTAAATAAATAAACTACACATTGTAGGTGACGGTACGTTCCATGCATGGCCTTTTTGATTGTACAATATGTTTTTGGCCACAGATGACCAAACTTTACGTGGTCTTTTGGCGTGAGCAGACAGCTCTTAATCCATGCATGTCAAGTGACGATAGAACCGGCATCGTACACCGTATGATGCTATAAGGGTCATTTGTCATTTTTGGATATTCCAGTCCATCTAAAGGTTGCCTGGAAGAGATTGCTTTAAGCAATAAGGCCACCCATTGTATTTCACATATCTTGACTAATTAGCCTTAGTATAATATGTTATTTGTAAGCGAAATATATCGTCCAGTCAAAAGGCCATGCGTAGAGCTTACCAACACATTTATATGCTTTATTATGTATTCAATTAACAATTTTGGCGCCATCTTTATAATAAGCTTCGGGCTTCAGTAGCCCAGTTGCTACCGAAGCGCCACCCTATTTGGTCGCTTTACAACGGACTCATTTCCTTACATCTACCCTCCATATCGGAAGTTAAGGCCCTTCACATGACATTTCTTCTTCGCCATTTGTGGTTTAGCCAAGTCTGGTGTCGGAGTTTAAATTACATTAAAAAGCCTTTGATAATTGCAGGTTGGGAAAACTTTTTGCTGATAAGCGTAGATACTGAAATAAAACTGAATTCGATCGAATGTTTAAAGGCTGGCGAGAATGTTAAGACTGTTCATTACTTGACGGAAAAACGACCTGGATTATACATTACAAGTTTTTCAGTTGAACCAGAAAAATCAATTCGGATATGGGTAAGTTTTTATTACAACTCATTAGATATCCGTATCAGCCTCTAATGTTCCTACTGCAGGGACACCCGCCTACTCTCGTTAAATAAGAGTGAATGGGCTTTGACCTACCACGGGAGCCCAATCCGTTGATTGACAAGTTTGAAGACATGTGACATGTCTACAAACTTTTGGGTATGGCATGTCGGTTTCCTCACAATTTCGATAATGTAGAATTGCACACATACATTTTACAAGTGAAACATTCACCTTCAGATTGAAAGTTAGCGTCTGTACCCCTAGGTCACATGTCCCTCATGATCCCCTCGTTAGATATACCTACCTGTACACTATGTTTCAACTTCAAATTATTAAATAGTTAAGATAACCTTTTATTTTGTGTCATTCTATTTTTAGCAATTAGTTTTTCTTGTTCAATATGAGTTTTTGTATAATCTCCCTTTAACACTATGTGTTTATGTATCTCTCAATCAATGTAAATAAATAATATTTGAGCATCTGTTTGTAATGTTAAAATGCATTTGAAAGTATATTAAGTAATTTTTCTAGTCAAAACTTATGTTATAGATACCATTTTCAGATTATAGGCGAAGATTTAGTCACTCACCACCAAATCAGAGGATCCACAAAATATATTTACCCACAAATACCAGGTGAGATTAGTTCAATACTATTATTGTTTCTCAACAAACGTTATGATGTTGGTCCGGCTGTATTGCTCGTTTAGCCATATCAGAGGCTTTCCGGCGACTTGATAACTCCGACATCAGATTTGGCCACTTACGAGGATATACTGTGGAGGAGTGACAAAAGACAATGCCAGCAGAACGATACTTCAAGCTTCAATATAAGAACAATAATTCGTATTAACTCTATTGTTATATAAGTATATTATGTTCTTTCCTGGCGTAGCTAGCTTAGCTCTTGACCTTCAGATTCAAAGTCGGCGTCTGTGCCCTAGGCCACCACGCTATACAATAACACTTGCTAATCCATAATTGTTGCAGTGTCAAACTCTACAAGCTTCGGACCGGAGGCAGAAATTCTAGACACAGAATTAGATTTGATTGACTACGATACAGACATTACTCTGGCATGTAAAGTGACTGCTGTGCCAAAACCTACGATTCGCTGGGAAGATGAAAATGGAACAGATTTTCCTGCAGAGGTTTGTTAATATTACACATGCAGAATGCTACACGGATTCACAAATCACAAAGTTAAAAAAAAAACAGCAATCAAGTAGATTTATCTATTCAAATAAATAAAATTAAAGTGCCTGTTTGTAATGTCTACATAACAGCTTTTTAAAGTATATACGGTAATTATAATGAGAAATTAGTTTAAAAATTGTTGTCTGTTGATTGTTCCGGCTAATATAATGTCCGAAACGGCTGAACCGATTTCGACTTTTACTAGCAGCTGATGTTATAAGAAGTAAATTAGGCTCCTTTTATTCAAAAATTCTGTGAAAATATTATTTCATATATATAGAGTATGTAAGTATTTTAGAACAACCATCCATTTCATCATCATCATCATCAGTCCACTAGCCTCTCCCAGTAAGCGCCATTGAGCGGTATTCAGCCAAATTCCATTTTACTTTTTCATAGGTTTACTTAAAAGACTATTTTCTGTTAAAATTACTTTAAATAAATTTAATTCGCTATACAGGTTAATATTTAGCGACTTGGTGTTCATTCAGTAAACACGTTGTAATGATTTTTCAGGACGTCCTGTTAGAAATACCATCTGTGTACATAAGCTATGTGACGATAACTAACGTAAAGAAAAACTCTACAGTTTATTGTAAATGTGAAAATCCGAATGGTTCCACATCACGGAGTATTGCCCTGTTTGTGAACAGAACGTTTAGCTTTGAAGTCATACAAAGCCCCGAAGGTAAGATTATATTTTTTTCGCGTTTCAATGAGCAATATTAATCTATTTCACTATTTGGTGGGAGCAGTCGCCCGCGTCTGTAGACGAATACCCTCGGAGTCCTTACAAGCAACAGCAACAAAACGTAGCAGAATATGAATATGACTTTTTTTTTTCAGACACAAATGTAGATTATGGCGATGATCTTAAGTTATACTGCCAAGTTGAAGCCTTCCCTGAAGCGACGATTACTTGGTATTTAAATGACACCCAAATATATTCCAATGAAAAGGTGATAATTGACGAAAACTCTTTGTTAGTAAAGAACGTAAGCTTAGAAGATGGTGGTGTTTACGATTGTAAGCCGTCGAATGATGTAGAAACAAAGAAGTTATCTGCAACCGTTGAAATATCTGGTTTGGGTAAGTATTTTATTTCACAGATGGAGGAATGAACGGCGCATTAAACTACAAATGTTCGACACGTTTGAACTTGTCCGAAGGTCGAACGGGCGCGCACATTTCACGACGCATTCTACCTACTGGCGGATGCGCTCATGACAGAACCGACATGAATGACAGAAAATGAAGACAGAAGATTTTATCACACCAGTGATAAAACCTTACCTTACCATAAAATTAAGGATATTTTTTCCAGAAGGAGTTATTAATTGTTTGTGAAAATGGGGAAAAGGCTTTCCCCATGTAGTCTAAGATTACACCGTGTGATTGCAACACCCATTTGTTTTAATCAAAACATATTTTTAACATGCGTTAAATATGAAATAGACATTATTTGCTTCCTATTCCTATATACTATTTATTATAAAAAACGTCCTGCGTCGTCAATAAACAAAGAGACAATGATTAAAATAAAGTAAAGCAATTAATTGTACTCTTCATAGAATTAGAAACTAGTCTTAACAAGTTACGACATGTTTAAATTGAGGCGTAGAAATTTCCAAATATGAAAACCGACGTTACTTATGAGACACCCTGATAATATCATATTTTGATACCGTAAATTTTTTTTAGAGGTACCAGAGATTGAAATGACGGATACGGAAATATCATCTAAGCCAGGGGAGTGGATTGACATTGACTGCAGGTATGTAGATACCTATTATATAATGATTTGTTTTTTCATAAGCATCTCAAAATGTTCTATGCCGGCGCGTACATACTATCAACTGTCAAATCATCGTCGTTCATACTCGTAATTATCCTTTTAGATCCATCTTTTTATGATACTAAAGTGACGGAACAAGCTGAAGGCTATGATGTTAAGTGGTTACCTTCACTCATAAAAGCCGTAACACAATTTAGGTCTTAGTCTTCATGCGCCTGTAATTTTACCACCACCATTGTTCATGTTCTACTGCAAGGTAGAACATGAACAATGGTGGTACGCTCCTTTGGTACCACGCAGGGGTACCAAAAGACAGGGTGTGTCTTAAATAAAAACGCGGAAAATTGGAAATATTGGGAAAAACTAAAACACATTTTACTTATGTGATTTATTTTACTTTGTGCGCAAACTAGAATGTCAAATTTATTAAAAAAAAAATATTTATTTGATTGTTACTAGCTGTACCCCGCGGGGTTGCATGCGTTAGGCCATTCTAAGGGAGCACTGAACTTTTCCGGGATCAAAATAACCTATGTGTTAATCCACGATATAAGCTATTCTGGTACCAAATTTCATCGACTTCAACTTTTTGTTATATTTTTTACAAACAGTGTGACGAAAGGAAAACCAGCACCGGAAATAACCTGGGAATATAAATTACCAGAGGCTTTTGAATTTGATGACCTGCCTGCAGGCGCTACGGTAGAAGATGGCAAACTAAAGATATCTTCAGCAGAGAAACAGCATGGAGGCGTTTACAAATGTACGGCGTCTAATCTCCTAGGAACGATGTCTAAAGAAGTAACCTTGAAGATACAATGTAAGTATGAAATAAAAATTAAATAAAAGGAGAGTTATATAATGTACAAAAGAAACTTACAAATTAAAAATGCAAAGATTTTTTGCTAATCATTTAAAGAGGCTGCTACGTTGGTTCTTTAGCTAGATTAAGAGCCCCAGCTTAGAAATCATTTTTGTGAGATTCAATTACGTTTTATGGAAACGGTTGTTGTTATATTGTAATAAAAACTTACAAAACCAACAATAATACTCGGCGTGTGCTACTACGCTAAAAGAAAGAAATACATTTTGTACCTAATGAATTGTTTTAGTGTTCTAAAACTATCTTTGCATTATTGCCTTTCTAATGAAACTTGGTTGGGGCACATCGCTTGGATGGTTTCAAACGCTATAACGGACATGTAGAAACAATTATTGAATTATTGTGTTCTATGTATTTGTATAACTTTTCCCGTGCCGTCTGAGATACAGGGTTTCGAAAGTTTGTAAGATTGAATGGATGTTTGTTACTCAATCACGCCAGAACGGCTGAACGGACCTGGATGAAATTTGGCACAGAGATAGATTATATTCTGGAATAGCACATATGCTTTTTATCCCGGAAAAATGTACGGTTCCCGTAGGAAGTCCATCCTTGGGCAACACCGCGGAGCGGAGCTATTTTATTATAATCTTTCTTTTATTATAATCTTTCAGTTGCACCAATTATTAAAAATGAAGAAGGTGAGACGATAACAGTCAGGGAAGAAGACAGAGTGCAGCTGCCGTGTAACGTAGAAGCAATACCTGAGGCCACGGTGCGATGGGAAATGTCCCAGGATGACGTCATCATTCCTCTTAATGACGGACATAGGACCGACGAACGACATACACTGCAGTAAGTAAAATAATCACAATAGAACCTTTGTCTTGCAATCTTCGTTATTCATACATTAAAACTACTTATTCAAAGTATTGATGTAGGACATCATTTTAATGCAGACACTAAAACTATCGATGATTTCGTGTCGGTTTTGTGAATTAAAAAAAAATCGATACAAGTTACTGATATTAAAATCGAAAAAACAACTATATTTTCGTCCCTTGTTTCTCACCCATGGGGAATCGATATACAACGGGTGAAGATATACAACATGCAATAAACTGATTATATTTAAGCAATATAAAAAAAAACCACGTTAGTTTTATCATTGTAGGCAAGCCAGGACAAGGTGGACAGGACAGGACAAGAGTTCTACGAATCCCAATTTTGTTTTTTTCTGCAGTGCGCTAAAAAAAATGAAAACAAAAACTGTTTTCAGTATCGATTATCGATACTGAAAACAGTTTTTGTTTTCATTTTTTTTGTTTCTTTCTGTCTGTATCATAGCCGCGCATTACGTAGAAACAGCTAAATGAATTCAAATAAAAAATTGGCATGATTTGACTTCATACGAGGTAGGACACTTGATACTTTATACTCTGAAATTCAGCACGGTTCACTGGAGTAATGTGTTTTTAGTCGTAATTCATTACCGTGAAGTCCGATTCCATTCATTCTGTTTGTATTAAAAAGGAGACAATTTAAAGACTGGAAAGATAGTTTTTGTAGTTCAAAAATTACAGACATCCCAACCCTCAGTATTAAGTTCAAATTACTTGAACCATGGAATGTATAGGTACCTTTGAACGAACGGCTCATCTTAAACCGGCGAGGGTACTTTATCATAAAGGCTTTATTATAAAAGCTATTGTCAAAGTCAGACTATTCCAACGGAGTCAGATATTGCCAAAACTGAATATTTCTTGAATGTGAATTTGGATTAATAGTTTTTTTCGGAAGTTTTTATTTAATTATTGTTCTTCTATAAATATTACTTGGTTTCTTCTGTATTTTTAGTTTAATACAGTAAACCGTCTTCTATAGATATTACTTGCATTTTTCTATATTTTCTGATATCGTTAAGTTATAGCATAGGTGTGAGCAGTGATTTTTCGTTGTAAATAATTAGTCTTATTTGTTAGGTGGAGTTCAATTTTCTTTTAGTAAGTTTTAGTTACCATTTTTCGCGTTGAATTAATTGAAGGTTTTTATTTTTAATGTAAAAAATAAGCTTTGTTCGTTAGGCGTACTTTTATCTATTAGCTGTGGTGATAAATATACCATTAAAAACATAATAACCTATAGCTAACATTGTCTTTTATTCATAATGCGAAAAGCCTGCAGGGATGGCAATCGCAAACGCGGTTGCGGCACAGCTATTCATATTTATGTATGTACCCGGCAACGAGCTCAAATTCATTCTCGATCAATAAGTGCATGGCGCATTGCGCGCGCATAACCTGCAATGCGGTCATTGCAGGTCACACAAGGTACCTAGACCCCTGGATACTGCGGAACAAGGCGTGGCAAGCTTCCACGTAATAAATCACGGTTCGGTTTTAATCATCTGTTTTTGCAAATGTACTCTCCTGATTTGTTTTATGACAAGTAACTGATTTATAAAACAGACTTCAAAATCGAACTTCAATTCTTTCATATCTTATTTATCATACTTAGGGGGTACATTAACAAAAGGAACATCTAAAATCTGTCTACATTGGGCAAAAATAGTCGCAGCAAAGCAAAATTCGCAATTTCGTTAACTTGATCACATATTTTCTAGTTGCGTACCGTACCAGCCTCTATTGTTCCCACTGCAGTGACACCGGCCTACTCTCAATAATTGAGAGAGAGGCTTTGATCAACCACGGGTGCCCAATCCGGATTGTTAGTGTTACATGCCAGTTTTCTCACGATGTCTTCCTTCACCTTCTTTCAAGTGAAAATTTCATTTGAGCACCTGTGGATGGGTGTGGCTCAGCGACATTAAGATTGAAAGTCGTTTCTATGCCCCTGGGCCACCCTCGCATTTTCTAGATATTTTGATTTAAAAAACCAAACCTATGAAACGGTTTTCATGATTTTTTTCTGAGATCAATCTGAAAGATACATCTGAATTGATGAATTCTTTTTTTTTATCTTTTCAACAAGTGTTTTGAAAAAGGATGAAAAGCTTAAAAAAGTATTTTTTGGACTGGTCCTTATGTGCAAAGATGCAAAGATAATAAAATCATTTTTTTCAGTTTCACTGCTCTCTGGAGCAATGCGGGGAACTATCATTGTATTGCTGAAAATGACGTTGGTAAAGCTGAAAGAACTGTCACTGTCAATGTTTTAGGTAAGTGCATTATAAACATAAAATTATTGATTACGGGGAGTCCGACGAAGAAAATGAGAAGTGTTTCGCAAAACAACATGAACTACTAAATAATCTGTTTATTGAGACTGAAAATGGGTCTTGGCTCTCTTGACAAGGGACTGGTATAAAAATAACCCTTCAACTCCCGCTTCTTTGAAACCTTTCACAATTTATTTTATAAATAAATTTTAATCGAAATCGTTACACAATTGGCACCGAACTAAAAAGCGTAAAATAAAATCTTTTTCGATCCTATCATACAAATCGAGATTTTCATTTATTAATTCATTTATTTAAGTTCACCGTATTACAGTAGGCGTTAAGTTACCCAAAAATCTCGCAACGTAACATGCGATAAGCACTCTCCACTAAAATTAAGTATTCTATTCGATCTGTATTTTTAGGACTTTTGCCTACTACGTTATGCCCGCGCCAGTGCGCCACGCCCATGATATAGCAAAAATAATGATTCATACGAGAAGGTTTCTCTACTTGTATTTCTTGGTGTAATAAAGTATTCTTACATTCATTCTTGCTGCATCTAAAGGTTTCGGTAATATACACCTACCTATTATTGAAAGACACAGGAACCTATTATATATTAATATAATATAATATATTATTAGAATAGGTTCCTGTGTCATGCCTATTTAATCTTGTTCCTATTTAATAAAACCGTTTATTTTTTATTCGTTCTTTAGTACCACCCTACATTGAAACTCCGCAGACTAAGACTGTGTATGCGAAAATAGGGGATCATGTTGATTTCAATTGCATAGTCTTGTATGGAAATCCAGCTCCTCGAATCAAATGGATTTTTATCGCTGTTGACTCAACTTCAAACACAATTATACGGTAAGTATTCATTGGCGTGTCAGAATGGTATACCGTAATGCGACTTGGATCTGCTAATACTTTAACCTGAAAAAACCTGAAGAGGACGCTCATTTCACAGTTGATAATTGTTAGGCGGCTAAAGCGATATGCACGACAAGCCCGTTTATAATGTGTGGATGAGCTTTGATCTTCTGTCAGCTTACGATTAATAGATCGTGGGGCAGATTTTATTAAGAGTTTGAGATTCGAAGAAGGAATACAAAGTGAGGGAACCTTTACGTGGTGGTTAGATAAACGGCGGCTGTCTAGTTTCTAGTCTAGTCTTTTCGGTTTATTAACCTGCCACCGAGCACCCAATGATGTGTTCCGTAGCCTCACCTGAGAAAGTTCTGAATATAAGCATTGCGCGCCACCATCAGATTCATCGTTGCTAAGCTCAGGCAAACGTGAGTGAAACGCAAGCCGTTGTCAAAACTAATATCGAATAAACTGCCCTTATTTTTTTACCCTTAGAGGTAGAATTCCTACATGTATTTTCTATTGTAGTACCTTAGTAGTATCAAATTAAAAAGTCTGCTCACAATTTGCGAAGAACTCATTTATCAAACATACCACCGAAATAAGTACCCCCTCCTTTTTTTTAAATCTGTAAAAGCAGTGCTGAAGTAAATTAATCACGATGCTATTTTCAGAGATAACACAACACTTCACCTCGAGAATGTGTCTGAAAGCGATGAAGGATCATATCTCTGTATAGCCGAGAACCAAATAAGTATGGACAACATAAAATATAGTCTGAAGGTGCATTAAAGTTATATATTGTAACTTATTTCATATTTTTATAGTTTTATATACCGTTTGACGTTTTTACTTTACTAACTATAACTAATACCTACGATAGATAAAAAGTCTGTTCAGTCATTGATATGTTGAGTCGCAATTTAAGATAAAATAATAAAACCTTTATTTAAATATGTATGCATTTATTTTAAACAATGATGAGACCCCAAAACACATTAAAATGTATCAAGCTTAATAACTAAATATTTCTGCATATACTGCGAAACTATTCCCAGTATACCGAGATGTATTTAGTGTACGACCATTTATTCGGGCGAGTGTATCGCGACGATAGTATCGTCGCTTCATGAAATTCATTAAAAACTGCATAATGTGTACGCTTAAATCGAATGTCGAAGCGTCCAGTTCAGCTAGAGTGACTACTTGCATAAAGTGGCTCGTGGCAAATGGATGAGCCCGCAGTGACCTAGATAGGCTGATAATGACGCGACGAGTGGCTTTGCCGCGATATCGCATCAAGAGCGGGTTCTTCATTTCAACCACGCTGACGTAGTGTTTAAAAGCCTAAACCATATCGCTGTCACGAGGCGATCTGTTGTGCGTCATGGCGGCGACGACGAGTCCTTACGCCAGACAGCTTTTGTGCTAAGAATTAACCAGCATCCTTGAACCAATGTGGCGTCAATAAAAGCGTGGAAATTTTATTTTATTATAGAAATTTTAATACTCGATCCTCAAGGTCCATGTTTTCATAAATTCTACGTTTAAATACAACATAGAAAATTAAATTATGTCTACATGAGTGCGTACAAACATCTTCATCTCCTTCGTATTCCGTTCCATTACTAATATCAATCAAAAATGCTCGCTGGCATGTTGAAAGCTTGCAGAAAATCTTGGAAGTTGCAAGTATACGCATTAGTGGCAACATTAAAGTCTATGCCGCTAGGCGCCTCAAATTTGCACAGGATGTCCGAATTCTTTGGATCCGGCACATTCACGAACACAATCGGCTCATATATGTTCAATTTGTCGTACTGCAGTACCTGGAAATAATAATAACGATTACACACTCATACCGTCTATTCGCGAGCTTGGTAGTGCAGTGTTGGCAGACGCTGACTTGACTCTGAAAATCACTCTGGATTAATTCCAGAATCAGTGATAGTTTCGCTAGAAACGTTGCCGGCTGCAAAATGTGCGCACAAGAGATATCTAATATTTATTTACATCCCTATATCGACGAGGTAACACCGAAGTTATTTGCTGTTTTGCGAAGTTATTTATGTAGGGCAGTAATCACTTAACATCGGGAAAACTGTCAGCTTGTGCTAAACATCACCATCATTACAGGCTACTGCTGGACATATGTCTCCAGTAAGGTGGCTGACACAAAGTGGACGCAAAGAGATAAAGACGGCGCTCATTGCACTTACTTCTCATCAACATAACCAAATAAGAAAAGACTTGCCTTCCACAGGTACCGAGGTACTCCATTTGATCCGTAATGGCTTCCTCCTGTCCAGACGGTGATAGAATCAAACATGTCGATAGACGCTCTGATGGTTTTCTCGATATAATTCCAGGTAGCCTGGAGAAACACAAGCATATTTTTGAGCTTATTAATTCCTTCAGAAAGTCAAAACTTTTCTTGCCTTCACCAGATACCTAGTGTTGGGTATATTTGGTATTGCAAGCGTTTATTAGGCGGGTTATATGCTTATTTGCAACCTTAGTGGTAAAATGCACTAATACTTTGTTATTTATTTAGATAGCTTTGTCTGTCATGGATGATCTGAAGTGGCAGGCACTTCAGAACATTCACACCATCCAAGGGAACAAGGTCTCACACTCCGGGACTGACATTTGCTGACGTCACTTCCCAGTTATGTGGCCACTTTATTACAAAAAATATAGAATTATGGACACCAAGAACCTATTTCTACAAAAAAATATCAAACCAAAGCCAAGAGTACGTATTTCTCAAAACCAGAACCATCAATAGCGGAATTGACGTAAGCAAATGTTACCCTCGAAACCATAGAATCCAAAAAAGAACATTGTCATTAAAATACTTGTACTTACCATATTGCTTCCCTCACAAGGTTCATAAACTTGGATTGCATTATACTGATGCGAGAGGGTTGCAATCTGAGCGGGTCCAAACGCAACATCCTCGGGGCTTACTAAGTACCGCTGATTATACTGACACTTCACAATATCACCTTGCGATAGACCTTGATTCAATTTGGAAGATTCAATTTTGTTACCCAAATTAGTGTCAGCCATCACTACTTTAGTATACAGGGTCTTTTGTCTGGCTTCGTCATAGCATACATCATATGCATCTAGAACTTTGCTCTCCAGCTTAAATCCTATAACAACCTTTTTGCCGTTGTGACAAGGTTCACGAGTATCAACTGACGATGCCTTAACGTTATCTTTACATTTAAGTTCATTGAATTTGAAACTTTTTCCGTCTACGAGGAATTGGTCTTCCTTGTGGCACATTGCTTCTATTTTTGTCGACATCGGATGTTTATTAAACGGATTGTTTGGTTGTTCGTCTGTACTGCATAGCATAGTCAATATTTCTCCACTCTTCATGGTTACGAACTCATTTTCTGAAGGCAATCGCGGCCATTCGTAATCTTTGGTGAGCAGTAATGGCGTATTTTCTATACTGTCAACTGTTCTGTTGATCAAGCAACCTGAAAATTAAATAGATTGCAACCCTTGATTGATAGATAAATAATACGAGTAGCAGTTCTAGTACTGCTGTTGTCAAAATTTTTAGGTTTTATTTTTATTTAATTTAATATTTAACGTTATTAGGAGAACCAGCAACTCAAAATTATAAAAAAAGACAGTCACTTCTACAACATTTCCGTAGAATTATTATTTATTAGATTCGCCTCGTATGTATGTTTGAGCCTTGATTTGTAGTGGCAGGACAGAACACAGATAATAAACTGGTATACTGAGGAAGATAGCAAATCAAGCAAGCCTACGCATCTGGCAATCGTTCTCCGGAGGGACCTAGTACATATTCTACTGCGAATTTGGATTGTCCTCTTCATCAACCGGGGAACACGTGTAGGGACTCAACACGTACAGCAGGGACAGCAACATAGGCCTTAAATATTAGTCACTCGTACACTTCAAGGTTACTTACCCAAATAAGTAACATCGAAAGTCTGTTCTACGCTGCCGTGCACGTTGCTAACTTTGCACGTGTATTTGCCCCAATCAGTCACGGGCAGCTCATTGTTATCCTTGGTATCCAATAGCTTACCGTTGAAATACCATTTCACCTTAAAATTAGGTATTAATTAATAACAATTAGACAATTATGTCTGACTGATGATGGTTTGAAATTGAACATAATTCTACTGTAATTATTCAACATAATCACTTTGACTAAATTTATGTGAGATATTGAGATCAATAGTCCCGTCTTCTTAACATTTTCTCATTTCATTTATTTCTCTAACTCTCTGATAGCCAGGCAAAACTTCACACCAGTGGTGGAGGCTTTCCTCAAGATATCATCTCGAGTCAACGCTCCTGAAGATATCTCGTCGATAGGCGAAACATGTATTGATTTTATTTACCTACGAGTACCCTGCGTTCTTGTTCATACATTACAGGTAGAAATACGGCGCCTTTGTGTCTGTATCTTTGGGAAACTCATTTATAGCAGTTTAGCAGGGTGTACTAAATATAACCCCCTTTTCAAATCATTTTAACTCATACAGTAACAATAAAATGTACCAAATTTTTAAATAGTGTAATTTTTGCATAGTTTTAAAAGATGCTAGAACGCCACGTTTAGTGGCATCTACATTATAGAAATTGAAACTATTTATTTTGTGACACAATCCATTCAAACTAAAATAACAGTTTCTAATCATTGCCAGGTTCACCATATTCGTTTTACCCCAAAACTTTTCAGGTACTCTCTACATACTACTGTTCTGGGTTACTATTAAGAAGCGAGCACTATATTATTTATTATACATGGCCTGATTAGCAATCTACAATCACAACTCGTGAATCGCGCTCGACGATGTTATTAAACGCGGCTCCCTGTGTCCATCACGTAAGCGCTACCAATCACCAAGCAGCATGTTAGTACCTTACCACTGCCAAATAATGATAAGAACTTCATAAATACCATACCGTTTCTGTTGGCTTGGCGTTCACTGAACAATCCAACATGTGATCTTTATTCCCGCTCCAACTGACAACCGGCGATGTATTGTGAATAATAAAAGTAGGCTTATAACCGACGTCCACTACGTAATTCTGCGACGCGGTCCCTTCTTTGTTGCTGATGCGACACGTATAATTACCGTCATTGGAGTAGCCCACATTTTTCAGCGGGTAAATCGACCCGCGTACAGACGTAATATCACCATTCTGAAATGAATTTGTTGGTTTATGTCTCATTTTAACGGCTAATTTTACCTATATATTGCGAGCGACTTTCTTTGTCAAAGTTATTAGGTTGGTTAAATCGTTTAATCGGTTAAGGGTAAAAGTAAGTTGGATTTGAAATTGATTGTAGATAGTGTGTTAGGTCAGGAGTTGGGGAGGCTATCGGGACAGCGCTGGTTCAGATCCTGATGTGCACCAATAAATGCCCTAGAATCTGGGCTGTCTTTTGATCCAGCATGGTTTGTTGCCAAAATTTAACTATACCCAATTCAAGATTTTGAAAAAGTGATAATTTTACATATCATTGCATATCATTCATATTACATATCTTATAATTAATTACCTAAGCTTAATATTATATAAAATAATTATATAATACTAACAGTTCTTCACGACTTTGTCCGCGTGGAATTTAATTAGCGTGGAAATTCATTTGTCTTTGTTGTAAATCAATGTAGCTTATGTTACTCATTATAACATCAGTTATCTGCCTATGAAAATTCCGTCAAAATTGGTCTAGCCTTTAGGGAGACTACAAGGGACAAACAGACAGAAAGACGGACAGATACACAATTTAGCAAAAAGCTGTTATTTTGACATTAAATACAGACACTTAAATTTTATTTCTTGGTTTGCATAAATTATAAGAATAAGATTAAGCTTCGTAAATTGTCTCATCTTGATTTGATAAAGTACCTACTATGAGAGCTTGCGAGATTCATTCTCCGTACGGAAATTTACAGTTTTGAATGACCTGTCTAGTTTATGGTACCTAGTGCGAGGGACAGACGAGACGAATCAATACCAAGCGAGTTCATTGGCTTATAACAACCGATGACAGAAACGCAAATGTGTTTCTATCTCATTCCTACAGACTACTAGCTGTTACCTGCGATCGTCCATCCTACGAGCACAGTACATTTTTCCGACATAAATAATTATTTATGTCGGAAAAATGTCGCCGAATAAAGGTAATTTTGATACTCATTACGAATTTTGGAGTATTTCCCTTAGTTTTGATGAAAAGCTTCGCGTTTACGCTGTCGATCTTTTTTTACGATCCACCGCCGTCCTCTCGTCCGGTGAGGGTAGATGTACCACAGTGTATCGCACGCATAAGACAATGAAACGTCTATGTCACGTGTCACCTTTGCGTCATATAAAGAAGTTAAAAAAAACAGGTTCTTTAGTTGTTGTAATTATGAGAATTCTACACAGTGTATATAATGTGGGTCCTTGATAACTTGATTTAAAAAAATAATTCAATTGAAATCGCTAAATTACTTACCAAATACCATCGAATAGATTTGGGGTCAATATTTGGAATTTCACATAGTATATCCTTCGACTCCTTAGGCAACAAATATATATATTTGTTTTTGTCCATGTCATAATGAATAGAATCTGAAAAACATTATTTTACAGTATTATACACTTTTATTGTTGCTCTTATCCCAAATAAAATAAAAAAAAATGTCTTAGCATAGACATTCCTGCTAAGAGATTTTTTTTATTAGTAGATATTCCTGCATGCATCGAACGAGACAGTAGTGAAACTTGTAATAAACGTTTACTCATGCCTTTGCACTAGGATTCCCTGTGTCGCAGACGGCATGGACAAACACAGAAACACAAGACAGACACCCAAGACCCGAGAACAAACTTCATGATCACCACACAAAGTGTGCCCCGGGAATCGAACCCGAGGCCCCTCGCTTCGAAGGCAGGGCTACCACTAAGCCAAGGAGCCGTCAAATAGCAAACAAAGTCTGTTCGATCTTAGTAGGGCTTTTCATGTAATACATTTTCATAGCGACTAGAAATTTTCACTGGATATGTATTATTATGAGGAATATTTCAACAAATATAATAGTAAGAATACAATCGGCAGTACGGAGCCCTCGGGGTGTTTTTCGGAATTGTGTTTAGCTGGCTTTTAAACTTACTGGTAACAATGGCTTCAAAAGTACGCTTCACTGCTCCAAACGCATTTTTAGCTTCACAAGTGTATTTTTTAGAATCTGTTTCCGTTGGATTTTTAATATAGATTGCTTGCTTTTTAATAGTAATTTTGCGATCTGAAAAGTTTTCACATGAAATTAATAATGGATAATAAATAAACTAGATGGAATTATGGATATTTGACACAGCACCATCTAGCCCCAAACTGAGGATAGCTTGTACTATGGGAATCAGATTACTGATATTATACTACTCACATCTCCAGCAGAGAACTTCGAAGTATCTACTGTGAGAGCCTTCCGCCCTCACCAAAAGCCCGGGTAAAGTTGTCAAGGCCATCGGAAGCCAACAACGAAGGGATCATTGGGAAAAGATCTTCCCTATCCTCGGAGAACAGTTTGTTCTCTACGTCACCTCATAAACATGTATATAATAAATACCTGATATGACCAATTTGTCGTCTTGTTTCCAAGTGACGGCTGGTTTCGGAACGCCGGTCACGTTGCAAGGAATTTTCAAAACTACATCCCCTGTGACTCCATAGTACACATTTTCAGTATTATTTATTTCCGGGGCTCCTAAGATATGAAATATAATTAATACAAAGGTAAAGCTCAGGTTATATATAAAAATATGAGTACGGAATCATCTGTTTGCGAGCCCGATGGCGAGATTCCGTAGCGATGGTGTTCAACACTCTGTAAATGTATTTAACAATTAAATTTATCTTACTTAAATTGTCTATTCGGACATCAGTGGCGAACGCCAACTTCTGTTTGTCATCATCCACCAGAACGGCTTCACACGTATACTTTCCACCCAGATCTATATCCATAAACGCGATTTGGAGCAACGATCCGTCCGGGGACACCTTGAAATTGTCAGAATTCTGTATTTCTGTTGTTTTCGATGTCTGACTTTGATAGTACCATTTCATTTTCAGTGGGAAAGCAGAAGTGATATTGCAAATAATTTTCTTTGGTTCACCGTAATGTATACTTGTTGTGGCTGAAAATAGATAAATAAAGTAATATGGTATACCTCAATAAACAACAAGATTTACTAATCACAGAACGGCAAAATTGATTTCTATGGAACAGCCGTTCTATATCTGCATAAAAATTCTGACATACCATACGCGCCGATACCCATACATGTCATCCTTCAGCCAAATATAGCTGGTCAAAAAGAATATTTAATAGTTCAGTGCAAGAGATGAAGATAACGTAGCGTAATGAAGAGGGCCGCCTGCGTATGATCTTTCTTCTCTCCGTAGACTGAGATATATTCTTAGTGTCCTATTCGAAGGTGTTACGACAGAGTAACCCTCTTTTGCACTCCGCCTGCGTGGTCGAAGAATCTATTTAGCCACTCCGGGCGAATATTAATCCAGCGTCCCGAATAGCAGCGAGACAAGCTGAGGTCCGTACCTAGTGGCGCCCTTTGTTTGTGGCTATTCACTTTTGCAGTTTTAAGCCTGTCGAGAGCTTTCCGCTCTCACTAGAAGCCCGCGATAAGTAGGCATCGTCATTTGTGGCCAACAACGTATCAAAAAAGCTTATAATCCGTGCGTATGGAATGTCAGAATGTTTATGCTCGCATTGCTCTTTTATTTAATTAGTAAAAATTACGGTACCTTCAGGATGTTCATAAACAACAAATGGAGAAGAGACCGTCACTTCCACTTTGCTCTCAGTACTGCCCAGGCTGTTCTCAACATGGCAAGTAAATGTGTTATTGTCCTTTATGTTTTCTATCTTTAGACGACTGTGTACCACGCGGTCTTTTGTGGAGATGTCCTAAAATTTGAACAAATCAATACAGAGGTATCCACCAAGAGGTATACTGATACGGCTGCCTTCTTTTTCGTTGTTTCTAATGTTAAAATTGTTGTCAAAGATTTGTGTCAAAGATTATTTTTGGAAACTACGGGAAAACATTTATACGGTAAATTGTGCTTACCATATTATTCAATGTGTTCCCTTTGGCATCTCTCCATGTAATTTTCGGCACTGGATAAGCAGTTACTTTGCATAACAAATTGTTGGTGCTACCGTAAGGAACAGTTATTTTTGAGTCTCCATCAATCAAAGCGATTGGAGCTTGCTGTACGACCAATTCTGCAAAATATATTTTTGTGGTAAGCCATCTATAATACAAGCAAGCAAATTTGTGCAGCCACCTAGTTGAAAGTATCAGAGCGTTTTAGCAAACTCAGTGATGAACTATTATTATATCATATTTCGGAGGGCCATGTTGCTCTGAAAAGTCTTTGAGTACCTAACTTGGTTCCTGAAAATGTCTTAAATTTTTGCGGTCAATTATTGCTAGACGCAATCTCTGAACGTGGACTAACGTCACCTTGCATTTGTATTTGTAGCAGGCAAGTCGATCTAAAGAATATTCGGGGTATTTAAGATAGTAAATGCTGAAATTACTTTTGATAGCTTACTTATAATCCTCAGATCGTACTTTGATCGGTAACCACCAAAAAAATGAATCCTTATATTTAAGGTCAGTCAGTGAAAGTTCTTTTACGGTAAAATTGGTGGCAGTACTTCCTCAAGTGAACTTAGTACGAGTTCTACTACTTAGATCAGTTCATTCGTATCACCCAGGGTATACGTATAGGGTCTCTGGAGGATACTCAACTTCAGATGTAAGCAATATTGAGCTCATAGTTTTAGGCGTAGCCACCTCTTTATGATGCTTACCAGTTGTCCGGTCTATTTCTCCTTGGCTGTTCTTGACGATGCATTGGTAGAACCCTGCGTTTGTCAGGGACGCGTGGTTGACGCTCAGAACTTCACTCGTCACGGGCAAGTCTGAGAATTGATCCGCTGCAGTCTTTTTATACTGCCAGCTCACAGTCGGTCGAGGAACTCCACCACCGATTCTGTGAAATAAATATCGAACTATTAAGATGTCAAACTAATATTATAAAGGCGCAAGTTTATATGTGTGTGTTCAAATCAAAAACAATCCTGTTTCATATTCTAAAGACATTTATGTAAATTTATTTATATGATCTTAACGATTTTATTTTTAATATGATCAGTAAATCATTTACTAATTTGAAAATCCAATAAACTGAGTTCAGCACTTATCCTATAGAATCCTACTATTATTATAAACGCAAAAGTTTGTAAATATGGATGGATGTTTGTTACTCAATCACGCCAGAACGGCTGAACGGACCTGGATGAAATTTGGCACAAAGATAGATTATAGTCTGGAATAGCACATAGGCTTTTTATCCCGGAAAAATGTACGGTTCCCGTACGAAGTCAAACAGCGGGTAACACCGCGGGGCGGAACTAGTATAAAATATAAACAGAATAAAATCAAAATATACGCCTAAATTGATACCTCCTTCTTTTTTTGAAGACTGGTAAACATTACACACAATCAATTCAGAGGACATTTTTTAAAATATTTCTCCTAATTGATGGAATTTTAATAAGATCCAGTGTAAAATCCAAATCTTACACTGAGTCGCATTACTGTTGTCATGGGCGGGGGTCGCCACTTAGCAGGTGTGCTCTCAGCTCGTTCCGTCACTTATTTACATTACAAAAAGGCAGAATAAGAACAAGTTAATCGCGGAAATAGATCTCTCGATCCAATTTTAATGAAGTTGTTAGGTGGTTGTACTTACTTGCATTGAATATTCACTCCCATGTTGCTTAAAACCTGAACTTTTTCTGGTGTCGTGGATTGAAATGTGGGTGGCTCTGAAAAAAATCAATTACCGCTAGTCAGCAACAAAAATAAGTTACTAAATTTAAAAATAAGGGAGAAATCTCGCAAAGTATACTTACTAAGATCATTTATTTTAACGTTAGTCGTCGCCGTCTTTTTAACACTCGGGTCAGATATAAGAGATGCTTCGCAACTGTATTTTCCGGTCTGGTCTAAGTCTATAGATTTGATCTGAAGTTTTAGTCCATTCTGAGATAATTGGTATTTCTCAGAATTTTGTATTTCCGACTTGCCTGTGTTCGTTTCACGGAACCATTTGACTCCAATCGGCAACCCAGAAGTTAAATAGCAATCTATGTTTATGTCTTTACCATATTTTGTACTTGCACTTTCTGAAACAGCATAAAAATATAGCATCAGGCTTAGAGGTGAGAGTGTTTTTTTAAATCTAATTTTACTTTTTGGGACTTTACTGCCTTCTAAGATGTTTCTTGTTTGGTGAAATAGCATATGCAAGGAGAGCAGTATGTAGGTCCTTACCATTAATAAACTAACCCAATTCTTGCCTCTTATGCTTCCTATTATACCTCAGTCGCTCAGTGCTATCACATCTTATAAGCCAAAAAAAATCATTGTCTGTAAAGTCAGTTTACGGACAATAATTTTACGTGATAACTTAGGACGATCGTGCCTCTCTATCGCTAATTCCGCGCTCTTGTTTGCACGCTCGGCTCAGGCGGAACATCAGTCATGCTTTTTCATGCGTGCAGCCGGCGTTCAACGATTTATAAGACGTTATCACGTCAAAATGCCTCCAAAACGCACTTAAATTGTATGACCAATGATGATAATAAGCTGTTGGTAATAAGTTTACCTTCAGAATGTTTGCCAGCAACAATAGTGATGGCTGGTTCAACTGTCAAATCCACTTCTTCCACACCAGTGCCAATTTCGTTTACCGCGTGGCAGTAAAATTTGTCAGAGACTTTAGCATTTTTTATATTTAAGCGGCTTGTTATTATATTTTCATTAATAGTATCCTGAAATTGAAAATTAGAGATTAAAAAACAAGTCGGCGAGTTTTCTATTTTTGTAGACTAGTCTCATACAGAGTCTGTATCCATTCTACTTGTATATACAAAAAGTAACGGGACGAACTGAAGGCCCACCCGATGTTAAGTGGTTACCTCCGCCCATAACAACTTAGGTCATACCCGACCGAAGTACGAGACCCAAGTCCCATCAACAACCCACAAACAGAAGTTTTCGCACTAAGTATTGTATTCCTAATGAATACCTGAGAATCTAGTTTGTTTCCTTTGCTATCCTTCCAAGCCACATTCGGTAGTGGGACTGCTTCGATCTTGCACGCGAACTCATAATCACTGCCATACGCAATTGACTTCTTAGGACCATTTTCTATATGTACAATTGGTGCTTGTTCCACAATTACATCTGCAAAATGCATTAAATTCATAAAATATTGATAACTTTGTAAATACAAATATAATATTTAGTCTCACCATCCTAATCACATATAAAATATATATATCTTGCAAAAATTACCAATCGTTTTGACAGCTTGTCCTACATCATTCTTGGCCAAGCAATGATACCTTCCGGCGTCTGCTAATGCAACCTTTTCAATAATTAACTCTTCGCCATCAAACGGCAGATGTTTGCTTGCGACCGAAGTAGTTTTGACATTTTTGCTAGTTTTAATAATATGCCAGCTCATAGTCGGACGTGGTACTCCTTTGGAAATTCTGCAAAAAATGGTGATATTAGCTATTTCGCATAAAATTAACCCACTACATAACGTCCGATAAAATAATAATTATAATAATATTCATTTATTGACACCAAAACATACATGTTGACTTTAAATACACACTTAATTTTTTTTTGTAACTATATTTAACTAATAAGCACAATAGGTGACAGCAGCAAAACAACTTGTTATAAACAAAGATTTGTTATTGAGTTCAATAAAATAAACCTTTACGTAAGCTTACTGACAACTTATAACTAAACACAAATCTCACCATAAGTCGTACCAGTAGTTTGAAAAATAAGACGGAAAAGTTTTAGGTTATCTATGCTAATAAAATTAAAGGCTTACTTACACACTTATATACACTTACTTGCAAGAAAGTTTCACTTGATGTCCAGTTCTAACGGTTATCGTTTCTGGTGCTTTGTTTTGGAAAACAGGGGTACCTTAAACAAAATATAAACTTCAGCATACATTCTAACATACATAAAAGCTAAAATACTCACTTATCAAGCAAACACCATCAAAAATAATTGACATAAAATTCCATAGTCGTATATTTTCGTTTGTTAAAAATGAATATTGTAAAAGTTAAAGTAAAAGTTACGTAAGCGTGTATGTCATAATTTCAAATATTTACTGAGGTCATTTATTTTTACATCAGTAGTTGAAGTCATTTTCACACTCGGATCAGATATAAGTATCGCTTCGCAAGTATATTTTCCGACGTGATCCAATTCTGTAGACTTGATTTTAAGAACAGATCCACTCTGAGAGATCTGGTATTTCCCAGAGTTAGTGACTATTGTTCTCATCCCCGTGATGGATTCATGATACCATTCAATTCTGATTGGCAATGAAGAGATCAAATCACAATTAATTGTTGATTCTGCTCCATATTGCACTGATTTAATATCTGAAATGACACGGATATATGTTAGAAAAAAATATCGTGGTCAGTTTTCTGTCACGACGTGATGAATAGCACCCGTAAATAAAAACTAAATGCATTAGGGTAGGTGGCACAGTTGACAAGATGTACCTTAGTTGCTCTGAATTTAAGGCTGTAAAGGGTCAAAATATATTGAATGAATGAATGAATGAATATTGCTTTCTCTTTGCGTTAATATTGTATAATAACAAATTGATTAGTTAAGCTCGCGTCTCGAAAATTATACTCAACCACCGTTATTCAGCAAATGCTCACGAAATCATAAAAAAAATTTGATGACATTGATACAAAGAGATTAAACACAATGTTTACCATTAGTTTGTTTGTGAAGTTTGGATATTGCTGGTGCAACTTCCAATTGTACTTTGTCTGAAACTCTCCCAAGATTATTCTGCGCATAGCACTCGTACGTATCAGAAACTTTAGCGTTATGTATTTGCAGCCGGCTTATTATAACATTGTTATTTGTGACACTCTAAAATCAAAAATCATTATGAAATTATTGAAGAAAAAGAGAAATAAATAGATATATTTATACATTATATATATGTAAATTCCGTATAGAGCAATCTATCTACAATATATAAATAAAATATAATTGCCACATGTATGAAAGGTCACTTGAGAAAAGATCAACCGATTTGGTTGTTTTTTTTTTGTTTCGCAGTGTACCTGGCAGAGAAGAGGTTGCGGCCAACGGGACAACAGCGATCCAAACTTTTTAATTTTCTACATATTATATATTACAGTAAAGTGGATTATAATTTATTGTAATAAACAGCATACTGTTTTTTTTTAAATAATCCACTAATATTATTTTCATTTAAAAACCTACTTGCTACCACTTTCTGATACCTCGGCAAAAATATGTTCCCCCATTCATAATTATAAATCAAGAATAGATTACTATTTAAAACTCGATTAACGTATTATTCTTGCGAACGAAGCGAACAATCTGCGACGGAATACTGGCATTATTGAATATCAAACCCCCCAGCGAGTAATAGTTTTCGTAGTAAGAATTATTTTAATGAATACCTGAGAATTTAGTGTGTTTCCTTTGCTATCTGTCCAAGCCACGTACGGTAGTGGGACTCCTTCGATCTTGCACGTGAACTCGTAATCACTGCCATACGCAATTGACTTCTTAGGACCATTTTCTATATGTACAATTGGTGCTTGTTCCACAACTACATCTGCAAAATGCATTAAATTTATAAAATATTGATGTTATTTGTAATTACAAATATAAATATTTCATGTCAGTATCGTAATCACATATATAAAGTACTAGCTGACCCGGCCACGCGTTGCTGTGGCTAACGTTTTTGTTACATGATATTATAATTTGCAATAAAATAATATTGCGATCATAAATTGAGATATGAGCTATCCTATCTTTCAAGTTGGATCAAACTGCACACGGTGTACAAATTTGATCAAAATCGGTTAAGTAGTTTAGGAGTTCATCGCGGACAAACATCGTGACATGTAATTTATATATATTAAGATATATCTTGCAAAAATTACCAATCGTTTTGACAGCTTGTCCTACATCATTCTTGGCCAAGCAATGATACCTTCCGGCGTCTGCTAATGCAACCTTTTCAATAATTAACTCTTCGCCATCAAACGGCAGATATTTGCCTGAGACCGACGTCGTTTTGGCACTTTTGATAGTTTTAATAATATGCCAGCGCATAGTAGGATGTGGAACTCCTTTGGAAATTCTATAAAATAATGGTAATATTAGCTATTACACATATTATTATAATTAATTTAAAACTAGAAGCCTTATAATTGAACGCTAGCTCGAAGCAGCTCCGTGTAGTCTATAGTGAAAGTCCACCGGGCGGCTCTGGTGTCCATTTGAGTCTTAAGCAAAGATATTATATTTGCACTTCAACTGGCAACATCCTCAACATGAGCGTGGCGGCCAGACATGGCAAGTGGTGGCGGAGATGGTGGTGGCAACTGTGAATAGACCTTCACACACACTTGAGTTATATTTTGTGAGCTATTAAATTGAGCGGAATATTATTTGATACTTTCCTTCATCGTTAATATTAAGTATATGGTATCCTTATAATTAGTATTATGGTACTGAAACACATACTAAAGAGCCATTTAAATACGACTTGGACTCCTAAATCTCGGGTAGGTAAGCTAAGCTGGATTAAGCTGGCTAAGTCTTGTGCTACGGAGTCTTGTATTACGCTTAGTTATATGTAGTATTTATTTCCTTTCCCGTGGGTACGAAAACCTATATTGGGTATGGTAACGTATGCTTTAACTACTATGTTCTTCAAATGTGTGCAGTCATCTGTATAAATGTGGACAGAAACAAGCATAGACGTTTGCAATAGTAATAGATAGTAGTAATCAAAAATCTCATAAAAACAAAAAGTGGTTTATTTTTGAATTCATTAAAATAAACCTTTACGTAAGATTACAACTAACAACGTAAAATAACCACACATCTCACCATTAAGTCGTACCAGTAGTTAATAAAAATAATTTAGGCGGAAAAGCTTTAGGTTATTTTGCTTTTTCTTTAATTATATTTGTATAGATACACATACTTGCAAGAGAGTTTCAATTGATGTCCTGTTTTAACGGTTATCACTTCTGGTGCTTTATTTTGGAAATCAGGGGAACCTTAAACAAAGTATAAACATTTCATATATAATAGTATACATTATTGCATATTTAAAAGCTAAAATCACCATCAAAAATAACTGACATAAAATCCTTATTCGTATTATATAATTTATGTTGTTTAAAATGTTTATTGATGTTTCGTAAGCGTAAACGTCATAATTTGAAATATTTACTGAGGTCATTTATTTTCACATCAGTAGTTGAAGTCATTTTCACACTCGGATCAGATATAAGTATCGCTTCGCAAGTATATTTTCCAACATGATCCGATTCTGTAGACTTGATTTTAAGAACAGATCCACTCTGGGAGATCTGGTATTTCCCAGATTTAGTGATTATTGTTCTCTTCCCCGTGATGGATTCATGATACCATTCAATTCTGATTGGCAACGAAGAGATCAAATCACAATTAATTGTTGATTCTGCTCCATATGGCACTGATGTAATATCTGAAATGACACGACAAAATGTTAGAAAAAATTAATGTGGGTAGTTTTGCTGTGATGAAATGATGAATAGCGGCTGGAAGCATAAACTAAATGCACCAGAGTAGGTTGCACAATTTGGAACATGTACCTTGGTTGCTCTAATCTACAGACTGCAAAGAGTCAAATTAGATTGCTATCTCTTTCCATGATTCATATGATACATCAATCATGGAAAGTGGTTACCCATTCAACTTCTTGCGGGGCTTAGTGTTAATTAACTTGGATGATCTGTAAAGAACAGCTAAGCAAGCTTCGCCAGAAGCACTTCGAAAAAATTACAATGATTGAATAGTAAAGCTCGCGTCTCTAAAATTACACTCAACCACCGTTATTCAGCAAATAGTCATGAAATCTTAAAAAATATGATGACATTGATACAAAGAGATTAAACACAATGTTTACCATTAGGTTGTTTGTGAAGTTTGGATATTGCTGGTGCAACTTCCAAATGTACTTTGTCTGAAACTCTCCCAAGATTATTCTCCGCATAGCACTCGTACGTATCAGAAACTCTAGCGTTATGTATTTGCAACCGGCTTATTATAACATTGTTATTTATGACACTCTAAAACCAAAAATCATTATGAAATTATAAAAGATTAAGAAATATATAAATAAATATATAATATGTAGATAGATTATCTCTCTATTTAAATAAAATTCAATTGCCATATGTATGAAAGGTTGTGATTTCAGAAAAGCTCGATTACTTTGCAGATTTTTTTGTTTTACTTTTGCGCAGTTGGCATGGCTGCGGTTGCAGCCAACTGCGCAACAGCGATCCAACTTTTTAAATTCTCTACATATATTACTGTGAATTGGATTATAATTCGTAAAATTTGTATGTAAATACAACAAAAAGAGTGCTACAGTGATAAGGATATATGAGTTATCTGGTTCCCATAGTAAGCTAAGCTTATTCTGGGGCTAGGTTTGCGCTGTGTGAAATATTTATTTTTGAGGTATAGTGTAAGTAATTCACTACCTGGGAATCTAATTTGTTTCCTCTGCCATTCGTCCAGAATATGTTTGGCAATGGGAATGCTATAATCTTGCACGTTAATTCGTAATTTCCTCGATACGGAATCGATTTTCCTGGTCGATTCTCAATAAATGCTATTGGTGCTTGTGAAACAATTAAATCTGTAAAGAAAACAAAAGACAATTAGGTGTTGCAAACAATGAATTTTGCAATCGCAATTTGATGTGCTTCTAATCACTTGAATGTATTACCAGTTGTTTTGATAGCTTCGCCCCCAAAATTCTTGGCAACGCATCGATACTGTCCCACGTCTTCTAAGGTAGCACTTTCGATTGTCAACTCTTCACCTGATACGGATAGGTCCTTGAATATATTGTCACCCTTATTCTTGAATTGCCAGCTTATTGTAGGACGTGGAACCCCTCTAGCAATTCTGTGAACATTAAATTTAAAATTACAAGTAGTCGGTCTTGCTTACTTTGTTAAAAAAAAAAAAAAACATTTTGTATTTTTTACAACACGTATAAACAGCGGGAGCGACTTTTTTATACTATATAAGGATGTAATAATTATACTTGGCGATGGCAATGATATTGTAGTCTAGTTGTATTATTCCTGACTGCCTAGCGAGGTGTCCCGGGAAAACTTTGCATATTAAGCTTAAAATTTGGCTTTGGGTGCGTCCGTGCCTCCTGCGACACAGGGAGTCCTAGCAAGGGAATTAGTGTGATAGTGTTTTTGAGTACGTGATGGTAAAACTATATTAACTTACTTGCAAGAAATTATTACTCGATTTTTATTCTGCGCGGATATTTCTTCTGATGCTTTGCCCTCAAATATGGGAGGCGCTGAAATAGAAATTAATTGAATTTAAATAAGCTTGGCCATTGAAAGTGAAATTATCAGAACATTTGAGATTTAGATTTTACTGTTTGATATATATACCATTTCAGAAATTCTGTGTGAACGCGACTTTGAACTGAAACCTCGGTGTATACAGCATCGACTGACATCAAAGCTCAGTTTTCTGCACAGCAAATCGTTTGGTTACCATCCAATACAACCAGTACCATCCTCTAATGTTCCCAACATTAGAGGATGGTACTACACCAGCCTACTCTCAATAATTGAGAGTGGCTCATGAGCCATTTGGGCTTTGATCTAGCACGGGAGCTCAATTCGGATTAGTAGATGTCAAATGTCTTCGCGAATGTATTGTGTCTAGGTTAATTTAATCTGATTGCTATATAGTATATATAGTATATGCTCTAAGTTTAGGGTTAAATGTCACTAAATATTTATTACATATTTACACATATTCTTATAACTTACAGAGATCATTTATTGTAACGTCGGTTGTTGACGCCATTCTAAAGTTCTGATCAGATATAAGAACAGCTTCACACGTATATTTTCCAACCTGGTCCATTTCCACAGACTTGATGTGAAGAGTTGATCCGTCCTGAGATATTTTATACTTGTCAGAATTTATGATTTCTGACTTTTTCATGTTCCTCTCATAGAACCATTTGATTCTGATTGGTAATGAAGATGTCAAGTCGCAAACAATGCTTGTGTCTTTTCCATAATTCACACTGGTATAAGCCATTTCTGAAACAAAAGTACCTATAGTTTGAACAAGCGCTTAACTTAATAATAAGAACGCATAATCTGACGTTTCCAAGCATGTTTTAGTTGTTCATAATAAAGTATTGACATTTAATGTATTGGAGATTGACTTTGACTCAAAGGTACCTACAGACGCGCAACATGGACCCCCTTTAATGAATCACTGTGTGCTTAGGGAGAAGGTGAATAAATGGGGTTTTCTCAAACATATTTCGGTAGGAGTAGACCTGAATCGCTGAAGGGCGGTGATTCAGATCTACTCCCATTTAAGTCATATAAAAAGTTACTGGTACCTGTATTTGTCGTCTTGTGTCGGATGGGTGGACGTAGATTTACGTAAATACTGGAGATCGATCTTTGGTCATTGGTAGCTATGCAGAAGTAATTTCCAGAATTCTTCACATTCGACAGTTTCAGATAGCTGATGTAGTCATAGGGCAGTTCCACTTCGTGACTCTAGAAATATTAGAAATATTAATATTACCTCAATCAGTTGGTAGTAGCTTTGCCTTCTACGCCGTAGATGGTAATTTCGATTCCCACCCAAGAAAAATATTTGTACTACGAACATAAATGTTTGTTATGTGCCTGGATGTCAATATGTACGTATCATCTGTATGTACTGTAAAATGTCCGTATTTAGATAGATAGATAACATTTTATTGCACACCAAAAATATAACAATAGCTTATAACTATAAATCTTAAATAATAAAAACGGTGACACAATGGGCGGTCTTCTCGCTATAAAGCGATCTCTTACAGACAACCTTTGGATGGACAAGAAGTATTAGAAATGAGAAGGGGCATTGGTGCATCTATATTAAATCATACTAAATTTTAAATATAATTTAAATAATAACTTACTTAATGTACTTATTTATTTAAATTAATTGATAAAAAAGTAAAATACCGCAGAATTTAGTATAGTGCCATCTGCAGATGTCCATATAATCTTCGGCGCGGGGTAGGCAGAAACTTTACACGTCAGTTTAACTTCTCCACCATAATCGATGTCAGCCTTTGTTCCTTCAGTAATGACGACTTCAGGAGCTTTAGGTTTTATATAGACTGAAAAAATGGCAAATTACAGACAGCAGACATAATTAGAAAAAAATGGTACATATATGGATATACACAGATAAAATATTTATTTTTGCACTGATCACAACTAAAGAAGAAACAGAACATTGTATCCTTATGCGTTTTATAAAGGGTCAACAATTATAGAAATAGTCGACGAATTAGGTGACAAAAAAAAAATTGATGGATTCTTTATTGATATCATCACTAGATACCGATCTACTATTTAAGGAGCTGTGAAATCGAAGAGCGCCCTATGAACTCACTGCATGGCTCAGAAAGTTTTTTTATTGAGAAAAAAAAAACAGAAAAGGGGAACCCTTTTTTTGCATAAAAAAAATGTTTAATTCCACGTGGACGCGAGAAACATTATATATATAATATTTACGTTCAATAAAATCCTACCTTTTGGTGGAGTTTGAGGTTCGATTGCTGTCCTCGAAACTCTTTGGATAGGTTTTCCATTAACAGTGCCGGTTATCTGAAAAAAAGAAAAAAAAAAACATTTGATTTATCAGATAATTCAACCAAACGTGAAGCTTTCACCTTGGTATAATAAAACAATCGAACTCACCATAATTTTGAACATTTTAGTTGGCGCCACAAATTTATCAGTAATATAAAAGTCCCGGTTTGTATTTATAAGAGGCAGTTCTGCCAAGGTTGCACCCGACATGTCGATGATTCTGGCCGTTTTAATTTCCACCGCGTGTTCAGGGTCTGTTACCAATACTGATAGGTGTTCTCTTCTACCTAAAATAACAATAATATTCCCTTTTTACTCAACTACGCTCCTTAATGCATCAAAATAAACTCGCTACGAAAAAGATTAGCAATTATTTTATAGGTCTTATACTTTATAGCATTTTTAACGAAATTTGGAGTAAATGATTTCATTGTTATAACATTTCATATTATCTAGATGAAAAGCTTGGGAATGAATGTTACGTCTCATGTGCATGTAAATTCACCGTCACCCATACTCTTTCACCGAAACACAACAATGCAAGTGCACCACAGCTTGGCGGCACAAGTTCTACTGCTATATTACGTTACACCACCCAATACTTTCCGTGAGTACTTTTTGAATCCCTACTGGTATCCCTGTAGGGATTCAAAAGGTACTCAACCCCCAAATAGAAATATGCCTTCAAGCTAACATACAAAATGATGCGGCATTCTTCTATTATTACCACAGACTTACCCGCAATCGGTTGTTTTGACGTTTCACTTAGAGAATTTGGCGCCATCTCTGAGAAACCATGTTCGAAGGTGAAGTCTGTTCTGGCGTATACCACGATAGCTATTTCACTGTCGCCTCGAACCCAAGCGAAGTAATCACCAATTGATGGTGGAACCATTTTCACCACCTGACATAGACCACACTTTTGAATAACATACCAACCTAATAGTTGTACTTTGGCCTCATACGCTAGCGCGAAAGATGACTCAATGAAAAATATCTTAAACTGATTTGGTTCATCGATTTTCGGCGAACCCAATCAGTTTAAGACATCTTCGAGGCGGGGGTGAAACGGGGATATCTCAACTCTCAAGTAATTACACCGGCACCCACACCCTTCCACCGGAACAGTGCGGTGCGAGTGCATCATTGCGTAGCGGCAAATTACCAGGTGTGGAGGCATTACTTTTCCACACAAACTTGGTACAAGTTTTACTGCTACTTTTAGTTGCTCCTTTGGCACCACTGAGGGAGTACGTGTAGGGATACTAAAGGGTTCTCACCTACGGACGCGAGTAAATGGACCCCCTGAACTTCTTAATTATCATAAGAGCATGTTTTCTAGCTATTAGCTGCGTCCTAATTCCTTGCATAGTTTATTACTTGGTTATCGCTTACCTTGCCTTGTCTATTCCAAAATATTTTGGCAAATGGAATTTTATGGCCGTAAGTTAACGAATCGGTGACGTGGAGATCAATGTTGGATCCTGATGTTGATATAATTACATAGTCTGTTTTGTCATCCACTGTGAACTGAAACAAAATTGATATGGCATAAGCACTACGCCTGCAGCCCCACAAAAGGCCCGATCTGACGACGAAGGTTTTACTAATGTGGTACGGAAGAAAAGGAAGCCTTCGTCCCGTAATCAGTGCGGGACCGCCGCATTGTCCACCGAAACAATGCATTTGCTGCGTGCCGAGGTTCCCACCACTCCACTCTACTTGTCCCGGGTTCACCACGTCGTGAAGTCAGAGGAGATCGTAGAATACCTGAGGCGGAACGTTTATGATACACAATAAAATACGTGACACCACCAACGCTTGGCGGCGGATTGCCAGGTTTGAGGGCAGTACTTCTCCAGACAAACTTGACATAAATTATAATCCTTCTGTAAGTTGCTTTTTTCGCACCGCCCGCTAATTGTTACGTTTTTAGAAAACTTACTTTTACTGGCTGCAAATGGTAAGATGGCTGTAATATCTTCCATGTTACGACAGTTTTCTTCCCTCTTACCGTCTCCCTGATGGTTGAAATAACCTGCAAAAAATATTTTATTTATTTATTATTATTGATACACTACAATATATTGTACAATATTGGCAGATTCTATGTACCTTCGTCTCTTAAATAAAACCTATCAAAGTAAACTGATATAATATGAACTTACATCTTTGACGTCGTTTTTCTTTATGTTGAACAATTGACCTGAACTGGCCTGTGCGATTTCCCTGTATACTGCATATTGTCGATTACTTCTTGACCCACAATCTCCAGTTAGTACGAAAATCACCTGAAACGTAATATATTCATTTATTCTGTATCCATATCAGCTTCTGATAGTCCCACTGCAGTACACCATTCTTCTGTCGACTAGTGACAGTGAATGGCCATGTGCTATGATAGCCTGGATTGATAAATATCACATGCGTCGAATTTTTGGTTTGGTTCATCCAGTATTTGCTTCGCCAATTTTTTAGGTCTTCTCAAATAAGAAACAGCGCTTGCTGTTAGAAAGAATGCTTGCAGGTAGAAAATAGAAAATAGAATATGTATAATATATGCTCAACAGAGCGCTAAAATATTGATGAATTGGGTAATAGTAACTAGTAAAAATACTGTACCTGACTCTGCTTCTTTTCACACAGACTTTTGATCTCGTTCACTTTGTGGTAGTCTTTGGCGGAAGCATCGGTGAATACGAAGAGATACGAATTAGGTCTGCTCTCTCTGAGTGCCATTTCGATTCCCGACAGAGAATATTCTTCGCAATCCTTGTTATTATAGTTATGGATTTTAATGTCATTCAAAGCTCTTATCAGCTCGTGCGAGCTTGAAGTTCTTTTTCTAAGTACGACATCTAGAAACAAAAACAGAAACTGGCATGAACTCAAACTCAAAACTATTTGAGAATTGAGAAAACTGTGTAATCTCAAATGTGACAAAATTCACACTGGTGCGTGTAACAAATTTGACGTGCCAAAACGTGTAAAAAACCTTACCAGGATCATTGAATGTCACAAGAACGACATCCTCAATTTCACTCGCTTTTTCCTCAAGCACTACTTTCATAATCCCCTCAGCAGCAAACCTTACTTGTGCTATGTCATCATACATAGACCGAGTGTCGTCTATAACAAAAGTCAAACTACTCTGTCGGATACATGTGATAAAATATATGTTGGCAAATAGAACGAAATAAAACAATTGCAGCACCATTTTCGCGAGGTGCTGCAGGAAAACTGGAACGACTCCGGTGATTTTGAATAGTATATATACCTAAGGCGTTATTCATAAACGCATAGCAACAAAATATATAATTTGTATTTGTCTCAACATAAGAATTCGAAAATTTCATGTCATAAACCAAGACAAAACTAACTAATAAAATACTCTTATATGATATAATTAATAAGGGAAAGTAGTAATAAACTCAGTAAATCATACTAATATCATAAATGCGAAAGTTGGCCGGTATGTATGTTTGTTACTGCTTCACGCCTCATCAACGGATTTGGATAAAATTTGTTATGAAGATACCATTTATGTTACTATTTATCCCAATAAAGTGTAGATATTTTTATGAATTCCAATAAATACGACTTCTGTCAGATTTTTTCATCGGCTTATGTAGACTTTTTGACATGAAGTTAAGTGGTTATCTCTGCCCATAACAACAGTTATACGACGAAAAACGTGTCAATTCTATTGTACAATTCTAGTTCGTGCCCTACAATCCTATTCTTATTTATCTTATACTAGCTGCGCCCTGCGGTGTTAGCCGCGGTTAAAAAGTCAACATGAGACGATGTGTATTTTGCAAGTCATTGAAAAAATTACTTTACTTCGGGATCAAAAGCATATGTGGCTACATAATACAGAGTATGAGCTACCTTTATAACAAATTTCATCCAAATCCGTTTAAACGTGAAGGTGTGAAGGAGTAACAAACATACAAAATAAACATGTAAATACATTCAAACTTTTATATCCGTATATAATAGAAAGACGGTGTACGAAGCAATCGTGAACTAAAGAAAGACCTTTTTGAACCATTTGAAGCTAAAGGTTTTGAAATTTGTATTTACCTTGCATTTGAGTCTCACGTTGGTAGACCATATTATTGGGTACTATACTGTTAGTGTTTTCCTTCCTTATTTATCTCTTAATTATTAATAGACAGACAATGAATGTACGGGTATATCACGGTTACCTACATTAATGTAACATTTTCATATAGCTTCAGATATTAATGAATACTTTTTGTACCGAAAAAATATTTTACAGTTGTTTAGTTTGTAGTTAAAGATGTTTTATTTCTCAAAGAACATGTTCACATGCAGAGAAAATAATGTTTGCTTTATTCTTAGTGCTATTGATGTACAGTGACATATACTTAGTAGAGATTTCTTATTTATACTGGGGTATTTAAACTTTTCTTTGCGTTTCTTAAATACAGACTTGTGTACATCAGGTAGGCCTTCAGCTCGTCCCAATAAAAAGCAATGATGGAAACATTAATTTTAGAATCTCATTCGTCAATTTTATAACTAGTGGAAATTTAACACTTTTGTTATTAGCGCTAACAAACTAGATAGTTGGCGTTCAACCACTGATATTTTTAATTCATATTAGAATTGATTTCCTGAATATTTGATTATTTTTCTAGTTTGAAGAGCAAAGAGGTGTCGTCTGCGAAGATTATATTTTATGTGCATAGAAGGGATGGTCATTGATATAAACCAAAAACAAAAATGATCCCAGAATAGATCCCCGAGGAACACCTATTTGTAAATTTGATCGCATTTGATAGCACACCATTGACATGTAGGTACTTTAAGTGTTCGATTAGTTAAATATGATCTCATAAGTTCGAGAGATCCACCCATGTATCCATAATGTTGTAATTTGTAAGAAGTGTATTGTGATTTGCACAGTCAACATTAGCAATGTAAAATCAATACGCATATATTAGACATATAAACTTTACGTGAAAAATTATCTTAATGATGGTGAAAACCGCATCAAAATCCGTTGCGTAGTTTAGGAGGAGTTAAATGTATTAATTTATAAACAGACAGACGCTAATAGCGACTTTGCATTATATTATGCAGAGATTTGTTATATATAGTAAACACCTAATATATTTACCGTTATTATATTAATACGAAGGGTTTTCCCATTGATAATCTTTATTTGTTGTAGACAGAATCTGTGTATTTAATGTACCTTTGTGAAACCTGTTATTTTCCTCATTCACTAGTTAAAACAATTTACTCATAAATATTTGTTTTCACGATTTCAATTTTGGAATGGTATGAGTACCTACGTAATAAATAAATAGTAAGTATTTTTTAAGAATTCAATGAAAGATAGATTTGTCTTTGACTGTCACATAAGTACGTTTTGTACAGTTAGATAAGGTAAAAAGGTTTTCGTTAATATATCATTCTATGAAATATATCAAATAAAAATTGGATATATAGATAATGATTGAAAAACTAAAGTATCTATTTACCTAATTTTAATGAAATATCTATGGAACCGACCTGGAAGTACCTATATAATAAAAATAAAAAATAAACCTCCTAAATTAATTAGTAAAAACAAGCTTTTAATGAAATGTTCTTACAGTAATAAAATGTATACGACCTAGTTTCATAAATTTAATGTAATTCTTGTGAAGACAAATCTTACGAGCTTCAATACGATATGGCTACTGTAAGCTGCAGAGGTCACCAGGGGCGGCCCGCCCATACGGCGAACGGAGCAGTCGCTCCAGGCGCCAAATCCTAGGGGGCGCCAAAATGGTATATAATATTATTAGGAGCAAACAGGTGAGGCGGCATAATTGGATCTCGCTCCATTCTAAATTTTACTTCTGGCCGGCGCTGGTATTCACCTGCCATATCTGCAGGAGGCCCTGACAGCGGCATCAGGTCCAGCTCAACATAGTAATGCATTGTCATCAGGATTAAGCATGAATTAGCATTTCAGCTTAGTCCCAACAGTGGGAACATTTGAGGCTGGTATGGATTATTAGAGATTGAATAACTATTAGAGAATGAATAAGATTTTACTTATTTTCATTTTCGTGCGAAGTAGACAAAAACGTAAATAGAATTTAGTAAAAAAAAATTGGCGGGAGTTTACCTTTAAGTTGTTCATATTTATTAATTTCAGCATTTTCACATACCATTGTGAAAGGTCATAAATAATGACTTATTATAAAGAATACATGAGTATTAAGTTTGTCCATTGAAATTAACATTTTAACTACAGGAATTTTCGTGAAAATTTGACCTATTTGTAATTTATTATAATAATCTTATCATCTATGCATGCGTGGATTAAGTAACAGACAAACACATATAGACATAATATATTTATGTGATGTGCTTGTAGGTATACATTGGGATAAATTTGAGATAAATAAAAAAAAACAGCATTCATGATAGGCTTAATTTATTTTTCCTTATCTGTGACTGTTTTGTACTACTGCTAGTGTCAGTAGTGTGTAGTATATGTCAAAGTCAAACAGTTTTATTGTGGTAGAGATGTGCTAACTCAGAAAAAACTCTCGACTCGAGTTAACTCGAGTTGAAATTCAGGTAATTCGAGCAGAAAAAAGTAAGTGTTGACTTTTTTACTTATTTGTTCTTCTGTCCAACTCTACTTTAATAGTTTTGCTGACTTTGTTTGTTTGTTGTCAGTCAATTGTTGCAATAAGAACTTTCCTTCAATTATAATACTACTCGAATTAGAATATATTTATCTCATTAACATGTTTGTTTGTTCAATGTTTGTTTTATATAATATATTCAACAAACCAACAACTAAAATGAAACATTAAGTAAAAAGTATAATATTTTCTGAATAGATAAAAGTTAAAGTCTAAAAGTCTGAAGTCAAAAAAGCTAAAAATATTTTCTTGTAAGTTAACATTCATAACACAAAATAAACATAACCTCAAACGTCAAATCTGCAACATTATGACATTTATGACCAGTGAATACAGTTTGATATGATCAGAAAACTTCGTGTCATCGTCAGTGTCATTCGGGCGGGAGTATTAAAACGAGCTGCGCGCACACCTAACGAGCGAATCGCGCTCTCGTTCTTTCGCTTGATTTGTTTATTTACCGCCAGCCCAAATTCGAGTAAGGGAGAATTCAACTCGAGTTAACTCGAACTTAGCACAACCCGAGTTGACTCGAGTTAGTAAGTCGAGTTGACACATCTCTATTTGTGTTGTGATTGTTAATGTCGGATGAGGATTGAGGATGAGGTCAGGATTATCAGGTAATTAAAGAAATTATATCAATTTACAATGATTAAAAATACTTTTTCGATAAAAATGGGGTGATTGATTCTGAAGTGAAATGGCTTTGTTCAAAGGTTGGCGGTATAAAGCGTTTGTTACCGGAGTTGTTGGATTTATTGGCTTGGCTATGTATCCTATCGCAATCAGCCCAATGATTGACCCTTCGGAATATAGTAAGTTTTCACATTTGATACAGTGTCAACTTATCCCGTATTTATCGCCGTATTATTATATCTATGAATACCATAATTTTACAATAACTTTCCGCGGTACCTAACACTCCTCCCCGGCAGACAGTAACTACAAACACGTTTTCATAATATTTTTTTTATTTCAGAGGACATTCAAAAAGTGACCAGAAAAAACATTAGACAAGAAGATATACAACCGGGAAGTAAGTAGAAATATTATATTGCTTGATGATGATTTTCAAGATTAAAACTACACTAGCTTAGTCAATAATAATTTATTTATCAGTGAATAACTCTTTGGCAACGCCAAAACTTCAACGCAATTACCATCATTACCACCTTATCCTTACATTCATACTCACATTATAAGGTCAATAAGCTCAATGCTTCCATTCCTAAAATATGAAATAGAGAAAAACTCAATGTAATTTATTTTGCAGATATGAAAGTCTGGACGGACCCATTTGGACGGAAGAAACCTGATAGCGAATAAAATTATGTACATATATGTAAATAGATTGATTAGTTGTTATTAATATAATACACTAGATTTTGTTGTTTATTTTTATATCATTTATAGTTTACCCAATATAATATTAAACATGTTGAAAAAGAACTATATGAGTGTTCATCCAATAATTGTTAACCAATTCCAAAGAGAAGGTTCTCAATTGTAAGTTCTAATGATTAAAAAGTAGCTCACACTAGTCCAGGAGACATTATATTAGCATTGAGATTTAATGGCTCTGTAGCTTAGCTGTTAGTAGTATTAACTTTGAAGCAAGGGAATGATAGATTCCCGACCGGGGTAAAGTTATGTGATGTGCTCTCCATCCTGTCTTGTTTGTCCATGCCACATGCGACACAGGAAATCCTAGCGCTAGTGCATGAGTGTATAAACGTTATTGACCATGCAGAATAAAGGAAAAGAACTACAAGATGCACAGATTAAATAATAATTGTAGAAATAAAACAACGAAAATATTATTACGAATTTATTATAATAGAATTTAAATTTCAAACAACCTTTTTTATGTACCTCCCGAAGCTTCAACAGATGTTCGATTATTTCACCAATAAAAAAATATATCATCACTCTTTATGTATTATTTACATGCCAATATTAATGGTGATTTTCGTGAGTCAAATGAGAAATACTATGATATTTGCAATAATATCAGTACAAAACCCTATAGATTATATGTTGCTAATTAAATATTTACACAATCATACATAACAATAAATCTGTTTACATAAATTGTTAAATTATATTTTAATGGACAGATGCCCATTGCCGACAATCTCTTAGCAAAGTGTCACTTAGTGGAATGAAAGTGGTGATGGTCCTAAATCAAATCACGCCTGCTTTATTCCTGAGAACACTTAGGGATTGCCGTAAAATCGGGCATAAGAAATATATTATCTATTAAAACAAAATATTTATTTACGGTTAAAACATTAAATAATGACTAAATATTAAAACAAATTTAAAAATTACATAGGAAGCAAATGCAAATAGGTACAAAATTAAATTACACTGATATACGCACTTTTTACAACAATAATTTTCCATTTGTAGAGTACCTAAACCTAACACCATATTTTCTACCGGACTGTTAATTGTTGCTCATCAGAACAATATGTTAACAAAAAGAGGGTAGTATTTAGTATCTCCGCTAAACTCCCTAATTGTGTATTCCAAACACAGCCCGTACACTGTCTTTAAAACCTGTAATGTAAGAATAGGATCGCAAGGCACGAACATAAATGGCAATACTCAACAATTTAATCGACTCATGATTCGTCTTCACGAGTGTTGACTCAAGATAATGCCTAAAGGAGAATTATTTGTAGTATAAGAATTGAAACGATAAGTTTTCACTCCTAAATTTGTAAAAGTAACAAGGTCATTCGCGATGAAGCAGCCGCCGGTAGGTATTTTCCCTATAGAGGTTCGCACATTCTAAACATGTTGCGAACTTTCACAAATTGACTTGTTTTTGTTTGTTTTAGAGAGACATTTCAATATTTTCTTGGAAAATATCATATTTTTTTTAAATATTTTTTTAGTGCGCCGAAATTGCTCTGACTTCGGCGCGTCTTGTGTCAGCGTGTGCAAATATCGGAATAACTTAAAACTATAAAACCTACGTATAAATTTGCATTTGCTACAAACCTAAAAATTGGCCTAAATTAAAAATGCGACTTAGTGGCTCCTGTCTTTTAATTTAAAATTACTAAAATTTAACGAAATCCTTTACGCACTTACAACCTATCCTTATACTTATGTTTGTGAAATATATTGTCATTTTATAAGAGGATATCTTGAATATTTCACATACATTTTGACGACCTTGGATAAATCACCCTAAGGCCACAGTAAAAGTAATATCATAAATCATAAAATATATCTAATTTGTAACTTCTATCTTCCGCGCATTATAAACAAAAAACAAAAGTTAAGCACATGCTAAATAGATTTATAATGATTTTGTGTTACAATTATAGCTAAGTATATCACCACTTTTCACTGTTATATCACTTATTTATAGGCTGTTTTGTAAAATACAGTGTTCTTTACAAAAAATATATTTATCAATGCAGAAATTCGTCGTCATCGCCTACCTGCAAAGAAAACAAGACATAAGTTTAGTTTGATACGACCAGAATAGGCACATTCCAAAGTACCAAAATCTATTTTCGTTTGTCACTAATGAAAAACTTTTTTTACATTTGACAAACATTTAAGGTCAGTATTTGACAGTAGTGTTTAGTTGCATTTGAACTGATAACTTTCGCGGAAGGGCACCTGGCTATTCTTATACTAGTCGACTAAATCATGTCGAGGTCTTTAGGTAGCTTGAAAATTTCGATATCAGAGTGCTACTTACACGAAAATCTGATAGCCAATTACCAGCTTAACTACACTTCGACATGGGTCTCATCTCGAACAAAATTAATTTATTTTAAAATAATATCAATAGATGGCGCTGAATATTTTGTTTAAAATCCAGAAAAACAAGAAAAATGGGTCTTCCAAATTGTTCATAGTAGATAGTAAAATTGGTATTTGAGCAAAAAATATGAGTCACTCGATAGCCGATTTTGTAGCCATCTATTGGTAGATAACATGCATTACGAGGTGTGTATTAAATCTATCATTCACACCCCGTGCCGATAGATGTCGCTCGCTGCCGACGCTGCTAGTGACATCTAGTACCTGGTCAGGCAATAATATTTAGCCAGAAGATATAACCCGCTAAGACAGGTCGCGCTTCTTTGTATGAGATGAGGTATCTGTACTAGTATAGTACAATATTATATCTGTGATTACCTCAGAGGACCGGCTCATCTAAGCTTAAAGATTCCGCCTAAATAAAGATTATTATAAATACCGTAAATAAATATTTTCGGTCTGTTTACACAGCGCTATCAAGCCAAATATAACTTATGCTGAAGGAACCACGTAACTGATAGAATGCCTATAAAGTATTTTTTTTTTGAAAATACATACATATAATGCATACACAACCCATGCGTTGTAGGGCTCAAATGTTTACACTGGACTCCGCCATTAGTTGGACTACGAAAGACAGTTTTAAAATTACCTGTAGAAAGTATTCAAAGTCGCTGCGATGACAGTTTCCTTCAGCTGCAAACGTGAACTTGTGGAAAGTACCATCTTCACATATCACTGAAATAAGATCATATAATTATGAGCAATGTTTGTCCTGGGTGAGAACGAGAGAATTGTCAAGAATGCCATTGTTACTCACCTGCAGCGCTAGTGTCGCTTTGCAGCGAGCAGGCCGCTCGCGCCCCCCTCTCGGCGTTAGTGCTGCAAGCGCAAAGGCGGGAGGCTGCGCGTGCGCACGACCATACGTGTAGAGTGCCTTTGTCAGATACGCAGCACACTAGCGAACCGATGGTATTCATGCTTATACTGAAAACAACAACACATTTTTTACACGACCTCTTCAAAAACGGCATACAAGAAACAAGAAACAAAACATTTTGGAACGAAATTCTGACAACTGGCTGTTTTTAGTCAGGAAATGATCTTTTAAAGAATTTCAACAATACCCGCTCTTCAATACAGTGACTAAATTTGCCTGAAATCCATAACGGGACTTATGTAACATAGAATTCAATATGGCATCCGTGACGAGGTCTGCTTTATCTACTAAAAATGGTTAAGGTTAAGCCTTAAGGTTAAGTTAAAAATGGTTAAGGTTAACGACTAGTAAAGCCATGTCGAGGGCCTTCAGGCGTCAATTGCGTCAATTGTCAACTGCTTCGTCAATCCTAGTCCTTAGAACTTCGAACGACGTGGCAACACTGGAACCTACTCGTACCAATAAACATCTGCATATCAGATCCCCTCAGCTCGTGTCCTTCGTATGGGACCTAGCTCTAGGTTTTCGCCGTTCAATGACAAACAAAGACAGATCATGTTTCATGGAACATACCAATAACCATCAGCAGAGTCGAATCACCTCAACTAGCGTACCATCTGCTCCACCTCGTACCTCATATACGTATGAGCAAGTTTTGAATTGAATAACAAACAAAGACAAATCAGGGTTTTACATACCAGTAAACATCAGCATAGTCGGACCCCCTCCTCAGCTCGTGAACCATTTGTTTGCTGCTGGTGTCCCATATCCGTATGATGGTGCCTCGTTCGGACGCTGTAGCTAGCTTCGCGCCGTTGGCTGATAAGCAAAGACAGACCAGGTCGGTTTGGTGGCAGCCAATCACTGCTGGTGAGCTGGAGTGGGCTCCTTTCACTGCTCGGGATACATCCTGGAAAATATTTGAGAATATAATTAACAGATTAATCTATCACTTATCAATCACAACCCAGCAATCAGATCATAACTTCTGTGCCCGTGAGTAAATAGATTCAGTACAATACTGGAAGGGACTATATATCTTGTGCTTAATTAAAGCTAGCCTCGTTCCAGACTGGTGGGTTCAATTCTGATTGAAATTACTTAATTTCACCACAAAAATCAACTCAACACTATTTCAAGCAGAGGCTGCAAACATCGTAGATGCTGTTCTGGCTATTAGTTATTGCTACCAGAAATAAAACTAGGTCAAGGAATTGACTTTCTTCTTTACAGAAAATTCGTTCGCTTATTATCCAACTCTGAAATTTATCGACCAATGCTTGGCATATCCAAAGACCTTTTATCGGATCTTATCTAGAAATAACAAATAGCTTTCCAACTTTTAAGTTTGATATAACATTTACATTTGCAAAATTCCACACTTCTATGACCGAGAAGAGACTGAGAGAGGCATTTACAGCTAGAGAAGCTTTTCACTAAATACAATTCAACTATGTAAAGTGACTTACTAGCAGTTGAATGGAGCCTTTCCTATGCGCGGGCGCAGCGAGGATTTGCGAGGCATTGGGTTCGGTTGCGATCGCGCAGAGGGGCCGAGCATTCACCGGTGTTCGCAGCAAAGCGACCCGTTGTAACGACGGCAGAGATATCACTTGCACAGATGATGAAAGCACGACGGCAACTCTGAAAAGAAAAGGAATTAAAGATTTTTTTTACTAAACAACACCCATCTCCTGCATCGCTCACTTGTCACTCACTTAATTGTAGAGCTTTCGATAGGTTTTAATTTTGCTTGATGCCAATTTCGCCATCGTCTTCAGGGTTTCTGGAGACGATGTCGATGATATTGCAATAGGAGACAGGAAGGATGACCTAAGTGGGATACAGAGGTAAGAAACAAATTGTCTGTCGTAGTTCTTGGCTTTGACGGCTCGCTATTAGACATCAAGGAGCATCAGAATGCAGGCTTTCTAAAATGATATAGCAGAAAGAAACAGGACAGTTAAACTTACTTGCCCACTGCTGGAGAAAAAGAAAAGTAGTCTCATTTGTTTCTCCTATCCCGCAACTCTCGCATACGTTACTGTATCACCACTTCGGCTCCGAAGACCCGCAGCTGGTCATTTAAAAACATCAGACTGCAAGACGATGTTAATTATATCGATAGAAAGTAACAGGGAAGCTGGCTGACCCACTACTGGAAAGAGAGAGATACCTAAGGTAGGTAGACTAACTCACTTGTCTTTCCTAGCCCGCAACGCTCGTATAGGCGATTTGAACCCCACTTCAGCTCTGAAGGCCCGCTGTTGGTCGTCGAGGAGCATCAGACTGCAGGGTTTCCTCGCCTTCACGATTAGGAGCCAGTTTGTGCGGAACACCATCTCGCAGAGAGACACTTCGCCGAGCTCTTCTTTGTCTGTGAATATAGATAAATTAACCTACTGAGACCCCAACTTTGAGACGTAGGATGGAATGATGAAATTACAATAAAATCTATGAACATAACTGTTTTTTTTCGGCTTTAATATCACTACGACCGTATTCGGTCCATTGTGATCGTCACAACACATGGTATAACTAGAGGTCACCACTAAACCCCGATCGGGCGGGATCGAACCCGCGACCCCTCACTTCGAATACAAATTTACTAATAAACTTGCTACTCGAGGTCGAAAAGTATGCAAGATTTGTACAAACCTCGATCAAAAAGAATTATTCGGTGCTGAAAATTAACCACACTAGATATACCAAATTGTATAATCTATCAATACAAATAAATAAAAGTGTCTGTTTTTAACCTCCAAACATTAAAAAAAAAAACCCATATACACCGATCGCGCCACGTGCCTGTATTGTCAAATGGACACAAACCTTGGTCAGTTTCTTGCCCATTCAAATGTAAGTCAGATATCTTCTGATGCTAAATAGCAAAATGCAAGGCCGCGCCGCGCTACCGGTATGATTTAATTATATAGACAATGGATTGGATCAGGAAACGATACCGCTTCATTTGCTTTGTCGTTAATCATGATATTAAGACCACTCAAATCTTCAAATAAATTAGTGATGTAAAAAATCGAACAAAATCGAAAACAGATTTCAAAAAGAGCCCACTTTGTTTATCTTACTGAAAAAACTAATAAAACCCTGTCAATCGAAGTGAGTTTAGGATTTGCGTTCTACTCAAGTAAGAGTAAGTCACCATAGTAAAGGTTACACATATTCGCTTACGGCTTGCTGTTCAAAATATACAGCTATTTAAAGACAGACAGATTTTGTAGGATTGGTCAAAGGATAATATTAACACTTTGAATATGGAACCCTAACTATAACAATTAATACATTTTAGGTTGAACGATATAAAATCAGACTCGCTTGAAATTTTGATAGTATGGATTACTCAGGATTGATTCAACGGAAGGTACGTTCGTGGCAAACAAAAGATGGCGGTGTTGAGCTCACTTCTCACGTTTACATTCTAAGTGTGACCCACATAGTTAAACGTGACCCTATGGGGCTCTGCCGACCCTTAGGTGATAAAGGCGTGAATTTATGTATGTAAATGTATACGTACATGTATTTATATGTACGTCATTATACGTTCGTCTATTTTAACGTCGCTGAAAGCACAATTTGTATCAATTCTCTGGAAACAATAATGTACGAGATGGTAGGTATTTTTTATATAGAATTCGGTATATGGAGCATCCATTCAACGCTATATGAAGCGTTCAGTGGAGATATACGGGACCTGATTTGACGGGATGACAGACGATGTATCAAAGCCGTGACGATATACTGGAATCGAAAAATTTGTTGCAGTCCTTAGCGGCAAACTAGTACAATAACTACCTCGAATAAACTTGGCAAAAGGAGATTTTTTAACGAAGCTACTAGTATCTGTTCAAGTTTAAAATGTTAGACAGTTACCATGAAGATGAGTGTCCATTAAACGCCGCTTTAAAAGTCGAAGTTTTGGACCGCTCCGAGATTAGATTCCGATCGCGATACGGAGCGATCTAATTTTAGGAGTTCATTCACACTGAATGCATTTTCAATGATTGCTCAACGCGAAAATAATGAAATATTTTGGAACCTATATTTTATTAAATGGGTAGTGCTACCTATATTTTATTAACGGTCAGGAATTAAGGTGAAAGCAGCTAAAATAATGTCAAAAAAACCTCACACTAAGAATTTTTTACATTCAACTCAAAAATTTTATGCGGACTGGCAAGGTAATTCACACATTGTAAAGTCAAAGTAGAGCATGAGGTGCAGAATTTTTTAAATGGATCTAAAATGATTTTTATATGAACATAATAATAATTGATTTTAAAATGAATTTAGGTTTATATAAGCACATTTAAGACTAATTACCAAGTAAGTTGGTTTAATGGAGACAACATGTGATGTGTGTTTGTGAATCATAAATGAAGAAAATACTTTGGAATTAAGTACATGAGTCACAATGACAAGGTTAAATCACTATACATGATAAGCCTAAGCTGCTGTCACTACAAATACAACAGTCATCGCTTCAACCCTTTATGCATTTAAGGAGCATAACTTTTAAACAATTTCGTCCTGGGAAGTAGGTACTACTTTAATACCGACTTCTACTTTTAAAAGTGTAGACAGTGAAATCATAGGCAGATGAGCTATAATGAGTGATGGGCGCAGTGTTCTGTGAGTTGGGTCTTCCCAATAAGTTTTATAACCTCAACATTAGTGAGCTATTTGCTTTTTTTGTACTGCACTGTTTTGTTTCGTAAAAGGAAGGAAAAACTAAATTTTATTTTTACTACTTGCTATAATTGCTAACAAGCTGGACCACCAGAGATGCGTTAATTTGCTTCTACTGACATTTATTGGTTAACTATCCCCATGTTGTGATTGATAAGTTAATGGGGACAACCAATCATCTACAATTCCATTACCAAACAATTTTTTTTTATTGTGTCTACAATGTTTATTCTTGTGAAATGCAAATTAAGAGTTTTCTATTTTTCATAGCTCAGTGGATTGGACAGAGAAGAGTAAAAGAGGCATTGCAAGTATATTAATATTAAAAAAAAGCTTACTATAATGGGCCTTCTCCACCAAGGGTTCCACATTGTAGACACGTAGGCCAGTCTTCAGGCAGCAAGTGAAGCAGCCTGCAAACATTAGCATCAGTTATTTTAGTATAAGCATATAGGTACATATTTTTCATTTATTTAATAAGGTTTGCTAACTGCTTTTGCACCAAAATTATGAAACTATAATATTTTTTTTAAGAGAGACTTTTAGGATTGTAATTTAATACTACTGTTTATTATATATTACAATATAATGGAGCAGTAGAAACTTCATATCATTCATAATAAATATAGAATTTGTTTGTTTAATGTTGCATAGTCTCAGCTTTTATAATAATAAGTGATTATGTACCCATACACACAGGTCTCCAATAGCGTAATAGCATGTAATTTATTCAGTGTTAAAATTTAACAAATACAAAGCGAAAATTTGCACACAATAGTACTCACCTACCTACCCATGCTAAACTTAGTTTGTGGCTGGTAGAATTGCGTTTTACTAAAGTAAACATTGGAACAATAGCGGCTAAATCACGTATGATACCAACTGCGTGGGCTTGCTACTAAATTTATCAACAACACGTGGAAGAAAAACGCGTGTTGCGATAAAGTGACAAATCTCACGCTTCACGTATTTGGGACGGCTAAGCGTGAAGATACTGCAATCGATACGCCTTATAACTCAAATTCTGATCCTTAAAATACTCCCTTTCACAGTTACTTCGTCGGAATCATGAATATTAGACCACGAAAGAACAAAGAAGGTTGACGAACTAGACAATACAACAAACCTTGGTCCTGGTTAAACCCGAGGCTGGTGATGCCGCTGCTCCTCCGGCGGGCCATGTCTCACAGGCGATGATTTTATCATAAACATTTAGTTTTTTTATCAATACACTGAGGCATTTTCACACCATTTAAATTTTAAATACGCACAATAATTCGTACATGTTCCCTGTGTGCAATACACAGCTGATTGTGATTGATTTTGATTTTGATGCGTCGAATGACAGGAAAACAAGACGCTGTCAAGTCAACTGTCACTGTCAAGTGTATAATTTTTCATACGGTGTGTAGACGGTGCCCTAAAGAAGAATCTGTGTAGACGGTAATAACATCTTTAGCCACAAGTATGAACTCAAACTGGATCTAAACGACTATACTATCTGTAACTGGTCTGTGGACTATACTGTACTATATTAGATACGGATGTTAACGTAAAAGGCTGCTTTTGAGTGATACGATATGTAAGGACTTGTTTTGTTTCGCAGAGTTAATATGCAAAAGAAATTACATGAGTAGATTTTTAAAATAGCAAGTTTATTTATTTGTTATTTTTAGTTTAGTTCGGGCGCGCCCATCTACGCGGCAAGTCACTCGCGTACTTTGTTTTTTATTAATAAGACTATTTAAAATTTATATTAATATTTGGCAGGTGTTGTACATATTCTATCACGCTGTATAAACCAGTACTCCTAGAATACCCTGTATAAAACAAAGTCATACTTTTTAAGTATTTACACGAAGCTACAACCTTTTCATGCACAAGTAGTCAAACAAAAAATTAAAACAACTTCAAAAATGTTTTTATCTTCCCTCATTGAAGAAATTATTCTTCAACTCAAATTTTTGGCTTCAAAAGCTATTCTAAATTATGTAGGGTGTCAATTAGCTCGACTAGTAATACTAAATCTCAAAAATATTAACGTAATAAGCTAAGGTAAGCAGTAAAACCCTTGTTGTAGTTTATAAATATCGTTTTTTTGGTTCACCCACAATAGCATTATTAGGTAAGTATTGTTAAGTGGGTTAGGTGCTTATGTAGTGAGTATCTAACTATTCTAAAATTATTTTTTCAGAGTAACTCAATCACAATGGATTTCAAAACCACGACAACTAACGACTATCAATGGCCTTTCCCAAAGCCAATTGTTGGAAAGTAAGAACCTTGAAATGCCTACCCATCTAATCATATTACATTAATGCTGACATTGCCAAATTATTGTATAAGGAGATTTAAAAACTTCAGTACCTCTACCAATAGTTACATATAAAAAAAAAACTGCAGTAATATACAATAACTACTAATATTATTCCTCATTTCATTTTAAGAAAGTGTATATTACATTTTTGTAGTTTTATCCTTCCTTCTCATTAGGCCATGCGAACCTCCAAGTCCAAATCCGGCGCCTACAACTCGGCCAGCACCGGTCGCTCCATACTGCCATTGTGATGCCCACTCTTATGCTCCAAGAGTAGAACAGTACAAGCAGCTATTAGAGAAGGAACAGAAGTTATGCCAAGACTATGACCAGCTCAGGAGACAGGTGCGATGGAAATGCTTAATTGGCGTTTACGCGTAGTAGCGTCATCTAGTGCGAGTTGGCAAAACTAACGAAGAAGGCGCGTTTTTAAGGTTTTATAAAAGAAAATAGAAGCCTTAGCTTTACCTGCCTAGTTCTGTCAAGCGACAGCTAGATTTGCCAACAAGAATATTATTGATATTTGCAACATTGTGCTTGTAGTTAAGATGGCATTTTACACACCCTGAAGTAGTTTAAAACTTAAAATATGAAATCTGAAAATGCAACGGGACTGACTTTTCTTTTCATACTTCGGTCGTGGAGAACCTATATCGTATTACTGTTGATATAAATGGAGTAAACCACTCAACATCAGGTGGAACTTTAGCTCGTTCAGTCCAGTCCAAGTTGCACCTTTTTACAGATCTAACTACCTATATATAATAACGAATAAATTTGTAGTAAAGGTAGCTTATATGCTGGACTATATGAATGAAATTTGTTATAGATATGCTGGCCTAACTCATAGCCTACTTTTTATCCCGAAAAAGTGAATTATATTTTTTGGTGATTCGCAAAAAAAAAAATCTTTCTATCGTCATCATGTTGACTTTTGAAGAGTGATAATTTAAAGCTATAATATCTTTTACACTTTCCAGATGGTAGACGTGACTAATGATATTCTCGATCACCCGTGCGATGACCTAGATAGCAAAATGATAACAATGTATCAGGCCACATTCAAAAAGAGATGTAAGCTGTTATGTTTTAGATTTTTCTTTCCATAACTAAAAATATATGATTTTGTCTGTTTGAACATGGTTGTCAAACGCCAGAAATGTGTCTAAAAATTATCAAGAACTGTAGAACTCAGCAGCATGCGAAAAGAACTTCCATTAATTTTTGATCTGCTGGATATTGATCTGCTAAGTTCACTCACAAGTGCTGACATTGACAAGTGCAGTCAGGGTAGATAAAAAAAAATTATTGGTGGACATTTGGACTTGTAGAATAGAAACTAGAACACGTGTCATCCCTGTCTCGGTTTTCTCATACCTACTTCGTACACATTTTCGTATATAGGTTCTTATTTAAGCAACAACCCCATTCTTAAGCAACAGACCTATGGATCTTTTATTAAAGTAACTAGAACTCCTCCAATTCTGAAGTATGTTGAATATCCATCAACTCTCAGTGAATAGTGATCATGACTGCGTTGTGTATTTTCCTAGCTGTACCAGTCGCTGACTACGAGACTATCATGGCGGCATCACAATCTAGCGCCCCAATTCCGATGGAGAGCAATCGGCTCGGTATCCTCCGTTGCTACAAAGACCCCACACACTTCAGCGAAGGCCCCCCGAAAGTGCGGCCGACCATCAACCCCCCGGGCCCAGTCCATACCGGGGTGGCCCCGCAGTCTATCCAGACATGGTTCACGGACTTCCCCGGGAGGACGGAGTATATGGATACGTACAGTGCGACTGCGAAATCTTGTTTGCGCTCTATGCAGAGATTCAAAGAGCCCATGCCGTCTACCAGGCGCCGTGCTGAAGATAAATGTTAATTTGGTGCTTGAAAATTAAATGTGGGAAGATAAAACGAGTTTTAAAATAACACTATCTAAACTAAACTATGACCCTGTGACATTCATACGAAGTCGAAGCGGCAATTTTTTTCTTTTTTTCTGTGGTGTCTTTTAGGTTATTCCTATTTTTTTTTTTTTAACTAACTTATTACTGAGGCGAACGAAACAAATAATATAGGTCCTTAAATCGGTCGAGCCATTTTCTAGCTGCGAAACTAAACACGGAATCACGAAGTAATATAGATAATAGCGGCATAGACGATTTATATCAACATATACATCTTCGTAGCAAATCTTACTCGTGGCGCCAAGCCACTTTCTTAGCTTTTGTGGAAATAGACACATCGCTTTGTGTTTAGCTACCTCCCACATCTGTAGTGGAAACACTCATGGGAAGGCTTGCTTAGATAATATTTACAGATCATCTAAGTTAAGCAACTTTTCGCCTGGTCAGTACTTGGATGGGTGACCATTTAGCGACATTAGAACTGCGGAGGGCACGTTGAGATATAAATTTTAAGACTATTATGAACATTATTATTCGTGTTACCGGATAATGTTTGTCCGGGATCATGACGTATGAAACTGCGTCGAAATATCGGGAGTCAATAAAACTCGCAAACCTAGTAAATATGTCGGTAACACGAATAATAAGACACGATAAGATGTCGGTCCCTGCTAGTCGGCGGCTTATAAACTCGGATACCACAGTTAGACACTAAAGAAGAAAACGTAGAAAGGCATCATTTTAGACAGGGATTGTATATGGACTAGTAAATAAAACATTCAGTGCCGTTTTATTAGTTACATTACAGTATCTGTGGTATTTATTTTATTATTTTACAACTCCCACAAAGCTTTTCTTTCACAAGCCTTTTACAATTTAATTAAATCTATATAACAGTTATCAAATAACTATATTTTGAGTAGTCTTCCGATACATGTAGTCTAGGGTTCGTGGGGTTTTCTTCAACCTTTGATGGGGATTGACCAAGGAGCTCCATATTTAAAGGTATCGTGTGCCCTGTTGCCGTCAACAAAGCCATTATGAAAATTGTTAAAAATACCTGGAACAAAGAAATACAAAGTTACTTAAACATATATCAACGCAAGTAATAGATTTTTATTTACGAAACACTGCGGGATATTTATTTGCATTAGTTACCTACTTGATTGAAACGAGAGGTGCGGAGCTTTACCAGTAGGATAAGGGCCTCTTTCACCACCTTCAAGTAAAGTATCAAGTAGGCTAACCTCCACTTAAAGTAATCTGTAAGTGAAAGTGACAATTTCACAATTGTCGGTTAACTTAATGCTTGTGGATCTGACTGAATTTACTCGTAACTTTTACGAGCCAATTAACGTTAATTGGTTTTTTCGGACAACATAGATCCAATTTTGCTAATTTTTTTTATGTTGTGTTTGTTATTGTCAGGAGGTGTTGTTATTGTCGTATAAAAGAAAAAATTAAGAAAGTTGCGCAGAAAATTTCCGGGAAAATACGGGTAACAAAGCGGGGTGCAGCTAGTTATTTATAAATATTAATATCATATAAGAGTTCTATGGCCTATCCGGGCCCAGGTTTTTCAGGGATTACTCTCCGAATAAATTAGGCCCAACAACGGGAAAATGCTCCGAGATGGTTTTTAGGGTGCTGTTATGACCTCTGCGCATTCTACTCATTGTAAAAAATGTTTGAAATTAAAATAGTTTAACAGAAGCCACAGGGCTTAAAATATTGTATAATTTCATGTTATAATAATAATATTAGTTCGCAATCAATTAACGGTTATAGTGAAGTTATGTAGGTATATAAATTATATTTTGATTATCATTTCCTGAATGTATCATGGGTAACAAAGCATAATATTCAACGTGGTACTATCGGCGTAACGGAACAACGGCAAATAATAATTATCAGGACTGTATCAGTAATGCAATATAACAGAAACATGTTTGATTGCGAGGAAAAATCCGAACCATTTTTACATTACACAAAACGGACACAGACATATAAATTTAACATAGACAGGTCAGGTCAGGCAGGGCAATACTAGTATTTATCAAAATAATGATTCTGCTGATATTTAACCACAAAAAAACGATCGAGACATTTTGGAGTTTTAGAAATGCTGGCTGGATATTGATTATATAGTCTTGTTCTTCTTTTATTTATGGCCTCCGTGGTGAACTTATCCACGATATTCCAGATTATATAATCTAATATCTATGGGGATCCATGTATCCTTTGGGTCCCTATACGTATCCCCCGGGTGGTGCAAAAGGAGCAACCCAAAACTGTGCAAAGTACTGTGGAAGTACTGCCACCACACCTGGCAATCTGCCGCTAAACTTCCGTTCACATAATTAGATAATTACATACCTACAATAAAATATAGGTATATAGTTAAAGGTTAACGAGTTTGTTTACGCACCGCAAAGTCAATTTTTATGAAAAGATTTCCATAAGATTCCATATAGTCTATCCTGAAGGCAATGGATCGATAAAGTTTTTTATATTTGAAATTTTAAAAAAACTGATGTCACGAAAGCGTCTCAGCATCGAAAGAATAGTTTTATGTAGAACAATATAGAATCTATGTACCCAATCTATACAAAATTAAAAAAAATTATTTTTTACATATTTCGTATAAAATTCTATGTTTTATCTATAATTTTTTGTTATCTATTCTTCAGTGAGGATGACGGGCACTCATTGATGGGTACTTAATAACTAGCAACTAGAAGCTTGATTAATCATTTATAGAATGGAAACTCGGGCATTGGCCGCGACAGTTAAGTGGACAAAGTGGATCTAATTAAACTCGTTAGCGGATGGCTCGGAATCAATGCTACAAGTTCATTTTAAAGACCTCCCCATTTGTAATAAGCTGATTTTCAAACGCTTGAACAAACCAATATATATTACAGCTAAGAACCATTTCGATCACCTTTCAAACCGATAAAAACCATCAAAATTGGTCCATTCGTTCGGAGCTACGGTGCCATAGACAGACAGATACACACAACAAAAACGGCAGAGCCGATTTTAATAAAACATGTCTAAAAACCACCGCTTGAAAACCTGCTTTTAAATAAAAGAAAACTGCACCCAAATAGGTTCACGGTTTAAGAGCTACAGTGGCACAGACATAGAGGTCAAATTTATAACACCGCTCTTTTTGCGTCGACGGTTAAAAACCTACTCGTAGCAGATACGTTACTGGCTTCTCAGATATATCCCGTTTAAATTATGTATATACACACAATTTGCCTTCAACATCCTGATTAGCAGCAAGGTTCGTATCTTAGAGGTGCCATTGATATATAGGTGTTAAATAGATCAACATCTATTTGTTAATTTTTCAAGCCCGACTGTTGGCGTTTAGTTATCGGTATATACATAGCTACCGTGTGGTTTTGAACCAACTATCGGAGGAGGTTATCATATCATATATTCGTTTTTTTTTGTTGTAATTAGTTGGTTTTACTTTTGTGGTTCGTTAGGAGTAATTTTTCTATTAGCCGTCGTAATAAATTTACTATTGAAACACGTAAAAACAATGGCAAACGGTAAATGGCAAAATATGAAGTTCTAGACGCGCAATTCAGTGCAATTCAATGCAATTCTAAGCAATGCAATGCGCAATTCAATTCAATGCAATTCAATTCAATTGCAATTCAATGCAATGCGCAATTCAATGCAATTCTAAGTTTTAGACGCGCAATTCAGTACTGAGAATTTACGATCGAACTTGCTGATCATAAGGTGAAATTAATTTTTTCGACTTCTAACGAAGGAGGTTATAAAGGCTGTATTTTCTTTTGTTTTTACCTCAGTTCTCCTTCTTATATTAACAGATTTGGTTTTTCTTTTTATTTCAAAGTAGGTACTTATTATATGCTTTCAGATTGTTGCAAAATAACTGGAAAAAAATTGTCGTCCAAGTAACGTAATTGCATATTTAGCTTTTTTCTTCGCGCCTTGTATACTGATTTTGATGTTTATTTTTAAATTACCCTATGTATGCCCTAATTAGACTAATAAGATTGATTTAAAAATCGAAAAAAACCGACTGAAAGTAGGTTGTGTTCTTTAGGGATAAAATATTTAAGATTACTAAAGCGTAATTATCCACAAATACCAAAACACACACGCACACACCCACACCCACCCTTCTGTATTTTAGTAAATGATCCCAAGATGAATGCAACCTGTCCTGCGATGTAATCAAGCCTATAAACGAACATACACAAAAGGATTGTAAAACATCTCACAAAAATCAACTATATTTATTTGTTTTTATTAGCAATCTATTTTTTTGCTTAAATTTATTTGTCTTTTATAGCTATAATTATTTATTAATCTGCGTGAAATAATTTAATACGTTGATAACCCGAGTCCCAAGATAATAAAGGCTTAACCGCCTAGTTTGGCCCTCGCAGTTATTCATTAACCAGAAACTGTATAATCTATATTTGCAAGTTAATTTGATTCTTGTAAATGAAATTACTATTTTGCAATAAATTTATTTATTATCTTTATCTATACATAAGTTTTTAAAAATGTATTCCTATTTCTCTTGGTCTCGGCATCACGCGTGAACAACTGGGTCAATTTTGCTAATTATTTTTTTGTTGTGTTTGTTACTGTCAGAAGTTTCATATGAAAGAAAAAATTAAGAATGTTGCCCATAAAATTCCAGGAAAACCGTTATGGCAAGCCTTATCTTCGTACTATTTAAATAAACGGTCGGAATGCTAAAAACTCAGGCCAACTGGGATGAATCATATTCACTCATGCCAGTGTATCGTGTAATGGCAAACTACAAGTTTAGTCACGAATAGACAATACCCATTCTTTAGTAAACCAGCCAAGTGTGAGCCAGGTTCTGAATCACTAAATTTATTTGCGGATATAAATTTTAAAACTACCATTTCGCTACGGAACTCTCAATCTACATTAGTTTTTGAGTTACCGAGATATTTACCATGATTTGTCAGTTTTGTTGATTTCTGATATTTCGACGCAGTTTCAAACTTATAAGTACTACCATAAGAATTACGAAATATAAACCTATACAGCTACAATATAAACAATATTTAATTTAATCTATACAAATACATAAAATTGAAGTGCCTATTTGTAATGTCAATATAACAGATTTTTACTAAATGCATTTGTAAGTACGTAGTTTTTAAATTATCTGTCTGTTTTTTTATTCTGTCTAATCTAGGAGACGGCTGGATTTTGACGGACCTTTCACTGGCATGTTATCCTAGGTTGACTTTAGAAATAGAAAATAATAATTCTAATATTATATACTCAGAAAATAGCAACTTACACATATCCACAGACGAGTCATGATCACAACTAACAGATCTGCCAACAATATTGGTCACACAATGAGCCAGATTGTTTACAAAATTAACATTATTCACAACACGTCCACTTCTCACGAGAACATAAAATAAATAAAGCTGGTTATAACGTAAAGGGTGTTCCATATTCGCACACTGATTATGAATTCTGACCTTTGGAATCTCATAAACAGACATTAAGCCCTCAGAATTATCGAGACCTTATCAACGGGAGTAACATAGTAACATAGTAATATTCTACAAAAATAAATTAGTGATACGCGCAAAAAAAAAAATCACCACGCGGACGTAGTCGCAGGATACTACGGAACTTTTAGATAAATTTAAGTGGAAATTTCGAAAGTTATCGATATAGCCCAGAGGATTAGCAAGCTGAAGTGGCAGTGGGCTGGCCACATATGCCGAAGAACCGATAACCGTTGGGGTTGACGAGTTCTTGAGTGGAGACCGCGAGTAGGCAAACGTAGTGTAGGGCGCCCCCCGGCCAGGTGGAGCGACGGCTTGCGGAAGGTGGCTGGTAAGAAGTGGTTAAGGAGAGCCGAAGACCGGGCTCAATGGCGCTTACTAGGAGAGGCCTATGTCCAGCAGTGGACGTGTATAGGCTGATGATGATGATGATGATGATGAAAGTGGAAATTTCACACGGTGCTACTTAGTAGTTACTAAGTACTTTGCAAACTTGTGCCCAAACTTTTACTATGTGAACCAGATTACAGATAGAATATATTTTATTACCCAGATACAGAACAAACATGTTTGTTCGTCACACATATGCGTAGAAGACTACTACCAACTGAGTTGAGAGGCCAGTGGTTTTGTATGATAAGCGTGAAGTTTGTACTCAGGTCTTGGATGTTTGTATTCTATATATGTGCATGTGTATGCACATCCTTAAGTGTTTGTTATCATTTTCTCTACCGTCCACCATGTTTACCAAAATAAGTCTGTATAGATTATAGAACCAACTCTATGTTGTAGCAACAAAACTGGTTTCTAGCCTATCTTTTATTCAAATAAATAAAATTTGAGTGTCTGTTTGTAATGTCAAAATAACAGCTTTTTACTGAATGCGTTTGTAAGTAGATAAAACCATGTTTTTTTTTGTCTCTCTGTTTTCTGTCTGCTTATTTCGGTTAATCTCCGAAACGGCTGGGCCAATTTTGACGGGACCTTCATTGATAGCTGATGTTATAAGGAGTAAATAAGTAAATCACAGGGAACAGATAGTTTTTCATAAATCTTGTTAATCTCAAAATCAAGTCCTGCTCAACCTCAAGATATTTGACTTCCAAATGATAGGAGACTAACAAGTTGCTAATAGTTTTATCTCAAACAAAAGTATTTCACACAAGTGACTGATTCAAAAATTTCAATGTTATTTCAACTTTAATACTATCCCTTATTTCTTGCAATAAGTGGGTACACACTACCATTTTAAAAAAGAAAAATCCAAATCGGTATATACAACTGGGGAAGAAAATTGTAACATTACCAAAGTAATATTAATATGTTTTCTGGAAAAAATGTTATTTGAACATATTAAAACAATGTTACTATGGTAATATATCTGGTAAATTCTCTGTAAGATAATAGGGTCTGGCTGTTTGATGATCCGTCAAAAACATCTAGAACTTTCATCATAAGTATGGCTAAAGAATAGAATACCTACATCAAATCCGGAACATTCCAGATCATTCTTGAAAACTAGACAAGAATTTCTAGACAAGAAAAGGTTGCTTCATCTTACCATCAGGTGATGCCACACCTTGGCTCAAGCTTGGCTATAAAACAAATAAAAAAATAAGAAACATTTTTTTTTGTGGTTTTTAAAGAGACAGAAACGATTCATCGCGACTAAGGTCAAGTTCAGACAAGTCAATGGCCAGGGGCAGGTTTTTTCCATGGCATACAATGATAAATGACTAATTATTGTGCCAAATCACACCACTAAAATAATACCTACTTATAAGTTTTGTTTTGAACCTAAATACATTTTTTTAACGAAAGATCGCAACTATTGCTTTTTTGAGACAAATTAAAATATATGGTTAATCTCCTTTTTTTGAGGATTGTTACTATGTACGCAATGCGACTTAGGTTTTCCCATTCAGTGGAACCTTGAGCCGCATTGCTGTTGTTTATGGGCGGTGGAAACTATTTAGCATCAGATGGGCAGTGAGCGTGTCCCGTACCTTTACTCACTGGCACAATTGCGCAAGTGTCAAATCACCATCTTGATCTTGATCATTCTCAGTATGGAAATTGACTTCCGTAAGTAATTGCGAATTTTAACATAGTAGAGTCTTGAAGCAAGTTTGGATGAAGAAAAATATATCTTTGAGAAGGTATTGCTTACCAATGTTAGTTTAAATGCAGAGCTCATAAATAAAGAGCTGGAATTTTCTACAGTCTTGGCCGCGCATCACGCCGAAACTACTAGATGAATTCAAATGAAACTTGGCATGATCTTAGGTCATACTACGAGGTAGAACACTGGATACATTTTATCCCGAAAAAGTCAAATTTCATTTACTTTTTTTTGTTAGAAAGGAAGCGCTTTAAAGTTTATCCCGTAAATATTTCGACAGAAATTATAGATATCACAATCGTCAGTGTTAAATCCGAATAACTTTAATCTCGGAACATACGGCTAATCTTAAGCTATTTTATGCTGGGTATAGTCAAAGTAAGCCCATTCCAAAGTAGACAGATATTGTCAAATCTCAATATTTCTTAATGGTAAATTCGAATAAAAACTTATTTTTAGAACTATTTTTTTTATTATTATTGTTACTCTATAAATATTACTTGGTTTCTTAAGTATTTTTAGGTTATATATAGCATAGGAGTAAACAGGTTGTTTATTGTAAATAATTAGCCTTATTTGTTAGATAGTGTTAAATTTACCATTTAAAAACACATAAACCGTAGCTTTTTCTTACAATGTGTTTTTTATTCTTATTGCGAATAGTTCGTCTGCAAGGTGACATTCGCGAACCAAGTTGCGGGTATAGCTAGTAATAAATATAATATGGAGTTAAAAAGATCCTTCTTAACGAATCTCAAGGAAAAGATGAATGTATTGGACTGTGTTAAATTTGTTAATAAGAAAAATAAATTATTAGATTAATGAGGTGAAATTCAAAGGAGTTAGATTTGGTTGCCGATAAAATAAATAGCCTTGAAAAATCGATTAATGACATTTCATATGAACAAAATGAACGGTATATAACCCTGCAAATAAAATATTGACCTACAACGGCAAGGAGCAAAACTTTAGTTACGACAACGCGCTTCTGTCGTATTATAGTTTATTTTATCTGTGGTACGGAAAAAAAGCTGTCTACGTCAAAGGTCTAAGCGAGAGTCTCGGGTTGCTGGCCTAGCCAAACTTGTGCGGTTCATAGTATTTTATTGTATTGAATTTTATGGATTTCATTTTTAGCGCTAAGCTCTCTCTCCCTACATTCCCGGATGATATGAAAGGTGCAACACAAAATAGTAGTCAAACTTGTACCAAATTCGTCCAGTGACTTACTGCTACCATACCTAGTAATACACACCACCATAGTTATCGCAGTGGCAGACTCGGCTTGCTTTATTCTGGTGAAATTCAAATTCAAAACCCGTTTTTGTCAGTTGTCTCAGCATACAAATCGTGTCACAGGATCTCCTTAGGGACATTACATGCATACAGGTATTATGTCAAATTGCAGTCACTTTTAATGTATAAGCTACTCTTATTTGTTAAGTTTATTAAATGGTAAACCACATTTACTACCTAAGGTAATATATAGGTAGGTATGTCGTAGAATTATTTTGTGTGCTTCAAACCTCTTCATTACATATTTACAAAATCAATCGCTTTTTGTTGGAGAAATAAACTAAAAATCCACTACGTAGTTTTTGACTAATGATTTTATGATTATGCCACAGCTCATATAAATTCAATGTCAAAAAATAACATACGTCAAAATGTCCTCAATTAGGGTCCCCGTGCACTGAGCAACCAGCATTCTATTGACATGACTACACGCGACTAAACTGTCGCGCGCATTTACCTACTGTGACGTGAATCCTTGCCAATTTTAATTTTACGTCTGTTAATCAAGTATTATTGCGTACTTCCACAATATAGAATTTATCTGTGTCGTTCTATTTCCTTAATCGACAGTAAAATAATTAAAAACTGCGCCATAACACTCACATCGGCTTCGTTGAACTTTGCGACAGTTGGTCTACGCTAGACTACCCTTGGAGAGATCGCGATTGGAACCCCGATTACAACTGCAGTCGTTAAGTATGCGAGAACCCTAAGAATTACTTTCTAAAAATGACTAAATCACAAAAATTTAGACAATCTGGTTTTAAAATTGTTAGTGAATAAGATGATATAACACAATCTGGAAAGCCTGTAAGCATGTTCCATAAAGCGTTTATGCTAATATTATGTGCTCTAAATATACATAGAGGGGAACGGTGTAGATTGAACACGCGAATACATTTTGGTGAACCTCTGCCAATAATAATTCGAAACGCCAGACTCCTAGAACCAACAGATGGACTAGGCAATGTTGTACTTGAGTACGGTGAGAGTCTAATACTCAGCTGCGAAGGAGCAGGAACAATATACCATCCCAATAAGAAACAAGAAGAAGTGACTGCAAGTATCACCTGTGCTGGTGAAGACAACTTCAAAAATGACAATTGGCTCAACCAACCAGCTTTATTTTCCTCGTTTCGATGCTCCATGCCACCTAATTATATCAGCAGACGGACGAGCCGCACCTGTTTTGAAGGAAATCCCATCTTTGAAGTCGGATATAACATTCGGAACCAATTTTATGCTGTCTACGAGTCCTGTTTTAATGAGGAGAATCTCAATGCAATTTACTCTAAGTACACTCAGAAGCCATACAACGCAATGTATCAAACCAGAGTTGACAGACCATTTTTTGTCGCAAACGACGTTTACGGTCTTGTTCCAGTAGATACTTTATTTTCTCCGAGAAGCCAAAAAGCAGCAGTAGCCCAAGTTGTCGGTCCATTAGTAGACTCTTACATGTCAAAAGCCGAATTCCTTTCAAGGGGCCATTTAGCAGCTAAAACAGATTTCGCGTTTGCCTTTGGAGAACGCGCTACTTTCCACTATGTCAACTGCGCTCCTCAGTGGTATGGCTTCAACAGCGGCAATTGGAATACATTAGAAGTAGAGTTGAGGAATCATATCCACAAAGAGGGTTACGATACTGTTATCTACACCGGAACTTATGGTGTTTCATCACTATTGAATCAATATGGACGCAGAGTTGATATTTACTTGACCAATGATGAGAACAACAATCCAGTGATCCCCGTACCTCTATATTACTACAAAGTTGTCTACGAACCATCGACTAAGCGTGGCATTGCGTATGTGGGTATTAATAACCCTTATCTATCCGCTTCTGAGGCGAGGGACCTGTTCTTCTGTAAAGACCTCTGTAGAGGTAACAAAGATTTCAATTGGCTTACCTGGCACCCTGATGACTCAACTGATGGTTACACTTTCTGCTGTACTATAATCGATTTCCGACATACTGTAGGACATTTACCTCAGTTCGAGGTCAGTGGTTTGCTTATATGATATACCTACTCTGTTATTTGATTGGCTAATTTATTTGAACATTCATTTCGACCTACTGCGTTTATCGGGTTAATGTCCTGTGATTGTTTATTTACAACAGTGTGATAAATTGTGAAGTTCTTAGATAGTGGACCAAGTAGCCTGACCTGTGAAACCCTGTTTGGTAAATAAAGATCTTGCTTCGTCTTATTTTGATAGCTGAGTTTCCTTACTTGATAAGGCGAATCATTATTGTGAATCATTAATTTACCTTGCGTCAACTATTTCGAATCATTTTGTTACGGCATTGTTTAGTTGTACTTTCTAGATTTTTTAATCAGGGTTATCATTGCGAATGACTATTACGAGTTTATTAATCGTTAAGACCTCTATTATAACATAATCATTAATAATGAGAAATCCTAATACCTTAGCTTATCTTTTGAACCTTAACATTTAGTAATTAGGAATAAAGCAACCTTATTATTTAAGTATATTTTAAGAAATAGGTAATTGATAATTAAGTGCATTGTTAAGTAATAGCTGTGCTCTTATCGAAATGGACATAATAGTTGCACTTTGCAATTTCTACTTAGTTCACGATAATGTCGCAGTAAGGAAAGTGCAGAAGATATTTTAAATAGAATAATTGATTAATAATTTTAAAATAAATATTATTGGGAAAGATGCATTTACTCCTATCATCGGTAAGTATCATTTATTTATCACGTTATAATTTATCAAGCAGGGCATTTATTATTACTGACTTGACTGACCTCACGTTTCAGTTGGTAGTAACTCTGCCAATGTTATGGGTTAGATTTCCATCCAGGTATTTACAAGTAATTTGTGTGAAAAACATAGGTGTTTGTTCACTGTGTTTTATTTATTTCATCATGCATCATTTTTTTATCATAATTTTATCATTTTAATCATCATTATACAAATAAAGTACTAAATTACTAAATACGTATTCTATCAGAAAGCTGGTTCCTATAGTATAAGATATGTTATGATGGCGCTGTGTGAATTGTGCAGGAATATAATAAATTAGTTAAGTGTTACGTATTTTAAGGTCAGTAACATTGAAACGTGCGTTTATATAATACTTTTATTGCATATAATATAATATTATTTTATATTTTCAGGTGATATTTCTATTCTTTGTACTGTCTGTTTGTAAATGTCAACAATTGCATAAAAATGATGCAAATGAAAATATAACTATGATCTCAAATCATGATGCAAACGAAAGACGACGATTATCATTATTTCCTAAAAGCAAAATAAAGTTCACTGTAAAGCCTCAAACACAGGTTAGCAGAGACAAAGAAGCTACTGGAACTAGAAAGCCTTTGATGCATCATTTTTTTCCAAAGTTAAAACTTGATAGGGTAACATCAACCACAGATCCTGTTATAAGAAGACCATTGATGAAACAAAGAACTTACACAGTTAATATGAGATCGATTGATAAAGATGTTGAAGAAAAAATAGCACATTTTGATAGGAAAAGTCCAGCAAAAAGATCTTTAGATAAAGTTGACAATATTGTTGGAAAAAATTTCAATACAAGATACAATAAAAAGAAAATTGACACTTCCAAAGAATCGCTTGAAGATAAGTTACAATCTCCCTCAGCAATATCCCATTCCAGGCAATCACTTCAAGAAGCTGAAGAAGAATTCATCTCTTTGGATACAATTAAAGATAGATACAAAGCTTTGAATGATTATATAACTAGTGAAGAAAATATTGAAACGAAAACAAAACAACATGCTAAGAAAGATAGACTTAAAAGGTAATAATTATAAACTGATGTAAAAATAATATATACGACAGCAATAGTAGTTGTGGCTGGCAAGTAATGCCACTATACTTCACGGCTCAGTTGGTAGAGCCTTCTGCGCCATAGGTCGTGGGTTCAATTCTAATACAGGACAAGCATTTGTATGATGAAAATATTGCTTGTTCTGTGTCTGGTCATGCACATTAAATGTATTCACAAAAAAAAATAGAATAAATATTGAATTAGTTATCTAGTTCCCATAATACAACTTCAAATTCGCCATCTACCTATAAACTATAGATAGGTAGATGGCGAATTTGAAGTGTCTGTGAATATTTATTTATTTATACCTGTTATACTGCCGCCAAGCAGTGGTGTTCTCTGCAGTGTTCTGATTTCGAAGTGCCATTGAATAGCCATATATTCCATCCACATAATTCAGAATAACGGGCGCAACATAATGCAATATACCTATAGATTTCTAGATGGAGACTAAATTCTTATTGCTGTTGTTATGGGCAGTGATCACGAGATAACATTAGGTTTTGAATAATATTCATCTACTGTGTTTTAGGGGCAGCAACATTATTGAAGAAGAAAATATGGAAACTACCATATCTGGACTAAAATATACTGGACGAGACCATAGACTGACAAACGATTTATATTTCAAGAACATCAACTCATAAAAATAAGGGTACTAGTATATATGGACTAAAATATACTGTAATACAAATGAGCACGTATCGTACTACATACTCGTAATAATAAGGTAGCATAGATTATAAAGGATTATAAATAAATAATATAACTTAAAAGTAATTAATTATTTATTGCATCTAAAACAACTTACATTTATAGTCACCTAAAATGTACACACTTATCCTAGGTACAACGTAATGGCAATAATCAACTCTTCACAATTTAAACATTTACAACTCATATTTGATCACAACAGTGAGAAACATAAATACATAACCTACAGGCAAGACTGATATAAAACTTACTACGATTTAACCACCAGATAAAAAAGGTGATATAAAATATTTTTAATATTATAACAAATTTTGTCGTATACTTTTGAAATATATCATCAAACCTTTTAGTAAGGTCAAAAACATTAAGTGTTTTGATCAGTGGTTATTGTACGATAAAAAATGAAGCCATACTTGGATTCCTTTAATTTTTGAATGATACGACCTTATTGATGAATAAATTACCTACAAGTAGTATAATGTAATATTCATAGTAATATTCAACTAGCACTGTCTTGATGCGGTTCAGCTCTACTTCATTAAAAATTTATAGAAAAAATATAAATTAACTGTTTTTAAAATATAATTTCTGCCCTTGGCTACTTTTTCTCAAACTAATAATCTAGTGTTAGTCTAGTGGTTTAATCGTTCAAGAATCATACCCACTGGTAACTACTTTCACAGAATTAAGTCAAGCGATTTTAATATGAGAATATGATCTATATTGTACTTAGATCTTTTTGTTTGAGAACTGTTAGTTTTCCCCAACAGATGGCATTATAGTCGCAATTGTTAAGCAATAGTCTTTTAACACAACCCTCAAGTTCAAGAGAAGATGATTTAAAAAGCCAGACATCCGTAGATCTTTACGCAATTAGCCAGGCGAGTATCGCGCCTTAACATAATTTTCTCGTCGCGCGATCTGCGCGAAAACAAGTTGGTCGTCATAATAATGAGAGGTAAGTCAATCCCTTTCTCGCACGATATAATACGACGAAATATAAAGTCACGATGCGTATTCTAGCCCGGTACAAACTGGAATCATTTGTCCGATACTGCAAAAATAATTAGGATGATGATTTGGCGTCATAATTTTTAAGAGCATACTCCATTCTATGAAATAAGGTCGAAAGGCACATGTAATTTTATGCCAATTTCATTTATTTAGCGGCCGATCTAGGCTTATTATTTATATTTCAGAAGTTGATTAAAGACTTTATTATTATTTTTAAATATATTGTAATAAAACAGGTTTTCAATTTATTTAATAAGCCCATGTCGGTCGCTAACAAGTTTCCGCATATAACCAATTTACATTGTATTTTCTAATTACGTAGATAATACGTAGGTGCGTAGATATAAATTTTGTAAATGATGTTACTGACGGACCAAACCATATGAAGAAAAAGAACTAAAAAAAAAACTATGGCATAAAATTTGCAGTGGACATCACAACTTAACAAACTATGCTTTGCAACGCTTTTGCGTAGAAACTATTATCCCACCAGAGAACCTTGTTTCACAGTTTGGACTATTGTGCTGAAACACTGAGGGTTATGTGAATACAGTTTATTTCTTCTTCTTGAGTGAAAACACATCGGCGAGGGGAGTGTAGGGGGTCCGTGTCGGTATCGCGTTGTATGCGAACGATTGTCGTTGTGCGTCGGCTCGTAGGATTACCACACCTGTGTAATAGAAATATGGTTTGAACTGGGTTTTCAATTCCAAGCAAACCTGTGTTCATTATACTTCTAAAGAACTCACGAATATATTATTTTGGTATAGGCTACTATTAAGCAAAGCATTAGTAATTTGCAAAAAGATAAAGTCATCATCATCTTCCTGCCCTTATCCCACACTAAGTGGGGTCGGCACAACATGTATTTTTCTTCCGTTTCCCTCTGTCAGACGTCATCTCAGTACTCACTCCTTTCTTACGCATATCATCTTTCACACAATCCATCCATCTTTTCTTTGGCCTACCTCTTGTCTTATATCCAAAAAGATAAAGTGAATGTTATAAAAATAAGCTTAAATTCCAAAGCCTTATGAATAAGAATATATTTATTTACTTCTCCGTTTAGTTATTTATTACTTCTTGTGTTACAACAACGTAGGTACATATTCAGATGTTCAATGTCAGTTTTAAAGTAATCAAAACATTCTCACCCGTTGTGAAGGCGTGCAAGCTTTGTTAAGAATTAAAATCTATGCAAAACAACAAAGACTAGTCATGTCAAAAGACGGTCATACATTACCATATAATATGGGAACACTAATTTGAAAATTACAGATAAAGCACAGTAAAATGTAATTTTTGAGATAGTAATTTATAGCATTATGTATACTCGCTGGGCCCTAAAAATTCTTTAAAACGCAACGCAACGTGACTTGAGTCTCCTCGTATTCCGGTGGGGAAGAACCTGAATCGTATTGTTGTTGTCTATGTGCGGCGGTAATCATTTAACATCAGGTGGGCCGCTCTTCCCATCACTGCTACATAATTAAAAATAAAGTCAATATACCATGTTTCTCATTAGTATGTACATATGAATAAAGCGTGCAATGCCGTGACCTGAATAATAATAATGATAATAAACATGCGCAACACTTGCTACCTGAGGGGTTGACTTTCACTTTGATCTTCGTCTGCGGCGACAACACGCCGTAATCCACGTCTTCGTATAGATCCTGGAATCAAAAAAATTTTATTAGTAACAACGATCTGCCCAGCACGGTCGTACATAAGTGTCTCGTAGGTCGTAATACAATTTCCGTAGTATTGTACATGATTTCGATCTATCTCGTAAAGTTTAGTCAGCATTAGCAATGAAAGTGGCCGAAAATACGTTTCTTACATCATTACGAATCATTAAAATTCTCTACTAAAATATGCATGTATTATACATTAATACATTTTAGTTTTGCACCTTTGATAGGTAATGGGCAGCAGCAGGCGTTTATCATCAGATGAGCTGTCAAATCCTCTCTGTACTCTGTACCAGCCTCTAATGTACCCAATGCAGGGACACCGGCCTACTCTCGATAATTGAGAGTGATCTTCCAAGGGAGCCCAATCCGGATTGGTAGATGTCACATGTCTTCGATTTTACGGTTCTCAGACATGCCGGTTTCCTCACGATGTTTTTCTTCACCGTTTCGAGAACGTGGTATAGCGCACATAAATTTTTCAAGTGAAAAATCTCATTGGTGCACGTGTGGGTTTGAACCAGCAACCTTTAGATTGAAAGTCGGCGTTTATGCCCCTGGGCCACCACGCTCTTCCTGGTCCTTTTTTGTAATTCATATTACAAAAAAGGATGAAACCTCACCTCAACTCTGTATCCAGCTGGGTTGTTAAGTCCCAACTCTCTCAGGGTCACAGCCACATCTGAGGGGGTTCCGTCTGTCCGTCTGTTGACGAAGGCCACGGCGTACGAATAGTACTGCCCTTGAACGGGCAGGATGGGACGAGACCAGATCTCGATACCTCGGTGCTGGAAATTAAGAATTGTTCACTTTATGAAAAGTGAAAAAAGGTTGTGAGTCCGGCCTTATATCCAACTTGAAATCATCATTTGCGTGACTTTTGATTATTGACATTCAATGGAGAGGATCAAAACTTCAACATAAACAATAATGCTTACTTTGATTGGATAAGTTTCATATGAATTTGAAATTGTATTTATAGATTGTCTTGTTGAATAGAATCAGAATCATCAAACGTTTTCTCAGTCATATACTCAAATGATTTTCGGTTTTCAAATGACACGGTATCATTGCAATAAAAACAAATCAAACCTGGTTATAAAACTCACTTTGTATATTCTCCTTCCTTGTATTCCTAAGGGATCTTGGTCTACTTCGATGATCTTCCTATTCTGCAGTATGGCCTTATACTCTGGCCTGATCGTCCGAAGGTCCACACTCATGAGGAGCGGAGCCGCCAGAATGGCCCATATCGCGAATTGGGTCTTACTCTGCTCGTATGATAGACCGAAGTTTCCGATGATCAACTGAAATCATGAAATATATTGTTATTTGGATAACTGGATAGAATAAGACACCTTCTACTGCCACCTTTGGTTCTTTTGGAGATTCTTACGATATTTATTTTAATACAGAAAAAAAAATCATGCTGATTGAGAGCTTAACTGGCGTGCACCGCGTAACCCAATAGAAGTATACCTATTTCACTTTAGCAACGTTATATACGTCTTTCTTTAAAAAATAACATGAACGAAACAATTATATAACGAAAAAATTATAGACGAAAAATGTTTTTAAATTATTTGTAATTTAATCTGTTATTGGGAGAATTATTCTGCATTTTCACAAGATTAAAAATGTAGCCGTACAAATTATACTAAACATACCAAATAATTCAGATCAATAGTTAAATATTTACAAGTGACGGGCGCGACGCCCTGTCATGAATATAAGAAACATTAAACATATGTAAATTAGGATAAACATTGGATAGGACAAACAGAATTACATTTAAACCTCATCAACATTCTCGACGCAATAGGCCGATACGACACTAGGACAGAAAGAAATGTAGGCATATATGCTCTGCTACGCGAAGTTGTGCATGTTAACATGGCGGTTTCCAAATCTAGATTGTTGTTGAAATCAAGGATGGCTTACCATATCAGGATCGTTCCAGTGCCCCGGGCCAGCGTTAGGCACGATTACGTCCTGGTGGTTTCCGTAGTAGTCTATGATAGACTCGACGGATGCCCACGAGTCTTGAATGTCGTCAAAGTTTCGCCACAGATTGCAATGCTCTATGATCGATGAGAAGTTTGGCTGGAATGGGAAAGTAAATATTTTAAAGGATTAATTTGGTAATATTAAGAAATGTGTTGGTTGGAATAAGTTTTGTTAGTCTGATTCTGGTACAGCGTGCGGTGCTAACGTGGGGTCGGTCTATTATTCAGGATCTAACCTCTCAGACAAAAAAATATTTCCTTAAAATTCATATCATAAAGCAAATATGGGAACGTCACATTCTAAAATATATTATGTACCTACAAGTTTACGAGTACTTTCACATATTCAACCTTCCAAGGAAGGACAGACAAAAAACCCTTTATATAATATTATAGATTTTTTTTTTGCTGTCAGGCGTGTGATTCGTCAATAACCTACTTTTGGGATGCAGGAAAAAAGGTTGGATTTTTGGTCTGGGTGCCGATAATATGAGAAGTATCATTTTAAAAAGAGTTTAAGCAGTTTGATCCCACGACAAAATATGAAGATATTTAAGCAATATTTTTACGGTATGCAGTAAAAACAAAGATATGAGCAGCATGGATGTAATATTTCCATACCTGGAGTCCAGCATAGATCTGATAGACGGGCCAACTGCATGAGTAGATCATTTGTCGGCCAGTCAGATTGAGCTGTCTTCCGAACTCGGGGTATCCGTGGTCCATGTCCACTGGTAGAGCGTAGCATCCATCCAGTTTCACGTAATCCACCCCCCATGATGCGAATGTCGCTGCGTCTGGAAATTAAACAAGTTGGACCAATTTATCGAATTCCTCGCCCTCTGGGATAACTAAGTCGTTGGACCTAATACAAATGTTTCGCTGTCATATATCGCTGTGATTTCTTTGTCTTATGGAGCCTTTTACAGGAAGTCAGCGCTTACAGCTTTTCTCCTAAGCTTCTCCTGATTCATCTACTTTGGTCAACAACTATGCTTTATCTCAATCTCCGATTATGTTGGAACATTAAGCGTCTCCAACTATTGAGCTCCTCCCAAATGCAAGTGGTCGGAAACAATAGGCAGAATCGTATCGTAGGCTTCACGCTCACATTAAACCTTGTCCTGGACAGAATTGACTAGCAGGCATCAACTCTTTCGTAGATGGACAGTGAATGGGTTCTAATTTATATAAATCAGACAAAATTAAAACCACCAATCACGCCTTATATTGGAAAAAAACGGATATTTGTAAAGCAATGAATCCAATAAGGCAATTGTATCAGACAGGTCATAAACCACTACACGACTGAAGGCCGGAAGGCGAATCATTGGTAATTATATAGAATCGTGTCGTGTTCCGCGTTTTGATGACTGCTTTATTTTGTTCGCAGCAATTGGTTCCGACATAGAGTGAAATTTTAGCGATATATATTATAATTAAGTTTCAAAATTTTTCATAGTGAATGGACATTAACGTTATAATAAGTTTTTTTATCCATATGCATGGCTTTGGGAAGAACTTAACTAATTTCAGAAAATCACTCTTTGATAGGAATAGTTACATTTTTTTTTAATGTAACTATTTTTATCAGTTACCAGTATCTTGCTGGCAACCTAATGAAAATTGTAGTTAAGCTAGCCTCGTCTTTGGCGCTCTATTAGTCCGAAAGGCACCCCCCTACTAAGTTAGCATACTGGCGAACAAAAAACTAGAGAAAAAAAATGAGATTCGGACTCACACACTGAGGATCCTGACTGACTGTATTTTTATATTTTAGAGTATATATTGTAACACATGTTTTGTGAAAATTTCAGCCCGCTGCGATTTATGGTTAAAAAATAAAGCACTTCAATTGGACAGACTTTCTTTTACCCTAAATTATCTCGAAAAAAAAACTCAATTGCTCTATTACAAATATGTTCTATACGAGTACTATTCGTCCATCTTACGCCCACGGCTGCATCTTACTAATCATATAAACTACTAGCGAAAATCAAACGAACAAACCACGCCATTCATTGCAACAACAAACGAAATATTTGCCCCTTGCTAGGACGAAAGCCCCAAGCTTTGATCGCAAGCACGCTACTTACAAGTTACAGTAACGTACAAACCTACATTTCAATTAATTAAAAAAAAATGGGAAGTCTCGATATTCATTAGCAGGCAGGAAGTCACGTGACCGAGAAAATTACTCGCCAGTACACGCAAGTACTTACGTAATACTTACCTACGCAATGGAAAGAGTTGAACTCAGGTCAGGGGCATGGGGCAGAGAACACATGAGGTATTATCATCACACGTATGTTGCTTTATTATTTACCCGATTAAGACAAGAACAACGATTTTTGACTTTGACTATATAATTTATAATAAGAACCACATCGTTGCGTCCGTCACTTTAAAATGGGAATGTAACCTCTGAGAGCAATGCCTGTAAAGAATTTGGCACATGTTTTACTGCTACTCCTATTGCACCAAGAGATTCGTGTAGGACACTCAGCTATGGATGTATTGTCTCCCTTTTACGGCGGTTAAAATGTTTACAGAATATGCGCGTTTTTGACGGATATCGTGACAAATTAAAAATACACGATAGTTCGAAACCTTCATCCTCTGAAACTCATTTGTCTAGTTTATTAAACTGACATTCCCCTGATTTCTTCATCCTCAGTACGCCCCCAACATATTTATATCGTAACTTCGACCGTTACCGTATACGTAGAATTTAAAGCACCTACATTTTACATTAGGTCACTGGAGGCAGAATGTAATACTAAATTGGTAATTTCTATAATGAAGGCTGGATTGGTACATCTATTGTGGGGTTTGGTAAGAATGATGTGGCTGCAATAATCAAGTATAATTAGAGAATTTTAGGTACCGTTAAATAATTAGCATTGGCATACAGTAAATGGATTTCTCTTATGTATTATCGAGGTGTTAAGCTCTTGTACCTCAATACGAATTTAACTTTAATACCTACTTAAAATTAACTTTGCAGTTAGCTTTCAAATATACACTTTGTGAGTCTGAGTAAGATCACTATGTAAGATTGTAACAATAGATGGTAAATAAATAAAATTACTAGAGAGCTTTGCCGAGTCATGGTCTATGAGTTTCAAAAGCTTTACCGATTGACAAAATACCTAAACTTTTTTAGATATCTTTGTATAGGAACCATCAAGAAATAGATTGTGGTCTGATTAGAGCTTCTTGGGGACTAATATATAAAAATACAGACACAGACGGGCGAATAGGTTAAAACAATTCAAATACTCACCACCAGCAAGATGGCCGACAACACCCGGATATCCGGCACAGGTGAAGTTGCCGTAATCCTCGTAGATCCCGAATTTGAGACCCTTACTGTGAACCTGAAAATAATGAAAAATAATTTATAACAACGGTTTACACATCCCAGGACATTCAGAGTCATTAATAGAAATAAAAATTGGTCAAATAATAAAATCGGCACTGACCCGAGTCGGATTAAGATCCATTTAATTAATATGATATATAAAAATATTTACTAAAAACATACAAAAAAATATTTAGCCGAACGAGAAACCTCCTCCTTTTAACCTCGGTTAAAATCAAGGGCTTGAGTTTGCCGCCATGGTTTTTTGCTATGAATATTTAGACAAACGTATTCATGTAAGCAGATGGTATTCATACGAGATAATTCAGTACTTAAATAAAACATAATGCAATGCTATAATGTGCCAATGACTTCCAATCATGTTTTTGCGTCGGCTAAAAACTCTGAAAGGCGAGGTGCACATCATTATAAATATTTCAAAAGCAGACATTCATTTGGTACTTGTAATTATGTGTGGCGTAAGTATGAGATTCTGCTTTTGTGACCTAACGCTACGCTGATTATCTGTAGCGAATTTTTTGTAGGTATCAGCTCATCATCATCAATTATTTCAAATCATAGCAACATTTTCTATTTACATAAAATAACAACAAAAAACAGGAAATCAATTTAACAGCTTTTTAAATTTTTTATACTATTTAAATGACGGGACGAACCGAAGGCCCACCTTATGGTTAGTGGTGCCTGAAGTTTGAATAGACCCAAGTCGCATCCTTCCCGTAGCGTCCATCACGCGAGACGGGGATGTTACGTCTCTTGCACCTGTGATTTTATGGACACCCACACCATTCCACCGGAACACAGCAATACCAGTGCATCTCTGCTTGGCAGTAGATTACCAGGTTTCGAGGCAGTACTTCTCCAGATGAACTTGGCACAAGTTCTACTGCTAGTTTTGACGATTTTTTACGCTAGCTTTATAGGTAGAGAAAAACTCAGCTAATACATGCAGTAGTCTTCATATATTTAACTATCAGATGACTAGAGATATACATATATTAGGTACTATAGCAACATTGTTGTGTCATAAAGCGCCATGCGTTTTTGATTAACAATGTTAATAGAATTTACGAAACGGCGGCTGCTAGATGTAACTTCAGCTGAATTGGTGTGGCGAAGTTTGCCTAGATGTTATTTAGCGATCATCTAAATAAGGCATCTATCCGCCCGGTCAGTACTTGGATGGGTGACCGTTTAGTGGTATTTTAGCCTAGCATTTCCATGCCTTGGACAGCAATTTAAAATGGCTACTCTATTCGAAAAGCCATGTCCTTGGCCTTCTTGCGAAAACTCCGACGCCAGAGCAGGCCGCTTGCTCACACGAAAAGAACTGCTAAATGACTACGCTCGTATGTCCAAGCTTATGTGCGACGAATCAAGTCAAAACGATATTCATCGAGATAATGTCTATCACGATCATTACGAAATATCTCGTGCAAAAACACGACCATTAGTCATTAGATAACTATTATTTCAAGTCGTTCACTTCTCACCAAGGTTAATGTAATAGAATTTATGTATTTAAATTAATGAATTTAAAAAGCTTGCGCTCGCTGTTTTAATATTTATAATACAATATTTGTAACAAGGTCAAATTTTCAAGGCCGTATCTAAGGTGGAGTCGGGCTTTGGACCTCTGAATACTCAACACAGCAAACAATTTACATTAATAAAATACATTTTATATCAAAATGTTTTTTTCGTGAAACCAAATTTTGTTTTTCTTTTTCTTAAATCAAAGTAGCCTAAGTTACTCCTAATAAAATCAGTTGTCTACCAACATCTGTTCTGTCATTTAGGAGACAGACAATCAGATATGCAGACAGACAGATAGAAAAAAATTATAAAAATAGTTAATTTTTTGTTATAAGTAAGCATTGAGCTGTTATTTTGTCATTGCAAACAGACACTTCAATTTTATTTATTTGTATAGATTACACTGATCATTTTTGTGTTGAATTTCCAAAGCTAAACCTCGCTTAAAACCTTTGTTTTAATTGTTTAAAGATTTTGGGGGTAAAATAGTGCTTTCAGCACTGGCTATAGACATAACTATTAAGTAGTGGTCGCACGCTGGCCATCAATGAAAGTTAATACAACCATAACATTTTTCAAAAAAATTCTTGGCAATTGTAAAGTAAGTTTAAACATGTGAGCTTGGGATGTGGGTTGCTGAAATTATTTTAGAAGGCGTTGGTTTAGTTACTTACATAGTAATATACTTAGTAACCCAACCAACGCGTTATAAATTCTTAAAATCTTCATGAGTAAGAATTTATGAGGAGAGCGCGGTGGCCCAGGGGCATAGACGCCGACTTTCAATCTGAAGGTTGCTGGTTCAAACCCACACGTGCACCAATACCACGTTCTCGAAACGGTGACGGAAAACATCGTGAGGAAACCGGCATGTCTTAGAACCAAAAGTATAAATATAATAAAATATAATAGGCTGGTACGGGAAGAATTTATATTTAAAAGTTATATATTGTATAGTGCCTGATGTTGGTCGTAATACCATTCTGTTTTAGGTACCTACATCATCTTGATCTAAGCACCCAATCTAAGCACCCAATAATATGTTTTTTTACGACGTCATTACAAAAAATTGACATTATCGGCTTTTTCTCTACTATAATAAGCCTGTATTATATAAAATTATAAACCTTCCGTGAAAAAATACGTAAATTATGATGAAGACCGCATCAAAATCCGTTGCGTGGTTTAGGAGGAGTTAGCGGATAAACAGACAGACATACAGACGCAGAAAGCGACTTTGGTTTATACTACCTATAGATGTTCATATTCTTCTTCATAATTTTCGAAATACTTGTAGAAACAAAGGACGAAAAATATTTTATTAGGGTATTTCGTCCTTGGGTACATAAGAAAAATTATGTAGTTTGTAATTATTTTTTTCCAACTAGTTTTCTTTTGACACCATATTTTATCAATGTTCTAGGAATATGGACTCGGAAAGCAGGCGTCAGCCAGCCATTTCCATTTCCGGAATATATAAACTCGTAATTAATAATATTAGCATCTTTACAATGTTACAATATTGACGTTTAGAGCTATTATTATAGAATGTCAGAAGTCATGACCACAAACGAGGACGCTACATCAATAAAATAAAACTGGAAACAAAACAATTACTTAATAGAGGCAAAATATTTAGAATCTAAATAATTTATGATCCAGTTCGAATTTTGGAGATCAGATTTTCGTAATCAATATTCTTTGTCCGTCTCGAGGCTGATTATTAATAGTAGATATTATGTAACCGGAAAAATGTCGCATCGACTAACCAAAATTAAAAAATGCATTTAGGTATTAAAGTTATGCATGTGTGTATTTCCGTATGCATATTTTGCATACGAAAATACACACATGAATAGATATAGATATGGTAAATCATAGACAAAATTGCTGTTCTGTGTATCAGTAAACGATTTAGCAAATAATGAACACAATCAGAACACGGGTTCTCGTATCAGTCTCGTATCGTACCAGTCCTGGAATGTGAATTTACATCATGTTTATTTATCTACTTTTTCTTTAGTAATGTTTTTGATACTTTTTGCTTTGCAATTTTGCTACTTAACAGATATTAATTTTCTTGACCGTAGTGTCGGGTAACGAACGAACGCGAGACACATTGAGGCTCTGTTAAAATCAAAGTTTATTAGTTCAAAATCTCCTATCGCACCCTTCAATATTCTCCTGCTGTTGACCAAAAGACGCAGTTCCTTTCATATCACCTACACGCTGCCTGCGAGTATTTTTCTGAACAGTACAATTTGGCAGTTTAAGAAAAGAAAAGTGTGTGTGGATCTCCTAGACACGCGACATCTTTGACCGTATCATCACTTACCACCAGATGAAATGATTTGTCTATGGTTAAAAAAAAATCTCTTCCCGTCACTTTGATTACAATAAAAATTAAATAACGAAAGCTAATAGTATTAAGGTTAACAATCAAGCTGTCGTGTTAATTACCAAGCTGTCAATGTCCTACATTTCATTCAACATATTCTAATTAGAAGCTGCAAATAATTGAATACAGGGTGTCTAAGTTGAATAACAGCAATCACACAGTACGTATTATACAAAAGAGGTTGTATCACTCAGTGTCGCAACTCCGTGGGAACGTTTCAACACCACGCTACTAGTTCCCCCCTCTCTCCCTACAATATAAGAGCTTCCTTCATATCGCACCTAGATTTAACTATCACATTTAATACGCTACAAGATTTTCGCCGCACCTTTAGTAGAAGTGTATGGTAAATATTTAACAGTAAACTTAAATATTCGTGGGAAAACTTACACAAACCCACTACTAACCCAGTGGGTACCAGAGAATGGTTAGCGACGCTGCGGCAGATCCAGAAAAAGGTGGCGAAGTGATCTGGATGCATTTGAGCCATAATGGTCGACTGTAGCTATAAGCCAAGATGCGTGGAGGAGAAAAGGGGAGACTTTAGCGAGCATCGGGACTCAGTAGACAAAAAAGAATTAATAGGTATATTACTGTTATCAATACCACACTGCTTTGTGAGTCGTAGTTTATATCGGACGCAATACTGAGTTGTACCTAACATTATAAGATTTGTAATAGGTAATAGTTTTGCAATATATACCCTACAGCTAACAACACTTTAACCTTTCCGGTGCTAGGCAGAGAACGCGGTACTTCGATAAACATAAAGCAACGCTACTTATAGTTTCCTTTGAATGTAGTCTAAACCTGTTATAGCTGTCTCAATTCCCTTTCAATCCTCTGTTTAAAGTGAAACTTACCGTGAATGTTTCAACTAAACGGTTACAAACGATGTTTACGATGACAATCTGCAAGACTGGCTTTACAGCTCAATGGATGTTTGTTCTGTATCTAGCTGTTAAATATGTATTTTAGGTATGTAAGGAAAGAGCTATACAAGAGCGGCCTTAGAAATTGCGAGGCGATAGATCATTGTGAGGCTCTTGGCGTATGAGGAATTTAGGTGACTTGGAAGTGTACAGGGCTCCTGGTAATCAGTCAGCATCCTCGTAAAGACAGCTGCACAACATCAAACATAAAACGGGTTGTTCTGCGAGGGTGCGAGGCCCTACAAAAGCGAGGCCCCGGGCGGTTGCCCTGTTTGCCATCCCCTAAGGCCACCACTGGAGCTATATACTCGTAAGTATTCTATCAGTTATCTAGTTTTTTAGTTACTATAGTAACTAACTATGCTTAGTTTGGGGAGAAGTATGATGTATCCATGGATATTTATTATAATTTATTTATTATTAGGAGGTGTCCATCGAAAGAACAAGATAGGGATTGAGCAAAACTTTAAGCTAAAGTCACAAAGTGGGAATTTGCTTGGTATCACGTTTGGTGAATTGGTAATAACTCAAACCATGCAATATGGCTTGGTGGCCCAGAGGTACAGACGCCGAATTTGATTGTGAAAGTCACTGATTAAAATCCAAACTAACAAGATTATCGCTTGATAAAATTATGTGCGAAACACGACGTTTTCAAGACGGTGAAGCGAAATATTATTATGAAACCGACATGTCCCACAACCAAACAATCGAAGATGTTAATCTACCAATCCAGATTGGTAAAATAAAACCCTTTCACTCATACTTGGCGACAGTAGACCAAAGTGGCTTGCTAAATAAGGTTCTAGGTAACAACCCAATGCGCGATGCGTTTTTTTTCTCGGATACCAACTCATGGCTAATTACTGATGCATGCGCTCCATGCGTAGGCTCCATGCGCTACAGTGGCTTCAAACCTTGGGTTGGCTTGCTAATTTATGTCACCCTATCACACAACGTGGCTCGAAGCCTAAAGCAAATTACTGGATACCCTACGACCAGACGCTACCGCGGCAGATTTACCTACAACATTATAATTTCGAACATCTGAAGTTATAGTTATTTATTTTTTTAATAATTTATTACACATATGTAAAAATATGTATAAAACAAAAAGCAGGCTTAATGCTTAAAACATTTGTTACCAGCCAACGTCACCGGTCAATATAAAAGTTGGGGTGCTAACTATTTAAAAGCATAGTTAAAATCTTGTATTCTCTTAAATCTTGTATCTTGTAGTCCTGTGTGTTTTTTTTTCGGCCTATCCACAATTAAAATATTTGAAAATTTTACGTTCAAGTTATATTTTAATTTCTATGACGATAGTATACAAACGCCTAAGGCATAAAATCAATTTCATATCCATTTAATAAGGTCAAACCACTCCATCTTATTGCAACCTCTTTTGTATTCAAGTCGAGACATGGCGAAGGCGTGGGAACAACACCTGATACATACAGCGAAGGTCCTCAGATTGAGATAACCAGGTACGGAGTAATATGATGTTGTTGATCTAGATCTTTTACAAGAAACTCACAATGGGAGTATTTTTTACGTGACCTACGAACCAGAACGATCAATAATATGTTTTTAGGTACTTACCGCTACTCATAACAACCTTTTTTTTATTGGCGATGGCATTACGAATCTCTCTATGCTCTCATTTCCAAGTAATTTTAAAGAATTCAACGGAGATAAAGATTTTTGACATTGACTTTGGGTTTGAGTTGGTTCCTTTCAGTTTTCTCCCAGTTTACTAAAGTATTACTCAAGTGACACGTGTTGCAGTGTTCAGTATCAGTTCTCTACCACAAACGTCTCAATCACATGTAATTTCAACGGCAACTACACCTTTTCACTGTAACAAAGCAATGCGAGTGCATACTTGGCGACAGAATAATAGTTATGCTAGCAGTACTTCCTCCGCCGAATTTAAGTGCTACTACCCTCATCAATAACAACCAGTAAATTGTTGACAACAGATTTTCTATTGCTCATAGTCGGTTATAGTGTTCGATGTTCTGGTTCCAGTGTAATGGCATTAGAAAAAGTGGTTCTTACTTTAAATTACCTAGCGGTTTCCAGCGGCTACCGCTACGCATACGAGGTCAGCAATAAGCTGAGCTTGCAACTGTAGGAGCCAACGGTAATCATTGATTAACGTGTTCTGGTTTTTACACAAGTTCTTTCGCTTCACAATATTAATTTGATGACGGCCCCATAGACCATAGTCTAGTTAGTTTACCCTGCCAGCATAGTCCTATGTTTCAAACTTTGTATGAATAAAATGACGTTTATTCTTGGTCTTGCGTGTTGTGCTGTGTTAATTCCACCTGCGATATACGGAACCCTAAACGCAGGAATTTTAATGTGTAAGTGTTATAATATTATATATTTTAAGTGTTTGTTACATATTATTTTGAATAACACGTAAATTAGGCCAGTCATATATTTCTGCAGATAATAGGATGGCGTAAAATTTATCCCCTCAACAATACCGCTATTGTTGCCAAGTTCACATACAAGTAACTTAGCCCTAACTTGTTACAACATAACAATTGTTAACGAGACTGCTTTGTAATTTATAGCAAAAAATAGCGCACACATAATTACTTACGTACGGTCACATGCAGTCGAATGCATAATGCATTGTTTTTGCTGCCGAGATAGTAATGAACTTAGGAATATATGCGATACGATAGATTTTAATTGTACACATGCAATCATTTGAATGAAACTACAGCGAATAGTTCCCTATTGCTTCTCCTCACACAGATCAGAACCTTAGGTATTATTTAAATATGTGAGAATTTTAATTCAATTTAAGTCTACTCAAAAGTTTCACGTCACAATGATGACATGAAAATGTAAAGCTTCCCCTAGTAAATTATTAATTTCTTTATTTTACGATAATAATACTAATAATAAAGAAATTTAATTTTGATTTTTCCTCTCTTTCCTCCATTTGATCAGATATCTTGCTAGAAAGAGTTATTGGAGTACAAATAAGTTTCCGCCGTTTTATTGTAGATGGCGCGGCACGGAGTTTCGGTTAGCTTTCGCAGATGATAACCGGCTTAAAAATAGTTTGGACATTCAAGAACAACATAACCTATTAATATCATTGATTTTATATTGGTAAAATATAATTTTTATAAGTTGAAAATGTCAAAATTTGAGCCAAGTAAGCGTCATTTGCGGGAAATATTAGTTTACTTCTTTAATTTAAAGAAATCTGCTGCTGAGGCGCATCGATTGCTCGTAGAAGCATATGGTGAGGTTGCTTTGAGTGAGAGAACGTGTCGAGAGTGGTTTCAAAAGTTTAAAAACGGTGATTTCGACGTAGAAGACAAAGATCGCAGTGGAAGGCCAAAAATTTACGATATGCTGTGTATTTGGTGGGATCAGCTAGGTGTAGTGTATTATGAGTTGCTTAATCCGAGCGAAACAATTACTGGAGCCCTCTATCGAACACAATTGATGAGATTGAGCCGAGCTCTGAAGGAAAAACGCCCTCAATACTATTCTAGACACGAAAAAATTATTCTTCTGCATGACAATGCTCGTCCACATGTTGCGGCTCCCGTGAAAAAGTACTTGGAAACACTTGATTGGGAAGTGTTACCCCACCCGCCGTATTCACCAGACATTGCACCGTCCGATTATCACCTGTTCCGGTCCGTAGCACATGCTCTGACGGCGCAGCGGTTCACATCTTATGAGGATACCAAAAATTGGGTTGATTCGTGGATAACCTCAAAAGACAAGGAGTTCTTCAGACGTGGGATTCGAATGCTACCTGAGAGATGGGAAAAAGTGGTTGCAAGTGATGGGCAATATTTTGAATAAATTTATATTACCGTTCTTCTACAATAAATATTTAATTTGTGTTAAAAAACGGCGGAAACTTATTTGTACTCCTAATAGTAAGTAGGAAAAAAAATGTTTTACAATACTAATAGTGACTATACTAAACTAAAGTTTAGTAAAGTAAACTAAGCAAAAATAAAGATTTTTAGTAAACCTTTGAAAGAAGCTAACTGATTCAAAAAGCTTTTTCACTAGTAAAAATTGTTCTCGATATTTTGTTTATACAATATAATGATATATTTTGTATATAATGACACAAAATGCTTAACCGACCTGCATTGAAAAGACTAGTCAGTCATTTGCAAATGCTCCAAAAACATTTTCACTAATTTCTATTGGCGAAAAAATAAGCTAAAGTATAATATCACGGAAACCCCATTTTCTACCTTGATGCAGCTCATACACACTGTAAACTTATAATTTTCTTATTAGCATGAACTATTTTCTTCTGCGACTTCATAGATCCAAAATTCTATGACCAAGGAATAATCTCCTTGGAATTTTCAGACAAAAGTAATGAAATTTCAATTCATAGAATACATTCCGTGTCAAGATTCGCAGTAAACTCAAAATCATTGTCAAATTTTACACACAAGTAGATTCGTGCAAACGTAACGTGTGACAGGAGTACCTTAGGCTCATTACATGCGCATGTTTCAGTTTACGACTGTTCCAACCCTACCTTTAGCGTTATGCAAAACCCTCTTTTTCTCTAATGATTACTGGCTCAACCAGAATTACTAGCCTAGTTACCGCTACAGGTTTTGCGTGTATCATAATATGAAATTATATTATGATAAATTCGCAACGGTCCACGCAGATTACTTTTTAACTAGGTTAACGACTAAAGGGTGATGATTACAAATATCAAGGTGTTATATTAATTCGATTCAATTCGATACATAAATAAAACTTTTATTCGAAAATTAAGGTCGATTAACAACATCGTAAACACACTAATATTATAAATGCGATAATTTGTCTTGTTTATGTTTTTTACTCCTTCACAGCTGAATGGCTTTGGATGAAATTCGTTATGAAGGGAGCTAATAACCTGGATTAACACAAGGGCTACTTTTTAACATAAATAAGTGAAGTATTCCCGTAAGATGGCAAACCGCGGGCGCAGCAAGAAAATAAGCAAAAATTCTAACGTCCGCTTGGATTCTGAGCTTGCACATGATTACTCAACCAAAGTTATACGAGGAAATCATAACTTAGTGGTAAGGCATCTAATAATGCCTGGTTAGCCATCTGTCATCAGTTTCAAACCTGACAGTGTGTTCCGTTATCATCACTTGAGAGCAGATTTTTATATACTGAAGTGACGGGACGAACTGAAGGCCCACCTCATGGTAACTTACGTGGTTACCACTTACCATCAGGTGCCCATAACAATTACTCCGCCAATAACAATGGCAATACAACTTGGCTCCCCCGTCTCAACTTGCGATCCGTTGCGGCCATCACCCGAAACTGGGATTTTACTTTCGTGCACCTTTGATTTCACCGTCTTTCCACTGGAACACAGCAATACGAGTACATCACTGCTTAGCAGCAGATTACTAGGTGCGGAGGCTGTTCTTTCCGGGCGAAATTGGCACAAGTAATATTACTACTTTTAGTTGTTCTTTTGACACCAATCACATTGTTCGTAACACCGACGTTGCATATCAGCTACAGATGCGCTAAATATCAAGTGTCATAACTAAACGCACAGCAATGGTGAAAATGCAGAAAGTCAATTTCTCATCTGCAATTTCACGGTATGGTCCGGAGCGTCAGACGAAAGCGTAAACGGAAAAAAAGTAAATTAAAAGTAAATCTGTTTCCGTGTTCATGCGCCAATTGAGCCGCACTTGACCTGGTTGATAACTGGGCGTAGTTTTTACACTTTTACCGCGACCTTCGAGTCCGCCCGCTGAATGGTGCTGTTCTCACGGTGATCAACTGAGCGACATTGAACCGAATTCGTCGAAGTCACATCAGACGTAATAGTCCAAGATCCGGCTGCAAGATTACTACCCTCATCGAGCTTTTCATCGAAATCTATCCTACTAATGTTATAAACGCGATGTATGGATGGATGTTTGTCAATCACGCCACAACGGCTGAACGGACCTTGATGACATTTGGCACAGAGATATATTATAGTCTAGAATAGCACATAGGTTACTTTTTATCCCGGAAAAATGTACGATTCCCGTTGTCCAACCGCGAGTTTGTTATATAGATATGACTGGGCGAACGTCTTTTGCCAAGGTGCCTATCCAATGGCCGCTAGTATTTTTAATTTAAATAATATTAGTTTAATATTCCAAAAAAGTTTCGCTCTCTTGTTTTTCAACTAAATTATCACTTCACACACATATGTAAACAACTTGAAAAATTTAGGTTGCTGTTGCGTATTTTTTTCGGAATAACTACTAATATAATTTTATTACTAATATTTAATACTAGCGGCCGCTTTTTGATAGGCACTTCGGCAAAATATGTTCCACATTTATAATTTTATTTGACATAAATTGATTTCGATTAAAAACTCGATGACGCAATAATCTTGCAGCCGGATCTCATACTATAACTCGTAACTGTACCTATGAAAGAGCTTTTGTTTTAAACAAAGACTCTAATTGCTGTTTTAATTGCTGTGTGTTGTTTTGATTTATGTATTTAATAAGATTTGTTTATGGTCCATCTAGTTTCAACGGCTTGATTGTTACTTTTTTAATCCGTTTATGTATGACTTTGTTGGCAAATTATTATGATGGGTTGTTCCAATGATTTGGCAACTACTAATAATAATGAATATATGATTACAACATGATTTCTCAAACCTTTTTTAACCTGTTTTTTTATTTCGCGACATTAATGGCACTGCAATGCTATTGGATCCATTGTGATCGCCAGCTTTGTTTTATTTATGTGACTAAGGTGACGGAACGAGCCGGTGGCCCACCTTTAAATGGTTACCACCGCAAATAAACGACAAAAATACGACTACGATCTTCCTTCAAAGAATGAAAAGCACGAAAAGTCGCATCCACCTTGCGGCGGACACTCTGAGTCGGGGATGGTACGCCTGAAATGGATGTAATTTCACCGGCACCACACCTTTCTACCAGTGAGCCGCACCAAAATCAGTCCAGATGTTTCGGAAATTAGCCGGAACAGAAAGATAAAAATTTTGTAATTGTATTTTTGTTTTAAGCTCCATATTTATTTTCAAATACATTAAATAGCTATTAAAAGTAAAAGCTATTATTTTGACATTACAATTTAATTTATCGATCCTTACTTCCCAAAGTGGACAGTGCAGATGGACCCCCAGGGGTCCATGGGAGACTCGACAAAAATTGGGGTTTTACAATTGTTAAATCAGCCGCAACGCAAATTTTCATACTTAGATCTAACCTTCATATTTTTGTCGAGTTTTGGAAATATGGTAAAAATGTAGCTGATGCGGGTACACCGGAACCAACTAATTTCGAAAGTGGTCTATGAGAATAAAAGTATGGGAACCTCTGGTATAGATGAATACCTACATCATGCAAAATATAGTCACTCTGCTTTTGAAAATCGTAAATGGCCACTTATGAATAGCTTGCCAAATCAGATCTTAACAAGATTGTTATATGAATAACAACAAAAGAGGGTCATTACGCTACACGCTAGTTGCATTCCTACAATATAGACAAACGACAGATACCTATTCAAGTCCGCGAACGCATGAGAACAATGCTTATAGAAAACCCAATTAGGGCTGTTACTACGTTGCCTACCATAGCCTAGTTGAAGGAATTGAATGAAAGTTGTCAACCACAGCACTTTGTACGTCTCCAACCGTGACTGGATCTAGAAACCATCGTATTGGGACCAGCGGATGATTTGGCGGGAAAGCCGGTTTTGAGGGCTAAATTGAAGTCAAACAATCTAGATGTGGTTTGAACATTACAATACGAGATTGCTCAAATCTGTACCGTGTTGAATGTGAACGTGGAGGTACACATTTAAATCGACTTCCCGAGGAGTTTATCAATATTTTTATTTTTATTCAAAGGATTTTTATGGTTTCAAATTGGTGTCATAGTAATTTTATAAAATGGCCTATATGTTAATCCAAGGCTACCTTCATAATAAATTTGATTCCAAAGACAAACATACATACATAGAGACAAATTTTCGCATTTATACTCGTATTTATACTCGTAGTATGATGTATCATATTCCTTTGTCCATTTGTTTAATTAAATACCAATTAAACTACAAATGGACAGACGAAAATGATAGAAGTGCTAAACTTGTCAATAAGAACGCATGATCTTGTAAGTAAAAAAATGATGTGACCAAGCATTTATCCCAAGAATTGAACGGAAATAAAGTATTTTGACTTTGACCTTTATGTATCCCGTCAAAATTTCGAACGTAAATCCCTAGGTAGTTAAGGTAAGGCTATAACTATTGAGTATTTGTATGCATGTAAATGAGTATTTACTTAGTATATTTGCGCATTCATGCTAAGTGCAAAATAAATCATAATTTTTGGCTCCTTTGTTTGACTGACAAAGTTTGTTCACATTTGTATGAGGTCAAAAAACCAAAGAATATTAATTATAAAGTCGTATACAAATAAAATACCTACTTCATGATTCCGAAAAAGTACTCATACCCAGCGGTATGAAACCTTTGTACTTTTGTAACTACATAAATCAAAATTATTGTATTTACTAGCTTCCGCCTGCCGTTTAACTCACGTGGCATCGGGATAGAATATAGGCCTACATGAGTCTTGAAAATTTCAGTCAAACTGACTCAGTAAGTGGCTCAGTGTGGTTTTCTTAGTGCAGGTACAATAAAGAATTAAGAGCAGGTTCCTTCGTGATAAATTTTGTCCTATAAATCTGAACCAACAGCCCTTGGGTTGAAAGTCAATGATATCAATCCAGCATCTTTTTCACAAAAGCGTATTAATAAATGCCACAAGATGAATTATTCGGCAGCTATGCTACGTGACAAGTATCAATTCACACTATAAAGGACGACAAATTAAAACACGCAATTAACACGAAATAACCATTTCCAGTGACAATTTACTAAACGGAGCGTAAAATATTCCACCTTATCGAGCAATTAACGTATCAGATGCGAATCGAAAATAGTAACGTGAATTATTACTGAAGCTTATTATACCGAAGCGTTTGACAGCTCCGTGGCTTAGTTGGTAGTAGCCCTTCCTTCGAAGCGAGGGGCCCGGGTTCGATTCCCGGCCGGGGCCCAGTTTGTGTGGTGAGCATGAAGTTTGTTCTCGGGTCTTGGGTGTTTGTCTTGTGTTTACTGTGTTTGTCCATGCCATCTGCGATACAAGGAATCCTAGTGCAAGAGGTATGAGTGTGTTAAAGTTTATAAAAAAAAATATAATTATTATATGCCAGAGTGTGTTAAAGTTTATAAAAAAAAATATAATTATTATATGCTTGCTCACACGATGGAAGACGTTACTAAATTTATGGGTATGGGGCCCACCCGATGTTAAGTGGTTACCACCTCTTATATAAAAACAAACTCAAACTCATATGTACTATATTTCTCTAAATCTCAAGTATCGTTTAGGTAAACAACTTACACGCACAAGTAAACATATTCGTCAGCATACAACGTGTTACAGGAGCTCCATAGGCATATTACATCACAGATATGTCAAATTACAGTCAGTTTTCATGTTTTATAATATAATATTATATTAAATATAAATGCGAAAGTTTGTCAGTATGTATGCTTGTTACTCCTTCGCGCCTCAACGGCTGGACAGATTTGGATAAAATTTGTTTTCAAGGATTAACTATTTATTAAAATGTAAACGTATTTAACACCGCGGGGCGCAGCTAGTACATAATAAACACTATATATATTGGTGTATTTGCTATAAGGCAGAACCTGAGGTGAAGTTTGTGTATTCCCCTCGGGTTCATCGGTAGTGTTGGAACAGACGTAATCTCAACAATTTCTTTTTTATTTAACAGAACGTAACGACTCAGGGCCCACCTGGTGGTAAGTGGCGATCCCCGCCCATGACAACAGTTTATACTGTAATATTTTGCCTGAAATAAATGGATAACAATAATAATAATAGTTGAGTAATCGTACTTGATTTATCGTTTGATAATTAGTGTATCAAGACAGTTAATGAATATCAGTATATGACAGATAGACACTGGCTTAGAAATAACACCCGCAAATCACACTTTTACTTTGTTCTTTGGACGGCGATAAATAAAATATTTGAATAAGCATTGCAATTTGATCATGCGATTTTCTTTGCTATCATCACAAAGACATGCAAACATTATATTTTATGAGGTTTGCGTTATGTAATAAAAAAATCGACTTCTTTATTATGTCAATTACATTAACGTTGGAACGAACCATACAACAAACAAAAAAATCGCGTGTTAACTGCAGAGATCTTTTTTTCCGTAGTAAAAAGCTATGCTTAGCTTGGGGCTATAATGCACTATGTGAAATGTCCAATTTATATATTTTATATACAGGTCGATACTATAACTTTTTTTTTTACTTTACTTTTTTTAATTCCCTGTTGGTCTCATACATATACGTGAAGGTCTCTCCTTTTCGGAATAAACTCCAAAAAAGGAGAGACCAACTTAAGTCATACTTTAAGTACTTTCCACTTTTCTCATTGTACTTAATTTCACAGAATTGGACATAGCACAGAACTGTAATCGTCACATTTCGATTTCAATTAGCCGCAATTTAAAGAAAAGAGTAAAAGTTTTCGTAAAAAAAAATATCTTTTCCACGCCGCTACCTAAACATTGCCATTTATTTTTATGTCATACGTAACTTTCGCTTACATTTCCAAAAAATATTATGTCATTATATTAATGTATTATTTGAATTAACAGTTACGTCACCGGTTTAGTGCTTTATCATGAAAAGTTTTGTATCAAAAATCCTACTAATATTATAAACGCGAAAGTTTGTAAGTATGGATGTTTGTTACTCAATCACGCCAGAACGGCTAAAATGGACCTGAATGAAATTTGGCACAGAGATAGATTATAGTCTGGAATAGCACATAGGCTACTTTTTATCCCGGAAATATGTACAGTTCCCGTAGGAAGTCCAACCGAGGGTAACACCGCGGGTAACCATCTTGAATGGAAGAACCACAAGCAAAGGCTTACAGTCATACCCATGCACTACAATTGCCTGTGTTGCAGGTGGCATGGGGACACAAACACTAATCTCTCGAGAACAAATTTCCTGTACACCATTTCTTTAGATTGCATGAAACTACTTTTGATTATTCAAGATTAAGATGGTGTTAGAACTCGGGAGTAAATTAAAATACCCTCGAATCAACCCTTATTGATAGGGTAATTATATAAGAATATTCCATTCCTTCCCAGGCAAAACCAACCCGTGTGAATTACTTCTTACATGCGTAGAGTTCGTAGCTACTGTACACTTCCAGGTAAAAAATTCTACGCGGAAATAGTTTTATGATTAACTATTAAGTCAAAGTCAAAATTCAAAATACTTTATTTCCGTCAAATTCTTAAAAAATGCTTGGAAACGTAACTTATTTAAACAAATAAATACCTACAAGAAATAAATACATACGTTCAAGGGTAATGCTTGTTCAAACCTTATCCGACCCTCCATGGGGAAAAATATGCAAGAAACCCCTAATGGAAAGAAGATAACTTTATCATATTTACTTTAAAACCTTTGCAACCTTTTGCAACTTCAGCATTCCGTGTCAACAACATCACTTTCACAGTGCAGAGCGCATCCTGAGATCCTGCGGTCGTGTGGTTACCAGCAGTTTGCACAATTACAAAGGTTTAATCAATTTACACTTGTATTTCTATCTTGTGGTGAGCTTGAGATTGCTAATTCCGGATTGAGACGTTTTCCGCATAGGAACACTTGAATAAATTAAACGCTTTATTATGTATTCGGATGAGTTGATGTATCCAATTTTAAATTATACTAGCTGTACCCCTGCGCCTTCGTCGCGTGGAATATAATTTGTCTCATTGCTTGAAACCCTAATTGTTCTAATTTACTCCTTATAACATCACCTGTCTTCTAGTGAAACTCCTGTAAAAATTTGTTCTGCCGTTTCGGAAACTTTTATCCCCTCTCCTGAGGGAACGGTGCTGAATTTCGGGATAAAAAATATCCAGTGTCCTAACCCGTAGTAATACTTTCACCGAAAGGTTAGGCAAAATTTAACAGGTCATTTTCATCTTGAAGCTTGCATTATCATAGCTCCCCACTTGTTACGTCCACGTTACGTAACTATTGGTGAGCTTATTGTTGCCTTTGTTTCAAGGATGTTGTAAGGATTCAGCGGTGGTGACTTCCAGTAAATTTAAATAAACCGTGGGTGACCAGGCCACCGTTACTAAGCCCCCCGCCCCGACAAGGCGAGAATCCACGGGGGGACTCTGGAATATTACCTACTATATGGCTGCACTGACAGTAAAATATTTTCCATAGTCAGTGAAAGTATTTTCAATTGAATGCAGACTCATGTGAATTTTACAATTACATACTCAAAAAAAATAGGAATACAATAATAGCCAGTAAATCCTTTCACATGCAAATGCTAAATAACGTGTTATGCAAAATGCAGCAACACCCAATCCACGAATGTGGGTGTTGCCAAGGATATTAAATTCACATGTTAATTATCATGTGATCACAGGACGTATAATATCATGGAGTTAAATTTACCAATACGTTAAGTCGCATTAATAAATAAATATGATATATTCTCAAATTGCCTTTTACCTGTTATTGCGACCGCAAGGCCGTTGGCATATGTCCCTAATTTTATGTATAAAAAAATTAATACTTACGAAAAGTTAATAATTCATTAATTACGATTTGGATTCGCACACTGAGGGTTCCGTACTCCCAGTAAACATAAACGTTTACACACCCATACCTCTGCACTAGGATTCCATGTGTCGCAGATGGCATGGACAAACACAAGACAAACACCCAAGACCCGAGAATAAACTTCATGCTCACCGCACAAAGTGTGCCCGAACAAGGAACAAGGAACAAGGAATCGAACAAGTATTTTTTTTTTCCTTTTTGCTTGACACATATTCTGTCCCCCAGCCTTTTGGCTATAAAATTAAATGTAGGACATAGACTTAAACAGACGTCGTAGGCTTGGGTAGTACCTAAAAGGTTTTCCTTTATCTCTTGTGTAGAGAACCCCAATAAAGTTACATGTAGGCAGGTAAACCAATAATATAGTTGAAACGTGTTCTATTGAACCCGTTTGCCATCTTCAAATCCGTGATTAAATCACTCATCAGTGGTATAATTCTAAACGCAACATTTTTGGGTTGGTACGGTACGATCTCAGCCGTGACACCAACAATAATTGAGTCTTATTGAGTACGGGGAGGATTACATATACTGAAGTATGACACAACGCAGGTCGGATGCTTTTGCGTTAAACATTTTATTTCTTGGAATGACCGAATATCTGCAACATTTTTATAGCAAAAAACATCGATTAAAAACACATATATTAAGTTTATCAAACTTATAAATTACAAATACTGTTTGATACATTTCTGAAACGAAGCATGAATTTTTTTTTATTATTATAATAACACGTTAAAAAAAGGGTCTTAGGAATATCTAATGAAAGTATTTACATGAATTCAAGACAATGCATTTAAAATTATTTAAATTCACGATATTAAATCAAAGTATTTTGTTTCATTAAAACAACTGTCAAAAACTTACGTTCGACATACGATGTCACCAGTCGAGAATATGGCTTGTGTTACCAGTGCAATATAAATGTAAAATTTACTATTTAGTCACATCCTGTTATGGAAATAGTTGCTTTTAAGTTTATCCTTGCGCGGAATTTCAACCGGTCACGTGTTGAAATGTAACATTTTATTGCCAGCAATTATAATAATTATAACAAAATATCTTAGTGATCGATAGATTAAAATAAAAAATAAAAAACTAAATATTAAATCGAATATTAATTATGTTTTGCATTGGTTATTATTAACATATTCCTAACTTTGATCCTGTCGAAGAGACGATTATAATCATAATATTGAAACAATTAAATGTTAAGTAGTTAAAGAACTAATTAGTTAATTATTTAATCCGACTTGGCGGTATCGCCATTAAATTCCGTGTGTTTATTCAATCATCTTGAAACCTTGTTGATGGGGTAGTGAAAGGAAAATCGAGGCTTTTACGATACAGAAATCCATATCATAAAAGCCACTGAACTTATTTAGTTCAAAAATAACCAATCGATTTTCCTTTCATTTTCATCTACAAGGCTAAAGTATCGACCACAGTCAAATCAATAAATTTATGTGATTTGATAATGTTGTACCAAATTCTAGATTGTAGTAGTAGAAGGAGCCTAGTTTTAGAGTTTAAGGTCATATCTATTCAGTTTTATTGTTATCATTGTATTAGTTATCATCATCTTCCTGCCCTCGTCCCACTCTAGGTTGGGCGCAATAGATGTTTTTGCTTGCATTTTCTCTTCCTGTACACTCTGGTTGTAAATGGGATTATGGCTAAGAGTTTAACAATTGGCAAACTTCCTTACATCACTCCGCTTGCCGTTGTATGCAAGATTCGTGGAAAATATTTGCACTGGATCCTACCCTCAGTTGCCTTCATCTTAATGTATTTCACACTAGCCATACAAAATACCATTCAAATTTCCGACGTTACCCGTGGATTTTCCAAAAAATTTACGTCCATACAACAGTCCTAATAATTACGAACAGAAAAGATTAGCTATTCTTAAATGATGCTCTGCTCTCGTGTGGCAATTAATATTTATTTATTTATATAATAGGTGTGTGAATATGACTCCGCCCCTTTTTGTCAAAATAAAACACATTTGTTCGCTTACAAAATTAAAAAAAAAATTATTGAAAGTATGCTCCATCTGCAGCTACAACCTTCGCCCATCGTTCAGGTAGTTTTCGTATTCCTTGCTGGAAGAAGTCCTGGTCTTTTGAGCTTATCCAGTTGTCAATCCAAATTTTGATACTTTCACATGAAGTAAACTTTTCTCCAGTAAGGTCTGTCTGCATCGTCCGGAATAGGTGGTAATCCGAAGGAGCTATGTCTGGTGAATATGGCGGGTGGGGTAACACTTCCCAGTCCTGTCCCTCTAAATATCTTTTTACGACTTCTGCGGTATGCGGTTTGGCATTGTCATGCTGAAGAACTAATTTGTTATGTCTATTCACCCATTCTGGTCGTTTTTCTTCTATGGCTCGCTTCAAACGCATTAGTTGTCGTCGGTAAACTTCTCCATTAATAGTTTCAGAGGGTTTGAGCAACTCATAATATACAATACCTTTCTGATCCCACCAAATACAGAGCATGACCTTGGCACAGTGAATATTTATTTTTGGCTGTGATGGGCCTGGTTCGCCTGGTTTCACCCAAGCTTTTTTGCGTTTAGGATTTTCGTAGTGTATCCATTTTTCGTCTCCTGTGACTATCCGATGCAAAAATCCTTTTCTTTGCTGTCTTTGAAGCAGCATTTCACAAATGGTTTTCCGACGTTCCATGTCTCTTTCTTTTAAATCATGTGGAACCCAGTAACCGGCTTTTTGAATCATTCCCATCATTTGTAAACGCTTTGCAACAGTTGAACGATCAACATTTAATGCTGCAGCTAATTCTGATTGAGTTTGGCAAGAATCTTCCGCCAATAATGCTTCCAATTCAGCATCTTCAAATTTTTTTGGTGGTTTTCCATGTTCTTTATCCTCAGTACTAAAATCGTTATTTTGAAATCGTCGAAACCATTCCTTGCAAGTTGTATTAGACGGAGCATGCTCACCATAAATCTCCACAAGCAAACGATAAGTTTCCGCTGCAGTTTTCTTCGCAATAAAATAATGTAATAACACTTCCCGCAAATGACGTTTATTTGGAATAAAAACCGACATTTTCGAAAAGGTGAAAACAATTGTTGCTTACACTTCAACCAAATATCATAAAATGCGTTAGATAGCTGACATTCAGTACTATCGAATACAAGTATGGTCATTTATTAGTACACGTAAACAATACTAAAAACGACATCTGTTGAGAAAGGGCGGAGTCATATTCACACACCCAATAGATAGATATGATATGGAAAACTAAAAAACTACAGAAATTAAATATTATTGAGAAGACGCAAGAAATGAAGCATACAAACGTATTTCAGGGTAAGTTCGATGACATTTAAACATAACGGTTTAAACATTAATTTTGTCACAAAATCTATAATGAATATTAATCTGAGAAGATGCTTGACATTTCAATGACCTTCCAAATTAAAATCATAAAAGTTACTATAATATATCAAATTTAGCTCACATAACGAAGATTGAATAATTTATTTATAATTTAATTTATTAGTACAGGATGTGTTAAGTTCAAGTGGATCTTCTATGTCAAAATTCTCATTAGTCTAAAAGGTCTAATTATGAAATGTAGACGGTTTAATAAGGTTGATTATCTCAATAAACCAGCGAGTAGTTTAAATGCTTGCTCTTGCTTAATACCAATATTAGATTAGGTACTGCATTGAATGATTTGATCACTATACGGATTTTGGAGGGTCCACTTACTTGCGTCCGTAGGGGAAGACTCTTTTAGTCCACGTACCACCTGGGTAGTACCTGGTAGGTGGGCAAAAAAGTCCAGTTTGTCCAGAGAATACTGCCACCACGACTGATAATCCGAGTGCCGAGAGTAGGTATCTATCTCAGTAACATTTGAACTAAACGTAATGCATTAGAGCATGATGGCAGTACTTAATAAATAATTGAAGTATTTATTGTATTGTCAACAAAATAACCGCTTTTAGAAACTATTTCGCAAACTAACTAGTTCTTCAATGGAACGACGAAAAGCACAATGCATTCAGGTTTTGTGACCATTTCTAAGAAGATACCCGTGAGAAAGGTGAACAATCAGCCACCTCGAGAGATTCGCTACGAGGCTACAGATCTCTGCAAAGCCTAACAAGGTCATATATTACCAGCACATATATCTACATGCGTTCGTATAACCTATGATGATTTCAGGTAATTTGAAAATACCAAGACGAGGAGGAAAATTAAAAAAATTACAGTATTGAGTTCAGTGTGTGCTAATAGGACGTGGCTAAAAAGGATTAACTTTTTAATTATACTTTACAATATGTAACAAGTTGTAAGAAATCTTTGATGTCATCTTCAAAGAGTTGAAAAAATAGACAACACAGATTATATAACTACACGCGTGACACGGAATGCCACAAAGCAGAGCAACCATAGAGCAAACAAGGTTATCTTTATGCCTTTCTGATCTATGTATCTATTTGGTTAAGTAATTTTGTAGGGATGTCATAAAAAATCGAAACATTTATTTATCATAGTCGTGGGAAAATACCAATTGTTGTCATATTATAATTTTGCACCAATAACATAAGGACTGATTCAAAATCGAATGTATGCCCTTAGGCGGTGTAATTTCTTCATAAAATGTATATGCATCTAAATTGGTCAAGAATTGGCGAAGGAATCATGAAACAAACAGCCAAATTGAGAACTTCCTTATTTTACGAAGTCGGCTAAAAATACAAAATTCACCTACTTCATTCCACCTTTTTTCACTTTCTTCTTCTCTTCTCTCTTTTATTATCTCAAATTTTGTGTCAATTTGTAATCAATCATTTTTTTTTCGGGGGGAATGCATATCACCCTGTCACGGGAAAACAGAACGGTTATGCGGGACTACAACCACTAAAACCCAAAGGTGTTCACTTAGTGACGGGAACACGGGAACGTTTTCACACACATAGGCGAAACCGCCGCGATATCTGACAGCCCTATCCATGTGAAAATTGAATCTTTTGTTGCAACAATAGACATACACCAAACACACAATACCACTTTACGCCGTAGCGTGGCTAATTGAATACAAAGAGCGTACGCATACCATCTGTTGTAGTACATAGAACACATTATTGCGGAACACTTGGACAAGTCATCACCAGTACGGCTTACAAATGTGCCAGAATTCCTACCACCCATCTTCTTTGTTTAAACTTAAAAAAGCAGTTTAAGAAAAACTGTCTAGCACCAAGAGTTGGATCGTATAAATATTGTATCAGTAATCTAGGCACAACTTAGCAAAGCTTGTATAAGCTACAGCTATAGTATTTATAAAATTTATTATAAAAATATTTAGTTTGTTGCAAGATAGCGCTGAGAAAGATATCCATGAAACGGTAATCCTTAAATGGCCTGAAAGCTCCGGTGAGCTCCGGTGAGTTGTAACACGCAAAACAGTATGGAGACAGAATGGAGACGTGACAAGTGGTAAGCCCATTGTCGCCATAGATCTCTCACAAAAAAAAGAATAACATCTTTTTCTATAATAACTTCTAACTAATACTTATGACACGCCTCACTGCTCAGTCGTTAGCTTTACCTTCTGCTGTTAAGTCATGGGTTTGATTCTCACCAAGGACAGGCATCTGGGTGACGAACATAAATGTTTGTTCTATGTGTGTATTAACAGAAAAAGTATTTTATCAGTATTCTGGTTCCTACAGTATGCTTAGCTGTGCTAAGCTTGGGGCTATAATAAGGAATAAATATTATGAACAAGTGACACAGAGCCGACTACGCTATGCAACTTTTCTATGAGTATTTATTTATTACTAGTTGTTCCCCGCGACTTCGTCCATTCATTTGAATATAATTTCACAAAACTGTTTCAAAATATCATTAACACTATATTATTATTACACAATAGTGATTATTGTACGAACAATATACAATATATTAAAACATGAATTTATCTTGCTAATATCTAAAGAGAATTACGCGATAAGCATTCATTTAATACCATTTGTATTCAAACATCTATTTCCTGTATTAATCAAAATGCATTAGCGTTAATTTGATGTATCATTATTTTAATAAAGATACCTATAACTTTATTAAAATAATGATACATCACAAAAATATCGCGATAAAAAAATATCGTATTCTTAATTATTCTGACATTTCATTTTTTTTTTCCTTCTCAGTTTTTATTTGATTTTTGACAAGCCGCTACTTATTATGATGTGATGACATTAATGAGTGTTCCCTACTAAATAAAAGATTGGAATATGCATTTATACAATTTGTATACAAGTTTAGACACAAGAAGTAAGAGTAGCAGTAGTACTTGTGCCAAGTTCGTCCGGAAAATTTACAAAAACAACATTATTTTTTTTTTAAATTTATTGTATGTATTTTATATGACATTTTCTGTTTTGTGCCTATTTTGGTAATGACCTCAAAGATAATATTTATACGGTTATTACTAATTATAAATAAGTAAATTATATACCTACAATATTCACATAAACACCGTTTATATTACTGTAATAAAAAATAGGTAAATATATTAATATATAGACAAGGTCTAACCAAAAAGTCAACTTCAAGCAAACAACTGCGGCTAGAGAAAAGTGATTTTATAGACATACGTTGTGTCCAGAACTAAGTAAAACGAAATCTAGATTATTTAGCGTTTATCTTACATATGCGCATTGCATCCCTGGATTAAATAAAACTATACGTATTGTATTATCGATTACCTTCCTGTTTATACCATAAACATCGTTTATTACGATGCAATCCTTCCTTCCGCTTAAGGAGCGGAAAATCTCAGCAGATGTTTATGCAAATCGTACACATTTTAACACGTAATTATTCTAATTGTGTACTCATAATAGTCACTTAACTAATCGAGATGGGGTTTCCGATAGACTAGACGTTGATAGATTTAAATGTTGTAATACATAATTCGTTTCATCATAATTAATGCATTATGTTATGAGAGATCGAAAATGGCTTCATGGAGCAAATTCTTAATTGATTTATTTCATCAACATCGTGTAGTATTTTCGGAGAGGAGGACACGAAGAAGCGACTATCGTTTTTTTTTATCAAATGTAAATCGAATAAGCCGGTGTTCACATTTTCATCCTCCATTGTTCTTAATTAGGAGCATAATTTTCCCTTGAATATTATATTATGGTCCTACTTTTAAATAAAAAAAAAACATCCAAATTAGCCCACAATTGGTGAAGTTTAAGAATCTGCTCCGTTTTTTATTTTTTTTATCCTTAAAATGGATCTTAGTAAAATAATTGCTGTAGAGACAGATACACTGAATAATAATAAATGTTCCTGGATTTATACGAAACAACAGGTTATGTTTAATCACAGTGAAGTTGTAACTACATTCCTTACATTTCGATTCCATATCGTACGTATGATATCCTCACGTACGGAGAACATTTGTTGAGAGAATTCACAGTAATCAATCTGAGATATTAACATCGAATGATGCCCAAGTATATTTTCAACACAAAATTTTTAAGAACAATTTTATATTATTATATATAGAATTTTGGCTTGAAACTTCCGCCACGTTATGTTTGTAGAATGGAACAAAATATGATTTATTTTGATTAAAAACAGAAAGATACTAAAAACAATACAAAACTTAAGACTTAGAGACAATAATACATAATTATTTTATCCTAGCACCGATCACCTAATATAGTATTAATATCTGTGACCACATCCTACCACCTTAATACAGTAATGCCACCACTTGGCAGCAGATTACCAGGTGTGGAGGCATGTATTCTCATTTCATTTCATTTTATGCTGAATAGTAGGTATATTAAAAACAATGATTAACTCCGTTTTTAAAGTAGTCAAACCAAAGCAGGCTATTACGAATTAAACTTTATATGAACCGTGACAGAGGAGGTCAAACTCAAAGAGGTTAATGTACTCACGTAGTCTGACAAGCTCTTCATGCCGTATGGGAACCGCTCCCTGTCAGCGACCAGCTGGCCGGCAGGACCCCGCTCCCGTTCGGGCCAGCAGTCGTCCACGTTGATATACTCGTAGCCAGCCGCCGCGTAGCCCTCGGTCACAAGAATGTCCGTCATCGTCCGGAATAGGCGGTCGCTGGAAACATCATAATTTCTTGAACTTTTTTCAACTTATAAAACTTTTTCACCCTGGCCGAGTTAATTCGTTATGTCCAAGTGAAAGTAAACAATCTTAAATTCCTTTAAACTCTTTAAAATTATCTTATAACCTAACTTAAACCTCGTTTGTTAAATTAGGTATTTTGCAAAAACCCGCCTGCAACATACAGGTAATATGTTGCAGGCGGGTTTTTGCAAAATTTGGTGCGTGTTCAAATTTTGAATCTTTCAATCGTTTATAATCAAGGTAGTGTTTACGTAAAGCGATTATTGATTTAGAAGTTGTGTAAAATTAGTAATTTTGGTGGTGCCGTGGTGAGTCCCACCAAGATTACTCGCAACGATCGATTCGCAAATGTCGCAAGTTCGGCTTTGGAATCAAGATATAAATCCATTAATATTACTTATGGGTCTGGTTGTAGTACGTACACGTACTTAACCATATTTCGTATTTAACCATCAACTCAAGACATAGGAGTAACGCAGAGTGGGAACCACTGAGATTAAAAATAGATTTTAGAAAGTAAAGCAGGTTTCAAACTTTTCGAACAATATGTGGTAATGGATCACATTTTCTTGTTGAATACCAATGACGCTGGAAGTGGGAAATAGCTGATGATTTACAATCAAAGCCAATGGAGCGTCGACCGGCATTCAGACATTTACGCCTCAGTTGCGGCAGACTACATAGAGCGAGACCAAATAGAAATTAAAAACTATTATATGTTTTCGATGGACATTGAAATCATAGGCGTTACACTATTTGTCGATAAAATAGAGTTCTATAAAACCCCGAAATTATTGCTGGAGTTTATATTTTGGTTGGCAATTTTAATAGGTAGGTACTCAAGGTTGATTTCTTGTGTTACGGGACCATTACGGGATTATGGGATTGTATATTTTGTATATCGCTTATTCATGGACCTATTGTGAGTTGGTTGACAAAAATTGTTTTATGTTCCTCGCTCCTTCGTCGCTTGCATTTTGGGTCAATCAAGTTAGTTACCAAAAGCAGGAACTGTTGCTTATAAATTTACTTCAAAACTTCTATTAGGATGTGTTTGTAATTGTGTTTACTTGCTATATCTTGTTTGTAATATTATTATCATTTGAGAATACATAGAGAAAGAAAACAACTCACCTTATACAATTCTCCGGGTCATTTTTGCAGTCCGTGTTGCACCTGAATCGCTCCCACGCAAGCCATCCCATAGGGGGGGTCAGAGCCAACCCATTGTCCAATCCTGATATCCTACCAACCAGGGAACACACCACACTCACGGTCCACAAAAACAACTGCCACGAAGCCATCACTATATCACAGGTATGCAATACTAACTAGAGGCACCTATCCGCATCTTTTTCTACTACAAATGATCACAGTTTTCCGAGCGCGGGAAGTGATCTTCGATCATGAAATTTTCCTATGATCTAGTTAACTGTCAATAGACAAGTGACATTGAAGTTGTGAGGTTATCCGAGGTTGGTGATAACGAGGTTTTGATCGGATACAAACACCACAATCAGGTTATCTGAAACAAATGAAATATAATTTTAGAATGAGCATTTCGGCACTTTGCCGCCTGGTATAATAATATTTTACAGTTGTAAATATTTTTTTGGATCATTTAGTAGGTATTGTTATAGATTTATGTATTATATTATGTTGTAAACAACATTTTCCCTGTCCAAATTAATAATCATCATATGGTTTTAATTAAGGTCACTCGGTCAATTGATGTTTGGCATTAGTAAACTAGAGCATATTTTATGTATGACAATTTAATGATGATCTTGATAACGATACTTGCAAGGTTTGCTTCCGCGTATCTGAATAGTATCATTTATATGAATGTGCATTAATTAGTTTGAAGTAATAGCAAATTCACTTGCATATGATTCATAGTTTGGATCTCTTTTCACGATGCATGATACTTCCGCATTATAGATTAATGTTAAAACGCGACGGCATGCAACAAAAGACACCCGACAAGAAACTGATTTAAAAATCTATAAAACCAAAGTATATTTCAATACTTTCATCAATTATTTTTCATAGAAATTCTATGAAACCATCGCTGAGGTACACCATATCAAAAAAAATATCCAAATTGGTCAGCAATTGGCGAAGATATCCACACCCGAAGCTCATATCAACAAACTAGGCCGTCACGCTTAGGTCATATCTTGAAATCTACATAATCAATTTTGAAACTTTCAGTTTCCTTAATAGAAGTCAATGTAAACGTAAATAAAAAAGAATGGTCGCAATCCTTTTTTTTTTTTTTTTTTCGTGGGGAAATGCACTCGCATACCGCCCTGCCACGGGGAGACAGAGCGGTTATGTGGGACTAGACCCACTAAAACCCCACGGTGTCCTCCTCTGCCGCTTATTGGCGGGAACACGGGAACGTTACACACACATCCGCGAACCCGCCGCGGCTGTCCGTTTCCGGACCCATCACCTTTGGCATCTAGTGCCACTCCTCTGTTCGCGACACGCCAGGACACGTGGCGTGTCGCAACCTCCTCGGGGACCAGGTCAGCGAAAGGGCGTCAGACGACCCCGTGTCTAGACGCCCTAGGTCCCCCTGCGACGGGTCAGATCTGTGGCCCCGTCGCCTGCCACTACGGCCGCAGAGGATAGGGAGAGCGGCGCCTCGCAATACCGACACTCCTCTTCCCCTGCGGCCCCACCGCGTCCGCCATCCAGCGGTGGCGACCCCGCCGTGGCCGCGGAAGGTAGGGAGAGCGGCGCACCGTAATACCGGCACTCCTCTCCCGCCGCGGCCCCTAACCTTCAGCTGCGGTGCTGCCCATACAGCACTGCAGCCCGCCTCAGTTGCGGTGCCCCCCATAAGGCACCGCCACCTACTGTGCCGCTCCTATTCGGCTTGGAGCCAAAGCCTAAGGGAGCAGCCCTTCCCGGGTTCCTCTTAGCTTCACCGTGGGTGACCAGGCCACGGTTACTAAGCCCCCCCGCCCCGTCAAGGCGGGAACCCGTGGGGGGGATGGTCGCAATCCTACGAATAATGCGTGGACAAACCTATACACCTATAACATTTTGTATAAATGTCTGAAAGTTATAACAGATTATCATATGTGAATATACAGAGGGTGTCTCATAAGTAATGTCGGTTTTCACATGTGAAAATTCCTACGCCTCAATTTAAACATGTCGTAAATAATGACTAGTGTCTAAGTCTATGAAGAATACAATTGCTTTTCTTTCTTTTAATCATTCTTTGTTTATTGAAGATGCAATACGTTCTTATAGTAAATAGTATGGAATGCGATAAATATGAAATTCATGTATTATTAAGACCTTATTCGCTTCCATACTATTATAATAATGTTTTTATAATAGTCGTCAATATCAGGTGTAATAGTCACTTATTCAATATTTCATAATGACGCACATTATTTCATGAAGTTCCTTATGCGTTTGCCTCAGTATCTATCGTCTTCATACGAGTATATGAAGAGCCCTATAATTACATCATATCTGATGATCTAGGGGTCACCGCATCTTCTTGACATTCATGTTATATCCGTCACTAATTGTGATTACAGTGTAGGATGTATCTCATTGCAGGGCGTCATCACTGGAACACACGCATGGATAATGTTAAATCATATTGCCTTGACATCTGCACAAATAAATAAAATTGAAGTGCCTGTTTGTAGTACAATAACAGCTTTTTACTAAATACACATTTATGAGAGTACACCTACACCAAGTATATGCCTTTCTGTCTGTCTGTTTGTTCCGGGATGCAAATATATTTCACGTAACTTCCGATGGACCTTTTGAAAGTAAATAAAAAACATCATATTCATTTAGTCCCAAACTAAGTAATGGCTATACTTAGTTACAAACTAGATCATTTCTTATTTTTTCGTGTGCGAGAGAGAGTGGCCAACTATGGTGTCGGAGTTTTCATGTTTCAATTTTGATTAAAATTCCATGGAACCAATCAGAGAGCATATCCTTTCTAACAAAAAAAGAATCAGTTGATAAATGTCGGAGAAAACGGTGAACATACATAAATATAATATAAATATATATAATATATATTGATAATATTCGAATTTATCATTTCATTCGGTATAAAACTATAAAGTTTTGCAAGCATACAAAATTTTAATAGCTAAAATAAGGTGATCAATATTTACGATTTTGATATTAAGAACTAAAATTGAAGGTCCATGTTGATTTATATTCCATTCCATTCGTCTTGCTGTTCTTTGTAGGGGGAGTAACCATTTTTTGTTTTATATAATATAAATATAAATAAATAAACGTTTACACACTCATACCTCTGCACTTCCAAATGATACTTGATACATGATACTTGAGATCTAAAGGAATAAATGAATTTGACTTTGACTTTGACTTTGACTTTGACTTTGCACTAGGATTCTCTGTGTCGCAGATGGCGTGGACAAACACAGAAATACAAGACAAACACCCAAGATCCGAGAACAAACTTCATGTCCACCGCACAATGTGTGCCCTGGTCTGGATCCCTGGCTTCGAAGGCAGGGCTACTACCAACTAAGCCGCTATTTGTTTATTTCACACCAAGCTCATTCTATCCCTTTAGTCAAATATAAAACTTAATTTCTTATGTTACAATTAAGCTGACAGGCATACTATACGGTCATCACTTTTTGCTTGGACTTTCACAATACGAGATGTTGATTGTAGAATGTCCATGAAACGCGGGAGTGCCCCGCGTTTCAAAAACAACAAAAATAATTAGCCAAATTGGTCCGGCTGCTCTCGAGTATTGCACTTCGCAACACATTTAGCTATACATATCTTACTTATCTTAATAAGTACTTACTTACTTAAAGTAATAAGTGAGGTATGTATAATTAAACGCGAAACTATGTATATATGTGTGTGTATATTCGTACCACTTTCACGCTCTAACGGCTCAAAGGATTTGGGTGAAATTTAGTATTAAGATAGCTTATATTCTTATATTACCGTGGGGCGCAGCTAGGTTATTTAATATAGAAAATAAATTCTTACAATGTTCACAAATGAAATGTATTTTAATAGTTTCCTTGTTGATCTTGTCTTGAAACTTTATCGTCACTGAAAATTCTTTGTTTCAACAAACAATGATGGAAATAACAATCGAACTGCAAAAACGGCTGACTTGAAAGAATATCAAGACAAATTAACAATGATTATCCAGTAATTATAAAAAAAACATGCAACGTAAGATTACATTTGTAATTCTTTTCCCTGATTGTATCTTACTTTATAGAAGAAACATTTTAAATGTTTTTAGTAGTGTACGATATTGGTCTCAGCAGATATAATATCTGTCCTGGGATTTATCTTTGAGTTTTATATTTACCTCAAGGCACATTTTAACGAAAAGAAGGGTTTTGAGTTTCTTCTTCTTTTTTTTCGTGTAATCCAACTCTAGTAGCTACTAGAATAGCCGAGACTGACATCGTACCGTCCGAATCACAGAAGCGCTCAGATTAAATGCCACTTAAAGGTCACCCATCCAACTTCTGATCGGCTGTAGAGTTGCTTAACTCAAAAGAGTGTTTCTTTCACCTTAGAGGCGATTAAGATGTGACAAATTAATTTATTTTTATCGATTTATTAATTATTATTTTATCTCAACTTAAACTTTTGAAAACCCACTCATTCATTCCCACTAGTAAAATTCATACTAACATTTATTACTTTAATAAATTAGCCATTCATATAATTAGATATATGATTTCACACAGCGACATCTAGGCCCAAACTAAGCGTAGCTTGTACTTAAAAAAATAGGTTACTTATATTTATGTTTTAAAAATATATGTGGACAATACATGTGTTTAAGACCCAGACATAGACCAAACATTTATGTTTGTCAGACAATTGCTGTAGGAATAGAATTGACGTAGGCAGAAGACAGAGCTACTACCAACTGAGCTATGAGGCCATATACATAAAAACACAAATTGATCTAGAATCTGCAACTTTTTTGCATACTCTAGTATTTTCAACATTAACAGGACAAACGGTGTGCAACAGATTGCCACAGTCATTGCGACGCCGGTTGCCACACGACGCCAAATGGGTTGTTTTGCATGGGGCTTCCGCCATTTGCGTTCAAATGCCACTAAGTATAAGATAAATCACCAAGTAACTTAAAAAAGAGCTTACGCTCGTTTACCTTAAATTTGGGCCTTAAGCAATTAAGATTAAGATTAAAATTTTAACACATTTCGTTTCAGCTTTTTTTATGTGACGTAACAAGCTGAGTGCCCACCAGGTGGTAAGTGGTGACCCCCGGCCATGACAAAAGTAATGCGACTCTGTATAAGATTTGGATCTTACATAAGGGTGCACTCATCCTGCTGCGTCCATTACCTAAAACGGGGACGATACGTCTGACGCGCATGCGATTTCACCGGCACCCACACCTTTCCACCGGAACACCGTAACGCGAGCACTACTGCTTGGCGGCAGATTCCAGGTGTGGTGGCAGTACCTCTCCGGATACATATAGGAATTCTGAAATACTGGTATTCACCTAATGACGCAAGCATCACGATCCATATTTTTTTTAATATTAGTGCTATCTTCACCGTCTCTGTCTCTTCAAACCATACCGATTAGGTACATTAAAAAAAAACAGACCAGAAACCGCCCGTTTCCATAATTATCAATTGTGTTGGTCAGTTATACGTCAAATTAAACGCAAGCCTGAAAACGTATTTCCTGCCCCATAATTACAAGCAGACATGATATCCATAGTTCATCAATGTACCATAATAACACAAAACATGGTTTCCGACGGAGTTTGCTACAAATTGCATATGATTGTTTAATTGAGGTTTCATGCGTCTCTAATGTTATAACTGATGCAGATTGCGTTATTACATCGCTGAATGAAATCACTGTGGTCAAAAACGGGAGCTTAGTTAGCCTGGCCTGAAGCTAAGAGAGCCGATTTAGGGCTCGATCGATAGAAGATTTAGGGTGAGCATGAAATTTATTCTCTGGTCTTGGCTTGCCTTGTATTTCTGTGTTTGTCCATGCCATCTGAAACACAGTGAATCCTACTGCTAGGGAGTGAGTGTGTAAAGGTTTATTAATAAATAATATTGTGTCATCCTTTTAGTTCATTGCGCTAGCCAAAATATCCAAAATATTAAAAAATATTTATAGCATAATGTTCTGAGTTAATAAACATCAAATAAAAATACATCCGAATTGATCACCAGTCTTCCTGTTGGAAGAAAGCTGAAAAGACATAAAAATTAAAACCTTTATGAGAGGCGGACGGACGGAGACAATATTAAACTAACAATGTTTTCGTGAATCCATATAAGCCCTAAACAATTTAACATAATATATAATGTCATAATTAGGCTATAATGTTTTCTCTATGCAAAATAACTTTTATTAATTTGATAGCTGCTGGCACTTATCAAATATAATTACTTATAAAAACCAACCTCATTATCTAACAGAGCCATCGATCAAGATGTAAGTAATTCGATAAACACATCCGGCAAGAAGAAAACGTGTTGAACGTCAATAAATTATAATAATCCCACCAATTACTTCTACTCACGTGTATACAGCTAGTTTGGATATTTGCATAAATACCGACTACAAATATGTTGCTAGCCCACTAACTTGTTTAAATACCCAGTAAGTTGCAACAAAGAACTGATCAGACAACTTTTCAATTAAAATCAAAAGGAACAAGTTTTTTTTATATAGGTATGTTACTCTCGGTGTTACCCTGGTAAGTGGCGACCTCCGCCCATGACAATAGTAATACGACTCAGTTAAAGATTTGGATCCTACAGTGAGTCGCATTCATCCTGCTGCGTCCATTACCCGAGACGGGGATTATACGTCTCATGTACATGTGATTTTACCGGCACCCGCACTCTTCCACAGGATTACATTAATGCGATCAATACTGCTTGGCGGCAGATTCCAGGTGTGGTGGCAGTACCTCTCCGGACGAACTTGACACAAGTTATACTGCTACTTTTTGCTCCTTTAGCACTAGTGTTTATATGAGTTTGGGAATTCCATTGCCATTTGTTTATTTTCTCATAAACTCGATACAAAAGATATCGACTCGTGCGCACGGCGCTGAGCGACCGTTGTGTCCGACATTTGCGTAACTTTTATATAAGAAACCGGACTAAATGTAACACGGCCGACAGTTACGTCTACCAAGTTATAAGTAATGTGCACAGTACACTTATGAGGAAAAGCATCGTGGGCAGTTTTATTTAAAAAAACTAGCTGTTCTCCGCGATTTCGTCCGCGTGCTTTTAACAGACTCCAACAAAGGAGGTGGTTCTATGTTCCACTGTATATTTTTATATATATTCACCGATTTCTGCGCCATTTATCAACTGATTTGGTTTTTTTTTTCTATTTGTTCCCATGTAATTTTTGTCAAATCGTTCATTTGTTTTAACAACCAATCTATTGAACAGTTTGATTGTTGAAACAAATGTGTCGTCCAAGTAAACGAAATTGCGTATTTTGCTAATTTGTAAGCATTGAAGCTTTTTTTTGTAATTTCTAACCGATATTGGAGATCTAAAGGAGTAAATACTGACATAGTTTCTTCCTCCTATGAAATTCTTTAGCAAAATACCAATAATGAGATATTGTAAGAATCTCCTAACCATAGACTAGAATCAAAGGCCACTCTTAATTAATCTGTCAATTGCCTCACAATGGTAAATTATTGTATCCGGCAACTACTTAAATAGAATAAGTATGCTAGACACAGCTGAAGGTAGCATAAATTAAATGTTTCTTAATACCAGATCAGGGATACGAAGCAGGATATTGGTATAACATTTTACGAATTTTACGTATATGTAAATAAGCTAACTAATAATGTAAAGTATGCATTGAAACACATGCATTCTTCTACAGAAGGTATTTTCTAGCCATGGCGTATATATTTCTTTATCTTAAGCTCAATAGCTTATTATATCAATTATGTCGTTCTGATAAATAAACATTATCAAATCAAGAAATACCACTAAATTAGCATCTGAAGTGTCTATAAAAGCGAAAAAGTGTTTTACTAGCTGCAGCACTGGAGAAAAAAAAGGTAGTAAAAACTTTTTGCATAGTTTTAAAACCAAAACTGAGGTTTTGTCTTGTATAAAGGGAAAAAATAAATTGGAGTATTTTCTTTCACTTGTTTTCGTTCTGATCCACTTAAAGAGCCCCAGAAATAAAGAGAGAGCGGATCAGGAGATGTCTAACTACCTTATTCATATCGTATCTAGACAAAACGTCGGCATCTTTACTTTACCTTGTGGAGAGATCGCAGAACTTTACCTTATGGAGAGATATTTGATATTTTTTCCAACATAAGTGACAGGCCTGATTTTAAGTTACCTTCACCCATAACAACAGCAATACGAATAATACATACCAAGTGTGGCTGTTATATTATTATCATTGACGACACCGTGGATTAGTTGGTCGGGGCACACTTTGTGTGGTGAGCATGTAGTTTATTCTCGGGTATTGGATGTTTGTCTTGTGTTTGTCCATGCCATCTGTGACACAGGGAATCCTTGTTTAGAGGTATGAGTTAATAAACGTTTAAAAAAAAAGTGAGCTGAGAGTTGCTAGAATGCTGTGCTGGAAACATGTTAATGTGTTTGTTAAAATTAAAATTCATATAATATAACTCCGGTTTAATACTTGCGATATATTATTCTTGCTTAAAATAAGCATGATGCACTTTTCGATTGAATTATACTTTAATATAATCAGCGTTATACCTGTATATTTTATGCTGGTTTCTGAAATATAGGTCGATCTCAAACCGGTTAGCCAGGGCTTTCTGAGTTAATGCAGATACAAAGTATTATAGTTCGACTGAAGACGATGACGTATGAAGTGATTCAACATTTTCTGTTCCTATTGCCATTGTTAAGTACGGATCAAAGTAAAATGATTTTCGTAACTTTTTATTTAAGTATATTTTCGTGGGAAATAAAATTAGTTAATGTATTTACACCAATACTATTAAATATTGTAAATAAAAAATAATGAATCAAAATACTGTTTCAAGTACCAAATAAAAAAAATCTAAACTTCATAAGATACTAAGTTTAACTTGCCCTGTATTCATGCGTATTTAAATATAATTAAATATTTCACACTGTGACATTTTAATTTTTATATTTTCCTAAGACGAACTTGTTAAAAAAAATTCAGTTTGCATTTGACGTGAGGTGTTCATCCATATGGTATATTCCCAATTGCCACCACCATCTCCGCCACCACTAGTATTATGCACTTGTTAATTAACCAGAATCACTTCGTGGATTCGTTTGCGATGCCACCACGCTCTCTGTACCGAATCACACTAATACGGTATTTATGCTACCCGAGCGCACGTTCAGATATACCATACTAAAAGTGCAATTAAAATTGAGTAATAAATAACCACTAATGAAGTTAAGCCCAGACAGATTGCCTCGCCATGGCACTTAGCGAGACGCTTTGTGCGATACGGCCAGTGAGCACGCAACTGTATCGTAAACTTAAATATTTTCTATCATTAAAAAAAAATGAATTAGGTGCTGTGTGAATAAATGTCTTCTTTCTTTCTTTCCTTCTTAAAAATGCGTTTGGTTTCATAAAGTTACTTTTATTTAACTAGCGAATGAAGCGACCGAAGTTCTTTAATTTTAAAAACTCCCACATTGCTTATCTTAAATCTTTTTAAATATAAATTTAATACTATTATGGTCTTTTCTTTGCTCTCAGAATCATATTTTTAATAATTTTATTGTGATATAAATATTAGAGATATATGTTTTTGCCGAATTTATGAATATGTCAAACCTCTATGGTAGGTACTTCCAATAAATAAATATGTTATCCATACATTGCGTTTTTAATAATATTTAAATATTTCGCGGAATATATAGAAAAATGTATTTTCTACATATATTAAACAGCTGCCGTGACCTTGATACTTGATTTTCTTTTAGCAATGTTCAGTACGTGCCTCATTAAAGCCTTTCCATCAGCATACTTCAGATAAAACGCGTTCGGGATAGCATCTTTATACCATTGTGTTAGTTCAACGACTCTCGCGTAGCACGAAGGCTCATCTTCTTAATCAAGTAATCTCGAAAGCACAGAGCACGTGACATGTTGCCACTTACTAAGGTCGACACGTGATTATGATGTGTGCTCCTTTGTAAATCAGAAATAAAATTATCAAAATAATTCTTTTTTTATGTTTTGGTCGAGTTGAACACCTGAAGTTTTAGAACTTAATATGATTTTATTATTTTTAATTTTTAATACTATTATATTATATTATATTATTTAATTATTTTAAAGGTTTATAGTCATAAAAATAAAACATTTTAAAATCATAACCTGTAATATTATAGATGATAGAGCTTTTCAATTACAATAAATTGCTTAATAAATTAAAATCAATGTATATTTACTTTTTCTTAATTATTAATTTTTTCTCTCCATTCCATCTTCCATTTATCAGCTAGTCGCGAGATATGCTGCGTTAGTTAATTAACAATTTCGTATAATATTTTTTATTACTTGAGCTGGCAATTTTATATCGTGAACTGGATATTTAATACATGGCAACCCTGTCGCGCCGCGTAAATACAATATCGTGCGCTCAAGTCGAATAAAATTGAAAGTGCAGAGAAAATGCCGAGTTCGTTGTTTAGCCGATTGTGACGTAACTTGTACGCAGTACTCTATCACAGATTATAGGGCTATTTGGTCAATTGTTTGACGACTGTTAACGGCACTTAGCTCCTCATTGAGCTTTGGATCACGTAATCAAAAAGATTGATTGGTTCCCAAAGCTGAGAGTATTGTGATGTAAGAAAACGTTTATAGTATTTGAGTATACAGTCACTGTTTTGTCAACTCAACGGAGAATAGTTTGACAAATTGGATTTTTGTTTGATAAAATGTACAACGGAGTACTTTTTAAGATCCCGGTAACGTAAACATTGTAAGAAATCACTGTTTTGTTATTATTTTTACGAAAATCACCTAAAGCGATAAGTAATATCAGCGTAAGTCGTCGAAGCCACTTGCAGCCAACAGCATGTTGATTACAGTCTAAAAATAACAAGAGGTTTTAAAATAAAAAAGAAACAACTTCTATTCTTCCATCCCTTATTTCTCGCTTTTAGGAGATACATCCTACCATTTAAAAAAAGAAACATCCAAATCGATGTACAACGGGCGAAGAAAAAAGTCACAGGAAAGCAAAACATTCAAATTCGTTTACTTGGATGACAACCGCTTTTATGTATTCATCATATGATGTCTGCTATCAATCAGGTCCATCACATCATTTGCGAGCTCAAATTTCCTGCAATAAAGATTGTTCATGAAAGAATTTTGATGACACTCCCGTACTAAGTTAGTAGTCAGTTTTAGAAGCAGAGGTCCAGGGTACGATCCCCGGCTGGCACAAACTTTATTTTACGAGGAGTGATATCTTGAGTGTTTGTATTGTGTATGTGTTGGTACACATTTGCACATATGATTAGACTTACGCCATTTACTCCAAATGGTTAGGTAGAGATCCCAAGGTGGGTTATTGTTTTAAACAGGCCAGTTTGTTCTCGAGCCTTGGGTGTTTGTCTTATGTTTCAGTACTTTTCCATTTTGCGATACAGGGAATCTTAGTGCTGGATAGTTTTATCAACAAATTCAGGCGTAATATAAACAAATATAGACAATAATATTGTGGACGTAAAAACTACCATTCAGAGTATACAAACGCAAATATACATTCTACGTTTTGCTCATTACCCATTCTCATTCAATACATGGTAATTAGTAAGAACAAAGAAACTTTCACACTTGTTATGTATTTACCCACGGGTTAAACGGATTCCGGAACAGGTCAAGAATGGGTAAAATGTTATCTGGTTCCATTTATTTATTGAATTAAAACAGTTGGCACCAATTAAATTAAATAAATTAAAGACAGTATTTAAAAAACTCTGGACTAGCGTTTAGGAGAGCCCATCACTCAAATATGAAACTTCCATGAATATAAAAATATGGCATAGCACAGCCTGGAGTAGCACATGGCTACTTTTTACCCCGAAAGAGTGAAGTAATCCCGTAGGAGGGTCAACCACGGGTAACACAGCGGGGCGCAGCTAGTATGTGAATAACTATAGTGTTTGTGACACTTATTTTTTTCCTGGGTGGGGACCAAACGCATAAATAAAGCTACTACCAACTGTAAGGTAAGGTATACATATATTTTAATGATAAATTAACCAAAGATAATAAGGAAATACGTGATTATTTTGTAAACGTAAAGTATATTTTGTATAAAAACTACTTAAAATGTTTTTTATCTCTACCGCAGGGGCGTTTGCAAGGGAGAGAGAATAGACTCTAGAAATACACCACAATTTCAATCGCTCAATGTCTTATTCGAAGATGTCTATGCTCTAAAGCTACGCTAAAACTATGACCAAACAGTACTTTAGATCTGAACGAATAAATGAGTTTGAGTTTGATTTCAATGTTTGACATCTCATGGTATTTTCTTTAAACTCCATTACGCTTCTACTCTATTGTCGGAGTCAAGCCATCCTAAGGCTTCCGAAATGGCTTATTGTCTAGTTTTGCCGAGACCGACATTACGTGTCCTTCGAAATACATAAGCACTCAATTTAAAATCCACGAAACAGTCACACATCCAACCACTGACCGGGATAGATGTCTTAGAATCCTTCAAGAATGTCTATTCGAGCGCTTTATTCCATTAAATACATTATGTAGTACACAGTTTCCAAATAAAAGCACATTCATTATTTATTAATAGTTTCTGATATTATAATATAGTTTAAAATATAGCTAGTTTCTGATGTTAGTAGAGCATCAGAAACTACTAGTGTTAAGCCGGGGTGAGTTGTTAGTACTACGTATAAACCTTTCTGTTGAATCACTCTATCTATGTCTGAAAACTGCATTAAAATATGTTTTTTTTTTTTTTTTTTTTTTTTTTATGTGAAAGAGTGACGGAACGAGCTGAGGGCCCACCTGATGGTAAGTGGTGACCCTCGCCCATGACAACAGTAATACGCGCGACTCAGTATGAGATCCAAATCTTTACTGACTCGCATTCATCCTGCTGCGTCCATCACCCGAGACGGGGATGATACGTCTCATGCGCATGTGATTTCACCGGCAGCCACACCCTTCCACCGGAACACAGTAATGCAACCACTACTGCTTGGCGGCAGATTCCAGATGTGGTAGCAGTACCTCTCCGGACGAACTTGGCACAAGTTCTACTGCTACTTTTGGTTGCTCCTTTAGCACCACCCAGGGGGTACGTGTAGGGAATCATAGGGTATACACCTACGGACGCGAGCAACTGGACCCCCCCAAATGTTGCGTAGTTTAAAAGATCTAAGGGTACAAACAGCGGAAGCGACTTTGTTTTATACTATGTAAGGATAACTTGATCCAACCACTGGATTTAAAGTTAGAAAGCTATACAACTCGGCAACAAAACTCTTTTTTTATGAACTCAAACAAACAATGTAAGAATGCAACGTGCAACTATGTGTCAGCAGATGTCAATGTTCTACACGAACAACAAACATTCACGCGTCCTCCACCGCGGAGCTAGTTCGCTTGCGGATCTCTAATTAAGAAAATTAGTATGTAAATTAGCAAAAAATACAAAAGCTGTCTCGTTCAATATCTATTACGACATTTGAGTCGTAACAATAGATGATTGAAATAGCATAAAATTGATTGATAAGATAATTTAGGTTGGGAAAATTAATACGAATTACTTGATTTCGAATAATAAATGATTGAGAAGCATTGTGTGGAACAACGAAGTGGATGGGGGAAAGTGAGTGCCTAATATTCTACTGTAAATAAATAAATAAATATTCATGGAAATCTTACACAGCGTCTTCTAATCTTTTTTTTTTGTACATATCAGACAAAGCCTTTTAGGTTGTTTATTGTCAAAATTAGGTTTATTAGGTATATTTAGAAGGCATGAGCCTTCTTGTATATTTTATACACTATTTCCGTGCCTAATTAGGTGGTTGTTCATTGTTGTTAGTAACAATGAATAGGAAATAATCTGTTTGTAAACATTTTGTATCAATAAACATTTTTGTAGTTGTTTAATGATTTTATATACCTTTAAAGTATTAATAGTCAAGTAACGATACTTTTATTGCACTCGCCTAAAGATGGCCTGGTCCTCTAGTAGGTACTTAAATATGTTTTAAACCTTTAGATGAATTTTTTTATGACTAGTATTTTTTTTTTTTATGTGAATTCGTGACGGAACGAGCTGAGGTCCCACCTGATGGTAAGTGGCGACCCTCGCCCATGACAACAGTAATGCGCGCGACTCAGTATGAGATCCAAATCTTTACTGAGTCGCATTCATCCTGCTGCGTCCATCACCCGAGACGGGGATGATACGTCTCATGCGCATGTGATTTCACCGGCAACCATAACCTTCCACCGGAACACAGTAATGCAACCACTACTGCTTGGCGGCAGATTCCAGATGTGGTGGCAGTACCTCTCCGGACGAACTTGGCACAAGTTCTACTGCTACTTTTGGTTGCTCCTTTAGCACCACCCAGGGGGTACGTGTAGGGAATCAAAGGATATACACCTACGGACGCGAGCAATTGGACCCCCCAGAATAGTATGATAAAATTTTAATTATTTGACGTTAAGAAATAAAATTTGCAAACTCGGTTCACAGCTGCCATAAATATCGCGTAACCAACATACCAGGAGACAACATACAAACTTATAGGTTTCCATGTTGTCTGTAATGAGATGAAAACATTTACCAAAAAACACACCCGAATAAACTTTTTAACAGTTTATAAATAAAATTACAAATGACGTATATTATACCTAATATTTTTGCCTTTTATAAATAATCTTGCGGTACAATCTCATTCACGCTCTCTTAGATTATACCTAAGAGACTGTAAGGGCAAATTCTCAAGGTAACTTCGATTTTGATAGTACATTTATGTCCATACATCCGGGTAAGCAAAGTTTTGTAACCCGATAACTTTGCGGTGATAATTCAACGTAGTGCTGCGCTGTGCTTCTGTTGATTGACAACTATAGTGCATGTTTAGCTTTTGGTCGCGGTAGCGCAACAAAGCTCGACGCTGATTAGTCACCCTTAAAGCAAACTATCCGATGTAAACATACCAGTCAAGTGAGATTTGGGATTCGTGAGAGCGAGGGTTTCCCCACCAATTGTATTTTTAATTATATGTATAGTTATCCGCTATAATAATAATAGTTTACTGAGTCACTTAACAATAGACAAAAATATGATGCAGGATTTTCTTACTTAAATATGCATATTAAATGCTAGCAAGGCTAAGGTTTTGTATCCATGACGTAACTAAAACCTTAACTAAGTGTGATCTTGAATTTTAGGTAATAGTTGTCGTCTATAGGATGTTATATGTAATTAGCAAGGGAATAATAACTGCATACAATTCCTGATTTTAAGAAAATGTTAATCGTTTTGATAAGGAATCAATTATACTATAATATAAAGTATCGGTGTACCGATCGCAAAAGTTTAAAAAATGCTGATATAAACATTAAGTTACTTATAATAAAATAATAGTATAATAATGTTTCTATAATTCAATAGATACAGTTCTTTACAGGTTTTGCATACAGACTGCCAAACATGGTAAATGATTTCTATTAATGGTCATAAAAATGGTTCGCGATACAAATGTATGTTTTTTCTTTAGATATTTTTATTATTATCATCACCAATCGCAAATCTATTTGGATGATTACTTATTTATTTTATAGGTTACGAAGTAGTCCCATAGAAATTTCTTGCCAAAAATACAAGCGAAAAATAAGGAGAACAAGTATTGAAATAGGTTTATTTATATAGGTATATTTTTGATGTCAATCACTTGTGTTCATATAAACATGACCTAAGAAGTATTTCAAGTTTTAACAATCCGTGAACTCGACCTTCTTTTGTTCATATAAATTTACCAAGTAGTTACCGTGTGGCCTTTTTTCTCTGATCTTAACGGTTTTGTTCCAGTTTTAATTCAATTATGAATGAATGAATTAAACTAATTTAATTAATGCTGTTGATTGTAGGTTACCTTGTAGGTTAATAGGGCTGTTAATGTTTGTTTTATAATAGCTATATATCCTACTAATGGTTAAGCTAGTCAGCGAAACAATTAGGTGAATTGATGTCTTATAGTACTGTACATATGGTAAGAATAGTTATTTAGTTGACCAACAAACCTTTTAGAAAATTAGCATGGAAAATACTTGACTGGGAATTAATAGTCGAATATGTAATATATTACCTTGATGTAGTAGTTTAAGCAAATGTCTGACTTGGCTGTGAGCTCAGGGTCGCGGGTTCTTCATCGGGTTATAAACAACGTGGTTGTCGGGTATAGTTGATATCGAGACTAATTAAGCTTTAGATCATTAAATTCAATTTATTTTTAGATTCTTACTTAGACCTTAATGTATTCTTTGGATCGGTAATACCAAATTATAAGGATGACAATTTCACAAATACAAGCTAATTATAAAAAAAAATAGGTCTTCCACAATATAATACATTAAACTTTTATAGACTTTCTACAATACACTTTACTCTTTTTTACGTATAAATAAAATTGAATCCGTAATGTCAAAATAAAAGATTTTTACTAAATTCATTTAACAGTATAAACGGGCCTTATAACAAAAACACAATTTTTTTTTGTCTCTTTGTTTGTTTAAACTAATCGACCTATTTTGATGGGACTTTCACTGGCATATAGCTAACTTTATTAGAAGTAGCATTGGCTAGTCTTATTTTAAGGTCCCAAAAATATAATTGTGATATTACATGAAGTCGTGGGAATAAACTAGTTATAAATATGTTATATTATAATATAGGTATACCAAGGTTAAAGCTATTTTTCAAAAATCTTTGACGTGCTGCCTACTACTACCTCCCACGCTACATTAAACAATGAATGAAAGAGATATCATCATAAATAATTATGTTGTGAGATAAATTAATAATACCCACACGGTGATGAAATATAGTCAATCATCTTAAATATTCAATGCATTTTATAACAGATACCTCTGTTATATTGTAAAATGCATTGAATATTCAGAACTCTAAATTGATTCGGAAACAAATGATAGAATGAGGGAAAAGCTCTACGGAAAATAATCTCAAAATGTCGAAAGGAAAAAGGTGGAATGAATACTGTGAAAAGGCTGTACAAAAAAGAAAAAAATTCAAAATCTGATTTACAAAATCACATAATTGTGTGGAGAGCTGTAGTGTAAGACGTTCTGAATTCGAATTTCAACTAATTTTAAGTTTTTTTTTTTTATTGATGGCAGATAAATTTTTATAGTATTCATTCCACCTTTTTCCTTTGACAGTTTGACAGAAACTCAACGGTGCTCAACTTGTTACGAACGTTAGAAATAACCTGAGTAAACAAGTAATTTATTATTTCCCAGCTGAAACACAACGTTAAACTTCAAATCATGACATACCAATGAACAAATTAACCGTCTGTGCACATGCAGGTTGACAATGCAACTTACAAAATGATGACCGAACGAACCCAAAAGTAGCGAAAAAAAAAATCTTCAGTCCCGTTGTTTTTCACAACACGTGCGCACATAGACTCATATACCAAACATATTTTTGTCATTCTATTCTCATTCTCAAGAAGGTCTCATTTAACTAATTTGTCCCTTGACTTTGCAGTCAAGATCATGGTAATGACAATTAACAATAATGCCATGCAATTGGTTTAACCTTGTAATATGAGGATCTATATTATGGTTAGCTCGGCTACATTTATAATTAGGAGACGTAAGTAGGTTGAATCAATTAGCCTGGGATTAAAACGTAGCTATAGAAGCTGCCTCCGAAGCGAAGGATCTCGGGATATATCCCCGGCCGGGTCAAACTATAGTAAGCTTAAAATTGGTGCGATGCGTATAAAATCCCATTAAGAGAACATATCGTAGCACGAATAAACCACCAATTAGTATCTGCGGCACAGTTTTAATACTACTGCATAGTTATTCTAAAGGTTTCTTTAACCCATAGCTAGAATAAAAAGAATATGAATAAGTTTTTTTTTTCCAAAAGATGTCTAACATAGTACAAAATTAAATTTAAAATGTTCCTTTAATTTCGTATGTTATTTTAGTATTTCAGATATATAAGTCTTAAATATGGATGTGGAAGGATATAGGACAAGAGGTAGGCCAAAGAAAAGATGGATGGATTGTGTGAAAGATTATATGCGTAAGAAAGGAGTGAGTACTGAGGTGACGTCTGATAGAGAGAAATAGAAGAAAAATACATGTTGTGCCGACCGATTAGTGTGGGATAAGGGCAGGAAGATGATGAGTTCCTCCAGATATTCCAGATATTGGTAACTATATTTGATTTGAATTATAATTTTTCGTGTTAATATGTACACACTTCTAGATTTCAAACTAATGAATGTTTTATAGACGATGATATAATTTAACAGCCTCATTAAACAGCTTAATTCAGAGGTTAGTAGACATCCGGGTCAGCTTTCAAATTAATCTCTAGGCAATTTGAATCCAAGCTCAAACTGGCTTCACTTATCATAGAGCGAAAGTTGTGTACTAAGGCTTCCTTAAATCAACTTACCTTCATTGACTTTGCTTTTGAGATTATTTTACATTAGTTATTCTATGGAAAACTAATTCAGTGTAAAAAATTATATACATATAATTATATTTTTTTTACAAATTTACGCTTAAAAGGGTTATTTAAAAGTAATTATGGGCTTTTTACGGAATACGGGATCAATATAGCTATGACCTGGTTTTATTTCTATCGAGAAGTCAAGGTTGAAAATTTTAAACGATACCTACTGACAGACATTAAATTATGAAATATTTAGTTCTCGATTAGACAGCTTTAGTATTATATTGTACTATATTAAAACATCTCAGATTTGACTGTGGAATTCTCCCACCGATTTCCACCAAACATGGCTAAAAACTATCTTCTATAATACAAATAACACTCTGTGCTATCGGACCAGGACAGACATATTTTAGAGAAGATTTAAACTGATGATGAAGGTGATGATAAACCATACATACCTGTATACAGAGAGAAAAACTCAGCCGTCAAGTTGGTAATATCCTTCTTTTTAATAAGTCATGGCGTTCCTAGTACATAAAAAACCTTTTAAAAGATAGGTGCCTAACACTTAAGTCGCACACAAAACATTGTACCGTAAACAGTAAGTACCTATTAGTTGTGAAATAGATTTCGTGATCCAGATAATCGACGTCGAACGCCTTTGACCAGAATTTTGAAAAGGTTTCATTATGTAACCCATTATGTTTGAATGGTTTTTGTTCTGTGCATTTTATACCTACATTTTTAAGGAATTACGGGTTGGTGAGGTCATTTTTAAGCTAATTTATCTTCCTTTTATATCTAGAGGCGTATCATTTTGCAAGATGTTTTGATAGTTTTTGTTAAGATGACAAGCTGTTGAGTTCTTGCTTACTTAGTTTTATATAGAGAATAGTAATTGTATAATATTGCATAATGATATTATGATAGTCTAGTCTGTACTTTTCCGGTCGAACTGATAGTACTCCTATTTATACTCCTCCTCCTCACCATATTATATCCTACTAATATTATAAACGCAAAAGTTTGTAAGTATGGATATGTCACTTCAGTAGTGTGAAAAAAAAATCAAAAACACAATTGATAAAGTGAAAACTATTTCTGCTCTGTGGTTAAAAACCACTATTATGTTTTTGACAGCTGTATATCAACATATATTTATGTTTGGCATATGTAAGGCTAACCACATGGTGCAAGGATTTGGTAATAAATTTCTCCCCAAATTGGTATTTATCCACATACTTTACGTTACGTTACGTTTACGCGTATAATTTCCGGCCGTCCGGTTCCGCCTGTTTTTACCGTTAGAAAGTAAACGTACACATAAACTTTGTTGATTAGTATTTTTTACCATACATTACGGGTTCCAAGGATTATTTATAAAGTGGTTGTCGTTTAACTTATCAGTGGTTGCCAAATATGGCGATGCATACGAGCTTAGATCGATCGCTTGACAATGTGGTCTAATTCGCTGTTACGTGACGCGCGATGAATTTTAAATGAATATATGGATTATTTTATTGTGTTTAATTTTTACTGTGGTGAGTTTTTCCAAATATAATATAAGGTAATGATTTTTACTTCTTAATTGTTCTCTTTATAAAATTTGAAGCGATTTTTTTCGTAGGAGGTAAGTATGTCAATGGGATAGTATAAAAAATCAAAATATAATCTATAAACCAAATGTTCTAGTGTTGGAGCACACCATTTGGAGAAGACGATGACTTCCAAAATACAGTTTTTAACTAAATAGTTCGGAAGTCAAACGCTTCAAAATATACTTTGTCTGTCTTATTCTATAACAAAAACAGATTTAATTATTATTAAAGATCGAAGCGATTCTGCAGCATTTGATTTTGAAAGCTGTTTCATGATTTTTTATCCATCTGGTTTCTGCAATAGCTAGTTTACATATTATATTTTATCCACTTTCATTTTAATATGTAGGTACATGTTGTTATTATTTAAATTATGTTTATATATTTGCGGAAACTAGACTATTTGGAAATGTTGAAAACATGAAGTTGATTAAATAATTATATCTCTGTTGGCCGAAAATCACTAACGAAAATTGCTAAAATTTTCCAAGGACAACAAACGCCTTTTAATAGTTTACCTACTGTAGTAATAATTAGATATTATATACCTACCTATAAATACCTTTTAACTAGCAATTCTTGTATATATAGGACAGCTCCAACGATTTCGATGAAATTTTTTGTTTAGATAGGGTTTTGCTATATAAGTTTACCTGCTTTCTTCTGTTTTGTCTTTCTTCTAAAAACGTTTTTTTTACTGAAAATTGAATACAGCGCCATCTCGTAAATTTTTCTGGTACTTGATTGGTAATCTACTGTTGCTTGAAACATTTATAATTTCATATAAATGAGCAAGGCTCGGTCGCCCAGGTACTACCAACCTATACATGATGAATTTAAATTTAATTTATGAATTCTCCTGAATGAATTTAAAAGTATTAAAAAAAGCATTACTCGATAAAAAGTTATTACATACAAATATACAAAATGGTTCTAGGACGTGTGTCGCCTACATCCTTAATGACGGAAGACCAGCGTTGATTGCCAGTCAATCAACATTATGCTGAGTCAGAGTCCTTTTTGTGTCTGCTAGGTTAAGTTTTTGTATTTTTTGTATTTTTTATTCTCTTTATTTTTTTCTTGTTTTTTTTTTCTATAATTATTGTGCTGTCTAATTGTAAGCCTAGAGGCACAAATAAAATATTTTCTTTCTTTCTTTCTTTCTAATACCTAAGCGCGTCAAAACTTGCTTAGACGTTCTTTAAGATCATCTAATTTATGTAACTTAGATGATCAGTAGTTAGAATGTTATAAATACCATATGAACTGAGTGTTTCCGTGCTTCAGAGCAGACTTTAATATTGATCTATTAACATATAATATAATACCTATTCCCTAAAATCAAAAGCGAAATCATCCAGTCCGTGGAGAATTATTAAATTGACTCTTCTAAACATGTTCTTTCAAACATTTACTATATTTGGTCAGGTTAATAACCATCAATCATCAAACAAAGAACCTAACACCGTAACCTATGAATGACAAGATTTCAACTGTGTTTTATTTTATGACAGAAAGCCAAATTGTTCTGACATTCACAGTTTGATTGCCATAAAAAAGCAAACAAAAGGTGACGATTACATAAAAAAATCTACCGGTTTTGCATTTTTTTTCAGTCAGGTAGGTAAAAGGTTGTTACCTTGTTTTCGATAGTGTAATGGCTTGAGATGTCTTTAGAGTACAGGTTTGGCTCCCGTATAAAAAAGATGAATAGGTACCTTAAATAGTCTTTTCATAACGGATACCTATTACTCTCATAGTATACTTAACCCTTAGCATTATAAACCTAAGCAAAAGTAGGTAGTAGTAGAACTGATGCCTAGCACATTTTATATTGGCTGGACTATACGCGGGCTTCATAAAATTTCTTTCGGAGAAGTAAACCTATTTATCTGCCGCTAAGCAGTACTCCACTCACATTGTTCTGGTCGAAAGGTTAACGTTTCGACCAGAAAAGAGTGGCAGACTGTATCTTCTCAAACTAAGGTATGAGAGAGCCTAAGTCGTATTGCTGTTTTATTTGGGGGCTAAGAACCTACAAGCAGTTCTTTACAGATCATCTAAGCTAAGTAGCTCTCGGCCCAGTCAGATGTTGGATGGGTAACCGATTAGTGGCATTTGAACAGAGCGCTTTCCGTAACTATACTAATCGATACACCATGTCGCAAGAAGTACGCAGAGCCCCATTAGAGTGAAGACAATTTTATTGTTCTCTCACAGATCCCATGTATCATTCGTTCACATTTCGCAGAACTAATATCATGCAAACGAGCTACCATTAAATAATCCTGGTTCATTTCAACATAGTCATAATTTATTATTATAGATACTGTTGTATTTTTTCATGACACAAGTAATGACTTGTTGCTGAGATTACATCCGTTCTTTTGATACCCAACTGCTGGTGCCTATACTTAAATCATTATTAGCGAATAGAAAAAGTGGGTTTTTAATTTTGTTGTAAATGTAATTTATAAGGCAAAAGTTACAAAATAGCTCACATTATTATAAAATTCCGCAAGTTTGGGGTCCAAGTTGCTCGCAACCATAGTGTATCTTGAGATACATATCCCCAGGCTGGTGCGAAAAGTGCAACCAAAAGTACAGTGGAACTTCGCCAAGCCTGTCCAAAAAAGTACTGCCATCACACTTAGTAACCCGCCTCCAAGCAGTGGTGCACTCACATTCTTGTATTTCGGTGGAAGAGAACTGGTGGTACCGATGGACAGGCGTATAAGATATCGTATCGCCGTCTCAGAGAGACGGGTGCAACGCGATGTGACTTGGGTCTTCTCATACTTCGGTAAGGGAGGACTGGAGTCGTTTTGCTATTGTTTATGGGCGGCAGTAACTCGTCACCGTCCCGTCACTAGTAATTATTAAAAAAAAATAGTTTACTAATAATTATAAACGGAAGAATTCAGTTATTTTAAACGTTTTGATAGTTTGCTAAGTGTCTGTGACTTAGTTGGTAGTAGCCCTGCCCGGGATTCATTCCCGGCCGGGGCACACTTTGTGTGGTGAGCATGAAGTTTGTTTTCGGGTCTTGGATGATTTTATTGTCGACACAGGGAATCCTAGTGCAGAGGTATGAGTGTGTAAACGTAAATAAACGTAAAAATAAACGCTATAAGCGATAAGGCCGACCATTACCTACTGCTTATTTGATATATTAAAATGTATTATAACTCTGCTTGAGCATTTAAATATTTATTGAATTATAAAGTTATTTACTCAGTTGCCATTTCGTTTTTATCACATAATTTTCGGCCGTTGATTCCAAAGATCCGGTTCAAAAATTTAAGATTATGTTCTGGTTTTAAATGTTACATTAGATAATAATTCTTGACAACTGGTTCGTGTGACTGTGGGATCACATTTTTCATTTGTCAATATTATCAACTACGACTTTATTAAAAATTTGAATTTTAGTAAGTTGAGGAGTACATTATAAAAATAATAGCATGTACGTAAGATAATCTAACCCTATAAAAGAGATTTCTTCCAGCAAACCTCCGACCAAAGTAAAAATATGTCATAAATAAAATTATTTAGCACAAAACTTGATTTTCTTTTTAAACTGAACAAAGTCCGGTTCAATTACAATATAATTTATTCTATTACGTTAAAATTGGACGTTCTAGTTAGTAAAGTTAAGTAGGTACTTGCGCAATACGTGGGTGTCTTTAATACTCGTTAGCATCGTATAATTTAAAATTTGCCTTTGGGATTAAATTGATTAACAAACATACTTAATTTTGTAAGATGTTATACTCGATTGACTTCAATCGGATTAAATATGAAGCTGCTATAACCACGACTATACGAGATCTAGGGAAATTCAAAATATTTTCATCTAGCTATGTAGATTTATCAGGTTGTTTGCATGAGATCGCGTCTTTACTATTTTAATACTAATTAATATTATAAATGCGTGTATGAGTTTAACTTTCACGCCTTAACTCAACCAATCTAGAATAGCCGGGACTGATATCTCAACGTGCCCCTCGAAGCACAGAAGTGCTGTTCCAATGCCACTATACAGTCACACATCCAAGTCAATTGCTTAGTTTGTTTTCTTATTACTTTTCTTCGCCCGTTGTATACTGATTTAGATGTTTCTTTTCAAAATGGTTGGAAGTACCCCCTAAGGGCGAGAGATAAGGAATGAACGTCTAGAAGTCGATTTATTTCGATATTTAAATCAGTAACTTGTTAAATGCAATAAAAATGCAGTCGCGGTTGTAGCTTGATACAGTATGTGGAATGTATACCACGTTGCGCAACCTGAACTTATTGCAGCGACGCGCGTTGAAGTCTTCCGAACAGGATTTTTGGTGCGCAAGCGCTCGATTCCAAATATGGTAAAATTGAAATTGATTGTGGAAACATTTCAGTTATTAATTACTTAATTATATAATATGGGTAGTTGTATTATTTAATAAATCTTGACTATCAGAGAAAAATTATATTTAAGTACATACTTTCATCACTTGCTGAAAGTGCTGTACAATAATTTTCACATTTTCGTAAATATCTTACCTAATTTACATTTTAATTAACCATAGTCAAAATTACATGTAGGTACATTTAATATGCTTTTATTAAATGTATTCTGAGAATTCATCAAAAAACGCGTCTATAAATTGGCAAAGTATTCAATGCTTTGTTTTTATGATTCTACGGACAATGCTTGTATGCCTATTGTTACATATAAAAAGTGAATTATCCATAATTGTACGTAAGCAATTCTCACGTAAACTGTTAAAAGATTTGCAATTTTTAAATGTCATTGTAACGACGCGAAAGAAAACGAAACTCAACCGGTATCATTAGATCTGCACGCTATCTGAGATTAGAGTACTGAGTTGATAATTATTAACTTTAAACATAAGTAAATTAGGTCTACATTTTCCCTCATATATTTAAATAATTTTCAAATAAACATACATAACACATGTTACTTAGGCAAAAAAAGTTATTTTCACTCACCGTAAGAGAAACGACGTAAGATAAATACCGCAGAAATTTCCTTAAAATTATCCTTTATTTATCAAAACGGCAACACCGATTTCACGACTCACTTTCTCGGAAGACGGATTCGGAATTCAAAACGCGGTTCGATTTTAAAACTCCGTCTATTTCGTTCGGGAACGAGCGGGTGGCTGCGTTCCGTTCGGAATGGCGACTGCGAAGTTTGCGCGCAAAGAGGTTCTTTCCCCCGCGCATCGGTCAACGGTGGCTGACAACTGAATCCCAACAGAATATCTCGATTCACATTCGATACATTGCTTTCTCCACATAAGCAAGCGTTTAAAATATAGTACTGAACTAGCAATGTGTGTGCTAAAAATTCTGCTTCACAGTTTTACAATCTAAGATTATAATAACCGATTGATCACCTATTAATTTCTGGGAATTATAGCATTAATATTTACATAATGTATCAGGTTGTTATAGTAATTGACACTGGCGGCAATATATCAATATATGAAAAGAGATAGTAGATTTTTTTGGTAAACACCAGGCACGCAATATTTTGATGGGTGTCCTCAATATTTGACTAGACGGTAATTCAACAAATATTTTATATGTGTTGCCATCTTCTTATATTGCATTACTTTACTGTTTAAAATAGACTTTAGCTGGATGATTCGAACTACTTCATCAATAATTTTGATATGTTAACGAAAGGTCAAACTTTTAGAACTTTTGGATCTTTTGGAACTTTTAGATGCCGATTGCCGGCTGCATTAGTCAAAAACTAACGTCGAAAGCCCTAAGCGGCTTGAAAACATCGATTCCAAAGTCGGCCACGTATTCACACAAAAGAAGACGAAGACTAAGTCATATAATTTTGGAAGTACATTGCGTTTGTTAACAGACTAAGCCCTATTTCTGCTCCGCATTATTTCAACACACATAGTATCTGACCTTGTGTGTCTGTCTCTATTACACAATCTAACCGATCCTATTCTAATATCAGCCGAAATTAGCCAAACGCGATCAAATGTTGCCTTTGCGCAATATCTTGTGGAATAGCAAACTTGACGTTACCATGACAGTAGCATTTTTATGAGAACGATCATAAACCTCAATAATAAGACTCAGGTTCTCGAGAGAAGATAAGTCAAGAGAAGATTCACATCTCATCGTACAGCACTAAGCCAGGAATAATTTTAACTGCACCCATGCGCTTTCACCAGAACAAAGTACCACTGCTTGGCAGCAGATTACCAGGTGTAGCGGTCAGATGAAATTGGCACAATTTCTAAGACTACTTTTGGTAATAGACTCAAGAGTGGTCTTTGGTAAGAGACCCACGGAGGCGAGCAATATGTACCCTCAAATTTTAATTATGTAAATTATATTTGAATAACATTGTTTTAAATCTATACGACCAAAACAAAACGACGTAGGAGGTTTTATTTTTCCTTGAGAGCCCAAATTGGTATAATTGCAATGTAATCGAGTCTGCCCAGTGTCAGTCAAAACAAAGGTGATCCGCTGGGAAATAATGAAAGTCGCGAAGGTTCTACCACAGAATAAATATTATGTAGATACCTTCACTTCAATGATAGGTAGTTACATTATATTGATATTGATGCTGAGGAAATATTTTCTATGATATCAACATTCTCGTGCGTCAAAGGAGCAAATCTTTTTTTAACGCATCAGAGCTGTAAGAAGAAGGAAACGTAAAATTTTTTAATGAAGAGTGTCGACAGTAGGAACATTAGAGGCTGATATGGGTTTCAATACATCAAATAGTTTACTTGGTACTACTTTGCTCATGTGAGCTTTTTTTTTTTATAAAATATGTAGGCCAAGGCTGCACCATTGTCTATTAGTACAGTTTGCAAGTAAGTTCCATTTAAGCATAAAGTTTATTAAATTATGCTTCACACATTGGCCCAGCAAATTGATTTTTGTGTTACCAATCCACCTTGAATTCTGGATCCTTTCTAAATACATTTTGCATAAATTGTACGTAATACGTGAGAAAAATATAATCTACAATCTTTTTGACAGATAAACGAATTGAAACCGGATGTTACTCAATATTTTTAAGGTATTTTTTATGTGAAATAGTGAATTAACTGACGGACCACCTGATGAAATGGGTCATTGTCACTGTCGTCCATGGCTGTTTACTATACCAGAGGCAATACTGATACACAGCTGGTTTCATCAATACATCAAGTATTTTGGCGTTCCATGTTACTTACGAGACTGCTTTTGGGGTGCCATGTTGCTTGTGTTCCGTACGTGAATATCTAAGAGTGTCCCCCTGTGATGCGAAAGCAACCCAAAGTAGCTCTAGAACCAGTGCCAGATTCATCCCGGTGAGTGTGTTGGAGCCGGTGAAATTACAGGCGCATGAGACGTTACGTCTCCGTCCTTTGTGATGTTAAGTGCAACCGTGTAAGCGGTAAGTGGTAATATGGCCCGTACGTTAAAATAAGTTAGTTCATCAAGTTATTTAATATTGATCGGGATGAGTAAAGTTATAGGTATTTCATCTAGATTACAGTTCAAGATGTAACCAGCTAGATTAAAGTTCTAGGTGTAACATAAAAAGAGCAAAGTTCAACATCCCAATCGATATTGAATAACCGGTCATGTCATGTTACCCTTGATAAAACAACTATTGTTCATTCATTCAATTTATGAATGAATGAATGAATGAGTTTATGAATTATTTTGTAAATGTGTCGGACCAAATGACCACTGAAAATCAGCACGTGTTACGCTTAAGGAATGAAATATCCTATTTTCAAATCAAATATATCTTCACGGCAAAATAAATAGAAAATAAATAGTTAAAAAAAAAAAAAAATCTAGAATTACGGAAATTGAACAAAAAGTAGTATTATGGATCTCCTTCGAGCCGAATTTGAACCAGCGACCTATGGATAACAACAGATGTCCTCTACAGTCCACCGCTCTACCAACTGAGCTATCGAAGGTATGAAACCTGCTTTAAACTAAGTGGTTCTTATTAACAATACTATATTACATATCATAAAACAAAATCCCCCACCCCGTCTGCCTGAATGAACGCGATAAACTCAAAAGTTACCGAACAGATTTTCGTACGGTTTTCACGTATGGACGGAGCAATTAATAAGGAATTGTATAATTATTTAAGGTTTTGTGTAAATTGGCTACTAAACGTATAAAACGATTGTAGTATCTATAATAAAATAATGTGTTTAATTATTTATTATTATTTATTTACCTTCCACCGCATTGAAAAAGTCTGCCAATGCTTTGGCAGAGACTTTGCGAATAATTTGGCTAGTATTTTCTTTAGGCCAGACCATAATTCAAACCAATGATATGTTAAAAATATTTTATATTATGTATGATTTGCCAAAAAAATCGCCCCCGGGTGGGCTCGAACCACCAACCTTTCGGTTAACAGCCGAACGCGCTAGCCAATTGCGCCACGGAGGCAGATATAAGTCGCATCGAAAATAACGATAACATTACTTTGACCTACATACTTATATAAAATAGATAAGGAACGTCTCTCAAACAATGTACCTACATAATATACATCCATGCATAAATATACGTCTTTTCGTATATCTATGCGTCATGGTCCTAAAGGGGATCATGACGCATGAAACTGCGTCGAAATTTCGAAAGTCAACATAACATAACCATGATAGTTTTAAAATTTCGAGAAACGAGAACGTCCCTTGGATACCTTGGAAACAAACATGTTTGTTCTGTCTGCATCTTAATATGTTTTATATGTATGTATTTACGAAGAAAAAACTATATAAGTTTTCTTCCAATTATCTAGTACAGGCTATGCTTATTTTAATTTTAATGACGAAATTCCACCATGGATGTATTTTCATAATGCAAACAGCAGGGGTCGAACCGCGCCCCAATTGTAACAAGTTGCGTACTTCAATGGTAATCGAAAGGGCATAGAGCGGCCACGAGCTGAACTAATGGGTCGCCATATCACGAGCGGTCTACATCCACTCGCCTTGAGCTTTCGTCAACAATTACAAAAGCCTTTGTTCGAAAAAAAACATATTTGACTGTTTATTACCAACCGACTTCCAAAAGTTTTCAATGCAGATCAAAATTTTATGTATTCGTTATATACGTCAGAACTCTGTTATTTATCAACTCGAACCCACAACTACAGCGCAAAATGTAGAGCTAATAATCTCTCAGCAAAATAAATGCAAAACTATTTCTCTCCGGCGGGGAATCGAACCCCGGTCTCCCGCGTGACAGGCGGGGATACTTACCACTATACTACCGAAGATGATACACCGCAGTTAAAAATTATAGTATTTATCAGCAACTTATGTTATCAGATAGTTTAATATTACTATTGGAAAGGTATTTTGATTTATCGGTTGTACTATTGATTCATACATAAAACTATTATTTCGTGATCAGTGATATTTTCAAAGTTTAACAAGATCCCATTCAATCATTTTATTTATGTATACATTTCACCGCCCATTCTTAATTTCACCGTAAGCATTTATACGATAGAACCACAAACGGACATTGGCAGAATTGAGGCACTTAAAAATAGCCGTAAAAAATTAAGAACTTAAGTCACCAAGCTCACAAAGATACTTATACCCAAAATGTTCCGCAAACATTTAAAATTAATAATCTATAACAAGGCCTTCATTAATCATTATCACCCTTAAAATGCCTGCTTATTTTGGCCTTAACCTTTAGCCGTATTCGAACTAGGCCAAATCTAAGCAATTTATCTGAAATCTAGTACTTTATGTACCGCTCACTTCCTGATTGGCATCCGTTGTAAGACAGACATGGAGATATAGATACAATATTATATTAACGTAAATAATAATACGATTTATTTCTCTCACATGGTTAACAAACTTAATACTAAGATGTACTTGTTTCTATTTCAGTTAATTTTGTAACCACATTTGTGAGAGACTGGTGCCAGAGATAGGATACCTGTAGTACTGGTCACGTAAATAAAGACTTGATCGTTAATCAACTACCACGTAGATTACTTAGACCACGTATGGATGGTTCGGGATATAAGGTAACATAGCCGCCCAGCGTAACTTGGTTTTTTGTTTTTGGAGTTTTGTTTTAAGTATTTTTATACTGTACCAAGGGGACAAGTTGCTCGCGTCCGTAAGAGAATATTAGATTTTGAGGATAGGTACTTACGCGAGCAACATGTTCTCCAAATGACAAGGACAATGATGGAAAAAAAAATAGAACAATTAGACTTTTCTCATAGCTTAGTAGTTGTAGCTCTGCCTTCTGTGACGAACATAGATGTTTGTTCTGTTTCTTGGTGATACATGTATATGTATTAAAATATGTATTTACAACAAACATATTATATAATATAAATCATATTATATTATTGTGGGTTATTAATCTGGTTCCCATCTCTTTTAAATAGCTTTGCTTAGTTATGTGAAATGCCTATGAATATTTATTTAATTATGTACAAATTGGCACAATCTTAACTAATTCCAATTTTGGGTGGGGGTGACTAGGCCTGCACTGACGTCCCACATCGGGATGTTTTGTCCCGCTTTGGGGTATTTTGTCCCGCATCGGGGTGTTTTGTCCCGCATCGGGATGTTTTGTCCCGCATTAGTGTTTTGTCCCACATCGGGGTCTTTTGTCCCGCATCGGGATGTTTTGTCCCGCATTAGGGTGTTTTGTCCCGCATCGGGGTGTTTTGTCCCGTATCGGGGTGTTGCACAATTGGCACAATATCAAACACCTTTTTTGAGGGAAGTTTACTGATTCCGTTTCACCTAAATTTGTGTATTACGGATGAATTAGGAAGTATGTATTAGGACTTTTTGCGAAATACAGCATTTTATGAGGTAACTTGATCATTTATGGCACAGTATGAAATGTACAATAATTCGTGGGTAAATAGGTAGGTGAAAATAATTGATAATCTATTTCTGTGAATTATGTTCTTTTTGTAGCCAGTATTTTCGCAAGAAGAATAGTACGTGCCAGTATGATTTACCTTTATGATCTGTTTTTTTTTTTCTTGGGTAAGAAAATCACACTAATGTTATACAGGTGAAATTTTGTATGTCTCTCTGAGTGCGTATGTTTTTTACTCCTTCACGATACATATCTTACACCGCGCGGAGCTATTATTTTAGGAATTGGAAGGAGTCTGTCTTGGCATGACGCGATATGATACTGTCATCACATCTGCCGTGACAGCCAAATTTTCTTGTTTGTTCTAACAAGCATTACACAGGGTATTTCAAAAAAAAATCCGTTTATGTTCAAACTCGAAACGGGACTTAGAGATCGAGATATTTTAGAATTACTGACTTTTTCCAAAACAGTACCTAATTAAGAAAATTATATTCATTTAGAAGTTTGATTGGCGTCACAGCCAAGTTAGCTGCCTTTTGCGCTGTAGGTCGTGACTTCGATTCCCACGCAGCACATATATCTAGTTATGAGATGAACAACATGATTCTTCTGTGGCAATCCATCCGTCAATCAATATCGGCAATCCGGTTCCCATAGTACAAGCAATGCTTAGTTTGGGAATAGATAGCACCATGCAAAAATTGAAAGTTGTAAATAAAACATTAATCACTCAATAAAACGAATAAACATAATTAAAACATAATATGCAAAGATTATTTTAAAAGTTTATATTATTTTGGTGCTTGCAATCACGAGAGTCGAGATTTTTATGATGAGGTTAGATTAATTGCCGATTCACCAAATCCTAAAGTAAGTATACAAAAACTTTTTCACTGAGAGTAATAAGATCCGTAGAGAGCGGTGTAAGGACACGCATCCTCAACTAACTGATTTTAATGTGCAAACCAACTGTGCGATAGCCACATTTAGCCTATTCATCAGTTTAAAATATTAACTACATCTTGCCGTATCTGACAATAATAATTCAACGACAAATTCAATTATTGGTAACATTCGGTGTGGGAGTCCAAATCGCACAGTTGGTTTTTATACTAAAAACAGTCAGCAGTCAGTCAAGCATGTACAGCGTTCTCTACAGATCTTACTACTGTCATCGGTAAAGTTTTTGTATTCTTACTTTAGGATTACATAGGAAAATAAATCAAACCTTATCGTTTTCCGTGATTGCTAGCTAGCTCTTCTAACTTTTAAAATATCTCTGCAAAATTATGTATTTATTTATGTCTCGATACATATAACGAGAGTGTGGAGGCCCAGGGGCACAGACGCCGACTTTCAATCTGAAGGTCGCTGGTTCAAACCCACAAGTGCACCGATGAGTGTTTTCAATTGAAAAATTTATGTGCGCGAAACCACGTTCTCGAAACGGTGACGGAAAACATCGTGAGGAAACCAGCTTGTCTTAGAACCAAAAATTCGAAGACATGTGACATCTACCAATCCGGATTGGGCTCCCGTGGTAGATCAGAGCCCATTCACTCTCAATTATCGAGAGTAAGCCGGTGTCCCTGCAGTGGGAACATTAGAGGCTGGTACGGACATATAACGTGTTCAAATTTGCTTATGGTAATCATCAGTATAATCGCTTTACGAACTTAACAATTACTCTGGTACGTCCATAAAAAAGTCAAGTATCATCTTAATAATAGGGTCAATGACATAAAAACTCCATTAAGAAAACCAGAAAGGTCAATATTATTTCCACTCGGTAAATCTCAATAAAAAAGTGTTTTCATACCTATATCGCAGGAGCATAATGGTTAAAGCGTAGCCAGTGGTTCTACAGATCGATAAGGTAATGCTACATTGATTGCGGTCATCACTTGGATGGCTGACCAGTGAACAGATGACATTTGATTTTTACGCAACTGATTTGACTGGACTATGACACGGGTCACATGATGTTAATTAGTTACCGTCTCCCACAAACAACTGTCACTGACCGCGCTCATCTTTTGAACCTCGTCTAGTTTACGTGCCTTTTTCACCGCTGGTTATGGGATCGTAACCCACTCAGGACAAACATTTTAACGTAAATATATATTAACAAATAATAACCATATACATAATGTATCAATTATCTAGTTCTTATATAATATATTATGTTTCACAGCTTCATTCTTTGCGATTTTACGTTTTTACATATTGTAGGTGCGTTTCCAAGCACTAGCCTTACACACGGTATTTTTATTTAATTTTTGTCACAACTTCCGGTGCAAACGGAAGTCGGACAAAAAGTCACTTTTTTTTTTTTTTTTTTTTTTACTTCCGTCCACCTTTTCTTTATGGCTGCACCGGCGAATATCTCTCATTCTGTGTTTCCGTGTCAAAGCCTTCGCACGTCTCAAGCAAAGTGAAGTGTAATAATTTTAAAAATGGGTGGAAAACGGAAGAACTTGGAGCAAAATGAGAATAAGAAGAAAAATTATAATAGGAAACTGGAGGAGAAATTGGCAAAACCATGCCGTCGTGTTATCGTTTCTTCATCTGAAGACGATTCCTTATGTAAGTATTAAGAAAAATTGTATTTAATTATCGGTTGAATGTGATGCGCACTTCTAAATCTGAGTCGTTGCTGTCACCTAAATATTCTCCGATTAAAATTGTTCTTGTAATGCGAGCTTCCATACCTGGGTCGTCTCTGTTACTTATATGAACATGTAATACCTATCAGTGATGCGAGTACCCAATAAAACTGGGGTTATCTCTTTCACGTCATTTTCTGTTTATAAGAAATAATTAAAAGCCTTGCTGAAAAAAAAAAAAAAAAAAAATCCACAAGGAAATTGCAGCAAGATGCCAGGAAATATTATCTAAAGGGCTGTCTAAAGAAAATCGTGAAAAGATTTGTCAGGAATATTTGGCACCAGCTAATTGTGATCTCTTGGTTGTTCCTACCCTCAACCCGGAGGCCAAAGCGGCATTTACTGAATTTATTATTATATAAAACGAGATCAAATTCTATTCCTGAAGCAACAACAGTTAGGGGCTGCAATCGCAGCTAGCACGAGCGACCAAATTATTAATTGCTAAAGAAACCACGGAAAAGGTACTAAAGCCCCTTAGCGACGCCTGCCGTTTGCTTTGTAACTCGCATTTTCAGGACACTAACACCAGAAGGAACTTCGTATTGTCAGCGGTGAAACCGGAGCTAAAGGATACGCTAATCAATACTGACAGAAACCAGTTTTTGTTCGGTGAAAACCTAAGTGAACAAATTAAATCTGCTAAAATTATACAAAAGTCTGTAGAAGGGTTAAAAATGACTCAAAAACACCCGATGCTTGATAAAAATAAATTTATTAAAAATAAAAATAATAATAATCTGACGCACAAGAATAATTTAAACTATCGGGCTCCGTACCGCAAGCCCCCGCCAGGAAGAGTGGACGCAGGAAGGCCACAGCCAGCAGCGCAGCGTTGGACCAGGAGCCGCCAGGCGAACCAGGACCGGGACCGAGAGCGCTCACCACCGCCACGCAGGAGTCCGCCCCCGCGGAGAGGCCGCAAGTAGACGCTGAACATGAGGTACAGTACGCCGGGCGTCTCCGACATTTCACCAATAAATGGTTAGAAGTTACGACTGATCAAATTATTGTCTTGTGGACAAAAGGTTACTCAATCCCATTTACATCCACGCCATTTCGTAATAATAATCCGACTGCTCGTGTTCGATCCAGGGCAGACGATATTAATTTTACAAAATCAATTGATTTGCTGTTAAGAATCGGTGTAATATCTAGATGTGATCACGAAGATGGGGAATTCTTGTCTAGTATATTTTTGGTATCAAAACCTAACGGTGATAAAAGGTTCATCCTTAATTTAAGATCATTAAATAAGTTGGTTAAAACGACTCATTTTAAAATGGAAGACTATCGCACCGCTTCTAAACTTATTACTAAGAAGTGTTACATGGCAACGATAGATTTAAAGGCTTTTTTATATAGTCCCTATCGTTGCAAGCCAACGAAAATATTTGCGCTTTGATTACGACTGTCTCTATGAGTTTAATTGTCTCCCATTTGGGTTATGTACCGCTCCTTTTGTATTTAGCAAAATACTAAAACCTGTTATGAGATATTTAAGATCACTTGGCATAATAACTGTACAATACCTGGACGATATTTTGTTTATAGCAGATTCAAATGAAGAATGTACCCACAATATCAATTTAGCAAAATTAATCAAAATTACTAAAAAACTTAGGCTTTATTTTGAATTATGAAAAAAGTCATTTGACTCCATCACAGCAATGCCGCTTCCTAGGATTTATATTTGACTCTAATAAAATGACCCTAACATTACCAGAATTAAAGAATTATAAAATCGAAGACAATTTAATAAAATTTTCGAAATTACTTAAATGCAAATTAAGAGATTTTGCTCGTTTGATTGGCCTTTTGGTATCCGCTTATCCAGCCATACAATATTCTTGGATGTACACAAAATTGTTGGAACGTCATAAATACTTGTCATTGTTAAATAACTCTAATTATGAGCACGTAATTAGTTTACCTTACGATATCAAAAGAGATATAAGATGGTGGATCAAGATAATTGATTCAGGTTATTGTCCTTTTAGATTCAACCGATTCATGATCGAAATATTTTCCGACGCCTTCAACTCAGGTTGGGGTGCCTACTGTTGTGATAAGCAAAAATCGTACGGGTATTGGAAAGACAATGAAAAATATTTACACATAAATGAACTCGAGTTAAAAACGGCTTATTTCGCTCTCAAATTATTTGCCAGGGACTATAGCAATTGTGAAATTTTGCTAGACAATATGACGGCAATTTCTTGTATCAATAGAATGGGAAGTGTACAATACCCCCATTTGAATAACATAACTAGAGACATATGGAAATGGTGCGAGGATCGTAAAATTGTAATATTTGCATCTTACATAAATACAAAAGAAAATGTCGAAGCAGATTTATTGTCACGTAAGAGGTTTAATGACACCAAATGGGAATTGGGAAATTATGCGTATAAAGAAATTAAAGATATTTTAAAGAAAGATAAGATAAGATTAAAGTTGGGTATTCCAAAAGTTGATTTATTTGCCAGTCGTTCAAATACCAAATATTTTGTTTATGGGAAAGCGACCCAGACGCATGGACCGTTGATGCATTTACCATTTCTTGAGCAAATATACAATTTTACGTATTTCCGCCATTTTCTATGGTTCTAAAAATGTTACAAAAGATTATATCCGACAGAGCCGAAGGCATTGTAGTCGTGCCACACTGGCGATCACAGCTATGGTTCCCTATATTTATGAAGCTTGTAAGTTTTCCAGTATTATATTTCGATCCTGATCCTAATTTACTTAAATCGCCTTTCAGATCTGTCACCAACCTGCATCTGTCACTAACATTAGTTGCCGCGAGACTCTACATATCTCTACAATGCTTGTCGCCGAGAACGATAGAAATAATACTATCCTCATTGGCAGAAAATACCTATAAGCAATATGACGGTTGTATAAAAGCCTGGGTGATTTACTGTAAAAATCATAAGTATAGCCATTTAGATACAAGTGTACCTATTGTGTTAGAATTTTTAACAGAGGTATTTGACAAGGGTGCTAAGTATAATACAGTAAACGCTTATAAATCAGCCTTATCGGTTATATTAGGAATTGATATTGTTAAAGACTATAGAATTAGGCGATTTATGAAAGGAATATTTAGGTTGAGGCCGTGGGATCCTTCAATCGTATTGGACTTTTTAGCACAAAAGTGGCCCCATAATAATCTTAAATTAGATCTTATCCAAAAAGACTCCCACCCTGTTAGCTCTAGTAACAGTTCATCGCGTGCAGACATTTTCGCTCATAAAATTAAGTAATATTATTGTGTTTAGAAAGAGAAATATCAATTAAAATTACGGATCACATAAAAACCTCCGGACCAAATTCATCTGGGCCCATATTAAAAATACCCTTTTTTATCAAAAAACCTGAAATTTGCCCAGCTACTAGTTTGGTTTCCTACATAAATAAAACTAGTTTATTGCGTTCGCCTAACAATGCTTACGTAATAGGTGTGTGAATATGACTCCGCCCCTTTTTGTCAAAATAAAACACATTTGTTCGCTTACAAAATTAAAAAAAAAATTATTGAAAGTATGCTCCATCTGCAGCTACAACCTTCGCCCATCGTTCAGGTAGTTTTCGTATTCCTTGCTGGAAGAAGTCCTGGTCTTTTGAGCTTATCCAGTTGTCAATCCAAATTTTGATACTTTCACATGAAGTAAACTTTTCTCCAGTAAGGTCTGTCTGCATCGTCCGGAATAGGTGGTAATCCGAAGGAGCTATGTCTGGTGAATATGGCGGGTGGGGTAACACTTCCCAGTCCTGTCCCTCTAAATATCTTTTTACGACTTCTGCGGTATGCGGTTTGGCATTGTCATGCTGAAGAACTAATTTGTTATGTCTATTCACCCATTCTGGTCGTTTTTCTTCTATGGCTCGCTTCAAACGCATTAGTTGTCGTCGGTAAACTTCTCCATTAATAGTTTCAGAGGGTTTGAGCAACTCATAATATACAATACCTTTCTGATCCCACCAAATACAGAGCATGACCTTGGCACAGTGAATATTTATTTTTGGCTGTGATGGGCCTGGTTCGCCTGGTTTCACCCAAGCTTTTTTGCGTTTAGGATTTTCGTAGTGTATCCATTTTTCGTCTCCTGTGACTATCCGATGCAAAAATCCTTTTCTTTGCTGTCTTTGAAGCAGCATTTCACAAATGGTTTTCCGACGTTCCATGTCTCTTTCTTTTAAATCATGTGGAACCCAGTCACCGGCTTTTTGAATCATTCCCATCATTTGTAAACGCTTTGCAACAGTTGAACGATCAACATTTAATGCTGCAGCTAATTCTGATTGAGTTTGGCAAGAATCTTCCGCCAATAATGCTTCCAATTCAGCATCTTCAAATTTTTTTGGTGGTTTTCCATGTTCTTTATCCTCAGTACTAAAATCGTTATTTTGAAATCGTCGAAACCATTCCTTGCAAGTTGTATTAGACGGAGCATGCTCACCATAAATCTCCACAAGCAAACGATAAGTTTCCGCTGCAGTTTTCTTCGCAATAAAATAATGTAATAACACTTCCCGCAAATGACGTTTATTTGGAATAAAAACCGACATTTTCGAAAAGGTGAAAACAATTGTTGCTTACACTTCAACCAAATATCATAAAATGCGTTAGATAGCTGACATTCAGTACTATCGAATACAAGTATGGTCATTTATTAGTACACGTAAACAATACTAAAAACGACATCTGTTGAGAAAGGGCGGAGTCATATTCACACACCCAATATTTATAAGCTACCGCAAGCCATATTCAAAGATGTCAGCTCAACGCCTCAGCCACTGGATCAAAGACACACTCAGTAGTAGTGGTATTGATACCAGTAAATTTAGTGCTCATAGTAGTAGACACGCTTCGACCTCTAAAGCTAACAGGTTGGGAGTTAGTCTCGATATGATTAGAAAAACTGCAGGTTGGTCCCAAAACTCACATGTTTTTGCCAGATTTTATAATAGAGAAATAAATAATGATTCTAATGATTTTGCAAGGTCGATTCTAGTTAATTCTCATAATAAGCATTAAAATTATAATAATATCTAATGAATTTTACTTTATGTGATTTCCGTTTTATGCTAGATTAGTATAAATGAACAGGAATAGTTTCACATTTTTTCTTTTTTACTTTAAACATCCTACAATATGTAAAAACGTAAAATCGCAAAGAATGAAGCTGTGAAACATAATTAATGATCAAACGAACTTACCCTTACGTGAAGTTCGATCACAATTATGTGAACAGCTTCATTCGACGCGATTTACTCACACCCTCCCCTTAAATTAAAAATTATCCCACATACCAAAAAAAAAAAAAAAAAAATGTGAATCTATGGCAATAAATAGCTAACTCTAAACAAAATGAGAGATATTCGCCGGTGCAGCCATAAAGAAAAGGTGGACGGAAGTAAAAAAAAAAAAAAAAAAAAAAGTGACTTTTTGTCCGACTTCCGTTTGCACCGGAAGTTGTGACAAAAATTAAATAAAAATACCGTGTGTAAGGCTAGTGCTTGGAAACGCACCTACAATATGTAAAAACGTAAAATCGCGTCGAATGAAGCTGTTCACATAATTGTGATCGAACTTCACGTAAGGGTAAGTTCGTTTGATCATTAAATATTGTAGTAGCAATGCTTGGTTTCGTCACGATGGCGCTGTGGGAAATCTCCATGAATATTTATAATTATGTCTTATTACTAGCGCCCCGCACGGTTCCGTATAATATAATTCCGTAACACACCGTATTGTTCTATCTCGTAAGGTTAGGCCAGCATTAGCAATGTAAGCCAAAAATATGCTTTTTAAAACTCATATTAGCGCCATCTAGTACGCGTAAAGCGAACTAAACTGTCAGTGGAGTCAGTAATCACAAAGGTTGTCACTATAGGTTTCCACCCGTTGCTTTAGTTGAATACATATTCCACTAGATGGCAATTTATGCATCTAATGTACAATATGGTCAAATATTCATTTAAGAAACGAGAAGAAACAACTGTGATATTTTGTTACAAAATATGCCTAAAAAATTTCTTTTATCAATTTAATAAGCAAATTTCTGTCTATCATAATATTTTTTATTTATTTATCATAATCCTAACTAATATTATGAATGAAAAGTGAGTTTATTTGTTTGTTTGTTACCTCTTCACAACTAAACTAATGAACCAATTTTAAAAATTAATTATCCAATGGCTACATAATAAGCGAGTAACATACAATATATTTTGTCCTCGTATTGCCAAGGAAACGGGAACTACGCGGGTGAAACCGCTAGTCTAGAAGTAGTCTAGAATAATCTAGATCAAATCAAGGTACTCATTGACTTAAGTACTTAGTAAGTCAATATTGCTACACAGAAAAGTTTCTTCGTAAGGGGATAATCTACTCCATAAAACTTCGCAACAGATTATGAAAATAATTAATCTAAAACATCATTAAACATCGGAATGTACATATCCTATCTTTTCTTTATTATAATAATAATAATAATAGTTTATTTCCAAAAAGGTCTTAAATTATGTAGGTTCACACTATTATTTAAGGAAAAAGTAACAGAAAAAATATTTTTAAATGTAATTATAATATTCTGTTTAATCCCCTAACGCCTCAATATCTGAAAGAGCGGTTTCATTTTCTTCATACCACCCACTCCCTTTTTCTTAGGTCATCCGAAAACCGCCACTTGGAGACTCCTCTCCATCGCACTAAGTTCTACGGCAAATCGTTTACCGTTGAGGCTGTTCGTCTGTGGAATGAGCTGCCAGTTCCAATACCCCAATCATCATCACTTCATACATTCAAATTGCAAGTGAAAAACTTGTATTTAAATAAGTGATCTTAGAAAAATCTTACTTATTGTAAGATTTTTCCTATTTCTGTTTTGTATATTTTTAGTTCCTAGGTTTTTATTTTGTAAGTGCTTAATTTTTATTTAAATTATGGAGTTGCAAGTGTATATAGTACTTATGTTGATTTTGGTGCACCTCCTACCAGATTTTCACATTTTTCATTTCTTTCCATCCAAAGGTTGCCTGGAAGAGATCGCTATTAGCGATAAGGCCGTCCATTGTAACCTCTTTTTTTTTTGTGATTGTTTTGTTAATTTTATTTGTGTTATGTATGTTTCTATCGAGGTGTACAATAAAGAGTATTCATTCATTCATTCATTCATTATCCCTGCTTAGTAAATAAGATCCAGAACAGATGACCGCTAAAAAAAACTAACTGCATAATTACATGAGATAATGTATTGTAGACATTCAATAACAATAATCATTCGATTATTGTTGACCTTGTTGAATTACTTCATTCGATCGACTTTGCGGTAGTGTTACAGAAAGATGGAACATAGGTACTAAGTCAAGATGCGCCTATAACGCAGATGGCATATGCGTTGAATCTGCGTAAAGTCAGCCAAACGGACAACCGCCGACTAAAGTAGGCAGCTGGACAAAAATCGGTTATTAATAATCGGTTATTAATATTATATTTAGGCCTAACGCAGACTGCGTTAGGCCTAAATATCTTGGGTATCCTGGAACAATGTATTTATTGCACTGATCTCCATTAGGGTCAGAGATTTATTGCAGAAACGTTTCTCATTCGAACAAAATAAATACTTATCCAACAAATGACGAGCTACGCACGGAGACCGTCTCGGAAAATTCTGAACTCAAATAATTTCTTTCGTGGCGCCTTTTCCCCGCGCTACCATTGGCGGGTGCGGCGTGACGTCATCGCACCCACGCTCTCTCTGTGACGCAAGCCGATCGATGCATGCTACTATCTCTGTCACCCTCGTAAAAAGACGTATCGTTATAGTTTCTCCGTCTTCTTCACCCGTACATGAATGCTACGAAATTTAAAATCGTAGGCGTTTCGTGCGTAGTCGGTGGGTCTCCCTGTCGATATGTGTCAGTTATTGATATACTTTAGTTTTGTTGGTAAATAGTTTTGACCGGACGAAAATATATTGTAGTATTAAACAACTTTACTGTCCTTTATGGCTATTTTTTATGGTATGTAAACATCGCCATAACAAAGTTCGTGGATGATGCGAAATATTTAATGTACATTGGGATGCCATTGAAGATTTTTGGTGGAATATTCGTTCTTCGTGAAAGAGGCTCGTAGAAACTTTTCTGCAAAACCATTCAGCTGCAAATTTAATAGTAATCTGACTGTTTTTTTTATTTGAGATATCATTTTAGATTTTCGACGTTTACTTTAAGTAGTTGTGGATTACCTACTAAGACATATAAATAAGAAATTTTAATTAGGTATACCAAATTTTGCAGTTCTCAGATCAGACTTGTGAATAGTATATAATCTGTCTAGTCATATTTATAGATGACATCTCAGAGCAAGGCGTAACGCGATGCTATTTGGGTTTTATAATTTTTTTATATATTACTCAAGTGACGGGCGAGCTTAACGCCCACCTGATGGTAAATGGTTACCTGCGCTCGTACCAACAGTAATACAACCTCATTCCGTCACTTAAGCGTAAAAATAGTTATAAAATAAAGTAATATAAAATAGTAATATAATGTTACCTACATTATATTTCACTTATTAGGAATAAGTGTAGAATGTCTATTGAATACATTGCCGTCTGCAGTACGAGAACAGATCGGCTAACCAGTTGGCAAACTAAGGTCTAACTAAGGTATTACAGAACATATTTTAAAGACCAATACGTACAGAAGAACCAAGCAAGATTGGGCTTTGAACTACCACGGGAGCCCAATCTGGACCTCGATTTTTGATTCTAGAATATCCTCAAGATGTTTTTCTTCACCGTTTTGAGAGTATGCGCATATATTCATTTCAAGCTCGTGGGAATAACAAGTGACTGATTAAAAGGATCGCAAAGTTGACTTCAAAACTTATTTACTTCTACTTATTTAAAATATTTTTTTCGCCCTTAGAATTGTACACCCTACCCCTAAAAAAAAAAAACAAATCAAAACAATCAAATGTACAATAAAATACGGGTGGAGGAAAAAGGCACAGAAAAGCAAGACGCAATGTCGTTTACATGAATGACATATTTTTTCTAGTTATTTTGATTTATCAACCAAACTTAAGAACCGATTTAGATACAATTTCTACGGGACCAATCTTAAATAAAAGAAAGAAATCCAAATCATTTAATACATAAAAAAATAAAAATGAAACATTTCGGGATGAGCATACGGGCCCACCGTATGCTCATTCCGAAATTGTATTATGAACATTAATTGCATTAAAAAAAAACTTGCCACGTGTATGACTCAAAAACGCCTGGACTGATTTGACTGACTTTTTTTATAGTGTGATTGCCAGAACAAAAAGATTTGCTTTTTTTTCCAAGTGCATTTCTCACACATCTCCAGAAACATTGAAATTTGACCAAAAAATACTGATAGACTAGATTTTTGGGATGATGGCTTAGGATGGCATGAGGAATCCGCATTCACATTTACGTCAATGTGACGCAGACAGCTCAGACACTCTGGCGCCGAACTGGCTAGACGGGGGTCAGACTCCCAAAATACAAGTAAACATGCGCCAAGCCATTCATTTGCCACAGATTTGTGTGCCACAGAATCCGATCTTGTGTTTGTCTGTATTACTGGTAGGCTATTATAATCGGATATTATTTTGAATAATAAAATAGTTGCAGTTGCTTTAGAAAAAGCCATATACTATTCCATAATGAGATAAAAATGAACGCTGCTAGACTCAAAAGTCGAATGATATTAAGATATTCTATGACAATCGTCCTAGAACAAGAAATAGTCACTATCTAAGCGTAAGCAACTTAAGACCAGGTTTTTGGGCATTATATCTTTTATTCTATGCACCAGTACACGTAAAATATGTAACATCAAAAATGGTAATTGTAGTATTGGATGCGCAACAGAATACAGCACTAATGACAAAGCGTAGTATTCTGCGGAGTCAAGTCTATTCACACTTGTCGAGAGTAGGTTTTGAAGGTTGTCGAAGACGGCGATGTTATGGAAAAGTGAGTGGAGCCACAGCCAGAAGCTAGTCGCAGAAGCTATGACGCAATATCATGTCTCCGTAAATGTGTGGGTGGAACTCGTCTGATTTACGAAGCTGCAGCCATTTGGATCTTTGACAGAAACTTTCTTCACTCAAACTAAGGAGTTTTGAGAAGTACACTCAGAATAACAATATTAACATTGATGAAATTTTATGAATGAAGTTCCAAGAAACGATTCTCGGGATATATAAAAAGTCAGCACGGAAAAAGGTCTGTTCCCGCTAGTTCTATTGTTTGTTCTCTTGATAACTAATTGGAATGATTTGTCCAAGTAGCTAAATTGATGTGAGGTTTTAAATAAATGTAAAATTAATGGGACTTATCTGTTCCCGCTATTTATATTGAAAATAATTTATCCAAGTAGATACCTTGGTTTGAGATGATTGTATGCATATTACTAATGAGACTATTGTAATCCAAGTAGTTTTCATTTTAATAACTTATTTAAGTAGGTATTGGACTACTATTTAGTGTTTCTACTATCTGTTTTTCACTATTTTTAACATAACGAATTATGATGGTGTCTGAAAACTTATTTATATATAATACTTACTATATATAGTAAAAGTCTTCCTACACCTCCGGACTAACATATCATTCAAGCTTACTTTATGAAGAAATTTCGTTCGCAAATGTATGGTTACGTGATGTGTTTGAATTCGTACTAATGATAAGCGCCATCGAAGGCCTGAATACTCAAAGAGAAAGAATCTGTTTACCATATCCATGTAAACCAAAATTAACTGCCATCTAATCCAAGGCAAACAGGATCACCCAAAAAGCGCTGCAATAAAATTCTAAGTCCAAAACCTAAGTTGAATTCTCTTGCAAGCCATGGTTTAATCATTGCAATATATGCTACTCGTTTTATTGATACCGCGCTGCATCACTATTCAGAGATCGAGTCGCTGAATGAACAGAAGAATTGGAGGTGTTACCAAATAGGTACTTAGTTCAGCAGACTATACTGCACGTTTCGAGCTTCTCTACTGACCATCTAAGTACTGTAAACTTAGTGTATTACAAGACCACGGAATTCACTGCAAGTATTTGCATGTAACTCATATAGCAAGCGCTCGTGGCGTAGCTTGCTTAGGTGTTCTTTAAGATCATCGAAGTTAAGCACTAATCAATCAGTTGGATGGGAGATAGCTTAGTAGCATGTCATCTGAGCGCTACAGTGCTTTGAAGGGCACGTTAATATGTGAGCCTCTTACTAGTCCATTACCATATTGGAGGGTTTCGGGTGGGTTGAAAACTCAGGCTGCAGAATTACCCACTTACACGTTAAAAAAAAGAAGACAAGTATTGCTACGACATTTCAATATTATATGTTCAATCGTCACCAGTTTCCGTTCACGTTCAATCGTCACCAGTTTCCGTTTCGTCACGATATCTATTACTTAATCGATATCATTTACGGAATCGATTAAATACAGAATCGATTACGATCGTGTAGACTGCAATATGTGTGACCCTAAGGACCTCCTGTTACACGTTATATGCTCACTAATAAGTTTACTTGTGTATGTAAATATTGACTTGTCCAAACAATTCTTGAGATCTAATGGCTTATACAAACAGAAGTCTTCAGAATATTGACAGCCATGATGGACTGTAGGGAAAATGGATACAGAAACAGTGGCGAATTTCAACCATTCAACCAAGAACAAAATGGTAAAGGCCAAAGTACTTTTTATTCAGTCAAGCCGACTGAATAAAAAGTGTTCTCATATCACTAAGAGTGCATTAGATAGTTTTGTTTAATCATTTCCAGGATCCATAAATCAATCCATCTGCCCAAGAACGGGTTAGACAATTTAATCAGAGTTTAATTCAATATGCCATGGCAATTTCACTTATTAAAAAAGTATGATTTATTATTGGCAAATACATTCTCAGGAGACTGACATAATATACCTGATGTTGCGTAGAACTCTAGTCACTAAAATTAATTAAGAGGAATTTCCACTATTCGAGGAGTAATTTAAGATTGTTTCACTTTCTACGCATTTGTATTTTCGCAGTCGACAATGATCTAAAAATAAAGCTGAGCAAAATACCCATCCATCTTCCTGAAACGTAGAACTACGCCGTAGCATCCCGTAGCGCAGTTTGCTACGATCCGCTACCACCGATCATTCAGGATTAGCTACGAACTTCAGAGACAGTGCACTCTGATCTTAGATAATCCGTACCGATAAAAATGGACCAATATTACTAATCTGTAGAAGTTTTGAAAAGAGAACGAGCCACACGACTCATACATGCGCGTAGGTGTATTTTGGCGGGTAGTCAGCGCGCAGGCGCGATCCTCTGTCGTCCGCAGTCCTGCCACCATTCTTGAGTTGCACATAGCCTACCGCGAGCCGAGGACGTATCTCGGACGGCGCTCGGGACGACCGTATATCCAAGAAAAAGATCAAAAAACACAAAATATCTGCAACAAAAACCGTGCATTTTGTTAATAACAATCCAAAAAGAGGAATAGTTTAAATTTTCGGTGCGTTACTGTGCTCAAGAAGGCGTGAAACGGTAAACAAATAGGCGCTGTGCCACAGCGATTTTGTGAATGAATTTAAGATGGTGGACTTGTGAGAGTGTAGGTGCGTTGGGGTTGTTAGGTTTTATGGTCAGTTATGGTGGTGGTCGAGTGCTGGTGTGTCCGGGGGGTAGTTTCGCGGGTCCGGCGCGGGTGTGGTGACGGGCACGGTGTGTTAGTGTGTGTGCGATCGAAGCGATGAATGACGATGACGTGGGACGGCGGCGTCTGCGGCTAATGTCTGTTTGATAACGTTCTGCTCCACTATCACCGACCCCCCGCTATTATTTTTAGATTCGATATCGATAGAGCGTCATTATGCAGCTTGACTAACCGACTCGAATGTATCGATTCATGAATGAACTCTATTTTCGTGCTATACCGTCACTTGGTTTGGTTATTAAGTGTAACTTCGAGTTTTGTGAAGGCTTTCTGCAATCAATATTGCAGCCTTGTGTGGAATTACTTGTAGGGCAGTATCTCAATGTCGAAATATGCATTAAGGTTGAATAATTATAATCCACGGATAATTGAGGGTCGTGCTTTAATTTCTCAAAATTTTATCAGGACAATATATTAAATATCAGTGTAACATACTAGTAAACAATCAAATACTGTTTTTATCAATTAAGACTGTTTAAACAGACACACAAATAATATATATTTTTAACATTTAATTTATGACTAGGTTTTTACTTTATTTGAATAGCACCTAGGGTAATACTGATTTAATATGTATTTTTTTTATGTGAATAGGTGACGGAAGGAGCTGAGGGCCACTTACCACCATGGTAGGTGGTGGTGGTAAGTGGCGACCCCCGCCCATGACAACAGTAATGTGACTCAGTATAAGATTTGGATCATACACTGAGTCGCATTCATTCTGCTGCGTCCATCAACCGAGACGGGGATGATACGTTTTCAGAGCATTTGATTTCACCGGCACCCACACCCTTCCACCGGAACACAGTAATGCGACCACTACTGCTTGGCGGCAGATTCCAGGTGTTGTGGCAGTACCTCTCCGTATGAACTCGGCACAAGTTCTACTGCTTCTTTTGGTTGCTCCATTAAGTGCTCAGGGGGCACGTGTACACACCTACGGACGCGAGCAACGTACTCGTATATAGTATATACTACAAAAATGAGATTTATCTTTATACCAGAATCAACTTAAAAGTGGTTATATCTAGTATTAAAAAATAAAATACCCCGGTATTAAGCTGCTAGTACGTCTTTCTAGGAGTCCTGGGTGCGATTCCCGTCCAAGGAAAGATTTTTGCCATGAAAATGGACCATTCTAAACTTTTGTAGCTCACAATAACTATGATGATGAATGATAAAACAACCAAAATTAAACAATATTGCAATGACCTTCATATAGTTGTGGATATGATTAAGAAAACCAAATAATAATCAGGTCTCCTGCGAGAAATTAGAATACTTTTTTTATATATTCAGATAAAAAATAGTAGTTGTACTACGACTTTTAAAAATATAGAATAGTATCATTAACTTTGTTTTAGTACTCAATAGAATAAAATGCCAAATAAAAAACCTCTAATGATTATTTAATTATCTAAAATAAACGTTGCATTTCATATTGATAGACATTGGAAGAGTGTGGGTGCTGGTGAAATCGCATGCGCATGAGACGTATTATCCTCGTCGCAGGTGATGGACACAGCAGGACGAATGCGACTCAGTGTAAGACCCAAATCTTATACTGAGTCGCATTACTGTTGTCATGGGCGGGAGTCACCACTTACCACCAGGTAAGGTTTTCACATAAAAACAAAAAAAAAGTTCCTGTAGACTCCTTGTCCAGATAAAAACTACTCTTCATAACTGGTTCCAGAAATGTTAGATAGGTTTCAAGTCCAGTCCAGTCCAGTTTAATTCAAAACTTTACTACACCTATGTAGTTATGGAGTTATTTTCAATTGTACAACTGAACTCAATAAACAGTTCAAATGATGAACACAATGAATGAATCAATATAGAAAATACTATAGAATGAGCGGCAGAGTGAACGAAAGAATGGGATAAATATGTTTTATATTATATTTACAATAATAATGTATTGAAAATATAAAAATACCATAAATATATTTTTTACTTTTAAAGAGAAAAGGAAGATATTATTTATACCTAAAACACAGATAAATTAGTGAAAAAGAGTTTCAAAAAGTGCATTCATAATTTAATCGGTGAAATGCTACAAACTAACTGTGATTGGTGAAGTTCAATTGACTTCAGTGTAAAGTACTAACTGCCAATAGAACTAGGATGGAGAAGAAACCCAGAGCAAGAATATGGAAGTCCAAATGACATGAGCTGCTGCAAGCATACAAGCTGTCTCAACAAAATGATAAAGGTTTGTAGTATAGTAGTGTATTAATAGTTACATCTAGCTGTTACCCACGATTTCATCCGCGTGGAATTTTACATTTTTTTTTGCGCGGAACCCTATTTATTTTTCTAAAGTATAAGTAGTGGGGGTACTCCGTATGACATCTACCGGTCCAGCCGGCAAATTTTTGTCTGTTTATTTCGGTTAATTAACCAAAACAAACAGACAATAATTTTACAACTGATTTTGTTTTTGCTTTTTAATTAAACCTCAATAATTTAAGTATTTTAAAGTGGGTATTGAGTAAATATGTGAAGAAAATGCAAAAAAAAAAATGCCTACTGCTTACCATACAATTAGGTATCATACAATTACCATAAAATTGATTAAAGATGTTTTTGTTTCTTCTCAAGTCTTTTGAAGGGGATGAAATAGTGAACATGAACTACATTTTAATGATTTATTGGGATCTCCGCATTGTAACATAATCTGTGACAATTTCAGCCGAAAATATACCCTTAGAAGATAGGGCTGACAAACCCAAGTTATAAGGTTCACTTTACCTCCTCTGAACACCCTAAAACAAACATAAGTTTCCGAGTAATTTATCTTCGGATATAGGACTTTATCTTTTCATCGTGGAGCAAGTTAATATGCGAGGAATCTTGCAGCCGCAGACGCCCAGCCCGGGAGCCATGCCAACTAACTCGAGCATTCGCTACCGGCTGGCTTGATTAATGACTTTTGTAACCTATTTCTGTAATCATACACTATTTTGGTGAGTATAATATCGTGCCATGTTTGTGGGTTATCAGGTCATCACAGCCAATGCATAAAGTATTTGTCTAAAGTAATGGAACGACGTGAGGGCGCATATGATGTTAAGCAATTACAGCATATAAACCAGAACCGTTCGACTGTTAAACTATATTTACACACTTATAATTTAAAAGGCAAAATTTGGTACCAGGATAGCTTATGTCCCGGAAAATTGAGGGTACCTACACCGCGGGTCGCAGTTAGTATATAAATACCAGCGTTTGATCCTCCTAAGGCAATACTGCACTTTTTCGGGATCAAAAGTGGCCTATAAGTTTAGCCAGGATGTAGGGTATTGAATTTCAAACAAATCCATTAACATACACACACACATATATATGCATGCTTTTGCCTTTATAATGTAAGTGTGATATGTGGCAAGACCCAAGTCACACTGTGTTGTGCCCATCACACTGAGAGGAGATGTGATGTATCATGTGCCTGTAACGTTTTCCAGGATTAATATCCTAGCACATAGGCTATTAAGATTCCAGACTATAATCTGTCACTGTGACAAATTACATCCAGATCCGTTCAGCCGTTCTGGTGTGATTGAGTAACAAACATTCATCCATCCATCCAAACTTTCGCATTTATAATATTATAGTAAGATCACATTAATTAATATAATATAAGGGTGTCTCATAAGTAATGTCGGTTTTCATAAGTGAAAATTCCAACGTCTCAATTTAAACATGTCGTAACTTGTTAAGACTAGTCCCTAATTCTATGAAGAGTACAATTGATTTACTTTCTTTTAATCATTCTCTCTTTGTTTATTGACGACGCAGTACGTTTTTTATAATAAATAGTATGGAAGCAAATAATGTTTTAACAATGCGCGAATTTCATATTTATTGCATTTCGACGTTAACCGACATTACTTATGAGACACTCAATACTAATTATTATGAAATGATCTGTCATCACTTCAAAAAGTAAAACGGGTTTGTTCTTATGCCGTATATGAGTAAAGTTACCTGCTTGTACGAATGTTGTGTATGAAAATGAGAAGGCACTTGACACATATGGATATGTGCAATATGTACCTTTTCCTTCTGACTTTTAGAACTGATCTTACACAGAAGAATTCACTCAAAATACAATACAATAAGATTATTAGCTGTTTGAGGCACAATGTCTAATTTTAAGCTTGTGCTTTACCTTTATCTGTACCTTCACTCTCAATTATCGAGAGTAGGCCGGTGTCCCTGCAGTGGGAACATTAGAGGCTGGTACGGGGGGGCTTTACCTTTATCTGTGGTTTACCTTAATTTGTTAAATCAAAATAACTGGAAACAATCTTTCATCTAAGTAAGAAAGTAAAAATATTGAACTTTGAAAGTATAGAAGTCGGTATTTTTTTCGAATTTTAAATCAGTTACTTGTATGCCTTCTTTCTTTCATAAGAATACCAAAATATGGTTTTAAATGATCATGTTTTGACACTGTGGTTAACAAAAGCAGTATTATTTTACCATAGCAATGGCGTTATGCTCCTTATGCCATCCTGATTCACATTTTCCGGGTGTCCCGTGACGGCCAACTATTTTATTTCTTCTTCTTTGCATCAACCAACACCCTTTACACATCGCTAAAGCAATAATTAAGGTCTACGGACTACATCTTATTTAATCGTACCCGTCCACCTCACATTAGGAAACATGAAGTGCCTGTAACTTCATCGGCTGCATTATATTTCCTACTCTCTCTGCTTAGTAACTCACTTAGCGACGAGACAGTCGGACGGTATACATTTCAATACAAAGTTTGATTAGGTTGCCAGGCAACGTCACCATGCACAAGCATAAGCAACAGCCCTACCACAACATCCCGGTTAATAATCCTAGTTAATAATAAAAATAGGGAAATATGTTACCCTGTGTTACTCCTTTCAACATCAGCTATTTCCCAGTGAAAATCGGTCCAGCCGTTTCGGAGATTATCCGGAACAAACAGAAAAACAGACAGACACAAAAATTTAAGAATTGTTTTTTGTTATTTGTACAAATGCATTTAGTAAAGGCCGTATCTTAATATTACAAACAGACACTTCAAATTTAATTGTTTGTAAAGATTAAACTCTAGCCGAACTACATAGTATAGCGCAAAACAAATTTAGAATGGTCCACATTGAATTTCTGTGTTAAAAAGGCTACGTAAATGGCAAATAATTCTTCCCTACCCGAGAAAGTTCTAATATCAGTTGGCGAAACAACGATAAATATAACCGTCGTCAAGAAACAAAGTGAAACTCGCATCGAAAAGCGATCATCCAATAACAATCACACGTCCATCCGAAAAGGGGGTAAAATAAAACTAATGTACACCCAAGGAGTAGCGAAAAAGGCTATAGAGCTAAGATATGAACTGCGTGATGAAACGTGATAAATACGGTTTATCAGCCATCAAAATACAATTAGAAATCTCCATCTGAAAGATATCCAGCAATCAATTAAAGTCGAGTCAGATAGTCAGATTAAATACTCAAGAGAGTTAAACAAAGCTGGCCTAATTTTATCGGATGTCCGAAATGGTTAGAATATTTGACTATTTAAATATTATTACCATCTTTTGTTAACGTATGAAAATATTTCTATTTCCGTACATAGAAGGCAATTCAGTTACAATTTTTTCAATCTACTCAGGTATAATCTTTATATCAAAGAGTACATTTTATATGAAATTACTTAAAATAATGATCTTAGCTTGTGAACTTATCTTATGTTATTTATGTTTCAATTTAAGCGTGTGTTGGACAAAAGTTATTTAACTGCATCTGAAAGGGTTCTACTATCCTTAATCAAAAAGTCGCAAGCTGATTGTTCTACTTTCACTTGCCTTGGCTACATTTTTATGTCACCTACTTTTTCAGTGTCATGTTCAATGCGCTCTACAGATTATATCACTCTGATACCACAATGCAATTCTATTTCATAGGTCATTTGGTGCGGAGCGCAGTTGTCAGTGTTCCAAGCTGGTTTGGCAGTGACCGGCAGAAGTCGTTGTGGTACGGATTTGTTTTGTAAAGGTATTAGTGAGTTTCGATATCATTTCCACTCGCTATCGATACTGAGTTCTTGTCTACAATTTTAGTTTGATATCAACATCTTGGCGCCCAACGCGAGAGCGTTTTTTTTTGAAGATTTTTGAAGAGTCAGTATATGTAGTTTGGTAGTATTGCAGATATTGTATGGGTAAAGATGACGTTTTCCATCTGTTGTTTAAGGCTACCTGCTGTACTGCAAAAAATAACTTTTGTTCTGTTCTGTCAAAGTGTGTTTTTTTAACTTTCACTATACGAATCATTAACTGAGCTGGGTAGATTTACTATATTGAGAAAACAAGTTTAGCCTATTCTAGGCCTCTCTTTATTTTGTTGCTCGCGTCCCCAGGTGGTTAACCCCAGAGTCCCTAAGTGGTGCAAAAGGAGCAACCCAAAATAGCAGTACAGCTTTCCATGTCGCCCGGAGAAGTACTGTCACCGCACCTGGTAATCCGCACCTGGTGGAAGGGTGTGGGTGTGGATATTGATGTACAATAAATTATCCACAAAAATTACAAACATACAAAATTTGATAGAGTTCAAATTTTTTTTTTTTTTTTAAGGAAATGCACTTTACACTCTAAATAAGAACCATAGCACGACATCCTCCTGTGGGGACCTCAACCCTTGGACAGCAGATTCCCCAGATCTACAGCCCAGATCTCTCATGTACCTGTTATTTCTTTATTTTATCTTCTGGCAGTTTCTTACCCCCATATAAAACAAAAAGCTTCCCTGTATAAGTTCCAATATTTGTCGAAACTCGTGAAAAAAGTCTTTACCATGAAATCCTTTCAGCTCTTTGTTGGTCTGTGGTGAATCTAAAGTCTATTAAAACTTCCTTTATGCGCACAGTCCTCGTATCGTAGTCTCTTTACACCAGCAACGATGTTTGTGTTCCAGTCTCCTGAATGTTTTTAGGAAGTAGCTGATTATTTTTAAAGGTGAGTAGCCAAAGGGTAAAGTAAATTTTATGCGTCTGATAACTAGCTTGATAAATAATATTGTCAACTATAAATTTTTCCTAGTCAAGTTTTAATACTGTGATAATTTTAAATGAAATCTATTGAAGTAAATAAATAGCATTAGGTAACATATTAGTGAATCGACTGTCGTAAATTTATGCTTGTTATGATTTTGCGATCACATGTTATTATACAATAAACAATTTATAACTATTCTTATTTATAACGATATTTATGAAACCTGTGCTACAAAATTTGTTTCCATATTGGGAAGTGTTTCGGGAAACTGATGATTCCAAATTTGAGAAATGCAGTTGATTGCTGCATCTACATCCAAAATTTAATCACACCACTCCATAGCCAAAGGAAAAAGAATTCATGACGTTGTGTGAGGACTGCGAGTGAGGAGGATTTTTTAGTAACGTACACGTATTCACGTAAAACACACGGCCGGGTCCACGACAAATTCGATCGTACTTCTTTGGCATGAATGCTTACCATTTAATTCGGTTCCCTTCGAGAGTGCCAGGAGGGGTGGGTGTGGGTAGCAGAATGGACACATCTACCTAAAGGATAATGGTTACCTTAATTATTAATCACTTTTTTCATCGTAACAGGTAGCCAGTTAGAGGTGGTTATTTTTGAATACGGAATCCTCAGTGTGCTATTCCGGATCGCACTTGGTCGATTTTTTGGTGCCAAAGCTTCGAACAAACATTTCCTGCTAATTTCTGGCCCGATCGCATTCGATAAAACATGTGAAAACTTTACCGTTCCCAAACGTACAACAGGCGTGGAACTTTTCATTTGCTAAAAGTTTTCCCCAACCACAGTGGGCACTTTTTTAATTCATGCCGCAAGCGCAGTTACAACACAAATTTGGTTGTCACCAGGCGCGGGTCTAGGATGTATAATAAGTAGAAGATGTGTATTAAGTATTTGGTCTACAATGGGCGAAGAAAAAAGTCCAAGGAAAGCAAACTACACTTACTACGATAAAGAATCTCATTTATTTGAATGACATATTTTCCAGTTAGTTTGATTTAAAAACCAAACTGATTTTGATGGGACCAATCTGAAAGAATATCCTTTAACAAGAAAAGAATTTTCCACATCGGTTGATAAATGAAGGAGGTTTAACACCTTAAATTTCACAGAAGGTTCAAAATATTACTTTTCGAGTTACCGTCTGTTACGTGTCTGTTTGCGGTTGTGATTGTAAGGAAGGAGATAATTGCATAATGGCATTTTGTTTCAAAAAAAGGGAAGGTTTTTATTAGTATGTTTTTTTTCTGTTATATATTTGTTACGCGATTTCTTCATTAATTGTACACCGAATTGTTTTTTTTTTTTCGTTTAATAAGGTATCAGAGCACTATAATCGTTTAAGAATTCAACAATGTTTTTCTCAAACTTTAAGTAATTCATTATTGTCTGGATATCGACCGTATTATTAAAACCAATTAGTCCCAATCAGCCGTTGATTATCACATGCGGTGTACTGTAGGCGAGTCAATATCAAATAAGCAGATTAGCAGGAGCACTGCCAAAAAAAAATGTTAGTACTTAACTCATGACTATATAGTCCATAGCCACTGCCCATAGCCACTGCCCACTGACTCCGGCCCTGGCTGTCACAGCTGCTTGCTGGACTGGGTTGGCTTCAAGCCGAGCAACCGACCTAATTACACGATTCGAGTTATGACCACTAGGTACTTACTACTTAGGGAACTTGCCTATTGATAAATATTAAAAAAAATCTTTAAAAGCAAATGATACTATATAAAAGATTAGTGATAAGAGTTAGTTATTGTACACAGAGGGCACGAGAATGTTGATAAATCTGATAGTCCTTAGTTGATAGATAGGAAAAAATCCTTTGATATTACTGAAAGATTCGAGAAAATTAAAATCGTCTGTAAATGCTTTTGAAATTCATAATATCTCTAGTTCCATCTGCTACGTACCTATGTAGAATTCTGAAATTATGAAGAATATCTAAAGTTATGTGTGCATCAATGAGATTTCATATCACACAGCGTCATCCAACCCTAAACTAAGCATAGCTTGTATTATACTTTACATAACTTGTATGTGACCTAGATAATTGATAGAAATCTAAAGTGTTTTTGTAAATACATACATATAATACATATTGACACCCAGACACAGAACAATATTTATGTTCGTCACACAAATGCTTGTCCTGAGAGGGAATCTAACCCACTACAGCTCTCTGAGATCCGTCTAATCTGAATAATACTATCTAATCCTCAAATATGTCTTTGTTTGTTAATGCGGCATTATGTCTATTTGGAACCACCGTTGACCTTTCCATTCCACTCGAATAGAAAGGGTGAGCGGTGACATCACCACAATGACGAAGCTAAATGGGACCTCCATCTGCTAATTATCAGATCATTTTTCGTGAAGATCTCAAGATACGCAATTATGACACACTCGTTGGGGGTTAAGAGCCTTTTGGGGTCCAACTTCTATGGGTTCTTGGCTCTTCGCTTATTAAAAACTCTTTCTGGTCTAAGTGACGCGTTACGCAAAGGAAGGAAAGGTTTACGTAAAAGATAATTTGAGATATCTATAGATTATTATTATTATTATACAGATTAGTTATTATTTGTTCAAAGGTTAGGTATTATTATAATATACTCTGAGAAGATTGCTGCCTTCCGTGGAGTGCAGTACAGCCTGAAAATTCAGTTGAAATATTTCCTTACCAACATTATACTGTCATATATCTTAAACGATTATTCAAAATGATAACAGTAACAGAACAAAAATGATTTTCAAAAGAATATTGAAAGATTATATATCATAGTTCGTTGACTCTCATTTTTTTCTTTCTACCCCACTGCGCCAGAAGGAGTGTTATGTTTTTTGAGTGTATATTTCTTTAGCACGCTCTGTAGCATAAACGGCTTAATGGATTTTATCTTGAGAGATGTCTTTGTTTCGTTTTAATTGTAAAAGTGACACTGGTTATTAAATGACAGATTTTTGACGCCATTTTATGTCTTGATGATATGATTTTCAAACAACAAAACAAACATTTCAAACATCTGAAAAACAATTATTATAATTATGTGATTCGTCTTTAGGTCCTACGTATTTTGTACAAAAGCACATATTTTTATGTAAGTTGCGTAAATAAAGCTTGTTATCTTAAAGAAATCGGGGACACATATAATTTACACGACTTGTGCAATATCGCAACATTGTACCTAAAATGTTGCCACTGAATTAGTTTTCAAACAAGAAACAATTCGATTTCTTGTTGAAGTAAATAGCATAAGCCAAGAAATCGTAGCCATTCGGCGACATCGCAAACATGCGATGAGTTACAGTAATGATTCAAGGACGTCTAAAATAAACTTTATTGCTAAATCCTCACGACTATTTTAGACTTCCGAATCGGGTTTTACGACAATCAGGTCAAGAGGTGCCGATAAAATAACAAACGCGTAAGGCATTCCATCTTATGTCTTGCCCTACCTGGACATGTAAAGTGACGCCACTCTGTGACACGCGGATTTTTACACGTGTCAGCGATTTCTTGGGTGGCCTCACTAAGTTGGTTGTAGTTCTGCCTTCTGGGCAGTCGTGAGTTCGATTCCCACTCAGAACAAGCATTTGTAGGTCGAACATAGATGTTTGTTCTGTGTCTGGGGGTAATACATATTATATAGATGTATTTATTGTACAAAAAAAAGTATTTTTAGTATTCTATCAGTTACCTTCTTGTCTAGCTTAGTTTGAGGCTAGATGGTGCTGTTTGAAATGTCTTGAAAGAACTTGGACTAACTGAAACCAAGTTCTACTGCTTCTTTAGGTGGCTCTTTTGCACCACTCAAGGTATAGCTGTAAAGACTCAAAATTTCTCTCACTCATTTATGAACGTTTGTCTGTGGGATGAATATCAAAATGAAGGCTGAAATAGTCCCGGAATGAGGTTCATAGGATGCTGGAAAAAATAAATCTGTGGTTTTTCAGAACCGCAAATATTTAGCAACCAATCATAAAAAATGTGCTCGTGTAGCCTTTGTATTCTCGCTATTTAGGAATTGACCTGTAGGTATCTCTGAAGTGTATATAATAAAATGGTTGGAATTATCCAAGACCTCGGAATTGGACCTAACAACATTGAGTCGAGCATTTCACCCCATCCGGTGAGGTATTCAGATGTCACGCTTGAAATTCGAGCGAAGTAAATTGCATTTGCCCGGCTGCGGAAACCCCAGAGAGGGTTATGAATTAGCGGTCTATGTGGTATGTGTTTGGAACTGAATTATTATGTGATTTTAGGCCGACGTCTCCTGTGTAATTTTTGTAATTTTTATTGGCTACTAGCTGACCCGATACCCGTGACTCGATTGTTTTACCTTCAACAAAATAACGAGTTGAAACACTGGTTGTGTTATATACAAGCAATTTTCGGGTTCCGTACCCAAAGGCGTTGAGTTGCTCGCGTCCGTAGTTACCGTTTAAATCCGTACACGTACCCCCTGGGTGATGCTAAAGGAGCAACCAAAAGTAGCAGTAGAACTTTTTTTTGTTGCCAAAGAAGCAACAAAAAGAGCTTGTGCAAAGTTTGCTTGGAGAAGTACTGCCCCCACACTCAGTAATCTGCCGCCAAGCAGTGGCGCACTTGGATCGGCAATGGGCGCAACGGGGTGCGACTTGGATCTCTTCAAACTTCGTTCGGGGAGGACGTAAGTCATATTGCTGTTGTTATGGGCGGAGGTAACAACCATCCTTCAGGTGGGCCTTTAGCTCGCTAAAAAGGAAGAAAAAAGGATATCGTGAAAACTCAAAATCCAATAATATGTCTGTCATGACTTTATAAAGCTGTATCTTTTGAACGTTTATATGTAGCTGGCTAGAATTCTCAAAGAACTTGTTTTTTATTAGTATCATCATATTCTCTAATACGAAAAAAGCTCCTCAAAACCAAGTAAATCTCATTGCAACCCACACAAATCTCCGTCATTTCTTGAGGGCATTATCATAAAAATTGTTTCTCAAAGCACGTGCAGATCCATCGGTTCTGACGTCACTGCCTTAGAGTCACGTCTGCATCCCTTTGCCACTGATTTCTATCTATAGCTCTAAACTTATCTCCCGCATTTGCACTCCATCACAAGATTGAAGCTCCTATAACGGGTGCAATACGATTTCTCTTGGCATCTTCTCATACTTGGGTAGGGAAGGACCGAAGTTGTTTTGCTGTCCTTTACGGGTGTAACCACTTAACATCAAGGGCTGTAAGCTCGTACAGTCACATTTTTTTTCATACTATTTAATCACTTACTATCGACAATTCATGGTAAGTGGTTACCATAACAACAGCATTACAACCTAGATCCTCTGACCTAAGTCGCGTCGCCCCCATCACCCGAGACGGGGATGTTACGTCTCGTGCAACTGTGATTTCACGGACGCCCACACCCTTCCACTGAAACACAGCAATACGAGTGCATCACTACTTGACGGCAGATTACCAGGTGTGGAGGCAGTATTACTCCGGATGAACTTGGCACAAGTTCTACTGCTTCTTCTTGTGACCACCCAGGGGTACGTGTAGGGATTCTAGAGGGTTCTCACCTAGGGACGTGAGCAACTGGACCCCCTAAATTTAAATAAAAAACGACTAACATTGAAAAAGCTGATAGCAACTACCAGCGCAAGTCAGTTCCTATAATCACCGGCTAACCTGCTTTTCATTTGAACGCGACCTATTCAAAGAAGCGCAGTAACGTTTACCGCATTAACTACCTATAGACACTATCACAAAAATTGACCCAAATATGGTAAGATATAGAACAAACTTGGGCTATTTGGTATTCTGGTCCGAGTCCAAATATCGCGGCAAGTGATTTACATCAACTGCAAGCCAACTAAGTATGTAATGAACGACTTTGATACTTCTTTGCATATCCATCGAAAATAATAATTATAGTTATGCCACATAGAGTAAATGTAAGGCCTTCAAATCCTCCCGTCACTTTTGTTACAAATAAAGAAAAGTTTCCGGTCGAGTTCTATTGATTACATGTATTATAATTATTTAATTAATTTTAGAATCTCTGAATCTGATAATTAACCAATTATCCAATAATCAACGTTCCAATTATCTCTCATAACTGTAATAAAGATACAAAACAAGTCATTCGAAATGTTGGCGCCCAACGTGGGGCGTGATCAAAATAAGCCTTCACGCAGACTTCAATGGCATTGAGATTGGCTTGATAGCTTCGTAGCCACTTCACAATTGAAAGGAAGCGCAAAAGCGATGAAACCTTAATTTAACTTGCGATCAGAAATCGATACGCGCTGGGTGAAAGAACTCTACGTCTAGCAGCAAAACTTCAATGAAGCTCCTAGAATAAACATCTCCGTTTTTTAGATTATGCATTCATACTATTTTCAACTCGTGAAACAATAAACAAAATGGTGGCGTTCTAAAAACGTCACATGTGCAAGACTGTTATAAATGCAGCCCCCATCCAATGGGGTCGTCGCAATGCGCGTGGGGGGCTCTCATTGGTTGGCTGGGACGAGCACAGTTCGTTCAACTTTCGAATCTGCAAAATGCTGCAGAAGTTGCCAAGAAAAATCACTAAATATTTTTGAAAAAAAAAAAAACTGCTGGTTGTTTAAAGTTCAATCAAACTTTTTTGACTAATTTTTCCTATTTTTTCATTTAACAGACAAACTATTAAAACGATTTTGATAAATTTTCTGTGGGACCAATCTGAAAAGATATCCTTTCAAATAAATAAGAATTTTCCAAATCGGCTTATAAATGACTGAGTATTGCCGGATCAAACATAAAAAAATGCTATGATAAGCTCATACGGAAGACGGTTGAAAAAAAAATACAAAATGACTGTTTTCACATTCTTTGAGCAAATTGTACAATTAAAATATCATTTGAACTTTTTAAAGTACAAACAAGTAGGTATGTTACGTTTCCTGTATAAATATGCAAAATAGCAGACGTCCTTACCCCTTAAAATGTTTAGTGAGATAACCGTAACCGTCTTCAGGGTCCCATCTATCTCTACACCAAAATTCATCATAATCGATTCAGTGGTTTAGGTGTGAAAGCCTAACAAACAAACTCACTTTCGCATTTATAATATTATAAGTTAGAATTGAAGACATCCCAATTCAAGGAACTATAAATTAATGGTAAAAAAAACTTTCTAATAACAAGCTTTTTTCGTGTTCTGATCATTTGATATACTGTGGTAGTGCAGAAAAAATAACTAGTCCGCTAAATAAATAAATAAATGTTCCACTGTGTATTTAAATAACATAGAACCTCCTTTTTTAAATCGGTTAAAAACTCATTGTTGCTTGTATGGATTTAAAGTAGCGACCTTCAGATCAAAACACGGTGTCTTTACCCAGGAGTCATCACGCTATCGTTTAGGTTTAAAACACTCAAATGCAGGTCACCACCTGCCTATTTAACTTTAATAGCACCGTTTACCGCTATTTTCTTCAAAGAACGGAAATTATTGATCTAAAAGCGAAATTAAGTGTTCAGAATTTTATAATGTACCCACACTAATTACAACAATTGTTTGATTAAAGATTAACGTATAATATACAATAATATAGTCACCCTTTTTGAAATCACATAACCTTAAATTTAGTTCATCAAAATAAATGAATTTTGACTACTATTACTGAGGTAACTATTAGTAGATAAAAGGCCTGTCTTCAAAGCGAGGGATCCCGGGTTCGGTTCGCAGCCGGGGCAGACTTTGAGTGGTGAGCGTGAAGTTTGTTCTCGGGTCTTGTGTGTCTTGTCCATACCACCTGCAAGACAGAAAATCCTAGTGAATTGAAAAAATATCACTAGTTAAAGTTTAAGCGTTCAGTAGTTAATGAAAAATATAAAATGATCGAGAAATCACAGTTTAAAGAAAATCGATAGAAACCTTTCCGATATTTCGTATAAGGTAATTGAAAAACAGCCTTATTAAAAAGTTGGTTAGACGCTATCCAAGTGCATTTACAAGATGCTCACTCCGGGGAAATGGACGAGTTCACTTTGAAACTAGGTGAGCGGTTTACGCGCTGTAATGTAACTAAAGTTCTTATATCGTGGTAATAGTCTGGGGGCTTAGTTTACTGAGCAATGTAATTACATGCTAAATAAATTGCTATTGTGCTATTGCCACCCTTAGGTCTCCTATGTTCACTTGGTCAGTGTATTTTGCTGAAAACAACGGAAGGCTATTCTGGAAACAATTCGTTTCAATTTCGTTATAACCCGACTGCATCTGAAGGAGGGTTATGTATTTCGAGTGTATGTATGTATATTTGATTTTAGCTTGAGAGATGTCGTTAGATTCGTCTTACTCGTAATTATTGTGAGAGTGACACTGGCTACAACAAAATTAAAAAAAATTGAAAGCCGATTTTTGGCGCCATTATTTGTCTTCTAAATAAAAATTTTTCTTTAAAATCTATCGAGTGCGGTATCAAAATACAGTGTTTTTTAAATGGCTTACAAAGGCAATTTGGATGTTTTCACAATGTCGATTTTTAGTATTTCTCAATAATTATTTTTTATTCATTAGCGTTTGGCAATCTATCGATTTTATACTCCTGTTTCTGCCATTTAGTAGAGTACACACCAACTTTAAAAAATGGAAGTATGTCTATGGGGCAAGTTTACTTTTGTGATCTCACCACTTGAAAAAAAAAATTTCATTCACATCAGTCCACAACCAACAAACAAAAAACTAAGCTTCGCCATGTGCTAAGAGCACAACACAGTTACGTTAGTAAGGTTACACATTAAAACAAATAAAACCAATTAAAATAAGATACAAATTAATGAAAAAGTTCCCAAAACAAAACATCCAGTATGGCAGTCATAAGGAAGTAACCGATATTAAAAACGAAACGGAATATTAAAGTAACATTTGTGCAGCCCGCCCCGACGACCCAAGCGGCCTATTTGCGGCAGATGGCTTGCAGATACCTACCATAAAAAGAAAGTGTGCTAAACAAACCATATTGATTTTGAGTGGTTCGCCTCTGATAAAAGGACCCGAAACACGCGGGCTTTTTGCGTGTTGTATTCTTCCAAAAATAAATCAGCAGAAGTCATAAAAGGACGGTCATGAAGGAGTGGAATGCTGAAGATGAATTAGGGAGGCAAAACCAAGAGTATAATAAAACACTAACATTATTTTAATTTCTAATTGTAAACATATTTAATGGAATTCAATTTAGAAACAAATGATTATACTGCTGTCTCTTATACTTCTATCAAACTAAAATTTAAAAGCTGAATTTATTTTACTCTTAGTTTCTACCTAACTGCAACCCAATAAAATAAAACCTTTTGAATATTTCTTGCATGCCCTCTACAAATGGGAATACTATTGGCGCAGGCTGCATACGAGAGCTCTAGATAAACTGAATTTGATATGGCTCTGTAAAAACGCAACATTGAGCTTTAGAAATTGAAATATGGATTGTATTTGATAGAAATAATACTGATTAAATAATACGTCCCTTTGAGCCCCACCACGTGGTCTCTGAGCAACAAAAGTAGCAGTAGAACTTGTGCCCAGTCCGCCCGGAATTGTACTGCCTCCACACCTGGTAATTTACCGCCAAGCACCGCTTGTACTACTACTACTACTACTATGTTCCGGTGGAAAGGTGTGTTACACAGGTGCATTAGACCTGAATCTTCTCATACTTGGGTTGAGGAAGCCCGAAGTTGTATTTTGGGCGTAGGTTACCTGAGCATCAGGTGGACTCAGCTCGTCCCGTTACTTTAGTTATAAAAATATAGACACCATACCATATCAGCCTCTAATATTAAGCCGCGTACTAGTCTGTTATACGTACTACGCGTAACACACGAACAGTACTCCATCCAACAATTAACTCCATGCAGCCGTAGTTGTATAACTCCTGGGGTACTATGTCACGGTACGGGGTGAAGGTCCCTCATGACCCGGATTCGCCCCAGATAGGTTGCCGGGCGACGGGACGCTTCGCCCGCCCTATTCGATTACTTTATAAGCTCTAGTTGCTTGCAATGCTTGTTTGCAGCCGATAAAACAAGTTTACAATGCCCCTTGTCATTTCTAATACTTATTGTCCATCCAAAGGTTGTCTGTTAGAGATCGCTTTATAGTGGTAAGACCGCCCGTTATGTCACCTTTTTATTAGTAAAGATTTATATTTTTTAACTATTGTTATCTCTATTTATTTCGCGTATCTCGGATTTTTACAAATAAAAAACAAAAACCGAGCGAAGCTCGGTTGGCCAGGTTCTATGTATTATAAAAAGGTTCTATGTATTATGTATTATATATGAATATTCTACCAGTAATCCGATTCCCTTAGTACAAGCTTTGTTTAGTTTGGGGCTAGGTGGCGCTGTGTGAAATGTCCATGACTATTTATTTATTTATTTAACTGTATGGTAACGGCATGGGAACGCAGTCCTGCCATGGTTACGGTAGAACGTTGTTTGTCCTTTGTCTACGTTCGACAGTGTGCTCGTGCTATACAAAGGCATCGTGCTGTGACCCGGTGACCTGGCCAATGTCCGGGATCCGGGTAGAATCCCGGGCTATAAATCCGGGAATTTCTCCGGGACTGGTACAGTCTAACCGAGCTACTTGTGAAATTAATTATCCAGAAGAACAATATTCAAATATGAACTACATTTTTATAATAAGTAGCGGATACCCGGCGGATACTACGCTAAAAAAGATATACATTTTGTGTCTGAAACCATCTTCGTATTATTGCATTTCTAATAAAACTGGTTTTAGGCACATCGATTAGATGGTTTCAAAGTCTATGACGGACATAGCTATAGCTATACATAGCTATATAGCAAAACAATTTTTGTGTTTTATATGTTAGGATAATTTATTTGTTCAATAATTTTTACTGTAGGTACTATATACCACGTTATAATTGAAAATGTTACAATAAATTTCAGATGTATAATAAAACGATACTTTGAATTAAGTTTGGAAATAGATTTTTGGAATAAAATTTTGTATAAAATAAATCAATATCAAAATTCATGTGAAACGTTTTTCATTCTTATTTGCTAATCAATGAATCCATTATTTACTATTACTATATTTTGAAATTACTATTACAAGTAGACCTCAAATCTCTGCCCTCCGAAGCACTAAAGCGCTCAGTTTCTAAACTCAGACTACTGTAAAGAATTTCATCAAGCTTATGAGTAATTATCTCAGTTTTATCTTTCAGCTCAATTCTCATCTATGGTGGTCGGACTGTACCCACGCCTAAATAAAACTCTTTATAACAAAAATCGAAAACAGCAGTTTGGCATAGCTTTGCATTCGCGAAACGATGTAAATCGTGATCGCGCGGCAATGCGGATGCTTATTTTCTTTGGTATATTTACTAGCTATGCCCAGACTGTTGGTAATTGTCATTGGCATACGTTTTTTATACTGGAGCTTAAGCTGGGGTATATTCTACGCCTTATGTAATATGTTTATTTAAATTATTTTTATACTTCTATCGTTTCTAATATATTATAATAATAAATAAGTAATAAATATTCATGGACATTTCCAAGGACAGCCCCAAACTAAGCATAGCTTGTACTATGGGAACTAAATACTTATATATATATTTTTTTTTTGTGAATAATTCACCCAGACACACAACTAACATATATTATTTGTCACAAAAATACTTGTCCTGAGTGGGAAACCTACCCACGACCTGCAGTGCAGAAGTCAGCTACTAGCTGACACTTTCCTTCAGTAAAATCAACACTTCTTTATTACTGGGTTTATTTTTTTTAAATTAATTTTTGTTTTTTTTTTGTACTTTTTTTACATTCCTCCTATTGTTGCGGGTTACTTATCACAAAAAAAAAATTATTTCGTACCTTTTTAATCCAACAGCCAGGACAAGATCAAATACGAGTATTTTAGTATATATACACAGTACTTTTTTCATATGTCTTCGTCATAGAAATTGTGCAGCCTATACTGTCTCTATGGGAGAGAGTGTTTGTGTGTGTGTGTGTGGGAGTGGGAGTGTGTTAGTTTTCATGCAGCGGCATTTGTGGGTAAAGATTGAATAAGTGGCATATTTACTATGTGTAGTGTATATGTTTGTCTTTTTTGTCTTTTTTTTACATATAAGCTTACTTAATAAAAACAATTTTAGATGATTACTTACTTTGTTGTACAATGGTTTTAAATAGCACAAAAAAAATAGAGAAAGAATTTTACGATTCTTAATGTAACTAACTTTAAGAATCGCACTTTGGACTCGTTTAAGTTTTATTAAGTGGGTTTAGGGGGCGCGACCGCATGCGCTTATGCAATACTAGCTACGCCCCGCGGTTGGACTTCCTATGGGAACCGTACATTCTTCCGGAATAAAAAGTAGCCTATGTGCTATTCCAGACTATCTCTGTGCCAAATTTTAACCTGGACCATTCAGCCGTTCTGGCGTGATTGAGTGACAAACATCCATCCATACTTACAAACTTTCGCGTTTATAATATTAGTAGGATAAATAACATGGCTCTATGAAAAAGGTACCTATCGGTTAAAAGTTTATCGATGTTGCCTTGCGTTTTATTGAATTAAATTTATTGAAGGTTAAGATGATTGGTGTGAATCAACCTCCGAGGTTACATTCAATAGCTAGATTAGATCGACCTTTGTAAGGACCTAGATGCCCATTACAGTATTTTTTACAATGCCATCTCGAGATATTTACATTCTACTTTACTACTTGAGATTGGAGGTAATTTCCTTGACTTGGTTTTCCAATACACTTACATTATTGTGGCTCTGAGGTTTAACTGAAATTTCAGGCAAGAAAGAAATTACTACTTAATTATACATAACAAAACGCAAAAACCATAATTCAATTTAATGCATATATCGTAAAAAATAATACTTAGAAATAATTAAATAAGCCTGAATTGATATTGCACTTTATTAACAATTTTACTACAGGTTTATCTATTACAAATTGAAGAGTTTGTTTGTAATGTCAAAATAACAGCTTGTTACTTATTGAATGCATTTGAAATTATGTAAGGTAAAAAAAAAAAAAACTTTTTTTTCAATTTTAGTGTCTCTCAGTCTGTTTGTTCTTTCTAATCTCTGAAATGGCTGTACCGATTTTGACGGGACTTTCACTTGCTGAACGAATACATGATCAGTAATTTGCTACTATTATTTCAAAACAAGTTACTGATTTAAAAATTACAAAAATCGGACTTCAATACTCCCATCCATTATTTCTCACCCGTATGAGGTATCATTAAAGAGAAACATACAAATCGGTACACTACAGGCGAAGAAAAAAGTCATAGGAATACAAAGTATGCAATTTCGTTTGCTTGGATGACATATTTTTTTAAGTTTTTTTAACAACATTCAAAATATTATAAAATAAAAAATTTTCGTAACTAAAAAAAAAATACAGTCGAATTGATGACCTCCTCCAGAAATCGATTGAAAATAAAAAAGTGTATGTGTTCTTCCTCTACCAGACAGTAAGCAATATATATTGTTCCAGCAGGGCACAATGGGGGCAGTGCGGTGATGGATGGCGAAGCAGGCGCGGGCGAGACGGCTGCGCGGGGCGCCGCCCTCGAGCGAGCCTACGTTCACGATGTGTACGAACAGGCTGGCGAGGAGGACCCGCGCCCGCCCGCGGCTCCTGTCACCGCCTTCCTCACCTCCCTGGAGCCTGGCAGCCTCGTGTGCGACGTCGGTGAGTACTGATGATATTGCTCTGTCTGCTTTTGGGGATATATGTACTAGCTGCTGCTACTACTAGAGTCTGACGCTGACTCTGACCCTGACCCTGACTTTGATTTCGCCACCCTACGGGAACCATATATTTTACCAGCATAAAAAGCATATGTTTATTCCAGACTTTAATCTATCTCTATGCCATATTCCATCCAGATCCTTTCTGCAGTTCTGGTATGATTGAGTAACAAACATACATCCATCCAAGCTTTCGTATTAAGAATAGTGGTAAAGTTGAATTGCGCGTACCTTCTCCCTTAGATCAACAGTTTAAGTACTGTTTCCCTCGTTAAAAGAACTTTGCAGGCGATTTATATTTTGTGTCATCTTGATCTTGAGTAGTGATGAAGCCTATTACAAGCTCTCAAGCGCTTTTATCTCAGCGCTTTGATCTTGACACTTACAGTATCAAAATATAGGGATAAATCATGAGCCTTTTCCAGCCGTATTTCTCAAAAGTATGATCATAGAAGCGATAGTTTCGTAATGTACAATATATACTTTTAAAACTGATTTAATAATAGTTTGAAGTACCTACATAAGTGCAATACAAATACTACGTCATGGAAAGGCTACAGTTATGCAAGACAGCCTGACGCGCTGTAGAAACGGCGGAATTGTGTGACGCGCGCGGAATTAGGAAACGAAGTCTTATAAAAGAGCTTTTTCCCGAAACTACTACAGTTGTCCAGTTGCTCGCGTCTGTAGGTAGTATACCCTTGATTCCCTTGGGTGGTGCTAAAGGAGCAACCAAAAGTAGCAGTAGAACTTGTGCCAAGTTCATCCGGAGAGACACTGCCACCACACTTGGAATCTGTCGCCAAGCAGTAGTTTTCGCATTACTATGTTCCGATGGAAGGGTGTAGGTGCTGGTGAAATCACATGCGCATGAGACGTATCATCCTCGTCTCGAGTGATGGACGCAGCAAAATGAATGCGACTCAGTGTATGATCCAATTCTTATACTGAGTCGCATTACTGTTGTCATGGGCGGAGGTCGCCACTTACCACCAGGTGGGCCCTCAGCTTGTTCCATCAATTATTCACAAAAAAAAGATCCTATTTTAATTATTACATTGAATTTCGAATTGAAGTGAATCCTTAGTTAGGTATCAAAAGACTCAGCTCACATCGAAAAAAATAACAGATGTTCATCTCTAAAAAATTACTTCAATTTTCCAGGATAAAAATGAGAGTATTATAATAGGTCTCCAGGGATTTCATCCAAATTCGTTCAACCTTTGTGGCGTGGAGGAGTAACAAACATACATAACGACAAACTTTTTTTAAGGCGGTTAAAAAGGGAAATATTCAAGAATTCCAATTTAAGGAATCAATTTACTACACTTAGCTTTTTCACGTTGCTCCAAATTTCACAGAATTTCCATGTGTTTCATGTTTCTAAAGTTGGAACTTCGCGGAAGCCTTTGAGGTTTTTTCATGGCAAACAGTAATGCTGTTTAATCAAAAGTCGGAAAGTAATTAACTAGAAAAAAACAACACTGCTAATTTTCAATTATCAATCGCCCACATTACTCGTACATAGTTATTTCCACAAAATACTTAATTAGCTTGACATTTTGAATAGTATTTATGATCATTAGCTCATAAATACTAATAATATTAATGTACGTACGAAGACATTATTTATAAAGAAAAAAGATTGAAAGTTTTATGGATTATAACGACATTAAATCTTATCTTATCTTAGATATTGAAACTCACAAGATTATCATCACCACAAGCTCCCATCAAATAAATAATACGTAGTAAATTCATGGACAACTCCCACCGCGCAATCTAGCCGAAATCTAGGCTGAGCTTGTACTATGGGAAGTAGATAACTGATAGAATACATTATATGTAGTGTTTTTTTATACACATACAAATATGTTATAATACAAATTTATTAACACATAGACATAGATCAACCATCCACATTTGTCACACAATATATATTCGTCCTGAGTGGAAATCAAACCCACGACTTCAGCGACTTCAACTAGAGACTCCAACAGCGCACTGCTTCCATTTGTATACGCCTGGTTTTCAACACAAACAGAAGAGTTTTTTCATAAACAGTGCTACAGACCATTATCATACTTTGGAGTAGCGTTGTGTCCACAAGTCAAATACCGTAGCAAATCAGACTCAGCACCTCTACATGTGCTACGGTATTTCACTTGTAGACACAACGCTTTTACGTTTAGCGGTCAGCAATATTTACTGCTGCTTCCAGTAAATAGTACAAAGTTGTCTCAGAAAACGTATTTTTCACTTACGCCGCAACGGCCGTAGCTGTGTAGCGTGAACTATTTTCATCAGCTACGCCGTAGCAAAACCGCTACGTCTCACTCAAAACTTTAATCCCGCATCGTAAAAACCTTTTTGGATTATGCTCACTTTTTTTTTAGGCTCAGAATATGCCCATAAAACCTAAAGCATATCAGAACGAATCGTTTTAAAGAGTAATAGTTTCACCGTTGAGGTACCAATTTTTTTTTTTATTAGATGTATTACGGTGTCCCTTCTGGACGCCCGTTGGGCTATGGTAACGGCCTGCACTCTTGGCCCCAGAGGCGGTAATAATCCTCGGCTATTTCTGTCTTCTTTTAACCCCCGACAAAAAATAGGGGTGTTATAAGTTTGTAGCGTGTATGTGTGTCTGTCTGTAGCATCCTGAACGAATTAACCAATTTTGGTGCGGTTTGTTTTGTTTGAAAGCTTTCGTCATCAAGATCTGTTCAGGCGTTTGAAGATGATCAGCTCATTACTATTTACCAAGTCGGGCGTTTTCACATTATGTGTAAAATGAAATTGTATTTCCTTTACGGCGTGCCGGAACACGTGCACGCCATCTTTCTTAAATACCCTTGAGGTTCTAACACTAGACAAGTTTAGTATGAACAAATGGACTATTATCTACCACGGTAGCCTTCTTAATACCGACGACTTAATACGAATAATAATAAAGACTGTTTCTTGGGTATTCTTCCCAATTCGATAGAGTTTAAAAGTGCTAAACTTAGTTTAACAACGCACGGTCTCGTTTAAAACTGTTCTCCGTGAGTACGTCTGCGTGGAATTCAACTTTTGTTTTGCGCGGAACCCTCATCTTTATTTCTTTTTTCTAATTAAAAGTAACAGAAATTACTGCTTATAACATCAGCTATCTGCCAGTATAAATCCCGTCAAAAGCGGTCCAACCATTTCGGAGGTAAGGCGACATAAACAGACAGACAGACGGGAAAAAAGTATAAAACCAAAATAAAAATAAAAAATGTTATAAGTAAGCTGGTTTTTGTTACATTACAAAAAGATACTACAATTTTATTTATTTGTATAAAAAAGTGATGTTTCCATATTTTAATTCAACTTTGAAATTCAACTTTTATCAAAAACTTCAAATTGTGTATGAGTGAGTTGACTCGTTGACTATTCAGTCTTACCCGTGTCTTGTTACTATCAGGGGCCAAATGCGCAGAATAACTAAGTTGTACTCGTTACGAGTTCGAGACGTTAAATGTCATGACGTAGGCGTTGGCGACCTCCAGAAGTGGTCAGTGAATAAGATTCATTCGCAATCTTTACGTAATGCTGACTCAAAATCAAACTCAAAATACTTGAATTCCGTAAAATTGTTAAAAAAAAACTTTGAAACTTCAATCTACAAGATCACGCATTCTTATTCTTTCTTAAATTGAATGAAAAATATAATACCTAAAAAGCATAAAACTTTGCAATTACTAAAAATGTTTAATTTTATTCGGGATATAAAGCATTATACAATATTTAAAAATTTATCCAAATCCGATCAGCCGTTGAGGAGTGTAGGAGTAACATACAAACATACAGGCAAACTTTGCCATTTATAGTAGGGTACAATTTATGTAAGTAGGCGTTCCCTATTCTAGGTAATGTAGTTACTTAGAATTAGAATTTCTAAGCTGTGGAGACCATCAACAACACCAATTACAAGAAATCCTTAAAATTGTTTTGACGAAAATTAACCACAAATATCACTTTGAAAATGTGTTTATTGTTTTAATATTGAGACACCTGTTATTTTGATCTCAACAATATTATAATTGAAAGTAACTGCGCAGTTTCTAGAGGTTTATTTATATCGTCAGGGAACGCTGTATGAGCAGACGGGTAAACTTATAGACAGACTGATAGACTAACCAGTGACTCCTTGACTGATTTTGACTTGTCTTTGACTGATCTCACAGCTCGGTTGGTAGTAGCTCTGCCTTCTGCACTGTAGGTTGCGGGTTCAATTCCCACTCGGGACATGCATTTATGTGACATGTTGGTTCTGTGTCTGGGTGTCAATATGTATCTTTTATATGTATTATTTGGACATATTTACAAAAAAGTACTATTTAAGTATTCTATCAGTTATCTAGTTAATAGTACAAGCTTGGTGCTAGATGGCGCTGAGCGAAAAGTCCATGAATATTTATTTATTACTAGTTGCGTCTTATGTTACTCGCGGTTTTCAAGGATCAAAAATAACCTGTGTGTTATTATAATTAAGGATTTAAGCTATTCTGTTATCAAATTTCAACCAAATTGCTAATGTAAACCTTACGTTAGCTGGCTAAACCTTACGAGATATATCAAAATGATCTACAATACTACGCAATTATATCACGATCTACATCACACGCACTGTACAACCACACTGTACAAAGCTGGGGCAATTCGCTAGTATTAGGTATAAATAAAAAATATAAAATTGTACTAGAGAACATAACTTTAAAGTTCACCTACTTTCAAACAGGAGCACATTGGAATTTTCAATGAATATCAATTTCAATCAATCTTTCATTATAACTATTCTTGTTTGTAAAATAGTCAGATATTTAAGCATTTTAAACTATTTTTACTTATTTATTGTAATTGTATTTTGTTTCTGGTGTGCAATAAAGAATATATCTCATTTTAAAAGGTATGCTTAGTTTGAGGGCTAGAAGGCGCTGTGTGAAATGTCATGAAAATATATAAGTTTTTATAAGCTTCATCCCACGCTCCACGTGGGCCGTGCAATATCTTTGTTGTTTTATCTTTTGGTTCGTCTATTGGTATTTGCGGTTATTTTCATAGCTTTTGATTGAAATTAACAACCGTTTCACAAAATCCGTGGGCGCTATATATACGAAGGTTTTGAGGCGCGTGTCATTATATTCACAAATGTTGCCAGTACTGTAGGACGCAAAGCGCCGAAAAAAAAGGCGAGGAACCAGCATCGGGTTGGACGCTCATGATTACTCGCTTGTTCAGGGTAGGCCTGTTCCTACTGTGGCTACAATTGGTTCTTACGGTTTGGCGATCCTCTAAACAAGTTTTTTTTATGTAGCTTATGTGTTGGGCGAGCTGAAGTCCCGCCTGATTTTAAGTCCGCTATAACAACAGCAATACGACTTAAGTCATCCCTGACCGAAGTATGAGTAACGTTTCGCCCGTTAAATGACTCACGCTCATGTTATTTCACCGGCACCCACACCTGGAATTAGCCACCAAGCAGTAGTGTGTTATTTTTACCTTTTTAACGAACGAACAAGTCGTTTGTCATTAGAACTTACCTATAAAGTTTCTTTATTTCAGGATGCGGGAACGGCAAGTACCTCAACGTGAACCCTTCCGTGTACACAGTGGGGGGAGACCGATGCACGAGGCTAGCGGCGCATGCCAGGCATCAGAACAACGAGGTACGTTATATTAATTAGTACACATAAAAAGGAAATACAATAGGCGATAACAAAAAACACAAAAAAATCTAAATCATACACGGTAAATAAAAATAAATAAAACAATAAAAATCAGTACCTAACATAAATAAAGTTTTACACAACTAATTCAATTACCAATAAACCATTTTCTTAAAAAAAAGTATCAGTCTTCACGAAGAGACATAAGAAACAGTTTTAATAAAACTGATGAAGGTGTTGCATACATAGGTAACGGAATTATAGAATTCCGGTACCTGTGTAAACTTCATCGTTTTTAATCTCTCTCATAGTAACCTCTTATGAACTTTGCATCGAGGAAAGCAAATGTATGGGTCAATAGTACATGATATTATGTGTAAACATAAAAATCATTTCTTTTAAACATAAAATGCCTTTATACGACTATCTCACTAAAAACTGCGACGGTGGTATAGAGGCGGTTTAGTGATAATGCTACAGCGATCGACACACGAGATGACAGTTCTATTAGGTTTCTTAAGATACCTTGTTTAAATCACTTCCCATACATCCTGTTCTCTAAAGCTGAATATAACTGACCTAAAAAAATTCAGGCACACAAACGAGTATCCTTTATGATCATAATTTCAGGTGGTAGTCTGCGACAACCTCTGTCTACCGTACCGCGATGAGTCGTTTGACGCGGTGCTCTCCATCGCAGTGGTCCACCACTTCGCGACGGTGGAGCGGCGCGCCATGGCTCTGCGGGAGCTGGCCAGGGTCACCAGAATCGGGGGTCGATTGCTGCTTACCGTGTGGGCTATGGAACATGAGGGTCGGAATTTCCATTCTCAGGTAACAGCCAAGACATTAAACGATTTCTACACTCACGAAATTCCGTTTACTTTTCTTAGTCAGCTCCATATCCATTTCCGCTGTAAAGCACTGAAACTGCATTAATTTAATTAATACATACGCTTTCGTCAAAGTGCAGAGCTTCATTGGGCTACTTAGAAACAGCCATGCCGTCACTTTCCTGCAGTAACATATCTCAGTCAATAATAATCCTACAATGTCTTTTTGACCAACAAAATGACGAACGTGTACTTTATGTAGGTAACTACAATACACGGATGCCGTGAAATACCATGCTCGTGAGACGTTCCAGCTTTTATACCTCAGAGGCATGATAAGCGCAACGCAATACTACCATTCTTCCAACACATTACTAAGAGAGGAACCAAGCCATACTATGGTCAGAGGATACCGCCAAAGCATTAGGTGGGCCATCTTTTCATCCTATCAGTTCATGACATGAAAAACAAACCATCTGGGAGTCGACTAAATTCGGAGGCAACTGCTTCTGGAGTAAAATCAGTTATCTCTATTCCAACGCAGACTATAAACTAAAAAACCAACTCCTACATACAATATAACTCCAAAGCATACAATCACACTCGCCAACAAAGAATTTATCATAGCTTAGGTTAGAACTGAGCGCATGAGTCAAAATGAGGTCGTTCTCTATTGCAATGAAAGATAATTTGTCAAAACCCATTATTACTCGAAGATAAAAACTATTCTAGCTCAACAGAGTCCTTTCCTTCTAGATACAATTCCATAACTTTTGCAGTGGGAACCCCCGCTTTAGTCTAGACACTCAATTATCACGGATCTCGTGATAAATCATAATACAAAGCTTCCACTTATCATCGAGACAGGCAAGCCTAGTGCACAGAGATCTGGCTAGGATTACTAGGATCAGAACTGTGGTAACAATTTAGGCTATGGAGCTCGGTAATTTCAGGTTTGAACTTTAACATTACAACAATCAATCTATATATATAAAAGAAAGTCGTGTTAGTTACTTCACTTATAACTCAAGAACGGCTGAACCGATTTAGCTGAAAATTGGCAGGGAGGTAGTTTAGAGCCAGGAGAAGGACATAGGATACTTTTTATCCCGTTCGACATCATTCCCGTGTGACTTGACATGTAACGTCAGTCACTATAAAACGTGGTATAACAAAAAAGAATCAGACTTGGAATAACAAAATTGACGTATAATGACAGCTATGTAATGACGTATGGATGACTATTTGATATTTGTAAGAAATCTATATATATAAAAGAAAGTCGTGTTTGTTACAACACTTATAACTCGAGAACGGCTGGACCGATTGCCATGGTTTTTGATTTGTTGGATTTGTTTCCGTCCCGAATAGCAGAATAACTATTAAAACATTGGAAAATTAACGAAAAAAATAAAATCAAATATTCTCCACGGGAACGGGAACTATGCGGGTGAAACCGCGGGGCGCAGCTAGTTATCTATAATACAAAAATCGTTACTGATAATCCCCAATTAACTATGATATTGGAGCTATCATAATGATAATGACTTCTTCAAGTTAAGTTCTTATTGTAGTAGTAAGCCTACATACATGACCATCTAGTGCTCACAATTTACATTTATATTTCAGGACGTGCTTATCCCTTGGCATAGACCGGCAACACTGTGTCCACCAACGCCTACTCCTCGCTTTCTGTCTGTGGATTACGACCAGTAAGTATCATTCAATTGCATTGCAAATAAAAACTGCGTAGATACCTAATAAAATCACGAGTAGCTAAAGGTATAGGGCACCTCGGGGTCAGGAGCGATAACATGCAGAAGGTGGCTTGCGGAAAATGGGTGCGAAAAGCCGAATACATGCATATCATGTCCATAATGATATTATTTCAAAAAAATCTTATTGTTTCAGTACCGCAGAACCATGGAAAACTCGTGACGGGTCACCAGGATCATCATCACTCTCATCGCCAAATGAAACCTGCTACTCCTTCGTGAGGAGAGCACTACAGCGTCTAGCTGGTCGCCGTTCTTTTCTCCCGTCATGGGGTTTAGGCCCGAGACCACCACAACGAACATGTTTACGTCCGGAACCACCAGCCGCTGACCTGCCCATTGAACTACGTCGATTAGACGAACTTCCACCCCGGTTGATGACACAATATTCCGATGCAACCATAAAATCGAGAAGTCTTACAGATATTGCAGAAATAGACAGACACGAACTGGTCCGGTCACGATCCAGCTTACCCAGTCTTGGTATAGACGAAAGTGTACCACCGCCAAAAGAAACCCCAGCGCCAGAGATAACAGAACCAAGGAAGAAACCAAAACTTGTAAAACAAAAGAAGTCAATAAACGAAGACGATGCTGAAGAGGATCTAGATAAGCCAACTGATATGAAGAGCATGGTAGAAGAAATGCCCAACTTCAAAATTCATACTCACAGGTTACAATCTAGAAAGCCAGGCGTAGTAAAGCAGACGTCGCTAAATGAGGAGTTGATGTCTGTGGAGAGATTACGGGAAAAAGAACACTTACGGAAAAATATTCAAAAACAAGCATCTTTAAATGAAGAATATTTATACCGAAGGCCAGGCGCACTAGATTCAATACGTGATTCAATATTTTCAACCTCAGCTACCACTGCCAAAAAGTTTCAATCATTGAAAAATGGCCTCACCAGCAAGTTTAAAACGTCGACAACGAATATAGATAAAGTGACAGTTTTCGTGAGAATGCTTCAAGGGTGGAAGAGCCACGGGCCTGTCCCAGAAGTTCCTACACCAAGCGACAATAACACTGGAAGTGAAAAGAATTACCCGGAACGAAGACATTCAAAGGAGGATGGCTCAGATTCTTCAAAAGATAGTAGCTTGCAGAGTGATACAAGTGTAGATTCAGAAGATAGCTTTGCATCTGTGATATATGTGCCGAAAGCAGACGGTTCCGGCGATCCTTTATCGCCAACTCCATTATCTCCTGGACCAACATCACCTAGATTAAAAGTATCTTCAGTTCCAACTTCTCCTCGAATGAAAAGTTCACCTGGTTTACCATCTCCAAGGATAAAACAATCGTTCCCCTTGATTCGGCCTCCTGGTTCGCCAAACGCAGTTACTTCACCTGCCACGGTAAACAAGATTCTTGTAGCACAGTACAGTTTAAAGAACTACTCGACTACTAGCACGATTGGTACAGTACCAATAAAGCCCCAGTCAAAAAGTCAGCCCAACTCACCACCGAAATCGGAATCAGACGACAAAGCCCCAACAAAACCTGAACCACTTCCTATTATAAGCAGAAACGTATCTATTGAGGTATTTGAAGACGCAGATGTCCCACTTATTCCGCCAATAATAGAAGAGGAGGAACCTGAGAAAACTCCTACAGAAGTGACAAAAGAACTACTCGCAGAATTAAACAAAGATATCGAAGAAATTCACAAGCTGACAGCGGAGACAAACGATCTCATACCGCGTGTCGTACTTCAAGATGTGAAACCGTACCCAAAAATTACACTGCAAACAGTAGCAGAATTGCCTGAAATACCTCAATTCAAAGCAAAAGAGTCTAACAAGCCGGCTACCGACACGTTAGATATAAAAACTTCTGAAAGAAAGCGGAAAGAAAGGATTAGACAAGTTAAAGAAATGCTAAGCAAAGGTCCCCCAGTGAGTTATGGAAGAAGGGCCCCTTTCCCGTTAGTTCGCAGTACAAGTAAAGCTGATCCAGTAGTCAAAAGCCGCCCTACGCTCATGTCATTGGAACTGTTCAATCCAGCAACTGATGATATGGACAGCGATTCCAGCGGTGTCTCATCACCAGACTCTGTCGACAGCGTCATAAGCGTAGTTCCTGAGGAGTTGCGAAAAACCGCAATTGAAAAAGGTAAAACGTTGCGAACTTGTATTTATAACATCAGCGTTACGCCGCCATATCGTATTACACCTTTTTTTCACTGCAAATATTATTTCATTATGTATACGGATAACGGATACTGATCTTCTGGTGCGGGTTCGAACCATTCAATAAGCTTCCGGCGTAGGACAACATCGTGAAGTGACCATAGCGGTGGTGGTAGAGCAAATGCCCGGTTATCTAACATTACCCTTAAGTTGAAAATCGGTCGATAAACACTTAACGGTGTGCTCCGACAGCCTCACTTGGGAGTCCAGGCGTTGCGTGGCACCAACTTTGGGTACATATTTGCTTAACATGATGTTCATCACACTTATATTGTAAAGGCAAAAGTTTTTATGTGTGTGTGTATGTTTGTTACTTCTTCACGCTCAAACGGCTCGACGTACTTGGATGAAATTTGGTACCAGGATAGCTTATATCCTGGATTCGGATCGCAGTTTACCGGCATCAAAAGTAACTTCTGTGAGGTTACTTTTGATCCCGGAAAACTGCAAATAACACGGCGGGACGCAGCTATTAGTATAAAATAAAGTTGGTGAGTAATACAAACGTTCCACTAATGCATACTTCGCCTTTTATGGTATGGTAATTATTTATAATTTTTTACATTTATTTCAGATTTACCGACCATAATCACAGAGTCAATAAAAGAAGATGAAATTGATGAAAAAACCCAACCCAATTCACCAGCTCCTATTAATTTATTAGAAGCCGCTGCAGAAGTAGCACATTCACTAGACGAGACTTGCGAAGCAGTTATCCAGAGTAGTCCTCGCTCGAAAAGAAAACATTTAGAAAAGCTTGAAACTGCTGATCCAATGGCCATTGTTCAGGGAGCATCTAGCAGCAGTAGCAGCAGTAACTGGAGCCTGAACAAACTGTCGCCTGGAGACCTGAGGATATTAGAAGATAGGTCAAGATCACAATCGCACACTAGTTCAAGTGGAAGCTCATCAAGCTTAGAACGTCTTTCACCTGGCCGGAGATCCAAAGACAGGTCACCAAAACTCGGCAGCATAAACAACTCCTCTTGGAGTTTAAACAGATTATCACCTAATAGACCAGAGGGTAGGTCTCTAGATGAGAACTTGAGCAAGAGCCACAGAAGTCCGACGAGGATGCCATACGACTCGATATCAATGTCCAGCACAGACTCTGAGAAATCAATATCAAAATCTGAAAGTTTCAACAGGATACAAAATGAACCCTTGATAACGTGTAAATCTGATATGGTGGCCAAAGAGGACGAGTGGGTGCCGCAAGATCAAGATCGTCATCAACATTTGACAGAATTCGCAGAAAAGCTCAGTGAAAAGCTATTACAGGAAATCGATCAGTATTCGAAGCGTATTAACGAAGATGATTTCGATTTGCCAAGCAGTAGCAGCAGTGAAAAGAGCATTTCTCTCAGACTCAAAAGGGAAGAGGAAGACAGAAATACACAAAAAATCTTAGATGAGCTGTCTGATAGTTTACAGCATTTAGAAGACCCATACATTAGCAAAATCAGCACAGAAATGCAGGGGTTGAGCAAACTTACCGCTGAGATACAAGAACGTAATAAATACATAGCATCTCTCAATGAAGTTCAGGAAAGCGACATCAATAAACTATTTCCGAAGTGCAGTACTAAAACGAAAAAGAAAAGATCTAAAGACGTCGATCCTATCATCAACAAGTACAGGGAACTAAAAAAGAGTATGAAAGTAACAAGCGAAGAGGATCTTTATCTCAATAATTGTGCCAACGTTCAATATACTGCAAAACCAACCGAAGACAAAATCAATGAGACCAATCCTGACATGAAAAACCCTGATGATGATAGTGCTATTTGTTCAGCCAATGGTAATCCTGAAATCACTATCGATTCTGGAGCCTATGACACAAGCCAATCGCTAGAAACTGGGTACTCATTAGAATCAGAAATCAGCGTAGACTCGCTTTGTACAAGCACTGACAAGAGATCCTCTCTCAAAGTGGGCCAATCGACTGATTCTAGTGATTTGGATAAAATGGAGATCAGTCCCGAATCGATAACTTCTCGTTCGAGCAATAGTACAGCGCCATTAAAATCCGGATTCTCGATTGAGTCAAGCGATACTTCCGCGGGCAGCGACTGGAGTCGAAGGGACAAAACCGGTAGCACAGCTTCACTGGGGTGCTCCAGTTTAGCATCCTTGCCTTCGTATAGCGAATACTCCAGAGAAAGGAAGCTAGAGGCTCGGTCGTGTTCAGAAGACACTGCCACGGTTCCTGTGGCAGCCCCAGTGCGAGCATTACCACACGCCCCGCTACTGCCATCATTGAGTGATGGCTCTGACAGTTTACCTTCCGAAGGAGGAGCAGTGACATACCATAGATATTATCACGTCTTCAAACGCGGAGAACTCGACCAACTGATCGAGAAATACGTGGAGAGCCTCCACGTAGTATCTTCATACTATGACCAGGCAAGTTGGTGCGTCGTGGCGGAGAAAGTTCAAGTGTGGACCATATAAGGAGTAATCGTAATTTTTGTCTAATCGCCGAAGTTCGAAGTTTCGTTGCTGGTTTCTCTAAGGCCTGATGATTAATTATAGTGCTGGTTTATCTTATGAAGTAGCGAAGATTATAAACTTTGATATAAGTAGAAGACACCATGTGCCGTGACTAATCCAAGTGACCTTCCTAACTAACTCTATAGTGAGTGTTAAGGACAGATTCATGGATAAGGACTTTTGAATAGGTGTAATCCTGTGCGAAATTGCCAAAAGCGAAGCTTTTGTTTTTTATTATACCTATTAAGGTCACTCTATACCGATTTATTAGTTGTTATCTAATAAATCTCTATGATATCTGTAACTGTTGCCTGATGGGGCGTAGTTGTGTATTATGGATCAAAGACGTGTTTCACCATTTTGTGTGCACCATCGAACTTCAAAGTGATAACCAATAGTGTTGCGTTCTAAATTAATTTCAACACCTCAGTAACTGACATTAAAATGGTTGAACATGTCGAATCTGTACAACACGTATATAAAATACGAACCCAAAGCATTAGTATTTGATGTGAAGGTAGTATTCGCATAAAATGAAATCTAAGAGCTTTAAATAGTGAAAGTTTAAATATAATATTATACTTCAGAGGCTCAATATTATATAAGCTACTTGTAGCTTATTTACTCTATCATTCATGTATACTTACAGAATATAATTCTAATTATATTCTTTACATAAAGTATAGACGCATAATATAAATAGTTTAATCATGTTACATAGTACCGTAATCCAAGACCAAAATAATGTAAGTAGTTACTTGTACATTTTCAAACTATATCACTATATCTAAGACAATAAAAATGTTAGAGGTCAATCATTTCAGTTTTTGTAATTAAAAATTATTTCTGAGTTATGCTGACGGAGTGTTATTTTGGTTTTGGATTTTTGGTATTTAAATCAATATTGTTATCTGGTATATAAATGAGAATGTATTTGTTCAGTATTAATATTATTGAGCTGGCCTCTTAAAGCATGATTTATATCTACTTTATAATCATTGTAAATTAATGAAACTATGTAGTTTGAAATCATTATAATTCTACTGTCTTATTTTACTTAGGTCTGCTAAATATAACCTTTTATTTTAGTACTGATTAAATTAATAATAATAATAATTTCATAAATTAATCATATCATTTAACGTTCGCAAATGACAAAAGGTTTGGCATAATTATGGTTTTTGCCCGTTTAGTTTTGGGTAAAAATTATTCGGAATTTGGACCATGTAGTGGAGTTACTTTAATAATAAGAGTGCAGCTGACTTACTTACGTGAAAGTACAAATACAACCATATATTATATTGTACTATATAGGTATATACTATGTACCAGCCTGTAATAACTTTGTATTGCAAAAGTGGATTCGTATTTACAATAAAATACAATTACCTACATTCTACTTAATATTAAATTACTCATATTATTTTTTGAATTGATACACACGACTGGTATAATTGTTACATACCTTATTTATTTTAATTTATTATTTAGGATTCATTAGGTACCTACGGTAAAAATGCATAAATATTATTTATTCATTTCAAATAACATTTCGAAAATACTTGATTAAAACTATATAAGTAAGCAAAAACTAACGAATTTTAAATTTCATTTAATACATATTAGAGATAAGAAAAAAAATGAAATATATACCTATAGTGCAGTATATAAATTTAAAAATAGCATGAATGGTGGGGTTTACCCTATTTCCTATGATAAAATGTACTGTCACGAAACGTTTTACTTTAATTGTATTATTTAAAATATATTCTAAAATAGCTCTTCCCCGCGAATTCCTCTGCGTGGAATTTTAATTTTTTTGCGCGAAAGCCAAGAATTAGGCTTTAACGCACTTAATTTTAATAAAATAAAAGTAGCCTAAGTTACTCCTTATAAGATAAGCTGGAACAAACAGACATACAGACAAGCTACAATATTATTTTGGCATTAGAGACAGAACGCAGGGTAAAAATAATAGTTAAATCAGAAAACTGAAACATTTTATTTCAATAGTAAAATTTTTTAAATAGTTTCGTGATAGTAATTTTATGACATGGAAAATGGTTAAAAGATTGAACAATAAACACAAATTATGGCAGCATTGCTTTTAACGATAATTATATAAATTAATATTGGAGAAGTATTTGATAATGTAAATATCGCTCTAAGTATAAAAAGCTATTAGAATATAATTATGTTATCAAATGAATCAGTGAGATTAAAATAATCTAGCTATAGGTATTCATCGGAACACGACTGGGTATTTAATATTTTCCATAAACAACACAATATCCAGTAATCAAGCAGTAAGGAAGCTATAAGAATTTTGTGTAAAGAAAAAAATTAATCAAGTGGGTTAATTTGCCAACTTGTTCCTCATTAGTAAGAATTCAAGTGGTGCAAGTTGATGAAAAGTTGAGAGTTATACTTTGAATTACATAATTATTTTTTTTTTTTTTTTTTTTAATTTTCCCTATAATTTATGAATTGTCATTTACTTGTATTTATTGAGTTGAAACACCAAGGGTACAACAATTAAGGTTCACCCACTACATAACTGGATTAGCATCGGTAATGCTGATCATGTCGTATTGTAATGGCGTTACAGTATTTACAAAAAATATTTAATATGTTATCGAGTTACTGGTACCGTGCCCCGGCTTGTATTCGGTATAAACTGTAAAGACATGTGGAAAAAAATACTCGCACTCGTTCTTGTACTTTTGGGAAGCTTTCTTATAAGTGTCCTTACTGCTATTATGTGTTGTGCCTACGTCCAGCAGTGGACCTAGTAAGGTGGATAACAATGGCGAAGAATCTCCATTTGAAAATATTAAATGTACAGATATGCTAAGAGAGGCATTTTCACTATTTTACGCGAAATTAGTGAATACAATAGTTTTAGGAAATGATAAATTAAAGCACAATCAACATGTTCATCGAATACATGCAAAATAATGTAATCAATCGAAAACAAACTATAATCGGATTCCAAAAACTTTTAACAGTATGATTAATATTGATATGTTTTGATGTTTAATGTAAATTTGTTGTTTTTACTTAAGGACTTGTTAGACAAAGATTATTTGCGTCTTGATTTACTGACAAAATTACGCTGCAATCTTCTCAGTACTTTAAATTTAACAAAACTGCACGTGCATTTGAAATACGGACAGGCGAATACAAAAATAACCCTAAACATGTTGTTTTGTCTAACATTGTAATAAACAACATGTTTTAGACTGTATACTTGCAAGATATGAATATGACTAGATTCAGATGATAACATAACGATACAAATAAAGTTATCGGAAGACCGTCAGTTAAACCATCCCAGTTTTTAGAGGTATGAAGATAATTTTAAGAATTTTTTCTAAAAAAATATTAATTTCGAGTATATACATGTCCGAGGGACTATAAATTTATTTCGATTGGGCGTTGTGAAGTTTTGAGCATATCAGTGCTGTCTTAGTTGAATAAAATGATAAGCTGCGCGTTAAAATTTTTGGGGTCATTCTTTCGCACCTTTATATTCCTGGAAATACTGTTATAATACTAACAAAAGCGATGAGAATACATAGTGAATTTTTGACCAATTTCGAGCCCGTTTTATAGTAGAAAATATGGTATTTATGGGATGCGTAGAGGCCATGATGACAGTTAGCACAGGTGACACGTGTTCGTGGGATGAAACGGAAACAATTTTATTTATTTATAAAACAATATCTCCAACTAGCGACCCACCCCGGCTTCGCAGGGTTGTGCAGTGTGATAAAGGTCGCAATAAAACTCCGCAGATATGCATCATTATGACTGATCTCGCAAGGTTTCGCATATTTTTGGTCGCATATGTCGCTCGACATTATTATAAAACAAAAATTCACTGCTTTTCTACATTATAATATAATACAATATGAAAAAAAATCTCTGTGACAAACAGCGTCTTTGCTTAATATTATTTCTGATATGAATGGTCCGATATCACATTTTTTTGAGCGTATTGAATATTATTTATAATATGTGGAGCGTGGTTGGTTACCTACACATACTGGGTGGAAATCTGCAGAAAAATAATAAGCTCTGAATACTTTTCTAAAGGGATTTTGATGGTTATTTTTGCTTAAACTTTTATCTTACGCGTAAACATACATTTTTAATAAATAATACTAGATTGATTTTACAATGTTTGTCAAAAACAACCAGCAATTATTTTTCCAGTTTTTTTTAATTCTTACTATATCTGCGCATTGCCTGAAGCTTGAAACTGGCCAAATTTTCACGTTGTATTCTACAATAAATATCACATATCTGACAAACCATATATCAAGTACGCAACGTTACTTTATTCGCTAGTATTAAACCAGCAATGCATATATAATAGAAAACAAGCACTAGACGAATGAATTTTATTCTCCCTGTGACCAAATTTAAGATCGTAGCGATAGCTTTTTCACGACCCTTTAAATTGCAGTTGAGAAAGAATTATGTACAATATATCGCTTAAAATTTCTTTTACGCATATTTATAAACTTAAATATTAATTAGTGATGTCACAAAGTATGCAAAGATTAACATATGCCTTCAAAATTTCGATTATAAGTCATTATAGATGTTGGTAAATTATGTTGCGTATATTATTATATAATTATAAAGTAAATGCATTTTTCATAAATTTCATAATTGGATGACCTCCGATGCCTTTGTACATATACTAATATTACTAAAGCACTTCATATTGGCTTAATCTGTGATATGTAATAGAGAAATTGACACAAAATCGTTTTTATTTAGACCCATGTGTAAATAAACAAGTATGAACTCTTGGTTTATGATATTAGATATAACAAAACCGCTTGATATTGAAGTAATCCTTTCATTTAGTAAAAACATGTGAGCTAAGGTCCGGTCTGTAAAACTAATGTTCACGATACACCTGGGACCCTATCCTACGCCTGATCTGACTTACAATCCGAACGTTTCACAAAAAAATTACAGCACAAAATATCTTAAAGCACCATCTAGTATTTTATTATTAACTTTATAACGACTAACTGCGATCCCCGTTAAAAAAACAACATGAGACAGAAAAAAAAACTGAATTCACTGTTTCAAGAACAAAAAAAGCCTATGTGTTCGGTATGTGCAGGGTATGAGCTATATACTATAGCTATATACCTTTATATTATAACAAATTTCATCCAGATACGTTCAACCATTGAGGCATGCAGGAATAACAAAAAGTTAAACCTATTGTTGTAGCTACCTACATACCGACAAACTTTCGCATTTATAATATTAACTATATAGTATAGTATGATAGTCATTCTGATTAAGAATAAAAATCATAACTAATAATGCGAATATGAGTTTGTTTGTTTGTGTTTATTACACTTTCTCTCCTTAACTACTCAACCGATCATCGTTTAAAGAACTTTAAAAGTATACAAAAACGCGAGTGAAGCCTCGTGCAAAAGCTAGAGCCTACTTTAATAATATTGTCACACCGGGCGTAGAAATAGGCCCCAGATCATCTTCAGATATTGGCAGAAATATTAAGAGTTTAGTCAACCCATCCACTATAATTGCAACTTCGCCATAGCATCTCAAATCTTATGTTCGCCACATATTCTTGTAACAGACTCAGATTTCAAAAACAAAAACTATCGTCAGTGTTATTAAAATATATGTGATGCCGAATACAAAATATATTTAAAATAGACGCTTGGTATGATTGTAATTATTACTCAGTTTTAGTGCACCATATAGGATTGACCGATAGCTATTTTATAATTTAATATTCTGCAAGATTTATGTATTTACACCAAACTGAGTATATTCTTTTAAAACTGAAAAATATGCTGATATAATCCTCTTGAAAAATGCTTATTGTCTTAGTATAAATGATATAGTAAATCTTCGATGCGGTATCTCAAGATCGGCTATGTATCAATGATATAAGTATATCAACTCCGATACAAAACAAAAGCAGTAATATTTTATAATTGATTTAAAATGATCGCTACAGGCGATATTGATCAGACATCTCCCAGATGAGATAAAGATATGTGGATAAACAATGGTGGTTACATATCACTCAAAAGATGTGGCCCATTGAGTCTGTATCTAACCGGAATAGGCGTACATTTCTTTTTGTATATAAAGCACAATAACCTCTTCGCAGCCTTAGACCTGGCTGTGGAGGGGATGCACCCAACTGCGCAACTAAGTGTTTTTAGTTATTTACATATATTCCTGTAAAATGCATAATAATTTATTTGGAAAACAAATGAATGTTTCCTTTTCGGAATAATCAACTAATATTATTTTAATCAAATGTACTAGCGACCACTTTTTGATACGCACCTCCGCAAAAATATTTTACCCAATTCATCCATAAATTATAGATTTTGTTTATAAACTCGATAAACGTAGTAATCTTGCTCCCGAAACTTACCAATTGCAGTTTAGTTTGAGAAAATTCCACTGATACAACCTGAACACATTCACATTTGATCAAATGCTAGATCATGGAACCGCGACTTGGAACTGGGGGACCATCCTCTTTAATTCCCAGACAACTGTAAATGGTAGACAAAAGGAAAATCAATTTTTTATATCTTATTTTACATCTGATTACGGAATGGATTTCAATGAAAACTAGCAACACAAAGCCGCTTTTTTAAGTCTTAATCCGAAAATGTACACAACACATTATTTGATAACAGACAATGTATAAATATAATGAAAATACAGTAATAAAGTAAGCTTATCATACTGTACTATATATACTAGGTACCCTTCACAATAAAATGAAGACTTCAACATTTTGTTTTATTTGTATTTATTGGAAATTGCCTGAGTTAACCCAGATCGTAATAATCCCGCTAATAATTATGCGACATGGAATCCTCATCTGGTTATCAGCCGCCAAGCAGTCGTGCACTCGCATTGCTGTGGTGGAAGGGTGTGGATGCCGGTGAAATCATATGCGCATGCGACGTAATTTCCCCGTTTGTGGTGACGGGCGCAACGGAGTGCGACTTGGGTCTTCTCATACTTCGATCGAGGAGGACCTAAGTCATGTTGCTGTCGTTACAGGCGGAGGTAACGTCACCACTTTCAGTCGTATCATTTAGTTATATATATTAAGGCTACTTAAGTGACTGGGACGAGCTGAAGGCTCACCTGATATTAAGTGGTTACCTCCGCCCATAACAACAGCAATATGACTTGGGTCCTCCTCAACCGAAGTTTGAGAAGATCCAAGTTTTATCACATTGCGCCTGTCACCCGAGACGGCGATTTTACATCTGCACTTGTGATTTCGCGGCCCTCTTCCACCGGAACACAGCAATACGAGTGCATCACTGCTTGGCGGCAGATTATCAGGTGTGGAGGCAGAACCTGTCCGGACGAACTTGGCACAAGTACTAGTGCTACAAAAGCGTCTGTACGGGAAGACGTAAATAACAAGTAAATTTCTGGTTCCAAACGGCGCTTGCCGTTTTAAAATAATTATTCAATTTATTTTCACATAAAACTTCACGCAACACTTCACAACTTAAAATTCAAAACTTTCGCATTTCGCGGCGATTAAATGTCAAAATGACGTTTGCTAACGACAAAACCATAGACAACGCTTCATGTTTTACGAATAAACGTACAACCACTTGTCGATCGCTTAGTCTATTACTAAACGATCGACAAGTGGTTGTACACTTGGCTACCAATCGAATATTACTTATGCATTGATTTTCAGAATGTTTTCTGCTTTCCTTAGTGGGAATTTAAATCGTTAAATCACGGGCCGTTCTTTGATACTTTGATAAAGCTTAGAACAGTTGTAGTGGCACAAACATAGCCTATACCCAGCAGTGGGTGAAGTCAAACTGTGGATTGTGATGTCATTCAACAAGGCCCTGTTTGACAGCTCTCACCACTTAGCAAAGAATAGCATCAACTACTTAAAAAAAATTGTGTTGTGCTCGCAAGGGATGAAAGGATGAGACATATAATAGATAGATAAAACTTTATTGATAACGAACCACAAAAATTGCTAAAAGATTAACTATTAACGATTAGGTAATGGGCGGCCTTATCGTTAAAAGCTATCTCTTCCAGACAACCTTAGGAGTTTGCTTGCACGCTTCAAAATAGTAAATTACCACTTTTATTTTAGCTAGGTGAGGTAATAAATAAAATATTAAGTAACACATGGGTAATTTGATTTATTGTGTTAAATAAAGATGAATAAAATAAGACTTATTTTTTGTAGATCTTACAATAAATATAATGATCTAATGGCTCAATAGCTATTTAAATAACAATATAAACAGAAAATACCGAACAAATGTGATATTTTCTAGTGTTTTCACTTTTTCGAGTTCTATACAATAAAATAAGGTCTCGTTGCATTTCTAGTTGCAAAAGCCCTAATACATACATAGGTTAAAACAGATCCCACGTAAAATTAATACAACACACAAGCCTACATAATTAATGATTTTAAAATAACTAATATTCATTATAATAAAGGGCGAGCAGAATTAATATGAACAAAAAACTAAAGCCGCTTTTACTTGACGCCTTAATAGAAAACAAAATGTCTTAACGTCTTAGAAATTTCGTTAATTAAAATGCTATAATTAGCCTTTCAATCGATTGCTTCCTTAAATTTTAAACAGCGGTTGCAGCTAAAACAAATATTTACTATTTTATGAAATTATTATCCACATTTTCCACTCTCTGTTCTAACCGGGAATGAGTGGAAAATGTAGGACTCCAGTCTCAGTCGATTTATTTTTGTTCCTTTCGTTCCACCTGGGTGTAGACTCTGAGGGCACCCCCCTACGGACATAAACAACATGGATTCCCCCCTTTTTGACCACAATTAAATACACAAAGGATGAACAAACAAAATCAACGTTTTTCCATAAAAAAAAATCTACTTTAATGTGTTTTAAATGAGTCCTAGCACGATATCACGCCATATTTATATTTCCTACACTCTTTGACCACATTTATTATTGTTATTGTTACTGTACAGAAAAACTTTTCACTAACTTCATATTATATGTATAAGTTTTGGTTATAATATAATTTAATGCTACCATATCGAAACCTACAATATAATACGAGACAGTAAAATTTCTTATTATCACATTACATATTTTGTTAGTACAACGTTAAGTGTATATAGCTTACGAATATTAGGTTTCAGACACTTATTCACACAACACAAACATTAAGATTTCAACATTATGTTTTATTTAGATTTATTGGAAATTGCCTAAGCCTAAGACTTCAATACGAAATGTATGGGTAATGGATGAATGGATGAATTAGGATACTAAACATACACATCACTGTGGTTATATAAACAAAACGTGCCAAACCAGAATTTTAATAGCAAGTATCTTTAACAAAGTTCGAGACAGTAATCAGGATGATCGCAGACAGAAATCGATGGAGACTCCTAAAAAATACGTAACATGAAAACACACGAGAAAATTGTGCTTTTGACTGTACATGGTGATCACGATCTAGTGATGAAGGGTCGAGACAGACAGGAGAGAAAGAGAGATCTGTAACCACAGATAATATTTATCAAGACCACACTCTTAAATCCAGATCCATGAGGCTGCATTAGTTGTATGTTACCAAGCTGGAAGAAACAGCGATTGCAAGCGTTTAAAATTGTTCGACCACATTTCAACTTGCATTAAACCACCGAGCGAGAAAGGGACAGCGATTGGATGTGGTCACATGGTACGTACGATGGTCTATAAGCCTAGTTTCGTCTTCCGGCTTCCAGCTATTAAATATTGTATCTCCCTCTTCTAGTCTGGCCGCTTGCAATCGCTGTCCCTTTCTCGCTGTAAGAAATATGGTCGCACGGATTTAGATTTTTTAATTTAATTGTTTATGGTACACTACTCGTGTCAGACGAAGTAAGCCGCCAGCTGCGCCATCTTGTCCTTGGGCTGCCTATTCCGGTTCTTGGTGGGGCGAGCCCGAGCGCCGCGCACGATGGTCTATAAGCCTAGTTTCGTCTTCCGTCTTCCAGCTATTAAATATTGTATCTCCCTCTTCTAGTCTGGCCGCTTGCAATCGCTGTCCCTTTCTCGCTGTAAGAAATATGGTCGCACGGATTTAGATTTTTTTATGAAATTGTTTATGGTACACTACTCGTGTCAGACGAAGTAAGCCGCCAGCTGCGCCATCTTGTCCTTGGGCTGCCTATTCCGGTTCTTGGTGGGGCGAGCCCGAGCGCCGCGCACGATGGTCTATAAGCCTAGTTTCGTCTTCCGTCTTCCAGCTATTAAATATTGTATCTCCCTCTTCTAGTCTGGCCGCTTGCAATCGCTGTCCCTTTCTCGCTGTAAGAAATATGGTCGCACGGATTTAGATTTTTTTATGAAATTGTTTATGGTACACTACTCGTGTCAGACGAAGTAAGCCGCCAGCTGCGCCATCTTGTCCTTGGGCTGCCTATTCCGGTTCTTGGTGGGGCGAGCCCGAGCGCCGCGGGCACGGGGCAACTGAGCACGGGCCGCGACCGCACGATGTTTCTCCACCTATAAATACACCAAACTCTTATAAATCAAAGTATAAAATATCTATTTAATATATAAGAACTCAAATTGTTACTGTTTTATTGTTAAATTGATGCCATGTACTAAATTGTTTGTTCAAATAAATTATATGAAACGTACGCTCCAATACAGTAAATATATGTAAAACAACGTTAACACACTCATACCTCTGCACTAGGATTCTCTGTCGCAAATGGCATGGACAAACATAGAAACACAAGACAAATACCCAAGATCCGAGAACAAATTGCATGCTCACCACACAAAGTGCGCCCCGGCCGTGATTGGAAACCGGGATGCCTCGCTTCGAAGACAGGGCTACTACCAACTTAGCCACGGAGCCGTCAGGGACATTTCACACAGAGCCGTCTCGGGGGGTTCAGTTGCTCGCGTACCCCCTGTGGTGCTAAACCAATTATAGCAGTAAAACTTATGCCAGGTTCTTCCGAAAGGTACTGAAAGGTTCCGGTGGAAGGGTGTGGGTACCGGTGAAATCACATGCGCATGAGACGTATCATCCCCGTCTCGGGTGATGGACGCAGCAGGATGAATGCAACTCAGTTGTCAATGAATGTATCTTACAGTTGCATTCATCCAAATCTTATACTGAGTCGCACGCATGATTACTGTTGCCACGGGCGGAGGTCGCCGCTTACCACCAGGTGGGTCCTCAGCTCGTTCCGCCACATAATCACATAAAAAAAATCTAGCCTCAAAATAATATATAAATTAGGCGGCTCTGTGGCTTAGTTGGTAGTAGCCCTGCCTTCGAAGTAAAGAGTCCCGGGTTCGATTCCCGACCGGGCACTCTGTGTGGTAAGCATGAAGTTTGTTCTCGGGTCTTGGGTGTTTATCTTGTGTTTTGTCCATGCCATCTGCGACCAGGGAATCCTAGTGCAATGTACTAATATTATTGGAACTGCAATATACCTATTAGGGCTTCCAAACCTAAATTTACTTTAAATTTATGTATATGATGGTAGGTATTTATGTTTGTCCATGCATTTCTCAGAAACTATTAATCTGATTGCGCCAATCTTTTATTGGCTTACATTTACTTAGGGACCAGAGCAAGTTTCATCAAAGTAGTTTTATTAGTTTTCAAGGTATAACTTTTTTTATCTGTGGACGAACATAGGTTTTTGTTCTGTGTGTATTAAAAAATAATCTAATACCAGAAATAGAAGAAACATCTATGTTCGTCACACAAATCCTGGGTCCTTGTCCTAGGTCAGAATCCAACCTACGACCTACAGCGCTGAAGGCAGAGTCACTACCAACTACTTGGTACTGACGTGAGAACAGTCAAATAAGTGTCATACTTGGGACGGGGGGGACTTGGGGACAGTTGGGCAAAAGTTATTCGAATAACGAACGAATAAATGTTTTCTTTATAAATAATAAATATTTTTATTTATACAAGGAAAAAGTAATAACGAATAAATTATTTTATTCGTCAGTCTGTTAATGAATGGAAATAAAACAAGGAACAATGGTATTTTAATCAAATATTTATTTCCTTTAAATTATCAGGTTTTACAGTTATGATTATTTCTCAATATTTTTTTTCATCACTACTCATTCTTTAAACATGTCGTATGCTATACTTTGGCAGGTGGCTTAAGAAAAAACGTTAATAATTATTATTAATATGTAATAAATAATGCTTAAGAAATCATGTGGACAGTTGACGATATATTGGCACCAATTCGTCTGATCGCTTTTTCGTTCATGAGTTATAAAAAGATATTTAAAATACTGATTAAAATCACGAATAATTTATTCGTAGGCAATTTATCTACGAATAATTTATTCCTTATTATTCGCCAATATCGCGAATAAAATTTTATTCGAATACATTCAGATAACAATTTATTCGAATACTGCCCGTATCTGCTTCGTCGTGTTACTGTTATGAGCGGAGGTAACCATTTAACAACAGATCGTCCCGTCACATTTTATTTTTTTATATAAACAAATATACGTTTACACACTCATGCCTCTGCACTAGGATTCCTTGTGTCGCAGATGGCATGGACAAACACAGAAACTCAAGACAATCACCAAAGACCCGAGAACAAACTTCATGCTAACCACACATAGTGTGCCCCGGCCGGGACTCGAACCCGAGACCCCTCGCTTCGGAGGCAGGGCTGCTACCAACTAAGCCACGGAGCCGTCACAGTACAATAGTATAATAACAGTATTTTATTGTAATACTAAGGCGTTAATGTGCTGGAATAAATATATATAAATATTAATCTATCTTACCAAGGCGCTAAAAGCTGGTTCGCAGTAGAGACAAGCCGTCATTTCCGTCAACATGGCCGGAAGCTTTGTTCTTTCCGCTTTGTACTCCACTGTCACCTGTTGGGCGCCGCATGCGGAACACTGTACGTCCGAGACTGTGACTCGTGTCGCGTCGTCGAAAACGTTTATGATGACGTCACAACTGCAAAGAGTATTTAACTACAGGTGTGCATGCGAAACATATTCATATAAAAAAACAATTCCCCGTCAATAAAAAATGATATTGCATAGCTATATAAAATATGGTAAATTTAAAAAAAAATCCTGTTTCGTGGAGTGTGAACGTAAAGTTTACGAAACTAATAGTGAGAATCGTCGAATCATATTTATATTGGCATTTCCGAAATATTATGCGTAATAATTTTTGTTCGAAGCTTTCATATATTTAATATATATATTATATGTTATATTACCAACATATGTTGGTATAAATCACAGTTATAGCTTATATAAACGGCTTCTAGCGAAAGGCCCAATACTAATACTGCCTTCTCACACTCAACGTAAATCAAACAATGTTTTTTCTACATTACTAAAAAGTCACTGGTCACATAGCTTCCACTTGGCGCCGAAAAGATTTCCTCCTCCTTTCTCACACCCATCCACTACGCTACCAATTACTTACCGGCTACAAAGTAGCTTCGACATAGGCCCGTTAGAGTATATTTTTTTATTTTTTTTATGTGAATAAATGAATGAGCTGAGGCCCACCTGGTGGTAAGTGGCGACCCCCGCCCATGATAACAGTAATAATGCGTGCGAATCATTATGAAATCAAAATCTTATACTGAGTCGCATTCATCCTGCTGCGTCCATCACCCGAGACGGGGATAATACGTCTCATGCGAATGTGATTTCACCGGCACCCACACCCTTCCACCGGAACACAATAATGCGATTCCAGATGTGGTGGCAGCACCTCTCTCTAGCACTTGGTTGCTCCTTTAGCACCACCCAGGGTGGTACGTGTAGGGAATCAAAGGGTACACAATACTCCCAATCTTCTTTTAAGCAAAACATGTTAGTCTACCAGTATTATGTTATCTGTGGCCGACTCACCGGTTACAAGCCAGCTTCCACTTCGGCGCTGAAGGATCCAGTACTAATATACCCGCCTCACACTCGACACATCCAGAAACACCGGTAGAGTTGACACCGTACGCGCAAGTCGGATGCGTGCAAGAATTGCACCCGAAACCTTTCTTCATATCCCTGTAAATAACATTTTATTTATTTATTTTACACTTTATTGCACATACTTATATCAAAATATATAATAAAAGGTGGTCTTAATGCTAAAAATCATATTCTACCAGCCAACCTTATTCATAAAAACAGCATTTGTTATTTTATTAATTACACAAAAAATATTTGATTAGTTTGAATTTTTTTTGGCTCCATGTCGCTTGCTTTCGTTGATAAGTACCCCCAGAGTCACGTGCTCCCCGGGTGGTACGAAAGGAGAAACCCAAAGTAGCAGAACCTGTGCCAAATTCGTTTGGAGAACTACCACCAAATATTGTAATCCACCGCAGCAGTGAACTGCCATTGCTGTATTCCGGTGGAAAGATGTGGGTGCCGGTGAAATTACAGAGGCACGAAACGTTACATCCCAGCCTCAGAGTGACATGGCACAACATGATACGATTTGAGTATGTATTCTAATAGTTCAGTTGGTACTTGGTTCTAATATCCGCTGACATTAGAAACAAGATGGCGGACTCACCTGAACGGAGGATGGTTGTAGCAGTACGGACAGAGCGGGAAACTCTTGCCCTTGTTACCGCTCGACCACGAGAGCAATTCGAACTCATCCAGTGGACATTTTAGCTCGCGGTAAATACGCACAGTTCCGTTCTGGGGCAGAGTGTACGTGTCGTCGCAGTGTGAACAGTGGAGACGAGCCGGTTTTGCCTGAAAATCATTTAAGTAAATATTAATAAAAAGGTTACTTGTTCATCTACAAAAGGGTGAATACCCTGGGTGGTGCCAAAGGAACAACAAAAAGTAGTAGCAGAACATGTGAAAAGTTTGCCCGGAGAAGTACTGCTTCCACGCTGCTGTGTTCCAGTAGAAGGGTGTGGGTGCCGGTGACATCACATGCGCATGTGAGACGTAACATCCCGGTCTCGGGGGCCGAACGGGGCGCAATGGGTCTTCATATACTTCGGTCGGGGTGGGACACAAATCTGTTGTTATCTGTATTGCTGTTGTTATGGGAGGTAACCACTTAACATCAAGTGGGCCTTCAGCTCGTTCCGTCACTTTTGTCACATAAAAATAAAAAATAAAAATCCATTCACACCACTTAATAACATTATCTCACCTGTATATATCTCATGTACCGTCGACATTTGCCACATCTCGAAAGCGCTTTCCCGCTGGCCTTCAGCGACGAGAAATTAACTTCAAACAGCTGGTCCATTTGCTCGATAGACCGCACAAAGTACTGGAACTTTCGCCTGAATATCTCTGCCGTGTGGGCTAATACCGCGTGGAAATCGGCGCGACCCAATGCGATTAGGTTGAGCTGTTCTTCCACGGCTGTGCGCATTGTAGGCAAAACTAGTTCAGGGTCGATCTGAGGGAAACGAAGTGAAAGATCTATAAAGACGCTTTAACTACCAAGCCCTTGCCATTCCGTGTTGATTGTTAGAGAAACTCGAGAAAAACTATCTCGTTGAACAAGTTGACGGCGGGCACCGAACCCGGGATCCTGCGCCTCGAAGGCATGTTTACTACCAACTATTCTATAGGATGGAAAACCATGCGACATGATTTCTGGTAAGGACGTGGTAAAGAAAACATCGTACGTAAGATGACACAGAAGACAAAAATTAAAAAGAAAAAATATGTTATTAATTACGGGCGATTATGCGTAAGTACATTAAACTGACATGATCAAGAAATAATTTCACCCCAACAACCGATTGTTTATAATATTATAATGAATACCGAAAATATGAATTTTAATGAATGATTATACAATGATTTGAGATCTGACGAAAATACCTTACCTTATATTTCTAGCTACACCCCAATGTTTTTGGGAAATCATCATTCATTCTTTCGTTGCGCAGGCAACATGAGTAATGGGCGACTGACATGGTACCATCACAACGGGTTGCATTGTACATTTTCCCCCGTAGCATGTGGTTATGGGGGACATCAGCAGACCTTATCACCCCCACCACCAAAAATCAGAACCTCACCTTCTGGTATCCATGCACCAACACAATGCCCAGATTAGTAGGCACGAGTCGCCTCCCGTTGCCAACCGTGACGTAATTCCTCTGACAGATATTGTTTATGTGAACAGGTATGGACGCGTCAGTACCGATTCCGTGCTTCTCCATGAGTGATATTACCTGTTGAATATAACATTGCTTCAATCAAACAATGATAAATATTCTTTCACAAGCGCCATCAAACCCTAAAGCTATGGGTGATGCATTACTGTTAATATATTAACACCCAGATACAGAACATCTATATAAAAAATCTATGTTTGTTCTGGGTGGGAGTCGAACCCACTACAGCGCAGAAGGCAGTACCATTACCAGCTGAGCTGTGAGACCAGTGACGTATGGCATGAGACGCATATGCAGCGAAATATACGTGACAAGAAACAGAAGGTGCAGCAGCACTGTAACAATGCAAAAGGTATTTCAAAGTAGATCCCTAGATATTCATTTTAAAAGCATTTCCAAGAATTTATCATTTTCTATGACGCAAGTATCCAGAATACGTTTTTTTGTTCTAAAAACTTTACTTTTTAGGGTGCCATTATCATTACATGGTTGTCAATCCTGTCAATCCTAACCTACACTACCAAAGGACTATATGTTGTAATTTGTAATGTAATTTGTAAGCAGTTTGTAATTTCGATATTGATCTTTTGTTATATTGCATCAACCAGATAGTTCGTAACTAATGATAATTACAAATTATAGTTCTGCTAGCTTCACATAGGCCATGTAAACTGGAAACACCCGCCTTAAAACAATGACCTTAAAATAATTAATGGAACAAGCGAGCGAATTTCTCTATTCGACTTGGACGCACCAGCACTGCGGGCATGTAAAAGAATGTATGTTGATGCCTGATCAAAACTCACTTCCTAACATTTAAAACCTGTTAGATGGATATCAATAACTTCAAAAATCTTACCTCAGATTCGGACAGATAGTCTGGCGGCGATGTCTGACACTCGACCAGCCTGTGGTCATGCGCCTTCAAAACCTCCTCAGCATTCAGCGGTGGAATGAACTCGTCTTTGCCGAACGCCTAAAGATGTCGGAAACAAGGTTTTTTGGCTACTAGATAGCATTGTTAGAGAGAAGAGAAGAATTCGAAAGATTTTTTTTTTCTTGTAATATATTTTAAAACGGCTCGTAGACTGTTGGTCCGTTCCGAAATCAAAAGTTATGTTGCCATTTGACTATTTTAATGAAAAAAAACAGACCCCTCTTGACACGTGTGTCATATCCCAGAACGTACTGGTGTAATCATTGCACTGCCGGACTCTGGCAGCGAATTCCAACGCGACGGTCCACGTTCTACGTAAACTAAACCTTGGATGATCGGGAAGAACCACCGTACTGTCTAGAACCCGTTTAAATATATGACAGTAAAAATATCTATTATAATTATCTAGACGACATCTATTGGGAGCATGAAAAAGATTCATTACGATTAATTAGCGTTACAAGTACGGCTTTGTTTGTCTGTGTTGGTGGTATCGTAATCCTCTGAGGCAACATATTATCTCCAAAGGAGTTAGTGCGATTTCAACGTTATATATTTTTTTTACGATATTTACCATGGTTCATAGCCAGGCTCGGTGAAAATCGATGGTGTCTTTTATGGGTCATGAACACTGAATATTATTTTTGTAATATTGTAATATTTCTAAGCAGTAAATACCTGCCAATGCATGATTTCGGTATAGCCAGCGTCCACCAACGTGTTTCCAGTGTAAGTAAACGTTTCAGTTCCGATCTGGAAGGTTATAGTGGTGCTCAAGTACTTGCAGTCGCGCGACAGAGTCGCTATGAAGTGTCGCGTTATGTAGTCGTAGATACGCCACGCATCACCCTCCAACTCGCATTCCGCTGAAATATTCAATGCATATTTGAAGCCACACTCAAAGTCAACGTCAAAAAACTTTATTTCCGTTAACTATTGTTAATATAATAAATTTGTCGCATTTTAATATTGTAATGATACCAAGATGTACATGATTTGTACGATAATCTGAACCGGAAACGGGTTGTTTTTAAATTATATTTAGCAGGAAGCTTGCCTGGGTGGCGCCATTTACGGCTTCTTTTTTAACGATTCCGTTTGTCAAGTACTGTAATGTCAGGTACTTCCTGTTAGAGATTATAAATGTAGTTTTAAGTGCCGACAGGGGCTCACTTATTTCTGTAAAATCAACGAGTACACATCTATTCAACTTATTTGCGTGTTTGATTTATCCACCACGTATAACACGATGTATAATAAATATTTAGATATGCCCCTTTTTACCCGACTGCACCAGAAGGTGTTTTCTGAGTGTATGTGTATATTTTTTGGCGCGCTCTCTAGCCTAAACGGCTTGATGGATTTTAGCTTGAGAGATATCGTTAGATGTCGATAGAATTGTAAGAGTGAAAAATTAGAGGCCGATATGATGAGAGTGAAACTGTGTAATCAATTTTTTGATCCACATTATAGCATGTCTTAAATTTTTTTTCCTCCTAACCTTTCGAGTGCGATTTCAAAATAGAGGGTTCTTTGAATGGATTACGTAAATATATACAACTCATATATTATTATTTAAATGTAATTTAGAATTTTTCACGCAGTCTAGATTTTTCGATGTTTTCAATATTTTTTGTGTAAATATATCTCCCTCTACAAATTGGGTACAGGGCCGAAAAACCCTAATGAAACTTACAAGCGGCCCTCATGGGCGTGATGGGGGGATGGTCACCGGCATCGTGTCCTTTCTTCGGCTTGTTCACCCCTCCAGCAAGTATTGCCTTCACCTCCGCACCCCATTTACTAGAGTACTGCTGCATACGCAAAGCCCCGCTGCAAATGAAAATACGCCTTTCGTGGAATGCATTTTTTTACTACAAAAATGACATTTATTTCTGAAGGCATTTATTTCTGAAGTAGTTATTTCGATTCGACACAAAAATAAACGAGACCGGCAGCCACACCCTTCCGCCGGAACATTGATCCACCGGAGCATTGCTCATCTGCTTGGCGGCAGATTACTAGGTGCGAAGGCAGTACTACTCCGGACGAACTTGGCACAAGTTCTATTGCTAGTTTTACTTGCTCCTTTGGCACAGAGCAGGTCCGTTTAGACATACCTAAAAGCATCTCAGCTTCGAGCAACTGGAGTCCCCTTGGACTTGGATAAGAGATGTAATCACTGATATATAATCGTTTAGCTATCTGCATAACGTGGAGAGGACCCATCTTACTAAATGATGTTCAAGGAAGTCTAGTCTCATCTCTTTAGCTTGGAAAATTACCAAGAAACTGCAGATCAAGATGGTATAGTACAGTACTTACATTAGATCAAAGTTTTCTCCGTAGCTGGTAGTCTCGGTTCTGGGGTAGGAGATATAACCGCTGGTGTATAATCGCTCAGCTATTTGCATAGCGTGGTGGGGGCCCATTCCCAAGCCAGCACTCGCGACGCGCATAAGCTCGATCGTGTTCAAAGCTACCGGTCGTGTTCTGGTCTTCTCTTTAGCTTGGATGCTGACCACACTTGAAAAGGAAAAATTATACTGTGCTAACTTGAATAACTTGCCAACAAAGTAGGTAGTAGCCCCGACATCGAAGCGCGGGATTCCGGGTTCGATTCCCGACCGGGACACAGTTAGTTTTTTCAACATGAAGTTTTATCTCGGGCTTTGAGTGTTTGTCTTGTGTTTCTGTATTGTGATTCTTTGTGTCGCAGATGCTGCAAAGAACAAAGACACAAAGAATCCTGGAATAGAATCCTAGTGCAGGAGTATTAGTGTGTAAATGTTTATTTATTTATATTTATTTAACAGACACCCTTGCACTAGGATTATTTGTGTTCACAAAGAATACTAGTGCAGGGGTATGAGTTTGTAAATGTTTATTTATTTATAACAAACATACTTAGCTTCCTTAAACTCTTTAATGCCATGAAGAAACATATTAGCAATATCTTTCTCGAACACCCGGCCCCTTTTCCATTCCAATGGGAGCTCCCTTCCCTCTTCTGTGCTAGCAGTGACTCTCAAAACCCAGTATGTCTCAGGTTTAAATGTTTGGATCTCATCATGACGCTGTACACAGAAGCCTAGGGTTGGAGTTTGGCATGGCCCATATGATATAAGTGTCGAATCCAGATCTCCATATCTTCCTGAAAAGGAATTATGCAGAAGCACTTACAGCAGTCTGGTCTTGTTTCTTAAAAGTAGTGGATATTTGCATTAAAACTCTGCACTCTATTCAATAATCGTTCCAATCATTTTAGTCAGTTACAAATACTGACCAAAATGATTGGAAAAACCTGACCTGATGATTTTAAGTTGCTGTGTGGATTCCGCAATCCATTACTTGGTTTAACAGATAAACAGACAGCCAGACACAGAAAGCAAGATTCTGTTATTCAGAAATGTTATTATATCTATTTTTTACCCCGACGCAAAAAATGGGGTGGGTGTTTGACCATTGTGTGTCTGTCTCTCTGTGTCTATCTGTGGCACCGTAGCTCTTAAACGGGTGAACTGATTTCGGTTTTTCTTAATTTAAAAACAGAGTTCTAGCGGTGGTTCTTAGAAATGTTTGATCAAAATTGGTTCAACTGTTTCAAGGTCATTACAATGAATTAGGGGTTATACAATTTTGTAATATGATTTTGTACCTGCCAAATCATAAGTCATCATTCAAGCATAGCATAGCATACAAAACAATCATAAAGCCAAATGGAAAGCTTAATCATTATTGTAAAGTTAGTTATTAAAAATTAATAAGTCCTGCAATTTCATGATTTTACCTTGAAAATATTTAGTCTGAAACCGAGTGAAAGCACACCCAATGCGTAGATCAAGCTCTTGTCGAGCATCAACACTCCTCGACTCATTCTCGTTGGGTCTGACTAAGTTGTTCATAGCGCTTTTAATGTCCTTGTCCGTGATTGCGGAGAAGCGAGCTCGAAATGTTACAGACTGGGAGTACACATCTCCTTTCATGTGGCCTTTGACACAGTTCATCACCTGAAAGATATTATGTATTTACTAAGCAGTCAACCATGGTGACTATGTACAATACATCCTCTATGTGGGATATCAGATGATACTTGAGATCTAAAGGAATAAATGAGTTTGAGTTTAAATTATTGATACATAACCTTAGCAACATTTTACAACTATTGCATGGTGCAATTCCTCACTTATACCACCAAAATTCTTCACTTTCTGATACTAAATAAAAGGCTGTATCCACAAATACTTACCTAAGTCTAGACACATAATATCTATTGTTGTATATCATTTGGTTTCATAAAGTACTTGTGGGTATTTTGATAAATAAATCAGTTTTGCTTTTGATCTCAACAATGTCGTATTCTTTATTGGCGACTGCGGAAAATTAACTGTTTTCGTGACGAAATGGCTTCCAATGTGGCAAATATAGTGTTTCCGGGAGAGTTTAACCCAAAAACTGATAAATGGTGCGACTACAAGGAACTTTTACTGTGTGCACTCGACGCGGCGGGGTTCGGCGATACGAACGTAGACAAAGCACGTTCCCTGTTTTTATCGCAATGTGGCAAGCAGACTTACGCTCTAATTGCATCCTTGCTTGTTCCTGCGCGTCCTACGAGTGTTCCCTTGTCAAGAATAATCAGTCTTTTGGACCAATTTTATGAACCACAAGTGAATGAAATATTGCAAGCTGGGAAGTTTCATGGACGATCACAGTTACCAGGTGAAAGCGTGCAGGACTATGTGGCGGCGATAAGTTCGCTAGGTGCCAAATGCAAGTTTATGGATTTGAAACGGCAGTTGAGAGACCGGCTGGTGTTGGGGGTGCGGGATGAACGTCTGAGGAGAGATTTATTGAAGACAAAAGATCTTACTTATGAAATGACCTTGCAAAGTTGTCTCAATTATCAAGCAACGTTCACTGATCTGTATCCTGGTGAGGCAGCCGCGTCTAAGCAAGCTCAGGCAACCACAAGTGTTGCAGAACCAATGGAAATTGGAAAAATTAAGTTAATGGGGTGTGGTCGTTGTACCCAACAGCACAAAATTGGTGAACGCTGTCCCTTTGTAAAAGCCAGATGTTTTTATTGTAAGAAGGTTGGACACATTGCAGCAGCATGTCAAAATAGATCTAAAAAGATGCACCAAGTTGAAGATAATGCACAAAATGACTTTGTCGGTCCACCTGAAAATGAAGAGGAGATGATGGGCCTTTACATGTGCTATGAGGGAAATTATCAACCACCAATCAAAGCTGAATTGGCCATTAATGGAGCTAACTTATGGATGGAAGTAGATTCAGGGGCATCAAGGTCTATCATATCAGAGGCCACTTATAAAAAACTGTGGCAGGTGCCTCCTCCATTGACCCCAACTAATGTGAAATTAGTAACAGTAACCCGTGAAGCACTGAAGGTGCTAGGATTGACAAATGTTCGAGTTGCACTTGGTGACAAAGAAGCTCAATGTGAATTGCTGGTGGTGACAGGAAATATACCAAGTTTGATGGGAAGAAATTGGTTCAATGCACTGGGTATCTCAGTATCTGGAATATGTTGGTCGGAAGATAAGATTACACCGTTGGCTAAAGAGTTTCCTGAAGTATTCAGGGATGGACTTGGGGAGTATAAAGGACCTGAAGTGTCACTGCATGTTCGGGCAGAAGCTGTTCCTCGGTTTTTCAAAGCTCGTCCAGTGCCATTTCCTCTTAAGCAACAAGTTGATAGAGAGTTGAGAAGAATGATTGAAGAGGGTGTCTTAACTCCTATAAAATATTCAAAATGGGCTACACCAATGAGAATTGTCAAGAAAGATGATGGATCACTTCGGATATGTGGAGATTATCGTGCCACTGTGAATGCAGCCATAGATGTCGACAGATATCCATTACCAACTTCTGCTGAGGCTTTTGTTAGGTTAAGTGGTGGTCGAATCTTCAGTAAGCTGGACCTAAAGCAAGCGTACACTCAAGTAAAAGTAGATAGTGATACAGCGGAGCTGCTTACATTAAATACACCCTGTGGTCTAATGAAAATGAACCGTCTGGCCTTTGGAATTAATGCAGCACCTGGAATTTTCCAACGATTAATGTCTTCTGCTCTAGCTGATATGGAAGGTGTGGCCTGTCTGCTTGATGATGTAGCTGTTATGGGCAGAAATATAAAGGAGCATGACCTGAGACTACGAGCAGTTTTATCTAAGCTGAATGAATTGGGTTTCCGGCTAAACATTAAGAAATGCACCTTTGCATCGGATAGTATTACATTCCTAGGACATACTATAGATGCAGAAGGGCTGCACCCGTCACCTGCTAAAGTTAAAGAGATAAAAGAAAAACCAGCCCCCACAAACAAGGAAACACTGCGTGCCTTTTTGGGTCTCTATAATTTTTATGAGAAATTTCTGCCAGATAGATGCCAGATAGATGCTTCAACAGTAGCAGTACCTCCAGCATTAAAGGACGGCAGTAATAACATAATACATGACCAAGAGATGGTTGCAAATATGTTTGCCAAACAATTCGAAAAATCATATGTTATTGAGCCACCTAACACTCCCATACCCACTATTCAAATGCCACGTGTTAGTAATGCCATAGAAACTATTGTAATTTCACCAGACATAGTTTGTAAAACTCTGGAAACATTTAGTGATACAACTGCAATGGGACCAGACTCTCTGCCCTCATTGGTACTCAAAAAATGTAGCAGTGTACTTAGCCATCAACTGTCGCATATAATGAATGTGTCGCTCGAAACCGGAAAACTACCACAGGATTGGAAGGAAGCACATGTCACTCCAATATATAAAAAAGGGGATAAATCCCAAGCCGCTAATTACCGCCCAATTAGCCTAACAAGTATAGTTTGTAAAACCATGGAAAAAATAATAGCAGCCGAATTAAGAAAATTTATTGCCATGGAAAACATAATTATTGATGAACAACATGGATTTGTTCCAAGGAGATCTACCACCACAAATCTTCTCACTTCCCTTGATAAATGGACATATAACTGGAATAACCATGACCCAACAGACACCATATACTTGGACTATGAAAAAGCTTTTGATCGTGTTCCCATTAAAAGACTGATAGTAAAGTTAGAGCACTTTGGAATTCGGGGACAGCTCCTTCAATGGATATCTGACTTCCTCACAAATAGAAAATTCAAGGTTAGAGTGGGAGATACATTGTCTGATGCCCACAGGGTTCACAGTGGTGTACCGCAGGGATCTGTGCTCGGGCCAATCCTGTTTGGAATTTTTATTACTGACATAAAAAGTATGGTCAAATCAGACCTGTCCATCTTTGCTGATGACACCAAAATCATGGCAAACCCCCTCATTAGTCACAATACCCTGCAAGATGACTTAAATCGTATTGTCCAATGGACACAAGACTGGCTCCTTACACTCAATGCATCAAAGTGTACAGTTTTACACATAGGTAGCAACAACCCAAAGATGAAATATAAAATTGGATCTGTACCACTTCAACCTGTAAATAACCAAAGAGATCTTGGTGTCACCATTACACATAATCTCAAATGGGATGTTCATATTACAAATATAACAAAGAAGGCTAATTCAATGTTGTACATCATAAGAAAAGCATTCAAGACTATTACAAAAGACCTATTTATTAAGATTTATAAAACTTACATCCGTCCTCTACTAGAATATGCATTTCAAATATGGAACCCATACTTCAAAAAAGACATAGAAATGCTTGAAAAAGTACAACGCAGGGCTACCAAAATGGTCATCTCACTGAGGAATAAACCATATGAAGCAAGGCTTTCTGAACTCAAGCTAACCACACTGGAGCAGCGCAGGCAAAGGGGTGATCTCATTGAAACATACAAAATTCTCAATGCACACTACAATGTCACAAAATTGGAAGACCTATACATGAGGAGTGCAAACACAAAGCTGAGAAGACACCTATGGAAACTTACCAAGCCTCCAAGTAACAGCAACCCCAGGCAACACTTCTTACCAAATCGCATAGTGACCGTTTGGAACACTTTACCGGAATCAGTTGTTGGAGCACCATCAGTGAACAGTTTCAAAAACAGACTAGACAAATACTTGAACAATTAAAACAAGTGCAGTGATATGCACGCATCAGCTCAAGCTGCTAGTGCATTAATAAATAATAATAATAATAATAATAAAGCAACATTGTTAGAGCCCTTGTACCGTTTATTGGAATCAAAGAGGCAGTGGTTGTGGTCTGAAAAAGAACAAGCAGCATTTGAAAAGGCAAAGGACTTGATTTCATCTGACCTTACTTTAGTAGGGTATGATTTGAACAGAGAATTGCTTCTGATATGTGACTCATCAGAGTATGGATTGGGAGCCATAATCGCTCATGTGATGGATGATGGAGCAGAACGCCCAGTTATGATGGCATCCCGCACGCTACAGCCACACGAAAGACGCTACGGACAATTCGACAAGGAAGCATTGGCGATTATGTTTGGGTTGAAAAAGTTTCATGACTTCCTGACAGGCCGAAGATTCTGTATAATCACAGATCATAAACCTTTGGTAGGAATGTTCAACCCAAAGAAGCCCATTCCAGATCAAATTTCACCAAGAATGCTGCGATGGTCATTGAAGCTGGGTTGCTACGATTATACAATCAAATACAGATCAGGAAAATTAATCGGTAACGCAGACGCTCTTAGCAGATGGACAGCGCCAATGACTTCAGGGACAGGGGAAGAGCCCCTTAAGGATGTACTATTGCTAGAGGAACTTCCTGATGGATGGAACTTGGATGCGGCGAAGATTGCTGCGGAAACTAAGAAAGATCCCGTACTTCAGAAAGTAATATTTCATGTCCTACATGGTTGGCCGCACCATAATACCAACCCGGCGCTACAACAGTACTGGACACGAAAAGAGGCTCTTTCACAAAGTAAAGATTGTTTACTATGGAGTAACAGAGTCATAGTACCTGCATCACTTCAATGTCAGGTACTCAAATTATTACACGCTCCGCATGCGGGTATAGTCCATACAAAAGCGTACGCGAGGGGATATGTATGGTGGCCGGACATGGATAAACAAATTGAGGCTACTGTAACAAATTGTGAGCAATGCCAGTTAGTGAGAAACAATCCACCAAGAGATCCACAAGCTTGGATACCTACAGACAAACCTTGGAGCCGTGTTCACGTGGACTTTGCTGGGCCGTTTCAAGGCAAGACCTTCTTGGTTCTAATTGACAGCTACAGCAAGTGGCTTGAAGTAGAAATTGTGCCGTCAATGAGCAGTGGGACGGTGATTACCATCTTAAGGAAAATTTTTGCATCTCAAGGATTGCCTGATGTTCTTGTATCGGATAATGGAAGAGCATTTAGTTCTGCTGAATTTAATGCATTTTTAAAAAAAAATGGTATTCGGCACCTGTATTCTCCCCCATATCATCCTGCCACAAACGGACAAGTAGAAAGAGCAATACAAACATTCAAAAACAAACTTAAAAAGTTGGAAAGTTCGCAGATGCCTTGGGGAGAGAAGCTGGCAAAGATATTGTTTTATCTCAGAACTGTACCAAACAGTTGTACGAGCAAAACCCCCGCAGAGATGCTAAATGGACGAAGATATAGAACAGCCATATCAAGCCTGCATCCGGACAATGCACCAGCACATGCTGAGACACAGTTGGAAGCAATATCTCAACGCCCACCTGTGCGGACCTTTCAAGTAGGCCAGGCCGTATTGATTCACATGTATGGACCTGGTGAGAAGTGGCAGAAGGCCACTATAGACTCTGTAGAAGGTCCCAGCACATATTGGGTGAGGACAGAAGGTGGGGAGTTGCATCGTCGGCATGTCGACCAGATACTAGCACGTGCAACTCACCCTGAAACGACACAAGTCCAGGGTGGGGAATCAAGTGAGCAACCTGGTTCTGATTTTGATCCCCAGGCATCATCAGCAGAAGTGCCAATCCAAATACCAGACCCTGAGCTGTGGCCAGATATAATTGGCATACCACCTTGTATCTGATTATTTGTTATTCAATAGATTGTTAATCTTTAATGTTAATTAATAAGAATCAGGTCTATTTTTTAGAAGTATCTATTTTTGTTATTATTTTTAGTTTTATAAATCCTATAAGAGGAAGATATGTTGTATATCATTTGGTTTCATAAAGTACTTGTGGGTATTTTGATAAATAAATCAGTTTTGCTTTTGATCTCAACAATGTCGTATTCTTTATCTATATTACATTATTTTTATTGCTTGTACCTGTGGTTAAGATGTTTCATTCGAGACCTGGGGTAATTTTGAGTCGAAAAAAGAATCTTTTAGTGATTAATAATAATCCACATAAAATTGTAACAGCCTACAACAAATCCAGCAAAAAAAAAACCATTTAACTTAAGACATGACTTCTAGATTTAGTGGAACAAATAAAGTATCTGCAATAGAATACTGGCAATATTAAATATACTGAACCCCAGACCAAGAGGATAGTGATGTCAGTACTAGCGGTAGACAATATGCATGGGACATGGAAGGCGCTTTAGCAACAGCAAGAAATAGATCAAGAGACCATTTCACAATCACAGACTCCTGGACGCTACACACCTGCAATATATATATATATATTTTGTGTGTGTATATTAAATTATAAATATAGTGATATTACCTCAAAACAAATGTTCTCTCCTTCTTTATCACAATCCAACCATAAAATGAGGTAATCGGCTCCTCTAGACTCCTGCGCCAAAAACATTGGGATACGTAGCCGCGGCATAGCTTCTTTCTTTTCTGTAGGACACGAGAACAGCTCTACCGGATCCACTTTGTCCCAACTATTGTATTTACCAACAAAATCTAGGGACATAACGTGGCCGCACACAGAAGTCATTCTAAATAGAACGGGTTCATTTCTAAAAGTCCCGTTCCATTCGTGCACTGCACAAGCTTGATTAGAAGCTGTAAATAAATAATTTGTTAAGAAATCCGTGACGAAACCTGTATCGCAAGATTACTATTACGATACGAACTTTTAGATGTGATACATTTCCCATTACTCAGAATTGTAGCTAGATTTTGCGCTAGCGATGGCTTTTCAGCCACCATTAAAGCTATTTTCATGGTTTTATTCTTGAAATAGCAGTTTCACGAAATAACTTCAAAGCTTTTCCATTTCACTACTGTATACTGTTGCCTAAGTGTTGCCAGATGAATGGTTAATTCTACTAAAATGCAGTAATTACTTACTTCGTAATAATGTAGGATATAAAGAATATCCTACATTATTACGAACGAAACAGTATCACAAATATATTGTACTATACTATACGACACTGCGAACGAACAGCATTAAAAAGGTACAAACCAGGGGTCACCCTGGAAAAAAATATACATATATTATATTTGCAGAATTGGCCGTTAGTTTTGCTATGAGTATGGATTATATTCCTTTCGTAAATTATCAGTAAATTACAAAATGTCTCTTCAGACTGATTGTCACTTACATCAAATCCTATTAAAGGGCATCGACCCATTGAGTCTCAACAATCAGTCAAAACTTAGACTACCTCATCTGTAGATAATGTAGTCTAAGCTTTCAAGGCGCGCAGTATATTGATCATCACCTGCTCGCGCTCACCTGCACATATGGACAGACGGTTGTGATTGTAAAGTCCCCATTGTAAAGTAGTTACGTATGAAAAGGGTATAAAAAGCTCACTAGTCTTGTGTGTGTAATTTTGGATATGTTTGCTAGCTTGTAAATAAAATTCTTAAGTAAGTCAATTACCTAAAAACTATATTTATGTATGAAAATGCTCCTAAATGTCTATAAAAATGCCAAGTACAATAATGTTATAAAATAATTAATAAGATAATTAACAAGTAAATAAAAAAAATAGCAATAAAAAAAATAAGATCTTAAACAAAATAGTGAACCCAGAACAACTGCCTGCAGATGGATATTGCTGAAATTTAAGCAAGTGTTAAGAATAACATAAAATTTACATAACTTAATTGCTAAAATTAACTGCTTACAACTTTTCGTCATTAAATAATTACATACTTAGTTATAAAAAATAATCCAGTTAACACACAAAATGCTAGTTAAATGGAGAACTCAATATTTTTTTAAAGGAATTCCTCAATTCATTAATATGACAGTCACATGACAATACAAAAACATTAAATAATGATGAGCATTGAACATTTTTCGCTGTAGAGGAATGTATTAACATAACATAACATAATAGAAACAATGCAACTACCCGCCACTTTGTTTGAATTTTGATTTGAAATTTGGTTTACATAATAATACTGATTTGTGGATTTCTAACAAAAACGTCTCTTTAAAGGTTTTGTACTTTGACGACCATTATACCATGGAACATAAAGCACGAAATTTGTCCCTTTACTACTCTTATGGCAGCACTTGTTTGGCGATAATTTCTGATGGTTTACGAAGAAGAAGGCATGTTAATGGCAAATGCATAGAAGTGCGACGCCAGAAGAAAGGAAAAAAAAAAGAAGGCATGTTTGGCAAAGACAGTGACATAATTGACATGACATTTTTATCCATGTGTTACATGCAGAGATGACTGATGAATAATGATTCACCACGGAGGCCATAAATAAAAGAAGATGAATAATGATAAATGATTGAACAAAAAGAAGAATATCAGTTTACCAAAGATTCTACTTGTCGCTGCTGTCGCGCGCAGCCTAGTGAATCGTAACGCAGAAGCAAATATCGATATTAATACACTAGTGATGTGCTCAGTTAATCGCTAAGACAAAAAAAAATATATAATTCTTGCCATCACGGGGTACACTTTATCATTTTAAAAACGATACATCTAAATCGGTATACAACGGGCAAGGAAAAAAAGTCATTCCACAGGTTCACACATAGGTTCCACAGTTTGGTTTTAAATCAAATCAAAATAACCGGTAAACTTATGTAAACCAAGTAAACAAAATTTCGTATTTTATGACTTTTTTCTTCGCCCAATATACTTATACCGATTTAGATTTTTCCTTTTTAAATAAACATCTAAAGGAAAATATTTCTTGTTATAGCTTTTATCCCCAGCCGATGGTAAAAAACTGAAAAATGTTTTTTTTTTTTATTTTACCTCCAGGTGAAAGTTTATAATATCAGAAGAATTTTCTATCGAGAAAAGTTTTCAGCATTAGTCAGTATCCGGTGGGACGCCATTTATATTAATAACAAAGATAAATACAATACAACCTCGGCTTCCCCCATCCACATCTGCGCGCGCAATTCATACAAAACAATAATTTATCGATTAGCATACCTCCCCTCGCGCTGTTTCTTTATTCTGTTTCTGTCGATCCATATATATAATGCCGAAACAGTCTGCGCCCCTCAGTTCGCTCGTCTCATCGTCGTGAACAAGTCGTCTCGTGTCGTCATCTGATTATCTGTGCTGATAAGCTATCAGTGATTACTCAAGAAGTTCAAAGTTTGTGTGAAATAAGAAGCGATGGCCGATTTCGTGCTACTACAGGCGCCTCCGCCAAAACTGGAAAGTATCCAGAAGCTCGTATTCACTCCGAGCTTGAGAGAGTTTCTGACAAAACTCCACGAAGAGTTCGATATGAAGATTGAGATGATGTACCGGAACCGCGAAAAAAGGAATTTGCATGTGCATAATCAAGTGAGGTTTGGATTCAAGCAATCTCCTGAACGTTTGGATAAGACCTGGATGATTAACCCTTTGCCCCCTCGTCTACAGTAAGTACATCTAGATAGGTATATATCTAATTGGGTTCAATGTATACTTGCTTATAACTTGTCCGTTTTATTTAGTTCGATTGCATTTAAGATTTACATAATTCTATTTCTGGTCTATCGTTCAAAAGCAGTGCAAATGCATTATATAAATTGACATGATTTTACCTACTATTGCGAATATTGTCACTGCGAAACTAATTTAAATCAGTTCATTTGTTCAGTTTCATTCGTTAATAAGTTCATTTAAAAACACACATTGTTTTTTAAAAGATTTGGCTTGTTTATGTAGACTGCCGCTGCCTACCGGTTACTGTACTGCCGCGAAACATTTATGCGCCCGCATTACAGGGACCCTTCTTTTGGCTCGATATGTTACATTAATTTCAGTTTATTTCTAATTAGTATTATTATCGTAAAATACAGGAAGTTACCTCCATACCTTAAATTACCCTCCATACGTAACTTAAGTTTTTGACTAAGTTAATCAGTCAACTAAATTTTCTAATAATAGTATTAAGTCAAACTGAGTTATTTTCACTAACAAATAAATTAACTAAAATAACTAATTAAATTCCTATCTAACTAAGCACCTACCTGTGTTGCTGTTCCAATTTCAAAAGGCGACACAGTATAAATAACTCAGTTTGCCTTACATTAGAAAATGTAGTCTCAACCTCCTTAATAACTATACCTTACGTCCTGCAGAAACCGGCAGGTGGACCTCGGAGATGTATCGGCATCCAACGCCGCTCATTTCGCCGCTGCTCTCAACGCTGATGTTGAGGGCATCCAGGTTGACTTTGACGACGGGCACTGTCCCACCTGGAAGAACCAACTCCTGGCGTACAATAATATAATGTTGGCTACGCATGCCACATACAAGCTGCCTGGTGCTCCTGTTGACATCAGTTGCTGTCCGTTGATGCTAGTCCGACCAAGGGCTTGGAACATAATTGAGAACAATATCCTGGTAATTATTTTTTAGTTTTGATTAACTGAAATTGCTTTTCTATTCTGGGTCATTCCTACTTTTCCGTGTTATAAATTCGTTATCATAAAGATTGTCAAATCACTCAAAGTAAATTCTCAGCTATGTATCCCTCAATATTAGTTTAGGCGCAATATATTTTTTTTTTATTGAAGTAATTAGGTATTTAAACTGACATGAAAAACATTTATCAGATTAACGGCAAAGCGGTACCGGGGGCACTCATTGATTTCGGAGTCCACATGTTCCTCAACTCGCAAAGGCTTTACAACACTAACAGTGGCCCGTATTTCTACCTGCCCAAGCTAGAAAGCGCAAGCGAGGCTAAACTATGGAACGACATATTCCTATGGGCCCAGAAGCAGATGAATCTACCTCGGGGGTCTATCAAAGCTTGTGTGCTGGTAGAAAACATCTTCGCGGTCTTTGAATTGGAAGAAATACTCTATGCGTTGAGAGAGCACTCCCTTGGACTGAATTGCGGGATATGGGACTATTGCGCCTCAGTGATCGCAAAATTAGGTAAGCTACAACAATGCAAGTTGCATTTCATAATTAAAAGCTTGGGTGTCAGCCTTGCATTTGCCTTGCATAGAGGATGTATAGGTACTCCACCCAAGGATCTATACGACACGGGGTTCCAAGGTTCGATCGGATGTGTATAGGTATTTTTTTGTTTAAAATGATACTTTAAACAATAATCATTAAAACGAACCAAACGTGTATTAATTTTTTCCTTTAGTTTCTTACGTAATAAATATTAAAGGGGGGAAGGGGGTCGGCCTATTCTTATTTTTTCTTGTAATAATGGGGGAGGGGGTCAAAATAGTCTTTCGTAATAAATGAATGGCCTCCATCTAGAAGGTAAACATTTATTCACTAAACGAACCTTATTTTACTCAGCTCACAACTCATGCTTGCAGCTAGCTCGCCATTTGACCATTTATACAATAAAATGTTATGCAGGGGACCGCAAGCAGTTCCTGTTGCCTGATAGGAACAAATACGTCAACATGAAGCAACATTTCCTGGACAGCTACGTGCAGCTGGTGGTAGCCACGTGCCACGCGCGCGGCGCTCCAGCCACTGGTGGCATGATCCCCGACACTCTGCCGGAGGGCAGCGGAAAAAACCCCGAGTAAGTATTTTTAATGGTGATTTTAGCTGTTTTTTGCGCGAGAACCTCATTCTTTTTCTTAAAAGTTAAAAGTACAAACAGATAGATAATAGGGACACCCACACTGAACAAAAACGTTAATCCTTTTTTTGTTATATGTTCCGTGTATACTTTAAATGCATTTAGCAAAAAGTTGTTCGAAAGTTGTGTGTTCGAAATAAAAAAAACACATCGGGAGAAGAATTTCTACGCTTCATTCACGAAAGAAGCCAATCTCGTATTGAGGAATCAATTTTGATACACCTACAGCGGCTGGAATCCTATTTGACTACAAATTTTAAGTCCTACACACTCGAAGTTCCAGCAGAGCACAAGGAGACGTTCCTTGCTCCCGACTTCTGGCCCATCGGGGTCCTGTTTCGTCGTTTCCGGGACGCCGAAGAAGAAAGTTCCCAGTTAGCGTAGTTTTAACAGTTATAAATATATTTTTTATAAGTATGTTAGATTAAGGTATTTATCTATGGGTCAATGTACTTATTTTTAAGCTCTTGTTGCCTGAAATAAAGATATATTATTATATTATTTATTTCTCACTAAGTACCCCACACCCTACCATTTTAAAAAAGAAAGAAACATCTAAATTGTTTCACAGCGGGCGAAGAAAAGCAAAATACGCAATTTCCTTTATTTGGATGACATATTATATATTTTTTTAATAAAAATCTCCTTGTGATCAATCTGAAATCATATCTTTTCAATAAATACGTAATATTCCAAATCGGTTGGTAAATGACGGAGCATCGAGGTAAAAAACATTTGTGAAGATAACATGTTAAGGTTTTCAGCGTTATATTTGTAGCCAAGGAACCGCCTGTCCCCCTTCCACAGAATTCTAAGAATCTATCATACCTATATATGTGTACCCGGCAACGAGCTCAAATTCATTTCCGATCAATAAAGTGCAGGATGCATTGCGCGCGCATCCTTTCAATGAGGGCATTGCACACTAGGTACCTAGGCCCCTGGATATTGCAGAGCAGCGTGTGGCAAGCTTCCACGTAAATAATCACGGAACTGATAACATAAGAATAAACCTATTTTGGCAAATGTGTTCTGATTTGTTTTATGAAAATATAAAGAATGATACAGAGCTTTACTATTGATATTTGATTTTAGGGTCGTTGGTTCAAATCACATTATGATCGCTGTCTTGTTAGTTTTTGTTGTACGTAAGAGGTGGGATGGAACTCAAACTTATTTGATAACTTAATTTATTTGATATGCGCTAGAAGTAAATAACAAAAACAATACCGTAGAAAACTAAAGGTCTAAGTATTTATTAGTTACTAGCTGACGAGACAGACGTTTTCCTGTCTTGACTTAAAATTTGACAATCGGCTGTCAAAAATGCCTTATAATGTGCATTGACACTCAGTTTTTCCCGAATTTCCTACAGTTCCCGTTGAAAAAAGAATTAGCCGAATAGGTGAAGTGATACGTTTATCTTACATATACCCGGCAAATGATTTTTATTTATATAGATTCAAAGTCAAAGTCAAAAATCATTATTACTATGGAATTTTTAAATAATTCATAAACCATTTTAAAAAAGAAACTTCCAAATTGTTAAATAGCGGGTGAAATTTTTGTTATGACAACGAAACCATTAAACCGATTTTAATAATATTTGTTTGGGACTAATCTGAAACCATATCATTTCAAACAAGAAACGAATTTTGCAAGTAGATTAATAAACAACGGATTACTGAGGTAATAAACAGCAGCAGATTTGAAAACCCTTTCGGAAATCGGTTAAAAAAACAGAATGCGTGCTTTTAGCGTGGTTAGCTCTAATTGTAGTAAACGGTATAGGAGATGTTAGAGGAACCAGCTAACCAGCTTAATTTAGACGACTCCGTAGCTTAATTAGTATAAACACTGCCTTCGAAGCGATGGATCCCGGTTTCTATTCCCAGCTGGAGGAAACTTTGTGTGGTGAACCTAAAGTTTGTTCTGGGGTCTTGAGTTTCTGTGTCTATGACGCCTGTGACACAAGGAATTCCAGTGCAGATATATAAGTGTGTAAATATTACGTTTAACGTTATAACGTTTTACCAAAACTTATAATTTATGCACCCTGACTTTATTTGGCCTTCCGGTAGCTCGTGAATAGAATCTCAAAACAAAAAATCTTCATAAATAAGTATGCTATTCTGCATTGGCCCGGTGTGGCGTCGATCGATGCAACTGGGGGAGGGTAAACTAGGGTTGCTAACCGTCCTGTTTTTCCCAGCACATGTTCTACTTTTAGGGGTGTCCTGGGCTATCCTGGATAGTTCATAAGCATCGTCCTGAGTTTTTAAAGTCCTGTTAAGGATCTATGCTTTAAATTTCGCGCGCCACTAATCATTTTGTCACTCACGAGTCACGAGGCCCGCGCCGCACGTGGGAAGGTCATGACTCTTTTTAAAACAGTGCATATAACAATTAGGTACTGCATTATGTATAGTCCTGTTTTAAAACCGAAGTGTCCTGGTATTTCTATATGCAAATCCTGGATTTCAAAGGTTGCAGATGGCAACCCTAGTGTAGACCGGCAGCCATTTGTAACCCCTTCAATTTGTACACCCTTCAATTTGATGAACGCGAAATGTGTTTCTTACATTTTAGCGTGCAAGTTTGATTTATTCCGCTTGTAGGTAATAGTTTTTAACCGACTTCAAAAGAGACAAAGAGGTTATCAATTCGGATGATTATATTGTATATATTTTTTATGTTCACCGTATTCACCATTTATTAACCGATTTAGAAAATTCTTTTATTATTTGCAAGGATATGCTTTCAGATTGGTCTCAGAATTTTCATCGATATCGGGTTAATAGGTTGTAAGTAACTGGAAAAAAATATGTCTTCGTAAACGGAATTGCGTATTTTACTACTTTATGTAGTACCTATTGAAGTCGGTTTTTTTTTCGATTTATATATCAATTAAAGATTTATTTTGATTTTATATTTTAACCAACTTGCAAAGAATTACATAAGGATGAGCTATTTTCTGACTGTTTGAACGATAGGTACATTAATTGACTTAATAATTATATTTTATTATTAATCACTGAAGTAATTCACCTCTGGATGCAGCTCTGGATTGGAGTAACGTGTTCCATTCACTCTCGCCTTTCGAAATTAGTCTCGGCTTTTGTTTCTACAGTAGAAAATAACAAGCTTTTGGTATGTTAGGGTAATATTAACACATTTTAATGATTTCAGGTTCAAGCAGACAGTCCTTAAATGTCTGAAATCCAAGAACAAGGAGATTGATATTGGCGTAGACGGATTTTTAGTCTATGATATCGGACTAGTGCCCTTCGTCAACGAGGTACGTATATTTTCATATATTATTTACTAGCTGCGCCCCGCGGTTTCACCCGCATAGTTCCCGTTCCCGTGGAGAATACGGGGATAAATTGATTTTATTTTTTTACAAATCAAAAACCATGGCAATCGGTCCAGCCGTTCTCGAGTTATAAGTGTTGTAACAAACACGACTTTCTTTTATATTATATATATAGATTTTATAGAAACCTCAAAAATTGTAGCCTATATGTTATTCTGATGTATAAGCTATATTGTGGTAAAGTTTCACTCAAATCCATTCAGTAGTTTTTACGTGAAAGAGTAACAAACATCCATACATCCATACTTACAAACTTTCGCCTTTATAATAGTAGTAGGATTATATTCTCACTTACATAATGTAAATTATTATACACAAAAGTATTGCAATTTGTTGCCTTAGATTTGAGTTAATTTGAACTACTAGCTGCGCCCCGCTGTGTTAACCGCGGTTGGACTTCCTACGGGAACCGTACATTTTCCGGGATAAAAAGTAGCCTATGTGCTATTCCAGACTTCATTTAGGTCCGTTCAGCCGTTCTGGCGTGATTAAGTTACAAACATCAGTCCATACTTACAAACTTTCGCGTTTATAATATTAAGTAGGATATTGCAATTTGGACAAAATCTTTTTTAGCTGTGGGATAAGGCGATCGTTACACCGAACCAGATCCATTTGAAGCTAGAAGTAAACATTACGCCGAAAGACCTGCTGTCTATTCCCTGCGGAGGGGCAACCATGCAAGGGTTGGCTCGCAACGTGGCGATTACGATCATGTTCATTTACCACTGGCTTGGGGGCGCTGGACACTTCTTCTACGAGTCTGCTGTTGAGGATTCCGCCACCGCTGAGATTTCCCGCTGGCAAGTCTGGCAGTGGGTGCGCTTTGGGGTATGTGTTTTCAAATATTCTAAGCGCATTTTATATATTTAGCTGCGTTTCGCCATTCTACGGAAACCGTACTTTTATCTACTTTTTACTACCTCCGTTCCAAGTTGCTGAGTAACAAACATACATCCATCGAAACTTTCCTATTAATAATAGTTGTAAGATGTTTGTTACATTTTGATAATTATAAATAATTTAACGTAACACAGCAAATTAGAAGAATATATATTTTTTTCTAATTTTATATCATTCATTGGCTAAAAACGTGCGTCTTAGTGAGCGAATCAATTAATTAAAATAATCAGGCCAACGCCCAGTGAATAGTGAAATTTATTTATTGATTTATTATTTCCAGCTAACACTTTTCTATGTAAATATATTACTAGGGCAGGGGTACAGACAACAACAAGACTTAATCAACGACACGATGCGAATCTAAAATGTTCTTAACCATTATTTAGGTGCAATTGGAAGACGATGAGAAGCGCGTATCTGTCCGTCTGGTCGAGAAACAAGCCGCTGTTTTCATACTCGAAGCCCATCGCCGCCTTTGCCGCTCAAACGCTGATCGCAAGCGTCTTACATCTGCCCGATACATGAGCCTCGAACTCTTCCTAGCCAGGAACCCGCCAGAGTTCATCACTACATATCTCAACGACAACCACAAGTTTCGGGCCTTGAACAACAAGGCAATGATTAGCCACCTCTAAATTCTGGTGGATCTAAGCATGCACTACGATTTGCAATTCTTTGGGCGGTTGCAACATAACTATTCCTTGAATAACAATACTATTAGAAAGCAATTCGCTGTGAATCGCAGTGCGTGCTAAAACTAAACCCTAATTCATTGTGCGTTTGCAGGTTTTATGCGCCGGGCGCTGTTTTGATAGGAATCGTTAAATGAGAACGTAGTCTGAATGTCTGTGATTTTTTGACTGTTTTGATCTGATATACAGGCATAGTATTTTTGATGGATCGTCCGACGGATAAAACCCGCTTATGCACAAAGGCTGAAACAATGTATCGCCTACAGGGGTTTTCTACTAATTTATTCTAGTATTCTATTTTTTCTGTCAACCTTTATACGCTATCTTTAGTATTTTTAAACTGTACGTGTAAAACATTTACGGCACACTAGGTCGTAAACCGCACAAAGTATCATTTTTTGTGATGGGAACTACGGGTCTACAGACTGGCAATGTACCTTAATTTATACATCAAAACCACTGCTTCGGTTTTGGTTCTGCTGCAACACATTACCGTTTCCATTGCAGTCTATGTAGTCAACATACTACGTAGACTACGTACTAATGAATGCAGCAGCATTAAGGTTATAAATCAACGGTTGTAGTGCCTCCGTCAATACAGCAGCCAATTCTTTAATAATGTTGAAATCCTACGAGATATCAATCTGTAGGCCCCACCTGAAAGTTTTATCACGTAATCAGTATAGTCATTTCAATATGATATTAAAGGATCTTTAACTTCGAGCTTTTTTTATCAACCATGCTTCATATTCTTATTTAATAAGTCTTTAGGGCCATTTCATACTGGCAGCTTGCAAGCGTGAGTTCACCGAGGCGAGCGAACGAACTAGCTGTGAAATCTTTATTCGTCAAACTTGCGTATTAGGCCTTTTGATCTCTATGATATGATAAATTAATCTTTTTAAACACGACAGAAACTGTCATTTTTATCGCGACACGCATTTACGCAGAACATTAACATCTCGCCAGTGTGAAAGCGCCCTATTTAGTTCCTATAATGATAAAGGTTCATAATCATATTCTTAAATACGAGTACTTAACCAATATTCCAATTAATCTCGATGTTGTTCAAATAGAATAGCTATAGGTATAGAATAGCTAAAGGTGGATCTCATGCTTTTTAACGATGATTTCGGTAACTTATTTATACTTAGTTTATTAACATATCGGGCATTCCATAATTATTTTGATTGTTATTCGAGCTTATTCTTGAAATTATTGCATAAGTTTTACCAAAGATATTTTTGATTAATTTTGTACGTACCCTATTTAGATGTTATTTGATGTCTGACTTGATAATGATTTCATAGGTTTAATTATCTTCATGTATTAGAACTTGAGTACGATTTAGTGTTAAGTGTTTCGGTGTCTATTAATCTATGATTAATCACAAAATTGATGTGTGCCAAAAATGGAATTAAATAAAGTTTCGGCGACAAAAGCGTGATGTTTCATTTGTAGATAGTTACCTCTACTGATTATAGTAATTTTATCGGTAGCCATATGAAAGTGTCAGACAAAGTATTCTTGTATGAATAATAATATGAACCGGTTTTCACAATGCTTCGAAATATTTGACCATCTGCTCCGCTATAACCCTTTTGGTTACAGTGGAGCATATGGTATATTTTTTTACCCACGCTGTCGAAACAATTCGACCCTAAACGCAATTATACATTATAAAGGGCCGCAAATTCGAAGGGGTCTGGTGACCCTCGCTGACAATAAGCGCAGCTGACACCGGTGAACGATGAGGTATTACATTTTCTATAGAAACTAGTTGTGTTGTACCCCTAATGATGGATTTAATCTACCTACAATGAGTGCCAGATAATATGCATCGATAAGTGTTAACAAAGTTGTACATATTCTGTTATCAGTGATCATGCCTACGTGTACTGAATTAATTAACAATCGTTTTTTTTTTTTTTTTTTTTTTGTGGACAAATGCCTGTTTTTTTATTATTTTCCTTCATTGCTTAAAAACGCGATTTTTGTTAGGGTTTTATAAGGAAAGAAACGGAGAAAACTGCCTCAATAAATCGCGAATTTTTTCGCTCCGCTTTATTATACTGCGATAAAAAGCGCGTTAACTAGCGAATAGAACCGTAAGCGTTTTCATACAAAATGCAGTGTGGACGGTTCATAGTTTCATCCTATCTGCCTGTCTATTCGGTATTAGCAGGTACGAGTATGCCATAGCCGTTTTGCTGTTTGCCTCATAGATTTATGAAAATTTTAAGGTAGGTGAATTCTAAATACCGCCACTTTGATGTTTCATTGTAAGGTGTGCCTCCATGAAATATTTAGTGAATAAACGACGTCAAAAAAAAATTGCCTAAAATTTGAGCATGTAGTAATTTAATAATAATTCTTCGTAAGATTTATGAAGCTTCAGACCAGCTATGCAGTCGACCTACGTTGCATAATCAGCTTAGAAGCTCGTCGAGCCTCTGCCATGCCAAAACGTACTGAAGCTTCTAGAAGGTAATTTAAGAAATGACGAGTTATGTGGTACTATTATGTCACCCACCAAAGCGTGGAAAAAGTTCTCAAGAAAGCGTTGCCAGATTCTAAATGTCTCAGGGGTTTCGGTCACTGAGTTCCCCGTACATGCTCATGCACGGGGAACTTCACTCACTCTTGCTGCTTCACTCTTTACTTTTTTTTTCTTTATTAAAGAGCTAATCTTATACGATTATGTCGCTCTGTATCAACAATAATAAATCAACAAATAACACTAATTCTAAGTAAACATTGGTACTGGTCACTGGAGCAAACAAAGGTAGTACAACACTCCTAGTTTAATCTGAAAAAAGTGTCAACGCACTATATTTGCACCCAGTCAACTTTTAACGGTAATTAAATTATAGTCTCATCTCTCTGAGAATAATCTAATCTTATACAACGTATATAAGAATGTTGTTTCGTCTGATTGAGGTCTTGACAAAATAACATTAGAGTGTACGGAATTTTTTAAAAGTTGTTTGCACTTGTCAGTGCGGAAAGCATCATTATGGGCACAATCTTTTCATGTGACACCTAAGTCTCTCTATTAATTCTGTCTCGAGTGTATTATTTCGTGCAGACGATGACGTGATATGCATAAGGTGATTGATGGTCAAGTTGTGGGATCGCATTTGCTAAATCAGATTGATTCATATGATAACAGTTCCGAGATTTACCTATTACGTGGAAGCTTGCAACACCCTGTTCTGCAATATCCAGGGGCCTAGGTATCTGCCTAGTGCGACCTACAATGACCTAATTAAAAGGATGCGCGCGTAATGCGTCCTGCACTTTATTGATCAAGAATGAATTTGAGCTCGTTGCAGGTACAGAAATATAGGTATGATGGTTTCGTAGAACTCGATAACAAGAGTATTTAATATTAAAGTCCATGTTAGTCGAAATTTGCAACAAAAACTAACAAGAGACACCGATCATAATGTGATTTGAACCAACGACCCTAAAATCAAATGCCTATACAGTTATGTTATGTATCATTCTCTATATTTTCAAAAAACAAATCAGGAGAATAAATTTACCAAAACATATTAATAAGAGCTAGTGATTTTACGTGGAAGCTTGCCACACCTTCCTCTGCAATATCCAGGGGCCTAGGTATCTGGCTAGTGCGACCTACAATGACCTAATTGAAAGGATGCGCGCGCAATGCGTCCTGCACTTTATTGATCAAGAATGAATTTGAGCTCGTTGCCGGGTACAGATATATAGGTATGATAGATTCGTTAAACTCGGTGGAAGGGGGATGGTGGGGGGCTCCCTGTCTTGGCCTGTCTACAAGTATTGCTTACATGCATATAGCTTTCATGTTTATAATTCAGTATCGGGATGAAATCATGAGACACTCTAGATTGAAATAAAAAATCATCTGCAATTCCTATCAACTCCAATAAAATAAACAAAAACAATCCTATCAAGATTATGCTGTTGACTCTGCACAGATAACTAATAAGAAGTTATTTGCAGAGACTGTGGATCTGTAACCGAGCTACCACTTATATTCAGTTCAGGGCAGACATCAATTCTAATACCGCTTGTATTATGAATCGATCACGTCCCACCCCGCCCGAAATAACCATGGTACCCGACTACCCGAGCCTCCGGGCAAATCGTTATCTCCGTAAACAGACATATTCTCGATGATTCCGATGACGAGATCACCTCCATCTATCCGGAGGTGTTCTTGCCATCCAGTCAGGTCATGGAAAACACAATTGGGGGGTCCAGTTGGATCCGTATGTGAGAACCCTTTAGTATACCATGTGCCAAAAGAACAACTAAAAGTAGAAGTAGAAATTGTGCTAAGGTCGTCTGAAGAAGTACTGCCTCCACCTGGTAATCTGCCGCCAAGCTGTGGGAGCAGAAGGGTGTGGGCACCGGTCAAATCACAGGCGCAGAGAAGTCATATTTCCGTTTAGACGGGCGCAATGGGGTGCGACTTGGGTCTTCTCGTTGTTGTCGGGGAGGACCTAAGTCGCATTGCTGTTATAGGCGTAGTTAAATAATTATTGTAACATCAGGTTACAACTAGTCCCGGCAATATCGTTAAATTAAAAAACTGCACCGACCCCGCCAGCAGGGTCGAAAAATCTCTTTGTCCCCTCGCCCCGGGTCAGTTTTAGTCCAAACGTCCCGAGTAGTAGGCAGCTGCTGCTATTTTGGGGGGTATATAAATTCTCGCGTTGTAAGTGATTCTAGTAGGTGGTGCTAAAGGACTAACCAAAAGTAGCAGTAGAATTTATGCAGTAGTGCTCGCATTACTGTGTTTTAGTGGAAGGGTGTGGGTGCCGGTGAAATCACATGCGCATGAGACGTATCATCCCGGTCTCGGGTGTTGGACGCAGCAGGATGAATAGGTAAAACTCAGTATAAGATCCATAATCCATTTCATAATAAAAGTTGGTAAGATAAAATTGGTTTGCGAAGTCTCGTGGCGCGTCGTCTGTGGGGTTAGGGTGTGACGCGGAACGGGATGTGGTGCGGGATGGGATGCAGCGCGGGTTGGAGTGCGGCGCGGGACGGGATGCGGCGCGGGACGGGATGCAGTGGGGAATGGGGTGCGGTGCGGGACGGGATGCAGCACTGGATGGGGTGCGGCGCGGGACGGGATGCGGCGCGGGACAGGCAAAGTAGGTAAAGTTAAGCAGCAAAACCCTATCTAAACAAAATTTTAACAAATGCAATTTAATTAAAACAGTTTTGTGTGTGAATTAATGCAATTTATTTAACTGCAGTTTTATTTATTTGTATAGATGACAATCTCAAAATAACGATGCCAATGAAATTAGCGAACTGAATTGATGATAGGTACCTACGTCATTATTTCAACTTTAACCTCATAGGTTTCATATCTCGTCAAAATACAGTCCGAACATAATCGCGCTGATGAAAACATAGATAAATGGGTACATCATACTAAAATCAGGTAATCAAAGTGTAATAGATTAACCGTATAAAAATACAATTTTATTATATTGTATGTCGCATGCTCAAGCATGACTCATATGATAATACATAGGTACCTACTGGCGTCAGCCGTTAGTGTTACATAAATTTCATAAAAATGATAGCTACGTATCATTACCTATCACTTTAGTAACTAAAACTATTAGAATAGCACATAATAGACTGTAATAGACAAAATATAAGTGATAGATAAATTTAAAAAAAAAGAAAACAAACACGACTCGCGCACGAAGGGTTCCGTACCATTCATCCCTAAAAACGGCAAAAAAAATCATGTCTGTTGTATGGGAGCCCCACTTAAATATTAATTGTAATATTTAAATACAAGTGGCGCCATCTACAATAGTTTCTTCATTGGGAACTATTTATGAGAGCTCCCTTAAATATTTGTTTTTTTTTTTTTAGTATTTGTTGTTTTAGCAACATAAATACATCATCTGTGACAATTTCAACTCTTGCTATTACGGTTCATGAGATACAGCATGGTGACAGACGGCTAGACAGACGGACAGCGCAGTCTTAGTAATACCCTTTGGGTACAGAAGCCCTAAAAAACTACTTCAATACTTTGATATCCTATTTCTCGCCCTCTGCCCTCTGAAGAATAATAAATTTTCTTTTAATGGTCGATTTACAGGTCTCTTTAGCGGTATGAGGTCTGAAGTGGGAAGGGACCGAGGGTCATCGGAGCGGAAGAAAGAGCGCGGGGGGCGCGGTACGACGCTGCGCATCCGCATTAATCGCTTCCCGTTTACCTCACCCCGCGCACGCACAGCTTGATTCCGCAGTACAGACGAGTGCAACCAGTATTTATAAATGTCTATACCATGCCATAGACTGATGCAAAACAGGGATGCCAACAAACATACTCTTCAAAAAGGGAATGAGTTGCTATTAAAAGAAACTATAATATTCTTCTCTAATTCTTTGCACGGCTTGTCTTCATAAATATTCGATTTCCATTTTTCAAAATGGCAACTATGCCACGCAGTAAAAGTTATTTACTTTAATGGAATCGTATGCTGCCAGGTAGGGACCTAAGGTTCTTCGTCATTCTAGGCAGCCACGTACAAACAGTACCAAAGAATTGCATGTATTAAACTATTTTTCAACTTTTTTCAAATGTTGTCTAGTTGTCTCTATTAACATGCTGTGACGCCCTATAATTACGGGAACACTATTATTTAAGACCTTTGATTATTTTAAGTTGTATGTTCAGTGTATCCTGTGTTGGGAGTCCTTATTAAATAAAGAGATCGTAAATATACAACTTGTTCTATCGAGACTTGTTAGGCATTCTGTATCTAGATATCTCGGCTACATAGAACTACATAGAAGTTTTAATCCAAAATCTTTTGCTACTGTTCGTACCTACATTAAAGTTTTTGGGGACCATATTGCTTGCGTCCACAGATACATGTTAATACTCTCGTAAATCCTCATAAAGAGCTGTCGTTCTTCATGTGTCTTCGAGAGGTTATTTAAAGGTATTTAATTTTTTTTTATTTGTAAATAGTATTAAAATAATAATTAAATAAAAAAAAATGTATGAAATAAAACCAAATACACATCATAGTGATATACAAATAGAGCACCCCAAAGTTGCACAATTTTAGTTTTATTGAAAAATAGTCAATTCTCCAAGGATAATAAGCCAAAAAGTGCTATAATGTTGAGAAAATAGTATCATTACATCATCTAAATATTTATAGAAAATATAATTACTTAATTATCTTATAATAACATTCGTGATAATTTGAGTCTTATTAGCTAAAAATTGTTATATCATATTGTATTTAACACTAGCTACGCCCTGCGGTTTCCCAGGATCAAAAAACCTTTGAGAAGTAGTGACAAACAAACATGCCTCTAAAATATACTAGCGACCCGCTCCGGCTCCGCATGACTGTATAGTGCATGTGCCGTAGGTCGTAATACAATTCCGTAGTACATAATTTTGATCTATCTCGTAAGGTTAAGCCAGCATTAGCAATGTAAGCTACAGAAAATATGTCATTTAATACATCTATTTCTTACAAAACAATTGAAATTATCGACATTTTCGCTACGCATTTATAGTCTGGCTAATGAAAGTAGACACTGGAATTTATAACAACGTATCGAATAACAAAATCAATGCTGATTGTTCCGAACAACACATCCAAACTAGTGTAAAGGATGTTCCTTTTTCAAGAGCTCAAGTGCCTTTAAACCGTCGTCCATCCGGATATATAGTTCACAACGTCTAATGTGCAATCAAGCGGTTATAACCGGTTTTGGTATCTCAAGATGCTATGATACAGTGCATCTTGAGTTTTGTTCGCCCCCAACCTGCTGCCTGGCCAATGCTCGGGCGAAGTTTGTGTCTCGACTTGTGATGCTTTGTTCTTCCATTGACAGCGCCAGTGCGTGGGCTAGGGCTTCGTCCTCAGTCTGTAAAATAAACATTAAATATATTTTTGGAGGGTTCAATCACTCGATTCCCTTTAAATCCCTACACACCCCTGTGGTGCTAAAGGAGCAACAAAAAGTAGCAGTAGAACTTGTGCAAAGTTCGCCCTGAGAATGACGGGTTTCATTTCCGCCCGGGACAAGTAATTGTGCGTTAAAAATAGATATTTACTCTGCCTTGGTTTTGGTAATCTTGAATATATTTATAATATTATTATCTACTTATCTAGTTTCCATAGCACATGCAATGCTTATTTAAGACCAGATGGCACTGTTTGGAATGTCCATTAATTCTTTATTTATTTACTTGTCATATTTACGGCTGACACATTAAAATATGTTCCACGCGGCTCTGCAAAAACCCCCGGTTTTGCGGAATCAAAAGTAGCCTATGTTATCCCGCATACAAGTTATTCCAGCACTAAATGTCATCCAAATTTGTTGATCCATATCCATCCGTTTGAGCGTGAAGGAGTAACAAACATACACAAACAAACAAACTTTCACCGTTATGATATAAGTGTGATAAAAGTCGCAGAAACTTACCATGTTCCCTTGTACATCACTGATCGTCCTGACAGGAACTGATGTGATGTTGTTCCCTCTCACTCTGTTCTCGGATGCTTTCATTCGCGCCATTGCCGCTTCACTGAAATATACATAACTTATTAGAACTGTTCTTATTGATGTGAGAACTTATTGAAATTAGAATTAGAACTTCAAGAAAATTACATGCAACACTATTTGTTATTGAATCACGGTATCTTGTCTGTTTTCTGAGTAGGTCAAATTTATATTTTAGGTTTTGACGATACTGAGTGTTCTTGATGTACCAATATGTGGAAAATAAATGAAATGAAAACTACTTTGTGGATTACCAAGTATGATGGCAGTAATCCAGACAAACTTCCCACATATTCTGCTACTTTAAGTTATTCCTTTGGCACCACTATTTTGGGGGTTCCATGTTGCTTACTACCGTAGGTACTCTTTGAATCCCTATTTGTGTATCCGGGTGGGGTGGAAAGAGCAACCCAAAGCAGCAGTAGAACTTGTGCCAGGTACATCACCGCCAGTTCCGGCCGGTGAAATTACAGGCGTATGTTACATCTCCGTCACAGATGATGAGCGCAACGGGGTGCGACTCGGGCCTTCTCATACTTCGGCCGGGGAGGACCTAAGTCGTATTGCTGTTGTTATGGGTAAACATCAGGTGGATATTCAGCTTATTCCGTCGCTCAAGTTACATAATAATAGGAGGAACACTAAATTCTGGAGTCTCTAGAGGGTAACTATGGGCGCGAGCAACATGGACCCCTCAATATTTAGTTCTATCACTTACGAAAAATGATATCTTACGCAGCTTGTCTCCTCTTGGCAGCCAGTTTCCCCTCGCACGCGTGGTCAGTCATATGTCGATGTCGCAAGCAGTAGTTAAGTGAACATTCTGCACAGATCAAGGGGACCATTTCTTTCGTTTTGCAGCCTTTGAGCGAGCACCGGTTTATAAATACCTGACAAAAAAAGTAAGTATATAAGGATTGGTTTGACTAATATAGATGTTTGTGTTTATAAATATGTGCTATATGTATACATTTACAAAAATAAAATAAAAGTAAGTATTCTATCAGTTAACTTGTTCCCATAGTACAAGCTATGCTTAGTTAGGGGCTAGATAGCCATGTGTGAAATGTCTATTAATATTTATTTATTATTTTATATGAGTTCCGATCACCACCAATTTGTCACATCTGCCCAGCACACATGACACACCAGTGCATAGCCTTTGTCACGGTTTAAGCCTTTGAAGAACTTACTTTCTTTCTCCTCTCCCTGGCAGGGTCTGAAGTGCACTGGTTGTCTATATGAGCTCCAACCGCCACATCGGGTGGTTCACCACGTCTGCCAGGCACCACTGCCCCGCAGAGGGGACACACCGGAACTTGAACATCCCTCTTATCAGGAGCTGGACACTCATGCTTCACATATGCAAAATGGTCAGCACTGAAATACGATAATTAAATCAAATTAAATATGATAATTAAATCATATACTTTATCATGTCACTAGGCTAATTCTATCAACACCACCGAGGAATATTATATGAAATACTTCAACATGGTGTCAGACACTGTGACTCCTATTTTAATCTTTCTGTTTAATACTTGTATGCAGCTAAGTGAAATATAGTATACATATTATAATCATTTCATTAAAATCTTTTTTTATAGAACTGTAATGTTCTGTAAAAAAGACATTACTAATTTTTTTCAGCTCTAGCACTCTTGGCCATCCTCATAATATTTGAGTTTATGTAGTTTGTCTTCGAGGTCAAGGTTGGCATTTTCATAAATGGACAAAGAAATATATAGGTACAACATATATGGCCACAAGCTGCTTGGTCATTTTATTAAAACAATATTTTCCTTATATCTCATTCTCAATGGCATAATAAAAATGAGTTAATTGGGTCAAAAAATAGACAATGTTTCCCCTGTGCCCTGTAAGTTACACTGATTAACATAATAGGACTTTTTTACAAAGTTGTATGCCATTAACATAATAGTATTAGCTTAGGAACTAAAGTAGACATGAATTATGAACCAGCAGACAAAGATTGAATCACATGAATGCGTCATTCCCATAAATTTAAGACTATGATTTCCTTTATACACTGAACATAATAAAACTTACCAAAACACCTCCTTGCAACCTCCACATTTCATTGGCAGGAAATCTGAAAAAGGAAATAGAAGGAACGGTTTGTTTTCTCTATATATTTATTTGTTTGATTTTTAATGAAACTACTTACCAAGTTTGTTGCAAGAGTTGTAGGAACAGTTTTTTCCAACATGTGGGAATTCCATCTTTGTCTTCAGGAACGTTTCTGTTAAATGGTCTACTAAATAATGACGAAATGAGATATCATGGACACTATATATTTACTATACAATTTCACAACTTTTAGCAAGTTTCGTCACCACGAAACAATCCACAGAACAATCTTTAGTCAGCACTTGATGAAGATTGATGATGATTTTGTAAATTTTTGACAAGATACGGTAATGCATGGCGTGTTATTGTACGGCCCAATAATGAATCTCTCTGCGGCCATGTTTTCAATATCGATACCAGATGGCGTTGCTTTATGTGCGGGGAGACACGTACAACCAAAATAATGCCTTATATAGCATGTACATCGATCGATGGATTCTAAATACCTTGCTGTGCAATCCGTACCGTACTGTGCAAGCTGTACTTTTTTGACAGAACGGTAATCAGTGATGTACAGCCCGAATTCGGAAGCCAAACAAATCGATATTTCCTTTACGTGTACCAGTGCTTACACAAGGAAGTGAGTGCTATGCTGCGCTACTAATATATTGTGCGAGTTTCTTAATTTTTTTTTATCATCTGTTTATCTTTCTCACCTATTTATTATTGGCTAATTGCTCTTTGTTCCTCTGGTCGTTTATTAATTACAGATAACTATTATAATTAGTAATCATTTCATTAGTTTTAATTGGCCTGATCAAATCTAAAATAAATGATGTTAATTGGCACATGCTAACACTTGATGTACACTACGTATACATATAGTTAGCCAGAAAGCAGACACTCAGGTGAATTAAGCAAACAACCAACAGAGGAAACAGGCGCGGGCGTTCTTATAAATTATATACTCATGACAGGATATATTATTAGAATTTGAGTAAACATACAATGTTGGCTGTGCATTAGCATAACGAGTTGCTTATTCATAGCACAGTTTTGTACGATCTGTAGTACACGACACAGAATATGGATTACTTGTTGCGAAATACTGGCTGTACATTAAAGCATTGTACAGCACATGTACAATACTTGGTCGTACAATAAAGGGATTCCTAGGTAAGATGTCAAAAACAAATTGAATATCAAAGTCAACATTCGATTGAAAGTCAAAGATATGAAGACGAAACTGAACTATGTTGAAACATTTTAATCAAATTCAAATAAACACTCGAGACAAATAGTAAGTGATTAAAAATAAAGCATAGACAGAAAATACAATTGTTTTATGACTTGAATTTTTGAAATTGACTTTGGCTTCTCTTCTTCTTTGGCTTTGTGTCGTCAAGCTTACTAACACTGACAATGTCAATCTAGACAACGTCAATATGACATTAGTTACACGTAAATCATAACAAACAAAATGTCATATTGTCAATGTCGTAGCTGTCATTTCTTTAACCCAGCTAGTCCATCGGCCGAAGAACATCTTTTAATTTCCTCTCTTCAACTTCCGCATTAATCCAGTGGTCCATATCGTGGATCACTGATCAAATCTGGGCTTTTTAGAAGAAATAATAGCGAAAATGAGTATAATATTTCCGACCGCTGCAAAACTTTTCGGCGGAAACACCATCACGGTGGGTTCATTAAATTCTTATTTGCTGTGTATCTCCTGTGTTTTACCTGTATTGCGGGCTCGACTATAAGCAATGTGATGTTTTTTTTGTAGAAAGTGTCCGCTCCAGCCTTCACAATATCCAGAGCTAAATACAGTAAAAACAATGAAGCTACTTTTGAGATCAAGGTATTGAATTTTATTATTCTTACAATGTTTTTTTTAATAATAGTCTTCATAGGCTTCATAATTCTAATTTCTAGGTGTATTATTAAATTGTTTCTACAATATTCAAATGAATTTCCATAATTATGTAACTTAACCTTCAAAATGTCAAGTGTATGAATGTTTTTTCTGTCTAAGAGTTGATCCTCAAAGTTGCCAGATAAACAGATAATTCTGAGTTTAATCATGGTATTTTGTCTAATGATCTAATGACAATAGTTCAGATGACTATAGTTTTTAATTCTAGTGTAGTTATAAGGGTAAGTCCCCCTAATTTTGCCTGGCTTGTAACCATTTTTGAATTAATAACAAAACTTCTTAAAGATATTTATATAAACATATGTATAAAACGCCAAGATGTCTTATCTTGCCATGTTCCGACCATAAAAATTATAGATTTAAAGTGTTTGGGTGTAGTGCCATAACTTTTTCTACCTACCAGTAGGTACTCCAAAAGAAAATGAATTTCTTAAGTCAGCAGGTTCCTAAAAAGATAAAAGTTAGTTACCTCTAAATTTGTGATGTGAATGTAATTTTTTTTTAAATATATGATATTTCAGGCTTCATTCAGTTGCCAAATGATTCGTTTTGGCATCCAGAGACTCAAATAATATAATAATAAAATTTTGTTATTTTATAATACTTTTCAATTCTGAAATATAAATATGAACTAAAGTAAAAAAAAATATTAAATTAAGAATTAAAATAATAAATTTTGAAAATAAGTGGCTTTCACTTTCAGTAACGTTAAAATTACTAAATAATTATAATAATTAAAATCTTAAAAATGTCAGAGTGAGGCTTCTGGATGGTCAATAAATGGATTAACTACACTATATAGAAAATATTGTGTCAATTTATACCAAAAAGAAATGTATAAAGTAGATTTCTTTTTTAATGACTGTTGTATGCAAGCGATACCAATTATAAGAAAAATAATTAAGTACAAGATACTTATCTAATTGAGTCATTGCTCATGAGCTTCTGTAAGAGTGTAGTAGCTTTTTTTGGTCAAAATACATTTTGATTTGTACTAACTAACACTGAATCAGTTTTATGAAGTTCTTTATCTAGTTTATTTGATTTTTTTCATTTGACTCTGAAACAATAAGCTGTTTGACATTATAGCTAACTACATTGTGTTCATAGATATCACTATATTATATTGAAGAAATAGATCTCTGCACAAATCCTTTTTTTTCCTTCTTTCTGCCCTTTTTTTTTTGTAAAATATATTTTTTTTCAGTTTGCCGCATTTCCCCACAATTCTTTATTTTTTTAATTGCAAAACATGCCAATTTCAACAAGCCAAAGAATCAATGTGTTTGTCCCACATTAATTTAGAATCCAACTGGATACCAAGAAAACTAACACAATCAGTGGAAGGTATAAACAGGTTTTCATTGTTACCATATCAATATTTCATTGTAGGTTGTAGCATTTGAACCCATGTACTTACTCTTTCATAGATTTGTTTATTTGAGATATCATGTCCGGTTTTCTTGGTGCATAAATAATAAGAGAAATATAGTCTGCAAACATATGCAAGTCTACATCGTCGGGAATACAACAACTTATATCATTTATAATTATTAAGAAAAAAAGTGGACCAAGAATCGATCCTTGTTGAACCCCATATTTTAAACTTCCTCCTTACCACCCCATTGACTGCTAGAACTTGTTATCATGCTGAAAGCGTCACAGTGATTGGGTGTGAGTTCGTTATTTTTAACATATATTCGAGTTTAGAAAAGAGAATGTCATGATTTACGCAGTGCCTACGCAAATGCCCTAGAAGGGTCACAAAATTGTTCACAGGAATTCCTTTTTGCGTCTTTTTTTTTAAATATTTGTTTCTTCTGTTCAGCGATTGTGTCAATAGTTAAAAAACGTTTGCGGAATCCGAATTATTTCTTATTTAGAATATTATTATTTTTAATAAATTGTTAAAACCTGAAGAACATTACTTTTTCAAATATCTTACTAAGTACTGGTAAATGTGAGATAGGTCTGTAATTAGTTGAATCATGACAGTGTCTCTTTTTGTCTACAATAACTTTTAATTCATTTGAAAAGGTATCTGTAATAAATGCGTCATTTATTAGAACCATCATAGGGACAGTTATTTCATCTGAAACCAGCCTGACGACTTTAATGGATAAATCACAGTATCTATATTATGTTACCTTCACTATCTACATACCTAAACCTATTTATAATGCATCGGTGTTTTACTTTCTTCCAGCCTTATAAACTCCACAAGTTGGATAAAGGCCCGGCTACATCAGCCACTCTCACTTCAGAAGATGCTCTCAAGATGTATGAGAAACTTGCTATACTGAGGCGGATTGAAACTGCATCTGGGAACTTGTATAAGGAGAAAATCATTAGAGGATTCTGTCATTTATATTCAGGTAGATATTGTTGTGGACCTGAACCAGACTACCATTTATATAAATACACAAATATATGTTTGTGTTCTGAAAAAAATATTTGGTTTGTTTTGGTGAGTTCTCTCTGTTAGCTTTAGTTTATTTATGTTCAAATCATCTTAAATACATATATATAATCAACCCTAAAGTAACATATGACTGTATTTTGGTTCTTATCGATATATATGTAAAAGAACTTCTATTTCTCCTGGTCACGGCATCCCGCGTGAACGGCTGGACCAATTCTGCTAATTCTTTTATGCTGTGTTTGTTATTGTCAGGAGAAGGTTCTTATGAAAGAAAAAAATTAAGAAAGTTGCTCAGAAAAATCCCGGAAAACCGCGGGTAGCAGCGCGGGGCGCAGTTTGTAATAAATAAAAAATATATACACTTCTATGGTATGAAAATCTGTTTAGTGAAACATTATTGAAATGTGAGTGAGAAGTCATGACAATAAAGATAAGTGTCTGTCCTTACAATGATAAAATTTCTTCTCGGAGACAATGATACTTATCTTAGCAATTCGACTGTTCAAACAATGAATCTTGACTAACATTTGATAAAACCCAGCCTCTTAATTAGAAAAACAAGATAAATTCATGCAGGGCCAATACAATGTTTTTTTTTTATATGGGTGTGTGAATATGACTCCGCCCTTTCTCAACAGATGTCGTTTTTAGTATTGTTTACGTGTACTAATAAATGACCATACTTGTATTCGATAGTACTGAATGTCAGCTATCTAACGCATTTTATGATATTTGGTTGAAGTGTAAGCAACAATTGTTTTCACCTTTTCGAAAATGTCGGTTTTTATTCCAAATAAACGTCATTTGCGGGAAGTGTTATTACATTATTTTATTGCGAAGAAAACTGCAGCGGAAACTTATCGTTTGCTTGTGGAGATTTATGGTGAGCATGCTCCGTCTAATACAACTTGCAAGGAATGGTTTCGACGATTTCAAAATAACGATTTTAGTACTGAGGATAAAGAACATGGAAAACCACCAAAAAAATTTGAAGATGCTGAATTGGAAGCATTATTGGCGGAAGATTCTTGCCAAACTCAATCAGAATTAGCTGCAGCATTAAATGTTGATCGTTCAACTGTTGCAAAGCGTTTACAAATGATGGGAATGATTCAAAAAGCCGGTTACTGGGTTCCACATGATTTAAAAGAAAGAGACATGGAACGTCGGAAAACCATTTGTGAAATGCTGCTTCAAAGACAGCAAAGAAAAGGATTTTTGCATCGGATAGTCACAGGAGACGAAAAATGGATACACTACGAAAATCCTAAACGCAAAAAAGCTTGGGTGAAACCAGGCGAACCAGGCCCATCACAGCCAAAAATAAATATTCACTGTGCCAAGGTCATGCTCTGTATTTGGTGGGATCAGAAAGGTATTGTATATTATGAGTTGCTCAAACCCTCTGAAACTATTAATGGAGAAGTTTACCGACGACAACTAATGCGTTTGAAGCGAGCCATAGAAGAAAAACGACCAGAATGGGTGAATAGACATAACAAATTAGTTCTTCAGCATGACAATGCCAAACCGCATACCGCAGAAGTCGTAAAAAGATATTTAGAGGGACAGGACTGGGAAGTGTTACCCCACCCGCCATATTCACCAGACATAGCTCCTTCGGATTACCACCTATTCCGGACGATGCAGACAGACCTTACTGGAGAAAAGTTTACTTCATGTGAAAGTATCAAAATTTGGATTGACAACTGGATAAGCTCAAAAGACCAGGACTTCTTCCAGCAAGGAATACGAAAACTACCTGAACGATGGGCGAAGGTTGTAGCTGCAGATGGAGCATACTTTCAATAATTTTTTTTTTAATTTTGTAAGCGAACAAATGTGTTTTATTTTGACAAAAAGGGGCGGAGTCATATTCACACACCTATTATATGAAGAACCTTAGTTGTGAATAACTATTTTAAAACAGCTACTTAAAGAAAAAATGTACACAGGCAACATGAGGAATTCAAAATTTTGAATTTTTCTTGACTGGAATGAGTCTATAAGATATGGTATCTTGTTTGGTTTGATCATATAATCATAATACTGACTTCAGATCATTAAAGCTCTATTAAGAAACAAATTGTTTTTCTTAGTAACTGTAGATATTTTTTTACTTAATGAAACAATGTTTAATCTATGCCATGCCTGAAAAAACGTACTTATCACGAAAAAATATATTTATCGTATGATTCACATGGTTTGCAAATAAAATACTTTAGTTATTGTATTGGCAGGGACCTATAAATGTATTCTTATACATGACATAGTTCTGTCTATCATAATGATATTGCTTTCAAGTCAATGGATTCCTTAGTTATCATATCATATAACATTGTTCATACATGTAAATGTTTTTGCCTATGATGGCGTATGACTTACATAGGCGTTGTCATAATGCTGTTGGTTTCAGGCCAGGAAGCCGTCGCGGTCGGCATGCGGTCTGCGATGCGGGACGTCGACTCAGTGATAACCGCGTACCGCTGCCACGGTTGGACGCATTTGATGGGCGTCAGCGTCGTAGGCGTACTCTCGGAGCTGACGGGGCGTCGCACTGGGTGCTCGCGCGGCAAGGGGGGCTCTATGCACTTGTACGGACGACACTTCTACGGAGGGAACGGCATCGTCGGAGCACAGGTCACTACTACTATCCCTCTCACTCTTGGTTGCATAACTTTACATTAACTACAACTCTACCTCACTCGCTCTATTCGATGCCCCTTCTCATTTCTAATACTTCTTGTCCATCCAAAGGTTGTCTGTAAGAGATCGCTTTATAGCGATAAGACCGCCCATTGTGTCACCTTTTTATTAGTTAAGATTTCTAAACTATTGTTATCTTTTTGGTGTGCAATAAAGTGTCTTCTATCGATCTATATTTGTTCCAGGCGCCATTAGGTGCGGGCGTTGCGTTCGCGCACAAATACAATGGCGATGGCGGCGTGTGCTTCGCTCTGTACGGCGATGGAGCAGCCAATCAGGGCCAACTGTTCGAGGCGTACAATATGGCCAAGCTGTGGGACCTACCCTGTGTCTTCGTTTGCGAGAACAACGGATACGGTGGGTGAATATTTCTATTCACTGTGATACAGTTGACTGGGCGTATCGCTGTTGTAATAGCTCCGCTTTCTATTCTATGGGGTTTGATTCCCACCCAGGATAAACATAATTTTACAAACAACTTTTTTTGTGTTAATATGTCCCAAAAGTAGCAGTAGTACTTGTGCCAAGGTCGTCTAAATAAGTACTGCCGCCACACCTGGTAATTTCAAGATGGAGTTGAAGAACTTGATCTCATATTTCGGTAGGGAGGACCTGAGCCGTATTGCTGTTCTGTTTGGACTGCGGTGCAATACAATGTAATTAAGGTCTTCCCTTACTCCGGCGGTGGCAAATACAATATAGTGTTGATGAAACAAAAAGTTTGTTTCGTCATAGTCACATAAAAAATACAGTTACTTCATAACAATACCTTTGAAAAATGTCTAGTAATTAATAGAGGCGCCATTTTTGATTGTTTTTTGTGAAAAAGTAACGGAACGAGCTGAGCCACCTGATGGTAAGTGGCGACCCCCACCCATGACAACAGTAATGCGACTCAGTATAAGATTTGGATCTTACACAGAGGTGCATTCATTCTGCTGCGTCCATCACCCGAGACGGGGACGTCTCATGCGCATGTGATTTCTTCGGCAACCACACCCTTCCCTTCCATTCGAGCTAATGCTCGCATTACTGTGTTCCGGTGGACCTGCTTGGCCGCAGATTCCAGGTGTGGTAGCTGTTCCGGATGAACTTGGCACAAGTTCTACTGCTACTTTTGGTTGCTCCTTTAACACCACCCAGGGGGTACGTGCAGGGAATCAAAGGGTAAACACCTACGGACGCCAGCAACTGGACCTTGGAAAAATGTCTAGAATTTAATAGTGGCGTCATTTTTGATGTTCCATGTTTCGTTTGCACCTATGCCACACATCTGCTTGTCAAAAATTATTCTATTATTTCGTTTATATTTTTGGCTGGTTGTGACGTGTTTTATTTGTAGGAATGGGCACCAGCGCGGACCGTTCGTCCGCCAGTTCGGAATATTACACCCGCGGAGACTATGTTCCCGGGATCTGGGTGGACGGCATGGACGTGCTAGCCACCAGGGAGGCGACTCGCTTTGCCATCGACCATTGCACTCAAGGGAAAGGTATTAGTTCAATTTAGCTTCAGTTCAATCAGTTCAGTTCAGAGAAATCTTGAACTGTACAAAAAGCGGGCTTCAGATTCAATGAACTGCAGTTTAACCTGCCCTGCCTTCAAAGCAAAGAGTCCCTTGTTTGATTAGGCAAATTGGAAATTGGACTCCGGGCAAACTGTGGCGAGCATGAGGTTTATTCTCTGGTCTTGGGTGTTTGTATTGTATAATTATGTGTGTCCATGCCACCTGCAACAAGTATTCCTTGTTCGAGTGTATGGGTATGCGTATGCAAGCGTTTACTTTACTAAGGTTAAAATTTCTGTGAAAGCCAGCCACGGGTTTTACTATCTAACACTACACTTAAATGAAAGGCATTAGAGTTGTAATGCATTTCATTTGCTTGTAGTTAATATTCGTTCTTGGTTGAAGCCAAAAAAAATTGTCACCTAATATTGAACTCGTTTGAAAAGTATTACAGTAGAATATTAATGTTTTAGCAGCCACTTGATTTTTCGCAAGCACGCAAATTGCCGTTGAATTTCTTTATCGCTAAACTGGGCATAGAATGTTGCGGTCAAGGGCAATTGTGATGATCGAATCGAGCTTGATAGGTCGATGTTTCTTAGGTCTTTGACCATACTCTATGATTTCAGGACCTCTTCTGATGGAGATGGAAACTTACCGATACTCCGGCCACTCGATGTCTGACCCCGGCACTTCCTACCGCACGCGTGATGAGGTAAGACGTACTGCGATTGTTAATAAAACATCAACTAAAAAGAGGGGTATTGAACACTGAAACACACTCCGAAACAGTGCTGCCAACAACACAGAGTCCTCTGGTATTTCAAGGAGTTTGGCTGGGGTATAGTTAAGTATGCGGCACGTTAGTGCAGACTCAGTCACCGACACCCAGAACCAGAATCAGAAAGATAAAGATATTTTTTTTATTTGCATAAATAACGTCCTAATATTGTTATATGTCCCGAAATATTCATACAAACGTTATCCTGACATGTGACATTTGATTTTTATTTAAAAATAATAATCATTTATTGATACCAAAAAGTGGTCATGAATGGTTACTAGCCCCCACACTAGGATTCCCAGTGTTGTAGGCTGCAAGTATCTTCCTTCTAATACTTATGTTATCAAGATATAAAATACAACAACAACAACAACAACAAAGTTAACACATTCATACCTGCACTAGGATTTCCTGTCGCAGATGGCATGGACAAACACAGAAACACAAGACAAACACCCAAGACCCGAGAACAAACTTCATGCTCACCACACAAAGTGTGCCCCAGCCGGGAATCGAACCCGGGACCCCTCGCTTCGAAAGCAGTGCTACTACCAACTAAGCCACGGAGCCGTCAATCCTATCATTACTATACTATAATCAATACTAACTAAACTGTGCCCTGCCTGAACTCATTTAATAACTTAGCATTACACTACAATGTTATCAACATCAAAGTGATTGATTTTAGGTGCAAGAGGTACGACAGACGCGGGATCCAATCACCAGCTTCAAGGAGAAGATCCTGTCCAATGAACTCGCTACCCCCGACCAGCTTAAGGTAAATATATATTTTTTTAATTGACTAGCCTTTCTGCTCAGTTTGCAGCCTTCTACGCTATAGAATGAGAGTTCGATTCCCACCCATACATTGTTTTCTATAAAAATAATGCATAATTATTTTTGAGCCCAAAAAGGAGATGGTGAAATCCTTTGGTCTACCTATCAAGAGCGTAATAGCTGACCCGAAGCATCCGACATGACTTATCACTATAATCTGTTGCAGGAAATCGACGTCCAAGTCCGCAAAGAGGTGGACGAGGCTACAAAAATCGCCAAAACGGAACCGGAAGTAGGGCCCGAAGAGTTGACAGCCGACATTTATTACAACAATCTCGTGCCGGAAGTGAGAGGGGTGCGTCCCGATACGCCGTTCACTCACCTCGAGTTGCAACCGCGAGACAAGTTCTAAGGATATGTGGTCTGATGCTGAGTGTTCCTTACAAACCTTGCCAGTGGGGCGATTACATTACTATTGATTGAAACAATTTCTATGGACTATAATATGAAATGTTGAGTCCGTACCTATAAGCCTCGTTGTATGGCTAGTTTCTACGCAATGGCTAAATTCCAGTTTAGCTTTTCGCTGGTTCCTTCAGTGCTATGGAAATGTGCTGTAGATTTAATATGATAGAAATTGTATCATTCAAAATGTAATCGACCAATTAGATCTCGAGATCACATCAGTACTTTATTTGCAATAAATTCACAAGTTACAATTAAAATTTAATGATAATCCGTACTACCATTTCAATGGGACCTGCTCAAACGATTACTCGTTCAAGATATTGATATTCATTGACACTGGGCCACATACTATATACTCATGAATCGATAGTGTTTATACATTTATACATCAAAAGTGCTTATTTGCAAATAAAAAGTCAGTTACCGGCGTGAAACAGCTGTTTTTAAATTGCTGTCTCTTTTACCTACTAAGAAAGAGAGAGATAGAGGCCGTTTTATTTATTTACTTGTACCTAACCTGTATCGGACTTTTTTGGCTGATTTTACAGTCTCGCGTGTTCTGCTTAAATCTCCAAAGGGCCCTCTTACCGTAAACATCATGTTTACGGTTTGTGTCATTAATCGGACGTGTCCAGTTATTTTTCAGTTAGATCTGTGTCTGTAACCAGCATGATTACTATAGTCGGTTGAGCACTTGGTGGAAAATTCGTGACGAATGTTTTTATAAGGCTTTAATAAAAACTATCATGTTGTGAGATTATTTAAATAAGTGACAGTGATTTTTGACAAAATAAATAGTTCTACAACTTCGATTTTTAGCGCACAATATAGAAATTGACTGTGGCCAATTTCCTGATAATTTATATTCCCTTGGAACACTTCAGTACTATTTTTCACAGAAAAAATGTTGCCACAACAAAAATGTATGAAATATATTGTATGAATAAATAATTGGAATCTGTGAAATGTGTAGTTAGGATAAAAGTGTAGCAATTATTGATACTGGCAATACAATCGCTTGGTGCAATTGTTATTTTAAAATAAAATTATATTTAGACAATTATAGATCTTACTAAACAGCATCAAATTTATAATATAACTTTTGTGGTCCCTTTCCTTTGATGGAAACGAAAGTGATTACGTTGGTTTTATTCGGGCTTGTATTATTCAATTGTCCAAATGTCCAGGAAAATTATGTAGCGCTTAGTTTATTAAGATTGTCTTGATTCGTGGGACATCTTGTATAATATTGCGCATGACCTATAGCTACATGTTATTTAGTTTTTTATGCAATCCCTATACATGTTTATATTATGTTGTGTTCGAAAATACGTAGCGGTAAGCTTAAGTGATACTGCCAATTGATAATTATCAGACCTGTTTGTGGGTAATGCTGTAGATTATTAAATTATTTAAAAAATAATGTTTTATGTACTTTTATTTTGTTTTATTTCTTTATTATTATCATATCAATGTTATTATGATATTTTCATGTATATACCGGTAAATTATTGAATAAAAAAACAAGCAGACTACAAACATGAAAAAGCCGTATATTTTTATATTTGTTAACTCAGAATTCCGTTATGTATCAACAGATTTGGATTTTTTTTTCTATTTGAAAGGTTACACTTTCAGATTTATGTCGCAGAAATTTAATCAGAATATATTCCATAGTTTGGTTTCCAATCAAAATAACGGTAAACGAAATTACGTCTTTTGCTTTTGTGACTATTCCTTCGCCAATTGTAGACCAAATTGGATTTTTTTTTTTTTTTTAAATGCTATGGCGTAGGTATGTGCTCTAAAGGGTTATAAATAAAGGACGCGTTTTATATGGTTGCGAGGCTATTATACTAAGTCAAGTTCGCCCTTTGCTGGCTCTGTCTAAAGCTTTTTGGACCACCTGTAAAAAATACAGCAAGATAATAGGAACTTAAGTAGGCTAGGAGTAAAATTCAGCGCTTAACCCCCTAGGAGTTTTGCAGATGCAGTGCCCAGCGCCGGGTAAAAATCTAATCGTCGAGCAAGATGACCTTTGAAGGTGACCTTTCTCGGCGAATTCAGTTTACAAAAGCTTATTATGCGTCTTAATCTGTCAAAGCCATTGACGGATTCAAGTATTACTTTTCAAAAATCCAAGTAAAGTCTGAAAAGGGTTTCAGATTTCAATTTACCGACTATTTTGGTTATACAAGGCGTAACGAACGAGAGCAAGTCTGTGCGGTACCTTTTCAGAGTGAGTGTCAAGAGCTGAAGTTAGGTACCTCATCCAGCAGCTATCCTCTGCTTCTGCCTTCTCAATAGCTATATATTTTTGTATATAGCCTGACATTGACTTTGTGTCGTCACTTTAACTGATACTGCCAATGTAAGTCTAGACAACTTCAATTTGACACTGGTTACGTGATCCGTAACGCTAAATACACAAAAACCAAAAAATAAGAAGAAAAAAAAGACTGATTCGTAACAAACAAAATGTCAAATTGTCAATGTCGTATCTGTCATTTTTATAACCCAGCCGTTGTGGGCGGAAAAAACAGAAAAACATTTTTTATTTTCAGCTCCTCGATATCAAGTGGTCCATATCGTGGAACACTGGTCAAATCTGGGCTTTTTAGGAAAAATATCTTTGAAAATGAGTGTAATACTTCCGACCGCTGTGAAACTTTTCAGCAGAAACACTATCACAGTGGGTTCATTCGATTTTACATAATTGCAGTACATTTACCTATATTTCGGGCTCAACACTAAGCAATGTGATGTTTTTGCTTGTAGAAAGTGTCCACTCCAGCAGTCATAACCAGTGCTAGATACAGTAAAAGCAATGAAGCTACTTTTGAGATCAAGGTATTGAATTTGACTGCTGTATGTTTATTAAATTTATTTATTCTTCATAGTGCTGTATAAGCCTATATTCCACGTGTATTATTAATTTGTTTAATATTCGAATGAATTTCTATAATTATTCATGTTAAAATATCAAGTGTAAGAATGTTTTTCTGTCTAACAGTTGATCCTCAAAGTTGCCAGATAAACAGATATATCTGAAATTGATGATGGTATTTCGGCTTTTAATACAATGAAAATAGTTCGGCGAACTATAGTTTTTAATTCTAGTGTAGTGTAGTTACTTACTTTGCCTAGTGTGTAACCATTTTTGAATTTATAATAATTTAACAGGAACAAAATTTCTAAATGGTATTTATATTTCCTTTCCATGTTCAGGTCATAAAAAAAATATATTTAAAGCATTTGGATGTAGTTCCATAACTTTTCCTTCCTACCAGTACTAGGCACGCCGAACCATCAGCACAGTGATCCCATTGTTTGGGTGTGATCACTGATCGCATTTGCGTATCGTTACGTTAATCAGATTTGTTTAGGCGCGGAGTCCTTATGAATAAGCGCCCGCGCAGATAGATTGATGCGACTGACAGGCGCGAATATATAATCTAGGCTTGCATAGCGGTGCGGTGCGGGATGAGGAGGGGGAGCGAATATGATGGTTTAATTGCATGGCAAAAAAAAACTCGCCACCAATTCGAATGTGGCGCAAACATTTGGCTTGAAGGATTACAGAAATCCAAGTAAAAATAATTTTATTATGAGTATAAGTGCTTGCTTTCTAACATTAACTATTTATAAGGCGCTCTATTAAGCCGAAGAGTTGACCATGCGTAGAGTTGCGGTGCGCGAGAGAAGATGAAGCCTATCTTCGGTAATATTTACGGCGGGTAAATAATTAAGCGATGAAAGTGATAGGAAGCGTGCGGGCGTTAAAGCTAGCGGACGGATCAGAAGACACGATCCTGCACACAAGCTGCAAGTTCAACACTGCCTCTAAGTGAGGACTGAGGACAAAGGACATTTACTCAACCATATTTCCAAATTCCGATTGAACATATTCGGAAGCTACCACATGTTAATGCTTTCGTAAGATTGAAACAAAATTATATTGAAAATATTCGTTTATAGTGTAAAAGCTATGAGGTTACTTTGAAATTTTTCATCTTTTTGTTCACATTTTAATTTGTTTGGTAGCTTGTAAATTTTAATTGACATGTAGTTGGGGCTCTTTCTATATAGCTTTCTATATAACCTAGGCTCAGGCAGTACTAGATTATTTGATCTTCTTGGGTTTTTATCAAATTCGTATAATTCAAGGTGTTTTCTGACGAACATAGCCATTCCTTGTATGTATTGTATATGCATGGCAAGGACAATAAATTAATGAAATGTAGTCGACAGCTGTTTCGTTGGCGGATGTTAACCAATATACGCACACATTTTTTTTGCATAACAAAATGCTGGTCAGCCTTTACACTGTTTCCCCACATTATCACTCCATTTCATTAATAGTGAAACTGCCCCACATTAGTATCTACATTTCACCCGTGCGATGCCGGGGCGGCCAAGGCGACTTGAATAGAATTTGAATTCCAGTGCGCAACGATATCTTTATAGCGAACTACCAAAGTTAAAAATACATTTTAATAGTTTTATGCCGTTTTTTTTATCCGACAAAGGTGACTTGCGATTGATTTAGTACTACCAGTATAACAAATGCCCATGTATTTGTATCGCCACTAAAATTTGGAATGGACAAACACGGGTGCTTGGGTTTTTCACGTTTAATAGAAACAGGTAGAACACTTTAATTGCGTCTTGTGTTGCCAATAACTTATTATGTTTTTGCGTTTTACAATACAAAGCTATTTCATTTTCATTAAAAGCTACCCGCGCTTGGAAATTTGGAGTATAAATCAAATTAAATCGAGTTTATTTCCTCAACAACAACCCGATAACTTGTATGAACTTCATTGATCGTTCCAATAGCGCCAAGGAACTACCCCCGATTTACATTTTAAAGATAAATTATAGGCAGATTGTAAGCGTTCAAAATACACAATGAGCGGATGCAAATGCAAAATGATTCTGAATCTGGTTTTTATACACAGATTTAGTTTTTCAGGCGAAGTAGGTAAGGGAATATGATGTTACCTACACTATTTACACTAAATCTATTAATAACGCCCGGGTACTTTCTTCCAGGCTTGTAAAATCCATAAGTTGGATAAAGGCCCGGCTACAAAAGTCACTGTCACTGCAGAAGATGCTCTTAAGATGTATCAGAAACTCGGTATACTGAGGCGGCTTGAAAGCGCATCTGGGAACTTGTATAAGGAGAAAGACATTAGAGGATTCTGTCATTTATATTCAGGTAGATATTGTTTTTGATCATATACCATTAATTAACATTCATACATTGATAGGTATATGTTTTTCTCTGAAGTGCTAGGTAAAGCATATGGTAATTTGTATCTATCTTTTATACATAGTTCAATGACATAGTTCTGTCTCTATCATAATGATATTGCTTCCAGTTCAATGGATTCCTTAGTTATCGTATGCAGCAATGTTTATACATGATCATGTAAATGTTTTTTCCTATGGTGGCATATGATTTACATGCTCGCTGTCATAATGTGGTTGGTTCCAGGCCAGGAAGCCGTCGCGGTCGGCATGCGCGCCGCGATGCGGGACATCGACACATCGTTAACCTCGTACCGCTGCCATGGCTGGACGTACATGATGGGCGTCAGCGCCGTAGGCGTACTCTCGGAGCTGACGGGGCGTCGCAGTGGGTGCTCGCGAGGCAAGGGGGGCTCTATGCACATGTACGGCCGTAACTTCTACGGAGGAAATGGTATCGTCGGAGCACAGGTCACTACTACTCTCTCACTCTAGGTTTCATAACTTTACATTATTTAAACTCTCTCTAGCCTTTGGAACGCAACTTTTGCGTAGGCAACGTCATCTTTAGTGCTCATCTTTACTATTACTATAGATACTTACTATAGGTCTCATAAAAGTTGACAAAATTGAGTGTTGCAAGTTGAAAACCAAATTACTTTTTATTTCTTTAATTTGATTGGATAATTTGCCAAAATATAACGTTGATGTTATTTAGATTTGTTGTTATGTGCACTCGCATTGCTGTGTTCTGGTAAAACGTGTGGTGTGGCAAATTAGGCGCATGAAACGCTATACCTCGATAGCGCTATAGCGATTGAAGGTGGGTGTTTTGATACTTCCTGACTGTTTTTATAGGCGGTGGCTATAAGCATAATCTTAAGAAAAATACTGAAACCTAACTGTAATTTAACATATCTGTGAGCATGTGAAGAGCTCCTGTGACACGACATATGCACACGAATACGTTTACTTGTGCGTGCAAATGATACTTGGCATCTAAAGGAATAGCTAAGAATTCGAGTTTGGTAACCGCTTAATATTAATTAGAGGCGGCTCCTGTTAAAGCTGAGCTCCAGTATAACTTTAAAAAGGTTACTGGCTTTGCTACTTTTAAATCTATCATATTTTTGTTCAAGGTGCCATTAGGAACGGGCGTTGGGTTCACGCACAAATACAATGGCGATGGCGGCGTGTGCTTCGTTGTGTACGGTGATGGAGCAGCCAATCAGGGCCAACTGTTCGAGGCGTTCAATATAGCCAAGCTGTGGAACCTACCCTGTGTCTTCGTTTGCGAGAACAACGGATACGGTGGGAATATCTCCGTCCACTATCGTCCGCGCAGCTCAGTTGTAGTACCCAGGACAAACAGTTTTAGAAACATATATTATATTTTTGTGTTAATTACCGAAAGTAGCAGTAGAATTTTTGTCAAGTTAAAAGCTATCGCTTTGCTGTGTTCCGGTAGAAGAATGTAGGCGCCGGTGAAATTACATGAGGCGTTACATTCCCGTCTCAGAGTGACGGGCGCAACTTAATGCAACTTGCATGATCCCATACTTTGGTAAGAAGGACCTGAGTCGTATTTCTGGCGGTAATCGCTTTACGTCGACTGCCAGCACATTACGTCACAATCGCAAAAAAAACGTGTAAGATGAATTAATACCCATGGCTGACTCAGCCTATCAAACTGAGGGGAATCAAAAGGCTCTAGTCGACCACAAATGTGGAAATTTCTAAAATCTTAGTCAGTTGAACCGTAACCTTGGTCGTGGTAACGGTTCAACTGACTCCCGCGTCTCCTTCGATTCAAATTCTCTAAGCGCACACTTTTGTAAATCTGTAAAAATTAGACTACCTAATTAAATCTGTTACACTTGGTAAAATTTCTCAATTAGCCATGCCTGTGTGTACTCCATTTATTTTCAGTGAACTTTACATATTCTTAACTTCAAACTTATCTTCCTGTATATCTGTATTGGTCTGGTTTCCATCGTAAAAGCTATGCTTAGTTATTTAGAACTAGACGGTGGTGTGTGATATACCCATAAATTTTTATTTTTAGTATTTACTAGCATTTCCCCGCGCCTTCGTCCGTGTGGAATATAACATTTTTTATAGCGCGTAATTCTAATTGTCCTAATTTACTCTTTAAAACATCACCTGTCTGCCAGTGAAACTCCTGCCAAAATTGATTCAGCCGTTTCGAAGACTCATCGCCTCTCCCTCGGGAACCGTGCTGAATTTCAGGATAAAAAGTCCTACCTCGTAATATGACCTCAAACCATACCAAGTTTCATTTGAATCCATCCAGTAGTTTCAGCGTGATGCGCGGCCAAGATACAGACAGAAAAAAAGAAATAAAATACAGCTAATAAGCTAATAAAGTACACTCCAAAAAAAATCATATTATCTTCAATGTACAGAATAGGATCTGGTACTTTTATTATAAGTATAGATAGATGTCTCATTTGCACCTAGGTCTAACACTTGCTTGTCAAAAATGTATTCCTTTTTTTTCGGTTACCTACATTACGCTAGTTGTAACATGTTTTATTGGTATTGTAGGATTGGGCACCAGTACGGACCGTTCGTCCGCCAGTACGGAATATTACACCCGCGGAGACTATATTCCCGGAATCTGGGTGGACGGCATGGACGTTCTAGCCACGAGGGAGGCGACTCGCTTTGCCATCGACCATTGCACTCAAGGGAAAGGTATAATAATTAAGTTTAGCTTGTAGTTTAACGATATTACAAATATCTCAATTGAGTTGTCGTATGTTGTGCTGGAGTGGCGTACAAAACCGATGAACGGATGATGATGATGATTCAGAAACGGTTCCGTCTTCGTGGAAGCTAGCCTTGGTCCATCCAATACCTAAAAAGGGCGACCGTTTAGATCCGTATTATTACAGGCCTATCGCGATTATCTCCCTTCTCTCCAAGGTGATGAAGAAGGTCATCAATGATCAACTCTTGAGGTATATAGAAGAGCACCAGCTGATTAGCGACAAGCAATATGGCTTTCGCCATGATCGCTCAGCTGGTGATCTCCTAGTATACCTCACCCATCGTTGGGCTGAAGCCATTGAGAGCAAGGGCGAGGCTTTGGCAGTGAGCCTGGATATCGCGAAGGCTTTTGATCGGGTTTGGCACAAGGCACTTCTATCGAAACTACCTGCATACGGACTTACCTGAGAAATTGTGCAATTGGACTGCCAGTTTTTTATCGGAGCGCAGCATCAAAGTCGTTATTGACGGTTCATGCTCCGAAAAAAAGCCCATAAATGCTGGCGTCCCACAAGGTTCTGTGCTGTCGCCTACCCTGTTTATTCTGTATATCAATGATATGTTACTAGTTCCTCATTTTCATTGCTATGCAGATGACAGTACTGGTGACGCTCAGTATACAGGCCGTGCAAAAATTTCTCGGGGTTATATGGAGGAGAGCCGAAAAACACTTGTGTCTGAAATTGAGACATCTCTTGAGCAGGTCTCAGAATGAAATGGAAAAAATTTTGTCTGTTTCAACCCTAAGAAGACTCAAGTATGCGCGTTTACCGCCAAAAACCTTTTTTCTCAGAAGCTCCCAGATTCCAGAACACACCCCTTAACATCTCTAAGAGCATTGGAATCCTTGGCGTTGACATTTCGAGTGACGTACAATTCCGCACTCATTTGGAAGGAAAGGCCAAACTGACCTCCAAAAAACTCGGGGTCCTCAACAGAGCAAAGCAGTACTTCACGTCGGATCCAAGACTTTGCTCTACAAAGCGCAAGTTCGACCACACGTGGAGTACTGTTCTCACCTCTGCGCTGGGGCGCCGGAATATCAACTCCTTCCACTTGATCGGATTCAACGCAGAGCAATTCTTAGACCAGAATTCATTCAGAGACCTTTAAACGGCGGATTAATCTATTTATGAAAGGCCGGCAGCGCATCAGCATTGCCTCTGGTGTTGCAGATGTCCATGGGCGACGGTGACCGCTTTCCATCAGGAGGCTCGTCTGCCAGTCTGCGCCCCAATTCCATAAAAAAAAAACTTGAAATATTTACGGGATAATCTTTAAAGTACTTCCTTTCTCACAAAAAAGAATGAATTAAATCGGACAACGTGATAATGAATAAAAACGAAGAGTTTATTTCTTTCCCAAGGGAACCGTGCTGAATTTATAGATAAAAAGGATGCTATGTCCTACCTCGTAGTATGACTTCAAATTATGCCAAGTTTCTTTTGAATTCATTAGTTTCGGCGTAATGCGCGCCCGAGATACAAACAGGGACAAAAGATAGACATGAATGAAAAAAATTACAGTTTTAGCTTCAGTATCGATTACAGAGCACATCTAAAAATTGTTATATATTTTATGATCTTAGGACCTCTTGTGATGGAGATGGAAACGTATCGATACTACGGTCACTCGATGTCTGACCCCGGAACTTCCTACCGCACGCGTGAAGAGGTAAGACCGATTATAAATAAACCAACTAAAAAGAGAGATGTTAAAAGCTGAACCATACACTGAGCCAGTGCTGCCAGAGCCCTTTGGTATTTCAAATAGTTTAGATGGGGGTTAGGTTTAATTACCAACTGGGGATAATGCACAACACACCCAAACGTGGGACGTCAATGCAGGCATAGTAACCCACACCCAGAATATGAGGGCCTCACAGCTCAGTTACTAGTATTTCTTCCTTCTGCGATGTAAGTCCTCGATTTCCAGATAAACATTTTTGGGACGAGCAACATGTTTGTTGCGTATTTATGTCTGCGACCGAGATTTGCTCAGTTTTTTTTTTAATTGTGTTTTATCAGTAGATAACCAATTTCCACAAAAATGGACGAAATGGCGCTGTATTAAATGTTCAGCATAGTTTATTATAAAAATCGTGTTTTCGCAAAAATATGCGTTTATACAAGAAATATTATACAATTATACAGGTAAACTTGTACAGTAAAACACTATCTAAAAACAAAAATTCATCCACATCGTTGGAACAATTAAAAAGTTACGAATTCAAAATTACTTCTCTTTTTCGGGATAAAAAGTAGCCTATGTGTTACTTTCTGAGTATGAGCTATCTTCGTATACCTTCGCATACATACTTCATATTCTGGTTTCTAAGTCAAACTATATTTAGTTTGTGGTTAGTTTGTCCTGCTGCGTCCATTACCCGAGACGGGGATACGTCTCATGCGCATTTCTTTTAGGTACAAGAGGTACGTCAGAAGCGGGATCCAATCACCAGCTTCAAGGAGAAGATCATGTCTAATAAACTCGTAACCGCCGAGCAAATCGAGGTAATTATCCTTCAAGGCCTTCGATACAGAATGTGAGCTCGATTTGGGTGAAAATCGAACTCACCTTCTGTATTGTGTTAGTGTGTATCGTCGCGTGTGTGACGAACATAAATATAATAAATATATAACGAAATAACTTTTTTTTTGTAAATACTTCTATGTAATACATACTAATAACCAATAACAAAACAAACATTTATGTTTGTTACACAAATACGTGTGTATTTGTGTCTTACGACCAGGCAGAATTAAGCAGAGATGTAATCCCAGTAAACATAATATTACGTATAAAACATATTTCTGAGTAGAAAAGAGAAAAACATTTTGGTGTACACCAACAAAAAAAAACCAGGTCAGCCTAAAAAGGGCGAAGAAACGCATCCACGCATCCCGTAAAATTTTAGTTTATCGTTGATCAGGTGGTCTGCGGTGTAAAAAAAAGAAGATAGTGACATCCGTTGGTCGATTTAACAGGAGCGTAGGTAATAGCCGACCCAAGGCATCAGACATAACTTATCAACCACTATAATCTGTTGCAGGAAATGGACGTCCTAGTCCGCAAGGAGGTGGACGAGGCTACAAAACTCGCCAAATCAGACCCGGAAGTAGGGCCCGAAGAGTTGACAGCCGACATTTATTACAACAGTCTCTCAAAGGAAGTGAGAGGGGTGCGTCCCGATACGCCATTCACTCACCTTGAGTTGCAACCGCGAAAAAAGTACTGATACTGAATGTGCCTTACAAACCTTGCCAGTGGAGTGCACTACTTTTGATTGAAACAATTCCTATGGACTTCAATATAAAAATTGTAACCACCGGACTGTGGCGCAAGTTTCTACGCGATTACTAAATTCCAGTTTAGCTTTTCGCTAGTTACTTTAAACTGCCGCAGTATTTACCAACTATGCCAATGAGCTATGGATTTGACATTTAATATAATAGAAATTGTATGAATCAAAATGAGACCAATCAAATAGATCTCCAAATCAGATCTGTACTTGATTTCCAATAAATTAATAAAGAAATAGCTTGTAATCGTTTCAGTTAGTTTAAGTCTAGTTACCATCTAAGTTGAAACTGCTCAAACGCTTTACTCTTTCCCAATATTCTGAGTCTGAGCCACATACTATAATCTCATTAAGGTTGTTGCTTGCGGCCAGCTAGGTACAACAACGCCAGTAGATGGCTTCGATGTTCCATTTAGACATTTAATTTTTATAAATGATCATTTATATTTTATTTCATAGTTATATGTTAACAGTAATAGTAAATTATTTGTTATGTATCCAGCTATATTTCAGGTTTATTTTAGTCTAAGAGGTAATTGTGCTCGATAATATCGCAGACTGCTCACGTTCACAGACAAGGATCTCGTTGTATTAGAACTATTAGCTAATTTCGAAGTATTGTTACCATAAATATTGGGCTGGCTTGAAGTCATGGCGTTAGAACGATACAACCCCGGTACCGATCGATCCTCACCTAATCTTTTTCTCTGTTTGTAGTGCAAAAATTAACTTATGAATATACCCTGTTTTGCTGTGATGTGACTGTGTTGGTTTGTAAAAATAAAAAAGATTAATTATTTTAAAGTAGATTGTTTTTTTATTTATGTCAAAATGCATCTTTTTATAAAACATTGAAATTTCTGAGCACTAAGGTATTACACAACTTATCCGAATTATATTTCGCCAACTCATGACAATATCAGAAATTGAGTACCTATGATGAAGTTTTGATCATAAACTGGTACTATTTTATAAAAATTGTGTATTACCCGAAGTTGTTCTTCGAAGGCGCAAAAAGGGAACACAATAATAATTAGATATCACCCATCGCATTACAAAAAACCAAATTTTGGAAAAGTGTAATATGTGTGTATAATGTTTAAATGTGCCTCTGGCTACAACACCTTTAGATATTCTCAAAGGATCTTGAGTAGCTAGCACGGGAATTTCGATTCGTCATGCCTTGGCAGATAAATTAGCAATTAAATAATTAGCATTTGGATGGGTGAACAAGTAGCAGCCTACCTGTCAGTACCATGAGTCCTTACATTTCTTTAGGCGGCCTACAATACTACAGATTACGCCTACAAAGCAAACTTAGCTTCTTAAAAAGAAAATGTACGATTAAGTACCTAATTACCATTATGAACTTATTATTTTTAATATAATAAGTTTGTTCTTCTTTCTGGGATCGGGTGTTACCTGCTACACCGGGAATTTCACTAGTCTATTTAATCCTAACTTCGATTTGAATACCATCGTCTCAACAAGTATTGACAATATTTGTATGTATAAGACAATTATTGTATGTGTGCGTGGAAGAAAAAAATAAATTTAGATTTTTATCATCTTTATTCAAAAAATAAACTGTACAGCTACACTATTATTATTAAAACAAAATACAAGGTGCGTCACAAAGACTGGCTCACTTGAAAATACCTACTTAGGGCAAGAAAAAAAAAAGCAGAAAGACCTTACAGACAAATATTATTTATTGTTATGTTGATTTGCTCACGTGCATTCGTGCGTAGCGGGTACATTAAAACAGGTGCGTTTTTAATCCGCACGCCATTAAAAACGTATTTAGTATAAAATATTTGATTAGGCTAAATATAAACGGCATTTATTAGCGCTACCGTAACTATACAAATAGCGCGTTTAACTACAACTGACAAATTTAAGATTGTAGATTTATTGTAGATAATTTAATGTAGATTGGATATGTAAAATAACTTTTGTTTTATATTACAAATGTGACAAGGGCTGAGGGCCTTCGTGATGTAAAGTGGATGATTTGTCCATAACAGCAATACGACATAGGCTCCTCAACCAAAGTATGAGAAGACCCAAGTCGCTTCTCGCGCTCGTCATCATCTCGTCGTCAGACGAGAGTTCAACGAACACAGCCTCACAATTGCATCACTGCTTGGCGGCGTATTATCAACTACCAAGTATGGTGGCAGTACTTCTCCTGACGAACTTGTGTTCAAGTGCTACTGCTACTTTGGGTTGCTCCTTCCTCGTAACATACACGTCAATACCCTACTGTTATTAATAAAACAATGCCACTAGTCTATGACACACCCTGTATACATATTTAAAGTTCATATATTGAGCATATTTTGATTACTATGAGGCCACAATGTTTATATGCTACGTCTAAAAATGCTAAAAATATGCTTGTTCAATACTGAAGCGATTAGAATAATTCAACATTCTTATTTTATGCGTATTTTGCATAGTTTGTAATGATTAAGGTACGATATCTATACAATTTTAACTGAGCAAGATTGAAGATCGAATATCCGGTACAACTTTGAAGGAAGTGCAGTAAGAATAAGTTATCATTGTCAGGCTTTTTAATCTGATATCGAATAAAGACCGGAAGTTCAGTCTTTTGAGACTGTGGCATTCGAAATTCAATCATACACTATTATTAAGCTATAACTAATATACTTATTGATTATAGAGCCAGCAAGATTTCACTTCTTAATCCCAGTATATAAACATTTATTAACGTAGAATACATAGGTAGGTAATACATAGAATAGGTACATTATACATAGGTACGCAGATATATATTCATTCATGCATCTTTGGTATAAATTTTATTATCACAAGCGATGTAGGTAACGCTTCGTGCAGGAACCTGTCGTGACTCTGGTTGTGGCTAAGGACTAGTATTTAGCCACACCGGCTGCATTCGTCATCAAAACGTGAGTCACGGAGAACATAATTTTTATAGCTTTGGTTAAAATCCCAAGTAAATACATACGCCATATAAGGAAAGTATCAAGTTTTTTAAACAACATAGAATATGTTAAAGAAACCTATAATCTTTTTATCCGCATGATTTCCTAAATATTCAAATCACAAAAGCAAAGGTCAAAAATGCCAAATCAATACTAAAGTCTGTTTCACGACTGCTACCTCTATAAAAGCAAATGTAGGGTAAATTATGCAAAATAATCAGGCTGAAATTAAAAAGTTACTTATTTAAAACGCGCAGAATAAATCATAAGACCAAATGTTACCTGTCATATCTTGCCTTTGAATTTTAAAAGATGCTTCACGCCTTTAGCTTAATCTAGCTGCCGCAAATAACTTTGCCGCATTTTCATTTTCGTGGGTATTTATTTCTACGACCTATAAATCTATATAATACATCCATCAGTTTAGTTTAAGTGATTTATTATGATGTTTGCGAAAACCAGATTTGTAACTCGGGATCACAATTGTGTTGTCTCAAACTCATTTGGCTGAAATTAGCAAAAAATTGCCACTAAGGAGTTATTGAGCGTTACAACTAATGTGCAAACATATGCAATACATTATACAATAATCGCAGGAAATTTTTCATTTCCTAAGGAAATAAAACAAAAAAGGTTTTAGTACACTTTTCGCGCAGCACCCATTTTAAATGGTATTAAAAAAAACTGTAAACAAAATGGCGCCATAAATTAATGTGTTTATTTCTATTTTAACAACGCTTTCTTTGATCGAGTGTTGAGTCGGGTTTGGCAAAGAGGATAGTGATGCAATTAAGTTTTCAGTTTTTCGTCTCGTTAAAATGCCGCTTTGCACCAGAGTGAATATAGTAGGTATGCTCAGGTACCTACACGTACACTACAGCTACAGGGGGATCATCTCGCGATCATATGTTATGTTACGTTATAGTTATGTTATGTCCAAGACTAACATAACATTTAAAGAAACCTAATGACAAAAAGCCGGCCTTGGATTGCATGTACCTACAGTAAACACTATTCTTATATGAGGTGCTTATTAGGTGTATTTAAGTTTACAGTTTATATCTACAGGTCTTTTAGAGGGAATGTGAAATATATTTAGGCAGGTAGGTATTACTTATATTTTATGGGGATTTGTTTGATATTGCTTGTTTATAGGAATTTAAAAGGCAAATAACCATAACATGGGAGGGTTGTAAGGTATCTGTGATGTTACGTCTCAAAATTCTTAAAATTATGCTCATAGGTTATTGAGCATACGAAGTGTCTACTCGACTTGTCAACGGCGTTTGTAGTCTATGTCTAGGTAGTGCTATGTTCACGCCCAAGGTCTGGCTCACTTTCTTCAACAAATCCACATTGAAGCTCGTATAGCTTAGCGTATATCCCCTTCAGCGCGATCAGTTCCTTATGCGTCCCTGTCTCAGCGACGACTCCTTTGTCTATGACACAAATCATGTCCGCGTTTTGTATGGTGGCAAGGCGATGCGCTATTATAAGGCAAGTTCGCCCTTCGCTGGCTCGGTCTAAAGCTTCTTGGACCACCTGTAAAAAATAAAGCAAGTTAATCAATTTGCCATTGCACTTAAGAAGGCTAGGAGTAAAGTCCAGCGAATAATCCCCTAGGAGTTTAGTTTGTGCCTCTGAAGACTAGGGGCTGGTACGGTACCTTTTCAGAGTGCGTGTCGAGAGCCGAAGTTGCCTCGTCCAGCAGCAGAACTCTTGGATTCCTGACGAGAGCTCTGGCTATGGCTATCCTCTGCTTCTGCCCGCCCGATAGCTGGGACGCGCGAGCGCCAATACGTGTCTCGTAGCCCTGTCAACAGACCATACCATAGTATTGTTTAAACCCCGACTAAAATGTCGCGATGTTTTCGGCAGTGGTGCAAGCGAAGAGAACTATATAATGTCGAGATAATAAGCGTACTGCGGTGAGAACGGCGATAAAGGAACGAACGTTGGCATCCTTAGAGACTGTGATGTCAATAGGCACTTCTCGCGTAATGTTTCCGTACTCGATGTTCTCAGCAATAGTGCATTCGAAGAGAACTACTCAATGTCAAGTAATAATGAGCAAACCCACCTCGGGAAGAGCGGCGATAAAGGAATGCACGTTGGCTGCCTTGGAGGCTGTGACGATCTCCTCAATAGGCACATTTCGCGTATTGTCTCCGTACGCGATGTTCTCTGCGATGGTGCGGTCGAAAAGTACAGGTTCCTGTGACACGATACCGAGGTTACGGCGCAGAGTGCTCAGACGCATGTCGCCGGTGATGCTATAGTCATCCAAATACTGAAATAATAGACAAAGAAAATGTTTATCAAATAAGATACGGAGAATTTTAGCATCGAGTTCGATACTTATGTTCTGGACACAATTGTTTTCTAGAGAATCACGGCATCTCCCCCAGAAGGGTGTCAAGTAGTGGTTCGCCCTGAACTAGCGACATTTCCGTACCAGCCTCTAATGTTCCCACTCCAGGGACACCGGTCTACTCTCGATAATTGAGAGTGAATAGCGACATTTATGAAATTAAAATAATTGCAAGCATTCTCAAATACTACCCGACATTTTATATAAGTATCTAAATCAAAATTATACCTATCGTGCATAATATATATAAAAGTAAATAAGCTCCTTCTTAAGCATATTCTGGAAAAATGTTATTATTAAGTTTATTATTTACTAACGGATACTACGCTAAAAAACGAAAGCTGTGACCTAAGCTGCTATGAAAGCTGTGACCTATTATCATCATACTAATAAATGTACTCTTGGTTATGCAATATATATCTTGAATCTTGAATCTTGAACCTATATGTCTCCTCTACATCTACGACACAGAATTTAACGTAAAGCATGAGCTACATACCACCAAGCCGTCGTCAGGGTCGTAGAGCCGCTGCAGCAGTTGTATGAGCGTCGACTTGCCACAGCCGCTGGGTCCGACCAGCGCGATTCGCTTGCCGCTCGGTATCACTAGAGACAGGCCTTGGAGCACTTCCACCTCGCGACGGGTCGGGTAGCGGAACTTTATCTTCTTGTAGTCGATCTTGCCGTTTGCGACCTAGAGGGAATGCCACTTTTCAGAATAAGACCAGGGCCAGGGTCTGACCAGAATAGACTAGGGGACTAAAGTGACGGGAACTAGTGCTCTTTCTGTCTAATGTACAGAGTGTTGCATCCATCACTCTGAACAAGGGATGTAACGTCGTATATGCCTATAATTTCACCAGCACCTTCAAAACCTTAACCTTAAACCATTCCAAGGAAATATAGCAAATACTACGTAGTAAATTTTAAGTTAAATTTCAGATATAAAATTTTACATTCTCCAAGTAGTAAGTATCTATTCTATTGTCGTTTCTTTTAGTTCGATCATTATAATGTGGGTTGCGAAGTGACGCAACGAGCAGATCGCCACTTCTGCTTAACAACAGCAACAACTTAGGCCCCCTAAAATAAATGGAAAGATTTGCATAGTTGTTCCAAATAATGTTCCTTGAAGCCTCCAAAACTTACATAGCCCTCAGGCACCGCGGGCGAGGCGGTGCTCTGCACGGCAGACTTCCTCTCGAGCAGCGTCATGACGCGGCCGGCCGCGCTGATGGCCGCGCCGAAGTTGGGCGCGAACGCCAACGCCTGGCCCATCATCCACGCGCCGAATACCAGAGCCTCCGACACTCTGAAAACCACAACTTTATCTCACGCACCGATCATCACGTATCGCACTAATATTATAAAGTCGAAAGTTTCTATGTATGTTTGTTGTAGACACGACAAATTTTACACACCAATTAAACATATTCGTGCGCATGTTACGTGCCACAGGAGGTCCTTAGGCACATTACATGCACACAGATATGTCAACATCAGTTTTCATGTTTTAGTTTTTTATTTTTTAACTTTACGTCTGTTCCAGTTGTAACTGACTAATATGAGGGAAAGAAACACAAATAATCCCTTGGAGATAGTATTACGTATTCGCCAGGATGGTCCTGCATCACGAGAGGAGCTAATTTATTCCCAAGCTTTTGTCATCGAAGTAATCTCATATTTTATAGTAAGCTTTGTAAATATTTTATTACATACAAAATACACCGTTTGCCCTAGGGTGGACAACTGAGAACTTTTAAAAAAAATAAACCCCTCCGGTGGCCGGTCTTTGCACATTCGAGGACCTGGGCTCTCCAAAAGGAAATACACCAGAGACTAAGTTTACGAGAGAGTGTGGGTAGATGAGTGAGTTTGGGACAATGTACAGCATATCAACTCACTTAATGACGCTCTTGTACTCGACCTCCTTGTTGGCGACGAGCACACCTCCGTACCAGAGCGAGAGAGCGTACCCTGCGACGGGCGCCGTCTGACCGAAGGAGAACACACTTCCGCGCCACCGGATGGATTTGCGCGCAGCAGCACTGGCGCTCAGTCCCTCCGCGTGGTAGCGCGTCAGGATACTCTGCTCACCGCCTACCCATTTCAAAACTTTAGTATCCTTATAATTTTTTTGTATTTTGGGGGGTCCAGTTGCTCGCATCCGTGGGTGTGTACCCTATGATTCCCTGCACGTATCCCCTGGGTGGTGCTAAAGGAGCAACCAAAAGTAGCAGAACTTGTGCCAAGTTCGTCCGCAGAGGTACTGCAACCACACCTGGAATCTGCCGCCAAACAGTGGTGCTCGCATTACTGCGTTCCGATGGAAGGCTGTGGGTGCCGGTGAAATCACATGCGCATGAGACGCAGCAGGATGAATGTGACTCAGTGTAAGATCCAAATCTTATACTGAGTCGCATTACTGTTGCCATGGTCAAAATAATTCACATAATCCAAATTTAAAATAATATTGCTTTACCATAACTTCTAATACCTACATAACTAACATTAGTTACATCAGTTCAATTAGTTATTGAAAGATTATTTTCAGAAAGCTGACACGCTCCTTATGTTGATAGATTCAGTGGTTATAGTGGGGGCTCGGTAAAATACTTCTGGCACAGAAACCATGCCTCCCGCCAACGCCCTCCCAGTACCACGCCACCGGCGACAATGACAAAGAATTTATTTACTTGATTGTTCAAATCATTTCATTGACATATGCACTTACAAAAAGCTGACACGGTCCTGATGTTGGTGATGGCTTCAGTAGCTATAGTGGTAGCTCGGTAGGACGCCTCTCGCACAGCCATCATACCTTCCGCCAACACTCTTCCTTCCAGTACCACAGCTCCGATCACCATAGGCACAGATATTAGCGAGACCAGTGTCATCTTCCATGTATAATACAAAGACAATATGATACCGATCACAATTGTCGCTGCGGCTTGCATGAGAGCACCGATTCTGGTGCCTGTAGCCTGAAAGAAAAGGGTTTAGACTTTATTTATTAGAATTTGAAGTTCAGAATAAATCATCATCAATACTCGTATTGGCCAGAAGCTAGACGACGGTTTTCAAAATATATCTTCAGGCTGCCTAAATTTATGTGGTCTATAAAAATATTATAGATAAAAGGGTTTTGCCATTTTTTAAGGTTTTAAGGCTAAGCTGTTAACGCTTTTTGTAAATGTAAGCAATACAATTAGTTCTTCTCAAATTATTTATCGTAACAATCGTAGGTCATAACGCATTGCGCATGAGACAAACTACCATGAGAGGATAATCTGGAGCAATGGGATTTACCACACATGCTATTGCTTTATAAACGTCTTTCACAATTTCGATGGAATTTTGTGTTTAGATTGGGTTATGCTGTTTAAGTTTACCTGTATTTGTTATAAAAACGCATTCAACGCAAAAAAAATTTTAACACAAAAAAATACCGAGCGAAACTCGGTCGCCCATTAATAAAACCTGACATGTCGTGCGAATGAAAAATGGGAACAGGAATCAAATTATAACGAAAAAAGGAATACAATCTTACGCCTTGTACAGCGGCAGCATCAGCAGCCAACCTGGCACACAGAGCGCCAACTCCATTTTTCGCATCATCGAACCAACCAATCTCTTGCGCCAACATGTGACGGAAGGCCGCTATTCTGTGAATATATCAACTCCAGAATTAAACATACCATAAGGTTATGATGAGCCTTCATCATACGCCCTATTTTAGTGTAGGACACAAGCTTTTGAAAAGACTTATTACCATAAAACTTCTCATCGGTGCATGTCTACTTTTTATGGGGATGGTGATTTTATGTTGATCCATGTTGCGTCCGTAAATAAAAACCCTCTAGCTAGAGATGTTTTTCCCGGGTGGTGAGAAAGAAGCAACTTCAAGTAGCAGTAGAACTTGTGCTGAGTTCGTCTCTGCCTGGAACACACTGAAACTGGACACCTGGAATCTGCCGCCAAGCAGTAGTGCTACACGATAATGCTAGCACTATAGCTTGGCGGCAGATTCTAGGTGTGGTGGCAGTACCTCTACGGACGAACTTGGCACAAGTTCTACTGCTACTTTTGGTTGCTCCTTTAGCACCACTCAGGGGGTACGTGTAGGGAATCAAAGGATGCCTACACACAAAAACTTTCGTTAGTCATATAAAACAAATTATGAACTGATTATGGTGTTAAAAAAACATATACCTGAGTCGCCTGGTGAGCCGCACGCCTGTAAGATTGAATATGAAGATTTGGAAGAAGATTCCAACGCCGGTTACAAGTCCGACCACGAGGAACAGTACAGCTATAAGGTTCGTTTCCCCTCGCACCCAGTCTGCGTCGGAACTTTCCAAGAGCTGCCAATAGTTATATTATTTACAGGTGTTGTAAATTAAGGTTAACTAAAGCACAGATATAATAATACTATACTAAGTTAAGGTAAAGTTAAGGACCGCGTCCATAAGATCGAAACCGATGTATGCGCATTTTTGATATAACAGATTTCTATAGAGCTGCGGTTTCGTGATAGGAAAAACCGGGCTAGATGTTGACAATGTCAGATTTTTTGCTTTTATTGACTACAATCCATTGTACCTATTGTACATGTGACACAGCGTTTTTTACGCTGCTGGCGTTGACGTCTGTCGTGGTAGATAAATCCACAAAGTGACAAGATTTCTTATAATAGAAATAAAGAAAGACGAATTAACCGGCCAACAACTGTATTATTTTATTAATTGTTAGGATAATCACATTACTCGAGTCAGTAGGTGAATACTCTCAGCATCCCCACACGTGTCTTCCCCGAGTGGTGCAAAAGGAATAACCCAAAGTGTCAGTAAAACTTCCCAAGTTCGTCCGGAGTAGTACTGCCACCACAACTGTTAATAAACCGCCAAGCAGCAGTGCACTTTTGTAACAAGCATTAGTAAATTCATTTGAAATATACGGTGCCTACGAAAAAATATAATTTTTGAAAATGTTGTCTGTCGGAGATTACCCGGAACAAACAGGTAATCTCCGAAATGGCTGGACCGATTTTGACCTGACTTCCACTGGCAGATAGCTAATGTTATAAGGAGGATTAGGCTACTTTTATTTTTGAAAAAGAAATAAATCTGTTTACGCGCATACAAATATTAAATTCTACGTGGACTAAATTACGGGGAACGAACATCAAGATACAAAAGACACTCACCCCATAGGTTTCACCGAAAAGCACAGCGAACATTGGGAAGGAAGCGCCAACAGTGATCGCCGCTATCACGCCCAGAATCATCATGTACTTCTCGGGCTCACACAGTTTCATGATCTCCCAGGTCGACGGCACCATTTCATTTTTCTGCTTATCATCCATAGCCAGGCTGTCTTCCGAACCAGAGTCTTCGATATTCGTGGAAGACTTTATAGATTCAATTGAGACCATCTTCTCAAGCTTCGGTCGCCGCATTCTGGCATCTGCAACATTTTCATATTAGCTGTTTGGGACAAACTAGTGAGATTAGAAAGTGTTTGTGTCTATTAGCTCACTATCTCTTTCATTCTCACAATAACTTTATACTTGATTATACGAAACTTACGTTTCTGCAAATCGATGTTGGAAGGGCCGGCAGGACCGAGGCTCGGCTCATTCTCTAGCACCAGGTGGTAGTATCTACCCTTCTGCGCGAGGAGTTCCTCGTGAGTACCTTCTTCCAACACTTCGCCTTTGTCAATGAAGATGATGCGGGTCGCGTTCAAGACTGTTGCCAATCTGGGAGATGTTTATTAATGTAGACCTGGAACTTTGGAGTTGATTAAATCTAATTCACTTCTTACTTTATTCACTTTCGCCTATTAACTGTACAATTTTAAATATCATTTCAAATGTACGTAACAATATTAAGGGGGTCTAGTTGCTCGCGTCCGTAAGAAAGTAACCTTTGAATCCCTACACGTGCCCCCTAGGTCAGGTATGGCGAACGAGACAAAATATTATAGGCACGACACCGATCGAAACGCTTTGCATTTTAATACAAAGTAGCACTTTAATGAACGCTAGAAAATTACAATATTAGCTTGTGATTGGCCGAAACGTAAAGTACCTGTAGTATAGGCAGGTAGTTATTTCTGCATTTCTTATCAGTTTGATTTAAACCTTCGTATCGTTGAGACAGACTCCTGCTAGCCTTAAATTGTTTGTCCATTTTAATGTTTTAAAAAAAAGTTGAGTGCAAATATTTTGGTGAGAGCATGACATCAATTGCTTTATTGCTTAAGTTGGTATTGTTACAATTTTATCGTTAATCATACATATTAATACAGGGGAAATATTTTAATTTATTCTAGGCAATTATTAATATTAAACTTTAATTGAAAACTTATTAAAATAAGATGGTGGGGCAAGCTTAGTGGGGATTATGACAATAACCCCAAAAACGAAATCCAAAACGCTCAAGATATCGCTAAAAATGAATTGCGTTAGTCTCGTAATTTTTTTACGAGACTTTTAACGCAATTAATTTTTATACATATAGATAGATAACAAAATAGGTAGCAGTAGATACTATACTAACGTCGCATTATCGTTTATGTTTGTTTTTGTATACACTCAAAGTGAATGTACTCAGATGCACTTCGATGGTTTTTTTACCTAGCAGCTAGTTTAGCCAGTCTTACAGCACGGTTCCAGATTCATTAGGTATTCACCAAGCAACTCCCCTGCCTCAAACTGGCCCACCCTCAAACTCCCATAGATACCTGTGGCTCACCATGACGGTGGTTCTCCCGTGAGCGGCGGCATCCAACGCCCTTTGCACCTTCGCTTCGCTCTGTGAGTCCAGCGCTGACGTGGCCTCATCCAGGAGCAGGATTTTGGGCTTCCGCACCAGAGCCCTGGCGATGGCTATTCGTTGTTTCTGGCCACCGGATAGTTGCGCACCTCGTTCGCCGATCATTGTATCGTAGCCCTAAGTTTGAACAGGATTATATTACCAGCTGTGCACTGATGCTGTTCGATTGTTTTAAGGAACCATGAAGCTCGTGCCCCTAGGTGAATACACTCAAGTCCCTACACGTGTCCCCTGGGTGTTGCGAAAGGAGACACCCAAAGAAACTGTAGAACTTGTGCCAAGTTCATCAGGATAAGGATTGCCACCACACCTGTTGGTAATCCGCCGCCAAGCAGTGGTGTACTGGCGTTGCTGTGTTCCGCTGAAAGGGTGTGGGCGCCGATGAAATTACAGGCACTTGAGGCGTACCATTCCCGTCTCAGGGGGACGTGCGCTATGCAATACGACTTGGGTCTTTTCGGACTTTAGTAGGTATTTATCTTTATGGGTGGCGGTAACCACTTTACATTAAGTGGGAAGTCTGCTAGTCTCTAATATGCCCACTAAAGAGACACGGAACTACTCTTGACACGCAAAAGTGAATGCGCTTTAATCTACCACGGGGCACTATCCCGAATATTTTTTATCTATATTACAAGATCTATCTAATGCACATGTGATTTCACCGGCCACCGGAACACAGTAATGCGGGTACACCACTGCCTGGCAGCAGATTACCAGGTGTGGAGGCAGTACTTTTCCGGGCGAAATTTGCACAAGTTCTGCTGCTACTTTAGCACCACCCAGGGGATACCCTCGAGGTATTCACCTACGGAGGCGAGCAACTGGATCCCTCTATTGGTCTGCTGTATAACTAACTGCTAGCATAAGCATAAACGAGAATGATGAAAAATGAATATTCAAATAATGAAAGCGATTACCTCTGGCAATTTCCTGATGAAGTCGTGACAGTAAGCTTGTTTAGCCGCCACCAACACCTCCTCATCCGTACATGATGGGTTGCTCATTCTATAAAAAACACGTGAATCAGACTGATACATTACAGGTTCATAATGAAAATTAAACCGGTCAAGTGCAACTGGTTCACAAATTGAGGGCTGTGTAAAATAAAAAAAAAAACGTTTACACACTCATACCCCTGTGCCGTAAATGGCATTATTATCAATTTATTTTGTATGTTTTGTACGCGATTTCTTCGCCAATTGCAAAATATACAAACAGCCCGAAAGACAGTCATTGTAGGCTTAGCAATAAGTTTCCCATTAGTTATTGATCCCAAACGAATATAATGTGGTAAGGACCAACAAGCTCACCAGTGCACTAACCGTATATTTTCTTTGATGCTCCCAGCAAACAGCACCGGCTCCTGCCCCACCACTGCGATGTGGTTCCGCAGGTGCCTCACGTTCATCTCCCGGAGGTCGTTCCCTGAAGCCTTCACTGACCCCGATTCTGGGTCGTACATCCTTTGCAAGAGCTGAAGTACTGTAGACTTGCCGCACCCGCTCGGGCCGACCAGCGCTATGGTCTCATTTTTGTTTATCTTCAGACTTAAGCCGTTGAGGACCTTCAATCCAAGAAACGCTTTGATTAATTTAACTCTATTGCAATTTCAATTACTGGACATATTTAATATAGCTCCAAGTATAAAGGACTATTCATTTTACTTATTATTACTTATTATTATATACTTATTATTATATTATTATATACTTATTACTTATTATTATATATTAGTGTAGACTACACTATCTCCCAAGACTTATCTACCAAAAATCACGACAGAAAAAGACGACGAAGACTTATTTTGTAGTCTGTCGAATATATTGTACGATTGACAGCTGGGCTGCTAGTTTAGTAATGAATGACCTTGCCTTACCAAGTGCCAAGCTATGTTCCACATATTCCATTAAAATGAGTCCCACCTGGTATTCCCTCTAAATTAGAACATTACAATCGAAGTTAAGATTGGAGTAAGATAAAACATTGATCCGTTCCCAATTTCAACGGAACTGGTTTCGGGAGTTAGGTACCCACCTGAACATCCGCTCTGGCTGGATATTTGAAGTAAACGTCAGTCAACTCCAAGTCACCCTCAAGCGGAGGTGTGGTGCCCTCCGTGGAGAGGCTGTCGATGGCCGGTTTCCGGTCGATGACCGCAAAAATTAAGCCCCCAGACGCTCGGGCACAGTTGATAGCCTCCATGTGAGGCGCTGTCAGACCAACGTTTTGCGCACCTTGCATCACGCTAAAGAATATCTGTGAAAGCACACAATTGCAACTGTCGATCAAACAATGGAATTGATTGGATAAAATAATGATGATTAAGAAATATTCATTGTTTAACTGTATACAAAAATTTGATCTTACGAATTAAAAGTTTCATCAGTTTATCCATTTCGGACATACCATAATATGACAGCAGGCATAAAAACCACAGGCTCTGAGTAAAGCATTTTTATATTATAGACAATTTCACAAGCATAACCAACCAGATTGAGACTCTTTATTCGATTTGATCGACACTATTACGTGCAATTAATTTTCGAAGTAAATCAAACTATAATTGGGATTAGCCAGTTTTATTATTTACTTAAATAATTTAACTGTTTTAATTATATTGGTAGGTTGTTATCAAACTTTTATGGTTGTAATGTAATGTGCTTCTATAAAAGGTTGTATTATTAATTTGATCTGATGTGCGTATAGAGGTAAAGCCCCTTGAGACGATAAAATGGCTGGCGTCACGCAGCGTATACTCACAATCATCAGCACACCAGGAGTGTAGGTTGGTTCCGTTTCTTGCCTGCAATCAAGAATTAGCCCCACTCCGTACCAGAAAGCTAACGAGTAAGTCGCGTATATGATGAGCCACATGATCCCGCTACCGATTCCTGCGAATACTCCTTTCCGGATCCCCATCTTCATCGCAGGCTCAAGTCGAACGCTGTATCTGAAATTAAACATTTATTTATTATAATATTTTTCTCTCTCATACTGCGGTAAGGTAATCTTTAAAAAAGGAAAATATTCTCAAGTGTGATTCTTTTTGTATGTTTCATATGTGATATCTCTACTAATTGTAAACAGTTTTTAAAGATATTTTTTTTTTACCCCAAATGCGGTCCCATAAAAAAATAAATAAAAGCTCTCCTAAGCAACAAAATGAGATGAACAAAAAAGATGAAAATATTGAAATAAGATTTTTAGATTTTAGTCACTTATTACAAATGTATAGACAACCAATAAATGAACGCAACTTTTGTTCCTGTCTTTTATATGAACTGTGCGATAAGAAAGGCGTATACTAGTTCGATTTGGTAAACCGGCTAAATCTAATATATTTGTTACATACCTTTTACATTCCTTTTCTTCTCCACCAAAAGCTACAACAGTTCGTATCGAGGATAAAACCTCCTCAGCTATCACACCAGCTATGCTGTAGGCTTTTAATTCTTGGGATGTTATTGATGATTGCACCTAGAATGAAAGAGGCTGTATAGGTAATCGCCTTATAACAAAAAAACGACGATTATACTGTATGTCCACTAATGTCCAGTCACTAACTTTTTTTTCTTCTTTTTTTTATGTGAATAAGTGACGGAACGAGCTGAGGGCCCACCTGATGGTAAGTGGTGACCCTCGCCCACGACAACAGTAATGCGTGCGACTCAGTATGAGATCCAAATCTTTACTGAGATTCATACAAGATTCATAAAAGATAAAAAATATGACAATCTTGAATCACTTGGTCAGTGGTACCTGCACCAAACTAAGATATAAACAACAACGGGAAAATGACTTCGATGTACTTGGGTCTTATTTCTATTCTGGAAGGGAGGCTTCTTGAATTGAGAGAAGACCTAAGTAGCTTCACAGTACGCTAGGCACTCAGAGACGGAGATGTAACATTCCATACACCTATAATTTCACCGGCACCCAAACCGTTCCACCGGAATGTATAGCATTGCAAATGCAACATTACTTGACGACGGAGCACCAGATGTGGTGGCAGTACTTCTCCGGACGTACTTGGCTCATGTACTACTGCTACTTTGCTATATTTGCTCCGCACCGCCCAGGGCACACGTGTCTCTGATTCCGTCTGAGTTCAAAAGGGTAAAAAGGCCTATTACCTTCGCAACTACAGCAGTGGTCGAGATAATGATGGGCGTGCAGGACAGGACCACCAGGGTCAGCTCCCATCCGTACATGAAGGATAAGATGACAGCCGTGACGAAGGACATCACCAGGTAAACAAGCATCGGTACCTTCTCGCCGATGCCTTCACGGTATTTTTCCACGTCACTAAAATATACAACTTTTTCGTCAGCAACTTTTTGTACGCAAGTTGAATTAACCCGAAACCAGAAATTAACGTTAACGTACGTTTACACACTCACTCGTTTCATACTGGCATGGACAAACACAAGCACAATACTAACACCCAAGACCAGAGAACAAACTTTATGCTCAACACACAGCGTGTGCTCCGGCCGGGAATCGAACCCGGGACCCCTCGCTCCGAAGGCAGGGCTACTACCAACTAAGCAACAGTCGCCCTCCGGGTGAACTTGGCACAAGTTCTACTGCTACTTTTGGTTGATCCTTTAGCGCCACCAGGGGGGACGTGTAGGGCATCTACAGTTCATAATTATTGATTATGATCTCAATGATCGCGAATAACACATAGGGTACTCTTTATCCCACTCGATACCTCGCGGGAAAAACTCCAAACTTAAGCCAGTTTATCCTACTAATATTATAAACGCGAAAGTTTGTAAGTATGGATGGATGTTTGTAATCACGTCAGAACGGCTGAACGGACCTGGATGAAATTTATCACATAGGCTACTTTTTATCCCGAAAAAATGTACGGTTCCCGTAGGAAGTCCAACCGCGGGTAACACCGCGGGGCGCAGCTAGTAATGAATACTATCAAAACGCAGAACTTACTCTGATACTTTCGTAGCGAAATTCATGGTCGTATTCATGTCATACCAGGAGATATCCTGCCGTAACACTGCTTGTAAAAACTTCTGTTTTACACGGTTCATCTAAAAATAATATTTATTTATTTTTATATGTATGTTGCCAACAGTAAATACACGAAAACTTTAAAAAGAAAATATGTCTAGGAATTTATGCTAAGTGCACAACCTTTTACAGGCAAACACCACATTCTGTAAGATATTATTATAATAGTATTAATCTCCATGCTCACCACACAATTTTTTTCCCGGCCGGGAATCGAACCCGGGACGCCTCGGTTCGAAGGCAAGATGACTACTAACCAAGCCACGGAGCAATAATTTAGCTTTTGTTATAATTTACTTCCAATTTAATTGTAACTAGCAAGATAAATTCAAGGCAGTCGATATAAACCGAACCGTCTTCGCCTGATGTCGATGATGATAAAATAGATACCAACTACTTTCTTCATAACATTCCCTTATTAGCTTCTAGTTTATTCTTCTCAAAACTCATAATTCCCTTATAAGGATCCTTTGCAAAGATGTACAGAACCAGTGGCAGATAATTTGAGTCTTATGTCGTTACATTTTAATTGATTCATATATGCCTCCATTTGCGTCAGATATGTATAAATTTCTCACCTGCTTGAATGCACAGTAGTTAAACAGATCCACACTTATCGCACCAATGATGAACTGTATGAATGCAGCCACCGCGCAGCCGATGCCGAACGCCTGCGAGTCTGCAATCAGCGCTTGTTTGTTCTCCTCGGCACTTGCATTTGATCTGCAATCCATCGTGATAAATAGAGACATCTAACTACAGTGAATCTATGAAAATTATCGATGTATTGTGTTGAGTACCCAGCAAACTGTCAAATACTTTGGCTACTGTGGTTGCCAATGAAATTGGCCTGTAATAATGAAATATCACCAGTTTCATTTTTCACTATTGGAACCACCACATCATCATTTCGGTAGGTAAGCATGAATGACCGAAACACAAAGTATGCAATATAGCTAGCACTCTGGAAAGATGGGGTCCGGAAATAAGTGATCTTGAAATACTTGCGTTTATTTCATTCAACAATGTAAATCGTTCTATATTATGGTTCAAAGGATCTTGCCGAATCCACTTCCAATTTTTACCTCGTCGCTGCACCTAAATTGTGGGTGCTCTACTCTACGTTTGCTGAGTTTGAAAACGAAAAAATATGGTCTAATTGTAAATAATTTAACGAAAATGTAAACTCACAGTACTTTCCCACCGCCAAACAGTGAAATAGTCAAGGTTGGAGTCGAGGTGCCGTTCATGACGGTGCGGTCGATCAGCAGCGAAGTGAACTCTCCGTATAGAATGATTCCAATGGGCACGAACAAGCCGTTCAGCGAGGCCATGAACACGCCTAGCAGGAGCAGCAACACTTCCCATATTGTGGCGTATCTGTACTGTTAGGTGCACAAGTTTTTATTAAATATGATTGGTTCCGTTTGATTCACTTTTGTGAACTTTTGATTTCCGTTTGATCGTGCTACATGATCGCCTTCATTATTACAAGAGGCACGACCGAGATCACACAAAGGCCCTAGGATGGCCGATTGGGGAATGCAACGCAAATACTTACATCCCACTAAGACATGAAGATAAAACATTTTATACCGTACGAGGCACTATTGCTTATGTATGTATTACAAGAAATTTTCACAAAAACTGCAAATACTTTTTATGGAGGGATACTTATACTTACTAATTTAAACCAAGAAACCGGTTCTGATAGAAGATTGTCTTTTTCACTGAAATAAAGATGAGGAAACCAAAAAATAACAAATTAAAAAAAAACATAACGTTATGAAATTAATAAAAAAAGTTTACTAGACGCCACTGAACATTTAAATGCGAAAAAAACGGATCAAAATTGAATCAAATGATAGATGATCAAATGATTTTGCAATGTTGATCGAGAATAAGCTATAGCAGCGGAAGGATGAACGCAGTGGCGCCAAATCAAGCTACCCATCTAGACAACATCATTCCTGTAGAATAATATAGTAATATCATCTATATATAGCAAGCAGTACAAGTGGTACAGTGATCAGTAAATCACCTCTACCATAATATACCGTCATATTAATAGTTGGCATAAGTCTTCTAAGCCATTCTTTCATAATAAATATAATTATCTCCATCATTCACACCAACAAGTTTGATAATCAGTACGCCTGTTACTGGCGGTTGTTTTTTTTTAAATGAGCCAATTACCTATCCAAAGTGCTTTTTAGAAGGACGGAGTTTAGCAGGAAGGATTCAACCATAATTCTTCCAATAACCCGAAAAATGCGTCAGTCTATGTAAACCAACATTTTTACAAGTTTCATAAAAATATTATTAGTATATTTACCCATGTAACAATATTTCAGAATATTCCAAATACAACATCATCGCAGAAATCATCATTCAAAACTAATCTTGATTCCTAAAAATGACGTTTCTGCTTAACTGCGTCCTTCATCTTTAAAAGCGTGATCTTGTCTAGAAGGGTTTAAAAATGTACCACAAGGGCACTTACGATTCAGCATGAAGGGCTTTATCAGCTAAATAAGCGGATTGAGCGGCGAGTGTGCTGATGGTAAGCGAATTCTGCCGCCAGCCAAAGCTGACCACTGGGAGCTGGTCGCTCAACCTGCGCTGGGAGTTGAATTTAGTGACGCTCTTTATCGATGCATCGCGTTTCATTCTTGGATCAACCGGTCTGGAACAAATAAGGTTTCTTGACTGGAATAAGTGTATCAATAAGTCTGTAAAACTTGAAATTTGGTTGTTTCTAGCAAGACGTCACGAACCGAGTGCGTGAACCGAGATTCAACTTAGATTCGAAATATAAGTCGAAAAGTGCACCAAGTAGCATACATCTCAGACCCAGAAAATAAAGTTTTATCATATGGGAATCAAACCCGTTACCACTACATGTACCTTAGCAGAGCCGTGAAGATTTTGGGTTAACTGCCTGCCTACCTGATTGCTATGTTTGGGTTTTGGCAGCCTGATAGTAGCAAACAGATCAACTTACTTCTTCTAGCGTCTTTCTTCATCTGATAAAATATTCAATCGCACCCGGATAGATTCATATAATAACAACTATAAACTATTGTTTATAAACAATTAAATAACGAATTAATATTATATTATTTTTCTTTTTCGCTTTCCTGTCTCAATTCAATTTTTGTTGAGAGGCTTGGATTGGATTAGCCCATTCTTTCGCCATTCCTGTGTCTCATTACTTGAATACAAAAACATTTAGACAACTTTTCTGACATTAATAAGTATGACACTAGTCGTGATGCCACTGGTGACTCTTCTTTTTAGGTCAGAGGTCTTTATCTGCAGCAATAATCTATGGGTTCGGGTCCGATTGTTCAAACATGTTAGTCGCGTCTGTTGGTGAGTACCCAAAGACTTCGTACAGGTGTCTCCCGATGGTGCGATAGGAGGAACCCAAAGTAGCACTAGAATAAAGACCGGTGAATACACCTGGTAATGCTTCGCAACTCACATTACTGCGTTCGGTTGTAAGGGTGTGGGTGCCGATTAAATCACAGTCGCATGAGACATAACATCCCCGTTTCAGAGTGACGGGCGCAATGCAATACGACTTAGGTCTCCTCATAACTCGGATGGGGAGGACCGAAGAAGTTTTACTGTTGTTCCTAGACGACAGTGATAGAGTTTAACATCAATAATCTGTCAACTCGTTCCAACAATATAAACACATAAAACAAATATCCAGGGACTACTTTCATTTGTTGTCGACATTGAAGAAATACTGTCGCTGCCGCATTTATGTCACAAGAGATACTGCACTTTTATGTATATTTAAAGATCCTGCTTAAACTTTTATACATACATTTAAAATGCCAATAATAATGATTTTGCAATCGTAGTATCGATCGAAAGTATATGAAGGTACTAAACAGAGACATACTTTTTTAATCTATCAGGCAATTAAATAGTATGAACTAAATGTTAAGTATCTGTAATTAAATATTTGTTACGTCAGATTTAAACATGTGTAAAACATAGTGATTATTATTCTATTTACTTGGGTAGTTTTGCAAGTCAATGATAAATGTAGATTTTACTATTAGTATTTTTTTAATCACTGACTTGAATAGGAACACTGATCTCTATTCATGTCAGTGATTTGGAATATTCAAAACACAATCTGATTCGGAGTTTGTAAACATGCGCACAAACAAACCATGGTATCGAAGCAAATCATATTATTATTTTTCCAGCGCCGTTATTAATTATTGTTTCTGCTATGATTGATTATCAAGAAACTTAAAAAGCATGCCTATACAATAAATGCTATCATCGATTTGCAGGAAACAAGCCGAACCTAACGACCCGACCGTCGCATTGCGGAACGTCGAAAGTTTGCGTGTAGGTTGTCTACTAATTTACTAAATTCTTAATGCCACAATTCTAGACGCATCTTTCAAGTGCTTAACCTCCGACGCAATGCAACGAGAGGTGTAGTTAAGCCCAGTTGTATAGGCTGTTTATGTCATCATAGCTCCGTAATGGATGATGCGGTTTTCTATATAAAAATATTTACAGAAATCCCTTAAGCAGTTCATGAAAATGATCACTGAACCAGTAGAGGCGTGAGGCTATAACTATTATAATGTACGACCTGGTATAATTTATGAAAAATAAAAATAAATTTGTGGCGGTTCTTGGCCATGTTTCATGTTTGGTGAAAGTTAGTAGTCATATCGGGTTAATAATAGCTTTGAACACATTTAATTTAATTTCATGGTTAATAGCCGTTATGACCTACCCCAAGGATTCTCTGGTATCAGAAGCTTCAAGTACCCTAGTAGGTACCATTATTACATAGCGTTCATTATGTTCGGAAGAGAAACGCTGAAGATCAAAACACACATGCAATATCTTGAGATCCCTCTCAAGTGGTGCTGATACAATCAAGGTATTTGACAGATAAGGTACATAATACTGACTGAAAATGGACGACATGAACTAACGTGGATCGGTAATCCAGCAAAATTCTTCTATTTAAATACAAAATTCTTCAAAATTCATTGTCATTATTAGGGTTTTACTACGCAACAACCGGCAATTAGCATGATTCGTGATACTAACATTAATGTAATAGTTATCTCATAGTTATAGTTATCTTTATATACCTTAGGAACTTAAAGAACTCTTGATAACGTTATAAAAGGTAGTCTGGTTGTCAAACGAAGCTTTTATGGTGGCATGGCCATTTCATGCATTCGTAACAACGGTCTGTAATTAGTCTGTATTCGTTTTCGGTATGTGTACTTATGTAGCACCGTGAAAGATCTCAGACACGATATTCTAGTTACAATAATAAATTTAATTTAGATCAAGGGCTAGCCAACCTGATCTGAATACGACCAGTTAAATTAGGATATTGTCCAAGCCAACAACACTTGCCAGAGTAGATATACTATTATTAATTCAATTATTCAGTCGAATAATGAACCTAGCTGCAATGAAATAAGGGTAGGTGAGTGGTGGGCGAGACAATTCATTCAGACGTCTGGCTGTAAGGGAATGCGGGTCAGGTGTGCATTACGCAACGTCCGTTGACGTACTTTTTCGTAGTTGTTTGTCGTGACGTCTCTGTTACGTCACTGCAGCTTCCTTCAGCCCTTGGAATGGAAAAGCGTTTGGCATTTGCATATTCTTGGAAAGTAAAGGCAATATTTAAAGTTTTCAAAAATGTTCTAATTCCAAGTTATACAAATGTTTATCTACGAGTACTATTTTAAATAATTTATATTCGTACAATAATGTTATTTTTAATCGACTTCAAAAAAGGAGGAGGTTCTATGTTCTATTGTTCTGTTTTATGTTCACCGATTTCTCCGCCATTTATCAACCGATTCCGAATTTTTTTTTTGTTTGGATATGCTTTCAGGTTGGTCTTATCAAAATCGGTTCAATAGTTTGGTTGTTTAATCAAAATAACTGGAAAAAAGTATCATCCAAATAACGAAATTGCATATTTTGCTACAATACTTTGATTGCTAAAGTATTGAAGTCTTTTTTTTTATATCAGTTACAGCGACTAATTATAGTGCCTATGCGACTATTTATTGGTAGAGTGTCTTATAATGTAATTATTTGTATAAAACTTGTAATTTTGATGTGTACTTGTGGGTTATTTATGTATTAGTGTTATATGTATAAATTTATTTTTACGACGGAGTTAAACAATGTCTAAAGTTAAACCATTAAGCTATCCTAGCATTAAGTTAAGTTGAATTGAAGATGAATTTATATCTAATTTTTTTTTTAATTTAAAACAAATCAATAGTAATTGTAATACTTAGTGATACTTACACAAGTAGGTACTGAAGTTAGCTTGTTACAAGTATCTAAGTAACAAGGTATAAAAATAAAAACAAATAACTTAACTACCTACTTAATTATAAAAGTAGGAAGGTAATAACATTTACTCGTCTACACAATACAAAACTCATAGCTACAAGAAACATAGCTACTCTTATACTTAGTATTATAATATCTGTGGCAGCGATAGGGTTTGAACAAGCGATAAACTTGAGTTTTAAGAACGCATGATCTCGTAGATACGTATTTTATTAAAATTCAACTGAAATAATTTTTTGACTTTGACATAAGCGACTAAATGGTACGTAAACATTCGGTACATTGTGCAGGCAAGCAGATCCTAGGTCCCAGTATCAGTATATTGCTAAACTAAACTAATAGGCAACCATTATATATTTTATATTGTTTATTTTATAAATAATGTATTATTTTGTAGTAAAATGTATATAAAATGAAAATAAAAATAGATAATGTACGTTTACTCACGCATCTGCGCTAGGATTCCCTGTGTTGCAGATGGCATGGACAAACACAGAAACACAAGACAAACACCCAAGACTCGAGAACAAACTTCATGCTCACCACACAAAGTATGCCCCGGCCGGGAATCGAAGGCAAGGCTACTACCAACTAAGCCACGGAGCCGCCGTACTATATGTAGTTTACACCTACCTACACGTTATCTAGAAAATATTGGACTACCTCCATTAATATTGCAATACCCCAACAAAGGTTCCATAATATTAAACCCAGAATATAAACCAACAATATTACAGCAATGAATGTATTGAGTATTGACTATAGACTCAATACATTTGATCATTTTTTTCATTTGATACCAAAACAAATGAATTCCAAACTCTGTCCAACGTTTCGCTTGCATTTATATGTAAAGCATAATATTGTTCAGATAACATCTATATCAGTATGAAAAGCGTTTATCCAGTAATCTATTCCATACGAATAAATTAATTTGCTCGTAATGCGGGAAACGACCGGCGCGACGCCATTCGACGTGACGTTAGTCGGTTGCCAAGTCTACAACCCTATTGGGGGTAACTAATTAATCTGTAGCTATGAAAACTGAATATCCTCGGAACAAAAGTAATTCACCCGTTAACAGGGACTTTGAACCGTTGCGTGACAGGTTTCGCAGAATTTCTCGTTTCCAGATCTAATTAATTGCAAACTCCATGAAATGTACGTGTGAATTTTGGTTTTAATCGTTTCCAAAACAACGAGATTTTTAGGCCCACAACTTTAAATGTAAGGCAAGACAATGATGAATTCACGAAATACTGACTCTGATCTTACTCAAACATACTAGGGATGATATTATGATGGCATCGAGTTGTCTTAGTTCTGAGAAATTCCAAATTTAAAAAGATTAAAAGAAAGCTTATTAAGCTATCTGACATTGACATTGACATCTGAAATAAAGGAACCGACTAGAAACTCACTAAATTCCCATGGTGAAATTCAGAATTCGAAACAAACTAAAGAAGCCAGAAAAAATCGACACAAGTAAAAAAAGCCTAACAAATACACTCAAAGTAAATAATGTAAAACCTAGAAACATCAGAGGGCCATCAAAAATGAGACTAAGCAGGTGTTGGTGGTAGTATTGCCGGAAGGAATAAAGAAATATGAACTACTGAAGCACGAAAGAGCCACAACACCAACGCACCAAACAATAAATTAAATGCCTTTCATTTTGACTGGCCTTACAGCTCTGCCCTGTGCGCTTTAAGTTCTGGGTTTGTTACCCTCAGGACAAGCATTTTTGTGACGAACATAGATATTTGACCTGTTTCTGGATATTAAGACATATTTCAATTATAAATTTACAAAAAAGAAATACTATATTTATATTCTATCTGTTATCTTGCTCTCATAGTACAAACCATTATGGGGCTAGGGGTCGCTTTTTCGAGATCTGTCAATATGTATTTCTTAATTTATTGGGGTAGAAGTGGAAATTCTATACTGACTTTTCTCGGAAAATATATCACTTCGCGGTGTTACCCCCAGTTAAAACTCTAACATGAGTCGAAGGGAATAAACTGACAGAACTTACTTATTTAAATTAAGTCACTTAAAAAATCACTTCACTTTGTGGGGATAAATATGTACTAAACCAGGATATGAGCTACCTTCACAATAAATTTCATCCAAACCTGTTGAGCCGTTGAGGGGTGAAGGAGTAACAAACATACATACTGGCATTCGCATTTATAATATTAGTATTACTATGTTATATTCGGAGCCCCACTCATTAGATAAATTGGAGTAATATCTGACTAATTATTAATCATGCCATTAATAATTCATGCTACAATACTTTGTTTGCGTCACAGTTTTTATAACCTAAGTAATATAAAAAACTATGAGGATGTTGACCTTCAATTGCACTGACTTGCGATTTACTAAACAATAACTATTCTTTCAAACAGATTTTACACTACTATTTCATAATATCCTACATACAATCACGAGTACTTGCATTTGCATTGGCTGTTAAAGGAATGAACTTAATTAGGAATGACTGTTAAATTAATGAAGCTAACAATTGTTTGTAATACTCGCTAGTATTGTATAACTACTCGCTTTATATTGATTTACTTTGCTTCACCAGACTATACTTAAGAAGATTCTCTCCATCCAAAGGTTGTGTGAAAGAGATCGCTATGAGCATAAGAACACCCGATGTAACCTACATTTTGTTTTAAGTTTATATGATCTTTATTTATATTGTTTCTCTTTACTTTGAGGTATACAATAAAGTGTATCTATCTATACATCTATCTACCTATGTAAGTTATGTATAACTATACTTAGTAGATTGGAAATTATTATACTTGCTTGCCATAGAATTACATAAACATACCATAATTTTTACACAAAGCAATACAATACTACGGCTCTATAATGATTTATCCATAACTTATCGATTATAACATACGTAATTATTTATACTATGTATATGCATATAATTCTTGTCGGAAACTGTATCAAATTAGAACAATAACTGTGTATCTAAATAAATTTTGAATAAAATTAAATATAAAATAAAAATTAAAGAATGACTTTTCAAATGAAAGTAAGGGGTAACGGAAAAGTATATAGTAATGGTAGCATCTTAGCAAACTCAAAATAGATAAGAATTTATATTTTGTTTAATAAAACTACCCCAAAAACGCATATCGTAGTGATCATAAAATTGTATGAGGAACTCCTCCCATAATCACTAATACCTCTCACTACAAATACATCCTACACAAACAAATTTCCTTTCAATTCCACTATTTAATATCATTAACACTAATGAATTCACACAATATACAATTGATGATATACTATGTATATGATAGTATATCATAGTATATACATCATATATATTATTGCTCGTTTAAAGTACAAAGATATGTATTATGATACATACTATATCACCATCATATTTCATGCGTCATAAATCAATCATTCGTTGTCATCATTGTTTGTAATACTTCGCTTGACGTTTTATTTTGGCATTAATAGAATAAGTTTTATTTTGGCTGTTGGGACTATTGAAAATAATTAATTATTTTACTACAAGAAAGCCGAGATATTCGTGGGAAAATAATAGCGAAGCTAACCGGCAAGGCGAAAAGTGTCACATTAGGGCTCTGCCAACTCTTCGGAGGAAAAGGAGCATATTTATGAATTTTATTCAGTTTTATTTATACATGATGTAATTATAAAAGGCAGTTTTTATTATAGATATAATATATTGTAATTAGAGTAAAATACCAATGTTTTTGATACAGAAGAAAACTAACTGTAAAAAGATTTCGATGTATGTCCAATTCTACCTAGAAAATATGTTACATGTACCAAAATATAATAAAACTTATTCGCAGCTTAACTTTTACGAGAGCCTTAGTTCAGTATAAATCGAGCAAATGGGAAAATCATCATAAAAACAGCTAACAACACCCCACTAACTTTGACAAAAAATACGTCTATGCTTGACTACTGCCAAAAAATACCGATTTGACCTGTTTGGCACCGGGCCAATTCACTGCAAGATACACTAGGCCGCAAAGAAAGGGTTATAAAAACTGCGATATGTTTTAAAATATTTGAGGATTCCTTTTTAATATAAAAAGAAAATTAAATTTTATTTTAATTACAAATATAAGAAGGAGTAAAACCCTTTTTATTTATTTTTGATAATTGTAATAATAAACCATAATTAAATAATAAAAACGATTTATAATTTGAAAACCAAATTTGAAACCTTTTGTTTTACTTTTGTTTCTGTTCTGTCATATAAAAAGGACATTTCTTGTGCTGATATTCATTATTCTGATAAGATCAGGAACAGGCCGAACAAGGTGCACGGCAGCGTTGGAGGATCGATACATGGTGTCAACAATATTGAGAAATAGATTTTAAACTACAGTTGGAAATCAAAAATCACCATCTACGTGCTGGAGGGAGCAATCTAAGCATGTGTACTGATGCGGCGTCTTGCTAAAGCAAACTTGAAGCCAAGTAGAACCGCAAATAATCAAAAATTCGAAAGGCAGAGAACACATGGACTCTGACGACTGGATAAGAGACCAGTCTTTGAGTCTGTTCTCAGATCAGCTGAGATTCATACATGCACGATAGGAGGCAAAGAGTCTACAGAAGATCAGGAGAGCGCTATCACCAAGCTTGCATTGAAGAGAAAGTGCCATACGGCGAATGCTCCATACACATGTAGGCTAGAATTTCTTCCGAAAGCCGAAGCTAGTGGTGATAGAAAATGAAATTTTAACTCAATAAAGGTGAAGAGTATGGCCCATTTTTAGTAAATATGGGCGAGAACACCATCTTTTAACAAAATAACGTTCGTCCCCATACGGCTCAGATAGTATTTGACTACCTTGAAGATGTCGCTATTACGAGCATGGAATGACCAGAACGCAGCCCAGAGTTGAACCCCATCGATCATGCCTGGACGAACTGGGATGACGCCAGCGAAATTTCCCTCCAATCACACGTCGTGAACGGAAAGAAGCACTGATAGAGGAATAGGAGAATATTCCTCGGCATAGGCTCATAAATCTGCTGGAAAGCATGCCAAACCGTAATACAGCTGAATGAACAGCTCAGCTCTTGGTAATACAAAATAATAAAATGTGAGAAAATTGCATTTGGTAAAATTTTCGTAATCTAGTAATAAATAATCATTTTTACTTAACCTACTTTTATTGAACATAAACTTCATAACCTTGAACTTTTATGAAGTTGCATTTGGTACATTTTTCGATATCTAGTAGGTACTTAATAAATAATCAAACTCAAACTCATTTATTCCTTTAGATCTCAAGTATCGTTTGGACACGTCAAATTTTACTCACACAAGTAAACATATTCATGAGCATATAACGTAATCATATCGTAATCAATCATATAACATAATAATCATTTTTACTTAACCTACTTTTATTGAAAATAAACTTCATAACCTTGAACTTTTATGACCTTTATCCCTACAATTAAATCGTCTGTAATGCAGTCATTATTTCATTAAAAAAAATGTGAAAGATTTATTAAAATATTGGATCTAACAATATTTAAAGAATATCGCATTTTTTATAACCCACCTGCTTTCTTTGCGCCCCAGTGTAGTAAATACAAATACTTACTTACTTTGCAGTTATCTTTTACTTTAAAGGGGTGGTAATGTAGGGCAAGTAGTGTCAGTCATTATTAAAAAATTAAAATATAATCGAAATTTAAAAAAATGCTAGCTTGCGTGGAAATTATCAATTATCTCGTTTTCGTTGTCCGAAAGGCCTTGTGACCACAAATATGGTGATTATGTGTGTAAAACCACAGAAGGCCTGGTTTGCCATTCTAAGGGCACAAATAAAAATATTACACTAATAAAAATATCTAAAATAGCTATTTTGCTTTAAAGTCATATAAAAGCTTTTTAGTGAACCAATTATTCCAATTTTTATTTATGTTCAAGGGTCCAATTATTATTCATAGTTGCAAAGTTTTTTTCAAACATCTCTATTTGTTGGAAATATTAAAAACGAAATTTTACTCACCTATTATCCTATAGAAATTGTTGTCCAAGGAGCACGCTAAACTCGTTAAAAAATAACAGAGGGAACAAGCAAAAATTACTTTCTTCATAAGGACACTGTTGGTTTTTGAATGGATCCCGGAAAACGCGGGAATCTCAGGAATAAGGGGAAACAGCGCGGCAACCTTGCCCGGTGGCTGGCAAAGCACTGGGTGGTTTTTGGCACGGCTAGACTTATCAACCCGGGTTATAACATGAGAATCGTGATGTTGGCGCTAGAATTTTACTAGGTATAATGAGAGGGGAAACGGAAAGACTTGGCTACATTTCTCTGACGTCATGTCACAGAAATAATAAGAACAATCGAAACGTGAAATGGAAACGAGGGCTGAGATGTTAATCATGTAGATTAGTTTTATGGAATTTGTATTAGCTACGCTGTAGTATGAGAACCTTATCAAGGTTTCAATTTTACACAATTTAAAAATATTTCTTTAACACATCATAGTTGCTACGTTATAATATTGATAAGTATTATCACCACAGCTGGCAATTTACGGCTAGACAGTGGTTTAATGAACACAGTGAAATCCAAGACCTATAAGGTATAACATCCCCGGCTTGTAGGATGGACGGGACTTGGGTTTCTTATAATTACTTAGATAGGGGACGAATAAGTCGTAGTCCGTAGCTATGGTATTGGGATAATGACTTATTTTATTAAAAAGTATTTAATCTAGATTTTACCTTAAGATTCAGAGTTGCACACCGAATGTTCCGTGCCACCGATTGTATTTATTTATTTGTTGGGATATCCGCCTGAGTTACTTTTCCGTAAGAACCTTTTAAAGGATATATATAGGACAAACAGAAATTATATTTTAGGCTTAGTAATAATAGCTTAGGGGGGTCCAGTTGCTCGCGTCTGTAAGTAAGCCTTTGTATCTCTACAGGCACCCCCTGGGTGGTGTGAAATGAGCAGCGCAAAGTAGCAGGAAAATTTAGGTCAAATTCCAGGGAAGCACTTACTGATAAGCCATTTTTTGTATTTTTATAGGTAAATTGGCGCCTGCCTCTATCGTAACGATATTTTTAAACTGAATGAAAATTGGTATACCTACTATAAACAAAATTTTAATAAGTGTCAAAATCGTATTATATGTACTATGAGGGTACTCATCAACAGACGCGAGCAAAATAATCCCCCAAAATTCTCTAATTGAAATTAGAATTCAATTACAAGAGTTTTACGTTCTGCATTTAAACAGCAGAGTAAACTCACCAGCAAAGATTACCTACCACTGAACGAACGTGAAAACTCACGAGTAACTTAGTTCGGAAATTCTCAGTTAGTAAACTATAGAATATATTATAGTTAGGTCTATGAATATGCATGTCAAATTCAATATCAGCCATCGTTCTACTAATCTGCTTCAAAAATCTTTTTTTTTTTTTTTAATAATATTTGTATCTTATTATAAGCTAGCGGCCGTTCGGTTTTCGCTCTTGAATCACTCTTTATCTGTTGCTGAAAACTGCATTAAAATACGTTGCATAGTTTAAAAGTTCTAAGCGTACAAACAGCGGGAGTGACTTTGTTTTATACTATGTAAGGATACATAATAGAATAAAATCTAAAACAGTGTAGCCGTATACTAAAGGAAAATTTTATGGGCATTCTGAATAAAACAAAAAAAATTAGATATAACATCATATTTATTTTCACTATAACTCTGAACTAGAAATATTGCACTAACATTAAATTAGGTACTTACATATAATTATTTAAATTATAAATCCAAATGGAATTTTTGGTGCAAAAATACAATTCTAAGCAATAACGAAGCATAAAAACATTGCGTATGTACTTAGGTACCCACAAAAAGTTAGAGCCTTAATCATAGACGCATATTAGCGACATACTAGCAAATATTTTTTTAACTTTATCTATAGAATTCATAACTATCTGTGCCTCCAAAACAATAATTAACAAAAATGTAATTAATAAACGTTTATAAATAGGGCCCATAAGTCGATCATAGAATAATATTCTAATTCTAGGTATCTAATAGGCTGATTATTTAAAAAAATTGTTAATGTATGGTCATATTTAATATCAGCCAATCAGTGCTCTTGAATTAGCGTTCTTGACAGGCGACATCAGAGTTCACCACACACTGACTAGACATAGGTTAACAAAGCAACATTGCTATCTGTCGAAAAGCTTCATACAGTTATTGACAGACAACATTGTTGCTATGGTAATATATCTCTTAATCTGTTAGTAGATTATAGTTTGTCTGTAAATCACACGATTAGCAGAAAACAGCGGTTAGGATTTCTTTGTATTATTCAGGTTTTCAGAAACTGGGCCTAAGACGTCGATCATAGAATTAATATAAGACTAGAAGCCTAGTCAAGCAGTCATACAGTCCGAATACTGTACCATATACATACAGGTGACTTTTTGTTGTGTTCAACGAGTGACTCTAGTGTGCAAGGCCATGCCTTTGAGTCTAAAGCTAAGATATTTCATGTTACATTGAACTCACGCGCACACTTTTGGTAGTTTTAGCTTCAACATTGAGCGAAAATTGTATCGCTCAATTTCCTTCTGAGTCTATATTAATTCTATGCATCGATCACTAACTTTAACAACTTTCGATGTTCAAGGGTGAAGTTTTAACATTATTTCTTTTTTGTTTTCTATTACTTACTGAAATAATCACATTATTTAAGCACAAAGCGGCATTTCTCAATGTTTTTGTTAAAGTGAAACTATAAAAAAAATGAGTTATTGTATAGTAAACATGAAAAGAAAATAATAAGCCCAATGGAATGATTATTAATTTAGAGAACAATTGCCTACTCTGGCGCAGAGATCTTTCTTTTTCTTGAGCTAAAACTGAAACCACTTCACTGTTTCATTATGCAGAATAAAAGGGAAACAATACTTAGCAGGCCATACAAGAATAATGGTTGCACAGGGCCAAAGTGGATGGCACAAATTGGGTATAGGCCACCCATGAATTAATGAATGAGATTGATGTCACCAGAATCACCACCATAAAAGCGATTTAAAACTAAATAAATAAAAGTCTTGGTCTCCCGTGGTAAGTAACCTAAGGTACTCGTAATCATAATAGTTATTTCAATCTTAATAACACTGAATCCCGGTTTCTGAAAAGCTGATCATCTCAAAAATATGTTAAAATCAACTGTCAATTCTAATGTCAACCAATCAAAGCGCGGGAAAATTTCTGGCCAACCAATCAGAATTCGTGACAGCTACGTTTTGAATTGATCGGCTTTAGGAAACTAGGCCTGTCATATTCATATTTTTTTAATCGTATATTAAATAGCCTCAATGTTAATAACAAAAGTTCGAAACGTATTATGCCCTAGGCAATGTTACTTAAAAAAAAAAATCGGGGTTCTTGATTGTTGATAATTTTATAAGTTGTGCATGCTATTCTTTGAAAAAAACTAACATTTTTATAATATTTACTTTCTTGCTTGTCTATCCGTGTCTATCTTTTCACCTTGTAGGGGGAAATTTGCTTTAGGAGCATCACATTTCAACGGTAGCAAGGTGATAGCATTTTATCACTGGAAACATAAGCTGTGCACCGATCCATCTCATATGAAATAGGCCTTAGATTAGTTAAAAGCCAAAATAAAGCAAATTAAAACATGTAGCTTTTACTAATTACCGATTCTAGTGATCACTACATCTCACGCGGGTTCCCTCACCGCATGCAAGTCCTAAATAGTTTTCTAGTATATTATTTGTGAAATTGTCTAGCTACTTTTTATGCAGCATAAAAGGCGTAAAAGAAGCGCCTAATATATCAATTTTGTGATTTAGAAACTAAAAATAAGAACCATTTTGATGATACAAAAACAAAAAGTGAAATTACACCGACATCGACATATTTTCATTAATTTGTGATGATAAGTAATTTGCAATTAGTAACTGGCTATTACAAGATTCGATCCCTGTAAAATTATAATTAAAATACCTTCAGAATAAGAATAATGAGTTGAAATAACTTAAATTCCAATTCAGACCCGATTGGGATTCCAGACAATTGTGTGCTTATGCGTATCGTATAAAAATTCTTAGATGTTTTTCGGAATCAAAAAAAAATCACTCACTGCGGAGTCAATCAATCAAACGATCCCTGCGTTACAGACGAAAATTACGAAAATTCCATTCTATTCAAATTACTTCACGGAGTGACAAACTAATTAAAAGGTTCAATTCGCGACTATAATTAAACAAAAGCACCAAAATGTACTACTAGCCTCAGAAATGATCATATTTAGGTAATAACAACATTTCAAAATATAACTTAATACATATACTGGGTTGATCTCACTACTTAATGTAATGAAAGTTTGTATTCGATTGCGGCGAAGCGGTATTCGAATCGGTATTTGCGACGGTGGCCTAAGCGTACATAGGCCAACTTTATATCCAAGTGACGCTGGTTCAATTTCAGTGAAATTGTATGGCAATGCAGTACGTTCTTAGAACTGTGAAGGAAAATATCGTGAGGAAACCATCAACCAACCAACATCTACCTATCCAGATTAGGCTCCAATGGACTACACAACACAAACACAGGACCAGAGCGGCCAACAACGAGAACAAGCTTTATCGTCACCACAGTTTGCCCTGTTCGAGAATCAAACTTGGATTCGAAACCAGGCTCTATATCAGTGAGATGACCCATAATGTATAGAGATTAAATACTTCACTACAATAACGAAATTAGCATATCATATAAAAATATACGCTCAACTATAAAGCTGTATTACTAATATTACGCGTTTTTTTAAGATTAACAACACAATGACAACTGGCCGATTCGCTCTACGTTGAATTGACTTCACTTACCAGAATGAAATTCAACTGATTTCCAAACCAGTTGATATTACGACGACAAATCACTGATTTAAACAGTTTTTGGTAACTTGAGTTCCAGAATAAACCGTTATGTAGACATATTTATCTGTAATTAACAATCCTTAAAATTTCCCACTTAAGACTAAGCTACAACTACGAAAATATACGTCTTCTCGAAAATTCGGAACTATAATAGACTTTTTACTGGACAACATGCTCTACCTTACTACAAAATCATCCAACATCAAAATGATAAAATCTTAGCCCTACAAAACCGATTACAAAAGTCACGTGCCAATTCCATTTCCATATTGACATTGATCTGACAAAGCAAGGGACTCTTACAAGTGCCACAACCACAAAATCGTGCGAAAACGTTAAGGGGCTGCTCACGTCTGCCCATTGAATCCCCACACGAGTCTCCATTGGTGGTTCTTATGGAATAATTTATTACAATTAACAATGCCACATTTTGTCACTCACAAATGCAACCAGACCAACTAAAACGTATTAGAAATGAAACTTTGGAACATATGTTTAACTTTCTCTAACAATGACAAATTACATCTATCCTTTTCGCACAACCATGCATAAGAAGCGATATGCGGGCGTGACAGAGATAGAAATAGTGCGTGTAACTAATAGAAGAATAGCAGTCGCTCTTGGGCCGTCCCCGAAAGCAGACGCCATCCCCGCTTTATGTTCAGGTACTGGATCACAGCACGCACGCAAATGAGTACCCCTGAAACAAACAATCACATGAATTTGTCATAATACAATATATTAGGAGGGGTCCAGTTTCATCCGTAGGTAACCTTATAGCACGGTACGTGTTGGGTGTGGTGGGCTTTTATTTTGTATTAATATGTGTATAAGATTGTTCTCAGCTATATTTTCGTGGAAATAGAATGAACCCTGGAAAGTTTAAAGCGGATTTTTGTTGTACTTGCAGTTAAAAGCCATCTTGAACAGTCTCAAACTTACTTGTAATTATATTAAACAAAAATTCGCAACAAAATATTGGGAAAATGTTGTTTTGTAAAATAAAGTTGTAAGCGTTTTTTTATACAAATTTGACAAGATGATCTGTCAAAGATGATCGGGTGGGCCCTACCCGATGTTAAGTGGTTATCTCAGCCCATAATAAAAGAGCAATACGACTTGGTCTTCACTCAGACCCTAGCGCATCCCGTGGCGCCCGTCACCTAAGACGGGCTGTGACTGATTTCACCGGCACCCACACTCTTCTAACCCAGCACAGCAACACGAGTGCGCCACTACTTAGCGGCGCATTCCCAGATATGGTGGCAGCACTTCTCTGGACGAACTTGACACAAGTTCTACTGCTACGAAATAGTTGAACACGGCGCAGCTGCACACAACTCAATTATTGTCGTCATAAAATCTCACCGAATGCCATGATGAGCCACCACAACCAGGAGTTCTCGTGGGACGCAATCTCAGTGGAGTGTTTGACGATCAGCGTCCACTTTGCAAGCGACAGGCCAAAACCGGACAGGGCCCCGTACCGGCTCGCCACCGTATGGCAGAAACACATCAGCAGAAGAAATCCGATCCAGTTGAACAGAAACGCCACTGGAACAAGTCACTGGTTAAAAAAACCGGCCAAGTGCGAGTCGGACTCGCGGACCGAGGGTTCCGCACGAACTTGTAGGTAAACGTGTAATTTATAGGTTTATGCTTGTACTTTTTACTTTGTAATGTTATAAATTTGCGGTTTTCGGATTGTGCTACATGACATTGCTTCTTGCTAAATTTCATGGCTCTAGATCGACAGAATGTACCTTATAGGTTTTATTACTATTGAGAGTAACAAAACCTATAAGGTAGGTATTTATTTATATATGAGGCTTAAATGGCCGTATCTTTTGATTGCGTTGACTTACAAATATGTTGTACTATTAGTACCGAATATACTTTCAAATGCATTTAGTAAAATGTGAATAAGTGACGGACCTAAAAATGCTTAAATATTTGAATGTTACTACTAATTAATGCATTGGATGGATGGATATTTGTTATTAAATCACACCAGAAAAGTTGATCTGAATAATCACATACACTATAATAAGGTTTATATATTTAATGCTTGAGTTTGTCTTCAAAAAACACCAACACTAAAAAGTAGAGTTACAAGAAGGACAACATATTTTGTGTGTTTAACTGGTTACTAGCGACGTTTGACACGGATAAACGAGGATTTAGTGTTATCCAGTCAAACTCAAAACTCATTTATTCCTATAGAACTCAAGTATTCTCAAAATTTTACACACACATAAACATATTCATGAGCATATAACGTGTCACAGGAGCTTCTTAGGCACATTACATGCACACAGATATGTCAAATTACAGTCAGGCGGTTTCTCTATGTTTTAGTTAATCTTATTTGTTATGTTTATCAGAGATCAGAGAATATCGGCTCCTTCGAAGGCTTAGGCTTCCCGGGTTCGATTCTCGGCCGGAGCACACTTTTTTAGTTAGCTTGTGTAGCATGAAGTTTGTTCTCAGGACTTGGGTCTTTGTCTTTTGTTTCTGTGTTTGTCCATGCCATCTGAATCCTAGTGTAGAGGTATGAGTGTGTTTACGTTTTTGTTGTTAAAATCCCTCAACTTACCGAAGAACGCAGTCAGGAACATGTAGTCTGTACCAAGGAGGTCGTTTGTATCGATGTTGCCCTCAACAGCAACTGCATTGCCATCTACAGCTACAAACGCCGTATAAGTCTGCGGCTGAAACAATTAGAATAGGATTTATAGTAATAGTCAGAGCGCCGGGCGATACTCGTTGACATATCACTATTCCACATGACGCTAATCTCGTGAAGGCAGAGAAGGACTTGACTTGGCGCACGAGATCACCGCCATGTGGGAGGTGGATTCAACGATTATCGTCCCGATTCCTCCACTCTCATATATCTTTCCTTATGAGTGACTCTAACCGTAAAAAACCTCTGTAACCATTGAAAGAGGCACCTTCGTGTTCTATGTTTGCTACTGGGATATTAATATCATTACTAGAAGTTAAGGTGTTTGAAAGAGTGTCATGGTAATAATGACGTAATGATAATAAGATATGGTTCACCGATCTTAAAACCATTATATGAAATTTTCTATAAATTAACTTATGTAACAATATTTTGAAGCAGTCATTACATCTATTTGATACAATAAATAAATAAATTACCTGTGCAGAGCTTTCACTTTCCATTTGTTTTTCTCTCTGCACCTCTTCATAGGTGGGCAGCTTAGAGTTTAATGCCATATCATAAGGTGGCGGTGCAGAATAATCCGGCAAAGGGGGAGGTGTTGAGTAATCTGGTAGCTGCGTAGGCATTGGGTAATCCGGAGGAGGGTTGGAATCTGTAACATTATCCAAAAGCAATAAGAGTAAAATAAAAATAAATTTTATTACATAAGAAATTTTAAAGTAAATTTCAGTAAAACCTCCTTGAATAAAATAGAACTTAACAGACTTATCAGGCTTCAATTGGTAATTGGTAGCACCTGTACACTAGATTCAATTCCCACCCAAAATAAATGTTCTATGTCTAGGTGTTCATGTGTATTTATAAGCATGTAATCACAAAAAATAAGTTGACCAGAGTAAGTATTTATTGACACCACATTAGGTAAATGTAGGCACTTGATTAATTAAAAAAAAAAACAAACTACAAATTAATGCCAAAACTATCTACCCCTTTGGGTCAATACCTAACAAATTAATGCCAAAACTATCTACCCCTTTGGGTCAATCTGTCCCTAGCTGAGTAAGTAGTTATATACTATGTAACTATTAGTAATTAGGTTCCTATAGTTACTTTACTTTAAGGTGAAGGCCTCCACCAAACCATGAAGTTATTGTGTATATGGAGTACCATGAATACTAAATATTATTGTATTGATTTAGTGAGCAGCGACTTTCAGGTGTGGCTTTACCCTGAGTGAGATTGAATAACAACTACAGATAAAGTGAGTAGTGCATTAAGTATGTAGATAGCATTTTGATACATACTCATCCCGAGCATAGGCGGTGGATGATTCTGCTCCATGGTCGGCAGCACAACTCGCATATGCGACGAGGGGATTATAACATCAGCGGGAGGGTCCCTCTGCAATGGTACACATTTCCAATTTTCACATTAACGCATACGCAGGCAATAAAATAACAACAAAAACATGGAACCACACATTACCATCATAAAGTTAAATCTGGATAATTAAAAGACCAGACAAACTTTAAACAACTTCAAGATCTAGATAATTTTCAATTTGATAAACACAACCAGCCTATCACTCAAGGTTTTCAAGATGAAAAATAAAGCAAAGCAGGCGCACCCCTCTGCATTTCGATCGACATTTTCGACGTAAACAAAATCGTTCGAAAACAGTGGCTGCGTTCGTTTTATTTCGACACAATGCCGGTGGGGTTCTTGACGTTTCAGGCGGTAGAACGTCACTAGCGACACGATACGTCGGAGTCCTTAGTATTTCATACGACGACCGCCAAGGGAGTTATGTAAGTCCATAAAATTTGAGCAGCGTGGGTATCATGAATTTGGTATAAAAGTACAACACGTGCTTATCTAACAAAAAGTCTCAGAAAATAAACTTAATTCAAAATTAAATGTTAAAACAAAAAGAGAAACGAGTAAAAGACTACTTCGTAATTTGGACAAACTTTGTTTAACAATAATTCGAAAATATAACTACACACTACCAAAGAATTAATATAATTTAGCAACTTCAACGTTTTTAAACACAGACTCAACATTTATGTTAGACAGGTCTATATCTAAGTCCGACCCTGAGACCGTTCAAAGTTCAAAACAGCTTCGGCCGACCACGGCATACCGGGCTGGTCCACTAACTGACCGGCCGCCAGCGAAGAAATTATTTTGTACAACGTTATAGTTTCGTAAAAAATCAAACTCCTCTTTACTTATTAATATTTCAAAGATTAACTGGGTACCCACTTATTGTTATGTCTAGTTTTGATAATGGTGAATTGAATTCTGTGTTCGTTCATGAATCGTTACATCCCTGTCTCATCGCGACTTGAGTTTTCTCGTACGAGAAGACCGGAGTCGTATCGCTGTTGTCTATGGGCGGTAGTAACCACTTAAGATCAGGTGGGCCATCAGATCGGACCGTTAGTTTAGTTACCATAAACACACTTAGTCACACAAAAAAAAATGTAGTTTCTGAACGGTGGTTACCGAACTGAACGCGACCCTTTCTTCAATTTATGGTCTGAACCAAAGACTATTTTTTTTTTCTCTTCTTTTGGCTTCGCATGGCTTGTGCATTTGCCAGAGTCAAGTATTTAAGATAGTTTATGAATATATTTTATTCGTGAAATATTTTAACCGCTAGTACGTCGTCCTGTGGTCTCTGAACTGAATATTAGTTATCTGTGCTGTACTACCAAACAGAACATATTCACGTGTCTATAGATGTACCAAGTTTGGCAGAATTTGTGTGGCTAAAGACACAAAAAGCCATATTAAAGAAGAAGAAGAAGATGTACCAAGTTTACTGTAAACTGAAAGGTATCGTGATTGTCGTTTAGTATTGCCAATTAACTTTGAAGTCGACAAAGTTGGGATTATTGACCAATTAATGTAATTAGTAAAAATATTTTTATAAATAGCTAGCTAGTAGCTAAGCAATGAAATTATCTACTTACTGCGAGATAGATAGAGATTCAAACTCATGCCTTTTAATTTGTCTAAAGACCCACCTAGACTCACTTTATATACACAGTTTAACAATAAAATAAATTCTTATTCTTATTCTAGACATTAGTGATGGTGCCTAATAGATGTAAGTAACAGAAAAATAGAAAACAAGTATTTTATACAATTTATCGAAAACCAGGTTTACATTATGTCAATCACAGTTATCGACGAATCGAATGTCCATACGTATCATTATTTTGTAAAATACAGGAGTTTCTAAAAACAATATAGCAGATTTCAAAATCAATTACAGCAAAATTACAGAAAATTTGTGTTTAAATATTGTTAGATAATATGTTGTTTCATGTCTTTGTTTATCAATACAAATTGTTCTGAGTTAATAGATAAATAAAACATATATTTAATTATATACCAAAAATAATATTTATAATTAATTTACTTATTCCAGAACAATTTGCTTTCATGGCTTTGATTTTGATTAAAATTCACGCAATTTTCGAAAGTCCGCCGAATGGCTTGCTGATCTAGCATTTGTGACTAAAAAGTTTCTCTGCTTTGTTTTTATATTATTTATTTCGCTGAACTTTCGTTCGCACTCAGCGTTTTAGTGAGGCATCAATGAAACTTGGAGCATAAAACGAGGCAAAAAATGGTATTTATTATCTCCGTTGCTATCTTTCCGTTGATTTGATAAAACTGAAAAGATTAGCTGCGTTTTGTTTTACGTATTAGAATTGATACAGCTATATGAAAATTAAATACAGTTTATTCCATACACTAAATTTTATAATTACAGTATACAGTAATGTCTAAAATACAGTAAATCTACTGTAATTACAGTGAATCTGGAAGCACTGATTGCGACCGTAGTTCATATTTTCACCGTTTCATTCCACAGATAACTTGGTGGATCAACTTAGTTTAATTTTTTTTTCTTTCTTTGTCTACGCTTGTGCATTTGCCAGTACTTGGTTTCATTGTCATTGTGTAACTCTGTTCATTTTGCTCAGTTCACATTCACATGTGGCATTTATTTTCTTCGCTTATTAAAATGTACCAATCCAAGCCATTCAGCATACACACACACATATAATCACACGGTGTTTTTATTACGTGCGTTTGGCAGGCTATATAGATTAAATGGAAAAGTTTGAATCCCAAGAAATTGAGGAGGTAAAATTCAAGCCAAAAAGAAAGAAAAATCTCCGGCAACGAATAAAAGATGAAGATGAATCGGATGATGAGGCGTTTATTTTGGCGAAGTTAGAAGAAACTAAAGAAATACAGAAACTTCGAGAAAGACCCAATGGTGTCAGTGTTATTGCACTAGCTACTGGACAGAAGGTACCCATCGAAGAGGAGATTACTTGCAAGGATCCGTTCAAAGTGAAGGCAGGCGGTATGGTTAATATGCAAGCTTTGAAGAGTGGCAAAGTGAAACAAGTAGATGACGCTTATGATACAGGAATCGGCACTCAATTCTCTGCGGAAACCAATAAACGGGATGAAGATGAGGAAATGATGAAATATATTGATGACCAGTTAGCTAAACGAAAAGGTATGTCTATCTTAAAGTTTCAATCTTAGGAACAGTGTTATGGAGTTAGCAGATGGACAACAATGTAAGCCTACATTGGGGATTGCATGGTTTAAAAGTAGTTAGCAGAGAAATGAATGGAGACAGACAAAAACTGTGACTGCTTTAAAAACTATTTAGAGATAAATCTGTGCGACCGCTGCTGAGATAAATACAATCCACTAGCTAAACAGCAGTTATTGGTTCACTGGTTTGAACTGATAACTGATATTTGTAAGTTATATGACTATATATTTATACACACATATCCCTTCACTAGGATTCCCTGTGGCACATGGTCCATGGACAAACATAACCTTAAAACAAACTTGGCATGGTTACTATCAATCATGCTACAGAGCTGCCAATGTGTAACTGAAAAACTGGTATGGTAAACCAATGAGTTTTTTCACTTGAAAAATTTATGTGTGCAATATCACGTTCTTGAAATGGTGAAGGAAAACATCATGAGGAAACCAGCATGTCTTAGAACCATAAATTCGAAGACATGTCATATGCTCCTGTGGTAGATCAAAGCCCATTCACTCTCAATTATCGAGAGTAGATCGGTATCCCTGCAGTGGGAACAGTGGAGGCTGGTATGGAGGAAAAGAGTGTGGGTGACTGCTGAAATTACAGGCGCATAAGATATAATATAACATATCTGTCTTAAAGTAATGAGCGCAATGCAATGTGAATTGGATCTCTCTCTTCAGTAAGAGAGGAGTCTTATTGCTGTTGTTTATGGGTAGTAACCGATTAACATCAAATGGAAGCACAACCCATCACTTTAGTCACTTAAAGAAACAGAGCAGCTAAGACTGCTTCTTTGCCCTTTGCACCACTTGAGGTACACATATAGGGATTCTGAGTACACTTACCTACCGACACAAGCAATATGGAACCCCAAAAATGGCTCTATGAATATATGTAGTACTGAATATCCAGTCATCTAAATAGTTGAGTTTTTATCACTAACCTGAATTGTTGTTGGATTGTTAGAAGTAGAAATAGGATAATCATTAATTATCTACATTATTAAGTATTCTATGTTTGTATTTTTGCAGAAGGACGCAGTCAAGACAGCAAAGAACATGATCACAATGACTCCCTGAAATATTTATCACCAGAAGAAGCAGCTTTATTGTCTCTCCCTGAGCATTTGAGGGTGTCTTCTACACACAGATCTGAAGAAATGTTGTCTAACCAAATGCTAAGTGGAATACCAGAAGTGGATCTGGGCATTGATGCTAAGATAAAAAATATCGAAGCCACTGAAGAAGCCAAAATGAAACTTCTTTGGGAAAGGCACAATAAGAAAGATGGACCATCACAATTTGTCCCAACAAATATGGCTGTAAACTTTGTTCAACATAATAGATTCAATATTGATGCAGATAACTCAAAAAAAAGGAAAATTGAGAAGCCACCACCAAAGACTGAGCAAATCAGTGTAATTGACGATGGTGTTGATAAAATTGTCAAAAAGGCTAAAGGAGAAAGGGCTACCGATGATTTTCATTATGAAAGATTTAAGAAACAATTTAGAAGGTATTAAAATGATATATACTGCCTAGTTTAAACGTAACAATAGATTTTAAAATAAAATATAAATATGAGATCATGCATTCTTAGAACTAAGTTTAGTGCTTGTTCAAACTATCCGACTCTTCAAGGGGAAGAATAAGCAAGAAGAGAAATCATCCATCTTGTAATTCAAAAATATTTCATACTTGCATAGGTGTCATTTGGAATCTGATGCCTGAATCTGAAATCTGAATCATGAATCTATTTTCAAAAAATCCTTATGAAAATATCTGATTTTCATTTTCTTCCGATGAATTCAGATTTTTTCCTTGGCATTCTCCTTACAATTTACCTTTCTTAAGTTATTCTTTGTATGATCTAAAACATTTTATTTTTTATATTTTGTCTGGTCTCATTTAGTTCTTTACAGTAGGGAGAAGTCAGTAAGATTGTCTTTCCTCATTTGATATTTGATCTCTTCGTTTTTGAGGATTTTGGAAACTGCTTATTGTCTTTTGAACTAACAATGAACAAACTGAGTTTTTTGATGAGGATGGTTGAGTTTCATCGTTAGATGTAGAAGGCTGACACTCAAGAATCATTGCCATATAGTCTCTATTAGCCTAAGATCTGGTGTTTCTTTGGGCTTTGATGAATACGACTCTGGCTGAATTATAGCCGTTGATGGCTGGTTATCAACAATTGGTATTTTATTGGTTTCAGATGAGAATGGTTGTGGTTCATCTGTAGTTGTTGATGGTTGCGCGTTATCAGTTCCCAATGTGTCGTTAGTCGTTGACAAAGAATGATTACCGATTTTGTTTATTTTTGATGGCGATATCTTTAGTTGTGGCTGCTGCTAAAAAGTCGGCTGCGAATCGGTCGCGTTTTATTGGTCAGATATCAGTGGTTAGAAATGCATTGTAAGCTATAGTAAGAGTTACAGCTTTTTCGAAGTCTTTGCTGACTAGCTTTGCCCCCTGGAACTGATTTATTACTCTCCCTGGATTCATCCTCATCCAATTAGTTGCAACTTCTGTGTAATATGATAAAAGAGGTTTTATCAACCCCACATCTAAAGGCTGAAGACGATAAGTGTGGGAAATGAAAGGATATGCACTCTATGTTCGCGCCCTAAATCCTATATTTATTGTGTGACTGGCATGGTCATCAAGTAAAAGTGAAACGGGTTTATCCGTTGGAGCTCGCGAAAATTGTAGGAATTTCTTAAACCAAGGTGTAAAAATCTTTTTGAGTCGGGCTATTTTCATGGTACAAAGCCTTCGCATTTGTCTTCAATTCTGATTTGAATCTCTTGCGACGTAATATAAACATTGGGGGCATATAGGAACCATTAGCTCCCATGTAAAACTCCACCGTGACCATTTGTCCTCACTCTGCAGAAATTAATAGACCAACTTGGTTTTTTCCTTCTGTTTCTACGATGCGTGTTTCTCTTCGGCACTTTCGTCATTCCTGTTTCGTCTACATTGAATATGCGATCACGTGTCAAATTGTATCTCGTTACGAGATCAATAAGCAATTCAAAAACTTATCGATCAAAACAAATGCCAAAAAATTTAATTAAATTGCCAAGAAGGCGTGAAAATGCAAAACATAGTGCAAATGGAGCTATTATAATTATTCCTTTGTCTAAATTATCTAAATATGAGAAATTTCGCTGTCTTATATATAAATTAACATATTAGGTTTAAGAAGTTTGCCTTATTTTAATATTACCTTTTTTTTAAATATCTAAAATAATAATGTGTGATGTGTGATTTTAGTGATGTTCCCGGAAATCTACCAGTTGGGCCCTCAGCTCGTTCCATGACACTCAAATAAAAAAAATTGACAGAGTTTGGATAAGTCAACTTGACTCTCTCTACTACTCGACATCAATTTAGAGTAAATCCTTCATCGAAATCTACTTCATAAATGGATTAAAAATTAATAAAAAATTTCAAAGTCCTCGTGAGCAATGTAAAGAAACCCCCTTGTTTTCTTTGCAAATAACATTGGCAGTTAGAGTTGTGCCATATATTTTTTGGTAACTTCTCCATCACGTATGTAGTTTCTAATGCTTTTTTTTGCTAAACGAGCATTTTAATTCGTGTTCTTTGGATAACCTTAACGCACCAAACAAGGGATAATTCTTATTGAGAATTAACCCACTTCTCTTTGATCACGTTTTTTTTTGCAGTTGAATTTTTGGCAGCGTAGTCTTACCTGAAATTAATTAATAAAATATTTAATTTCTGTCTAAATCTTTAATTTCTGCATCGGTTACAATTTTTAACACGTCCCGCTAAAACATAAGCTCTAATAAAGAGCTTATGTTTTCGCCGATAATGATCTTGTTGATTCGTCATTGAAGAAAATAAATATCTATGAGATGTTTTCTAATTCCAATTCCTTAAGAGAAAGGTATCGTTTTAGTTCTGCTAAAGCTTTTAACTGTGATTGTTTGAAATTCGAGATCGCTGTTTAGGTGATTCCAGAACTCCGGGCATCCAGTCTTCATCAGAGCAATCCAGATAGGATTTTTGCTGGAACTCTGACGGCTTTAAAAATGGTTTTTTTTCGCGTACGGCTAGCTCAGTTAGGACGAAAATAATATAGGTTCTGGCTCGGTAATAAAGTTTATTGGGGTTTTCACAATATTAAAGACAAAACAAGTATCGGGTTGAGACGGTAGCCGCGGATTATATATTTGACATCACACACTTGACTAAAAACTAACTCGCGCGCACCGACCGTCATGTCACACTTGTTAAAATATTAAAGACGTATAAATTTTGTTCTTCATTTCCTTGACTACCGAATCTTTCAATAACGTACTTGCATTTCCGTAAGAATAAATTTAGTTCGCGTTTATCAGCCTTAAAAATGGGGATTAATTCGATGATGCCTCTCGGAATTTGCTCGACAGGCATTGTCAAGGAACAATAAAAAAATAGAGAACACAACTTCACTTCCTAAATTACACAATTACACACCTACAACTAACACAGTACACATACACAAAAATAAAAAATTTAGTAATTCAGAACAGTAGTTAAAATAGTTTCCCTAAAAACATAAAATAATTTTGTAAAAAGTAAAAATCATAAAATTATTTAAATTTAAAATTGAAAGTTACGATCGATATGGAGATCAATTTAACTTTACCTTACACTAATTTTATAATAAAAGACAAATCTAAATTTTAAAATTTGCCGCATCTATTTTTTTACCTCAATGGTAAAGTTCTATTTATATAACACGGTTTTTGCTCGATAGAATTTCATATGCAAGTCAACCAGACACGTTACAATGAGAAATGTCTAATCTCAATAGTAACAAAAAATAATAAAGTTATAAACCCTTAAAATATTGAGGATGAGGGAAACAGGAATTGGCGAAAAGTTTTACTCACCAACCGACTGCTACTCCCATGCTCAGCTTTTCTTTTCCCGTTTCAAAAGTTATTTATTTGGTTCGGCGGAATTCACTTTATTCGCGGAAAAACCCGTGAAAATTTAGGAAATCCGCGCCGGCTGCGCCACTAAAGATTTGGGAACGTGAAACGGGTTTTTTAAAAACTAAATTAAAATTAAAAATAAAACTAAAAGTGATTACGTCCACGCCGATTTGGAGGCGTTTATTTAATGAATAAAAAAGTACATGACGGGACTCAGCCGACGATATGGAGACGTACTCCATATCGTCGGCTGAGACTCAGCCGCTGAGTCTGCGTTAAAAACTATACTAAGAATTGCATCTTATCAATGCAAAAATGCTTTTATAAACTTTGTCTAAGGCAGAGGGACGAGGTGAATCCATAACTACTTTCTTTGAGTTATTATTCAGCTTGACGGAATAATATAATTATTTTGTCGAATTTAACATACGAGATAATATATTTCATAGTCCGAATCATATTTATTTATTGCTTTACGTGGTACACGAGGTCTTAAGAATACAGTAGATATGTCGTGTTAGCTTAGAAGTATCTGTCTTGAATTAAAGACTTTTGTTGTGAAGAATATTTGTATTTAAGTAATATTACAATAATTTGTCGTGACAATGTGGAATCGCGTGGTGCGTCCGTTCGGCTCGGTGCCGTGGAGAAGAAGGGCTCTGCCGATGCCGGGAGCGCGCGGGCGCGCGATGTAGCCGAGGCAACTGGTTTGGTCCCTCGCTGCATAGCGCGTGACGTTGTGGATCCACACTACTGGGGTTCACGCTCATGCGTGCAAGTATTTCATGTAATTCTAATAATTCACCACACTTGTTTTGATTATTAATTTTATAATAATTATGCCCAAGAGACGATAATGATAGGTTATATTTTTCGAAGCGTCGCACAGATAACACGAGAATAATTTTGTTTTTCGTTCGTTCAGACGAACGATACCTATCGGTCGCCGAACGGTCATCTCAGTGAATCGAAATATTTTTATGTTGGACTGAGTTACGTGATACTAGAAGCATATCACTCGAAACGTATCGGTAGTTGGTATTTTGACAGTAACGAATGCTAGTTGCTTAAATTAAACGAAATTTTCTTAATTATAATAAGATTGAATTTACATAAGTGAAACCTAACAGATGGATCGAGAACGTTAAATAGTTTGGATAAATGTTAGGTTAGGTGGACATTGTTAGAATTTATTGAGAAGAGATTGTTGTCGACACTGTCGCATTGTTCCGGCAGTGGACATAGTTTCACAAGTGGGCGAACAAGAGTGTTATTGGAAGTACGTACGGTTGCGCAGCGGACTACGCCGTCCGCACTTGGATGTAGTTGGACCACCCGCGCAAGAAGCCAGGATAATGGGCTGAAGTTCTCAGTTTTTATCATCTCCGTCTCGGGGGATGGACGCAGCAGGATGAATGCGACTCAGTATATGATCCAAATCTTATATTGAGTCGCATTACTGTTGTTATGGGCTGGGGTCGCCAATTACCACCAGGAGGGGGCCCTCAGCTCGTTCCGTCACATAAAAACATACAAATAGAATTACACCAAATCCGCAAATTATTTAATTTTTAATGTACTTTATTTACATTATTCGTGATAAAAATCCTTAATGTTTTATTAAGCTTGTTGATTATGTTCTTCGCTGAGCCAGAGGGAAAGATGGATGTTTTATCTTCAATTGTTTTTACTGTTAACACGTAGAACACCATGGGGTCATATATGACCTTCACTTGTGTACTTCAGTAAAGCCATGGGGGCAGTGGCGGATTAAGACATTTGCCGCCAGTAGGCTATTCAAATTTTGCCGCCACTTCTGACCTCTGCATTTCGATACCCTACACCAGGGATGGCGAACCTTTATGCGTATACGTGCCAATTTTCTGGAATAATATTTAATGACGTCGCAGCCGTGCCATCAAATATTCTTGACTTTGTGATCAGTGGAAAAATAATGTAAAAAAACAATATCAACTCAAAGCTCTATGTAGACGACGTGCCTCGCGAACAACCTGAAACATAAAAATATTATTATATAAAAACACATCTAATAGTTCGAAATATTTAAAGCTTTGATGTAAAAAAAAAAATCATTATTTATAAATAAATCTCTCCTACCTTCTTTTGCGCGCAGATTAGCGGTACAATTTTGTTTCTCAGTGCTGTCAATGACGAGACCTCGGTGACACGCTGTCTCCGCGCAAAACGCCCAGAGTTTCTTATAAATTAAACAGTGTTCTTATTTTCGAACTCCTACCACTCCACGCATTACCGGCATCATCTACACTCTATATTTACCAAAAATACAATTACAAGAGCAATTAAAAATTAGTGCGACTTCTGTTGTTGCAGATTGGACGATAATTGACTTATATTGGGGTTGTACGATGTTACTTTTAGCAGAATGCATGCTGAACTTGATTCATCAGTCAGTCTATTTCTAACAGAGTCTTTGATGTTATTCATCTGAAAACAATGACTCGCAGGCATATGTTGATGAAAATACAGTTAGAATAGCGTGAGCCAGCTTCTTTAGCACGTTAATTGCTAAAGGAAAAAGTACACTTTTCCATTCAGGCCATGGGGGACAACGATGGGCGGCACTAATACTTTCCATTCAGGCCGTGTCGGACAACGTTGACCGCGCGTCCTGCCTGTTTTCAAACCTTGCTATTGAGCCAACGGACAGCAATCTTATAATAATTGGCTAAGGAAGTGACCCGCGCGGCCCTCTAGTGCGTCCTACATACCTTGGTTCTTAAAAAAAAACCGACTTAGAAAAAAAATAGGATTTTTGAATCTTAACTATGTACGTATCGCTACTTACTGAGAGGGTTTGTTTGTTAGAATAAACTAGCGACTCGCTCCGGCTTCGCACGGGTATGTATTATATAATACATATAAATCTTCCTCTTGAATCACTCTATATATAAAAAAAACGCATCAAAATCCGTTCTAAGATTCTAATTAGATCTAAGCATAAATAGGGATATACAGAAAGACAGACAGCGGGAAGCGACTTTGTCTTATATATTAGAATACATTATTAGGGTTCGGTTGTGATGAAATAAATAGACTCTATAGTAAAAATTATTGTTTATTGAAAGACATATTATAAGCACGCAATCTCAGTGAACTTTTGTAAAGCACTCCACACAAAGATAAGGTTCATTAGGGCATTTTTCACAAAAGGTATTGACTTTTCTTGTCTTGTTTTTAGCCACTAATCTTCCATGAATAGCTACCATATCCTTATAGCACTGCTGGCACGCACGGCGGGTTTTATTCGATCGTCCTTCTTTTTTCTTCAGTTCGTGCTTTTCTCTTCTTGGTCGCTGATTTCTATCTGACTCACCAATATCTGAATTTAGTAAACTCTTCATAATTTCTTTTCTGAACTCTAGAATAGGACATTTCCTTTTGTTTACACTCTGATACAGAACTAGGGAATTTACCATGGCTGTATTCAGAAGTAAATCAAATGCAACCTTTTTATACCACTTGATGGTCTTCCTTAGAGGTGTTTGATAAGCTGTCATCTGGTCAGATAGGTCCACTGCACCCTTGGCTTTATTATAGTCGACTATAATTTTTGGCTTAGAGACCTGCTTTCGATGTTTTACTACAGTTTGAAATCGTACAGAATGTTTTGTCGATAGAACCAAGACATCTCTTTTATCTCTCCATTTCATCACAGTTATTCCATCAGCACTCTCTTTTGCTATGTATTGGCCTTTTTTCAATTTAGTCGAAACTACTATTTTGGGAAAGTGCTTGCGGTTCTTTCTTAGTGTACCCACCAAATGTGTATTATTCTTTACTAGTTCTCTTGCCAACCCAACGCTAGTATACCAGTTGTCGGTAAATAAAGTGTGTCCTTTATTCAGTAAGTCTTCACAGAGCGCTAATACTACGTTGGTAGGTGTTGTGTTAACATCATCATTCTGTTTCCCACCATAAATACTAAGTTTGTAGGTGTAGCCAGGTAGAACACATAATTTGAATAGTTTTATGCCATATTTGTGGCGCTTCTGCTTATTGTACTGGCGGAAAATTAGCCTTCCACGAAAGGGAACAACACTTTCATCGATACACAAATCTTCTCCGGGTGTGTAAGTGTTTTTAAAGTTTTCATTCATGACTTCCACCAAGTCTCTAACTCGATGCAAGCGGTCGGTCGCATTCTCATCATCATTTTTAGAAAAATGTAGCATCCTGAGTAACAACTCAAATCTATTCCGTGACATAACGGTTCGTGGAAATTGCTGACCTGTTATTTTGTCATTCGCCCAGTAATCGGATATTTTAGGAAGCCTCACTATACCCATATACAAAACAAGCCCAAAGAATCTTTTTATTTCAGCAAGGTTAGTAGGAATCCAGGCACGAATGCGTGCTCCCATTGAAGCCTCATTTGATTGTGTTATTTTAGATAATGCAAAGGCATTAGTGCAATCCACAATTTTATTTAAAATGTTATCCGTCACCAAAAGCGCATAAAAATCAGCTGGGCATTTATTTATCATGGCCATGCGTAAGTTACGTTTCATTCCAGGACACTCGGTAAAAGCAATAATTCGGCGCTGATTACCTTTTGGATCAGTCCACGTTGAAGGCGGCGAACATTCGGCTAGGTCTTGGATGACACGATTGGTTTCAGCATCAGAGTCTTCACTTTCAGATAATATGATTCGACGTCGGTTTGAACGAGGTGGCCGAATATCATTTTCTTCGTCAGAACTTAAATGGAGGCTTCTATTCAACAAATCGAACTCAATATTATCTATCTGAGTCAAATCTTCCTGCGTTATGTCACATTCGTCAAATTGAAAAAACATTAAGTCGAATAGTACCGCGTTTATAAATTAATCGATGCGATCAATAACAGCATGCACCGCACGTCATCGGAGTTAGAGCGCGATTGGCGGGCGACTCGGGAGACGCACGGGCGCGGGGTCGCTAGCGGGGGTGGGCGACAACGTGACCGCGCGGCTCAGTGAAACGGTTTTTTGATTTTACGCCCGCTGAGGCCATGGGGGTCAATGATGTCCGACGCTTAATAATGAGTAATAAAAGGTCGAAAATCAATCAGAATTATTAAAACGTGTTATTTTTTCACTTAATATAAACATTGAATCATAAAAAACAATCGACAAAAATTTGAAAAGTCAAGGATTTTTACCTGGCTTAGTGAGCAGATGAAGTGTCGCCCAACATTGACCGCGTTGGCAAAGAACGTGTTAAACAATTAAATGTTTCTGGCAACGCATTCCAGGTTTCTAAAATTTTATTATTGGCATCTTTACTTATATTACTGGTCAATCTTTCTGTTTCAATTAACTCTAATTCTTTTCTCATGTCTATGAATTTTTGTATCCAAATTGAACTAGACTGGAAATCAATCAGCTGCATTTCAAAATCTTCAATTTCCAACCAATCGAACTGGGAGAAGTTCAGTGTATGAAAGGTCGTTACATCTGGGTACATAATAAACTTGACCGTTTCTGATAATTCTTTGAACTGAGAAAATCTTGTTGAAAATTCCTTAATTGAAGAATCAATCACAGAGATAAATTCCTCAGTAATATTTTCTGCATTTGTTGTCTCATGTATATCAGATTCATTGATATATTTTTTCAAGTATGGAAAATACTTGTAGTTTTTTGCGATAATATCGTTTCTGAAAACTTGCAGTTTAGCCTCAAAGGCGCGAATGAGATCGATCATGACGATTATTGTTTTGTTTGTGCCTTGAAGCTTCACATTTAACGTATTTAAGTGTTGGCATATGTCTGTAAAAAACATCAATTTTGAAAGCCACATGACGTCCAAAAGCTGTGGGTATTGTTCAATTTTTCCCTCATTTTGCAGAAACAGTCTGATTTCTTCCAAGCATTCAACAAATCTTTCAAGTACAGACCCACGACTCAGCCACCGAACATTATTATACATGAGTAAGCCATTATACACGGAGTTGACTTCATCCAACAAAGCGTCGAACTTTCGCTTGTTTAAAGCCTGAGCAGAGATGAGGTTGACTATTTTCGTAACTACTGCCATAACATTATCAAGAGATGTTAAGCCGCTCTTAGCGCATAAGGCTTGTTGGTGAATGATGCAGTGGAATTCAAGAATCGAATGTCCTACTTCAGTTTGAAATAAACTTATGAAACCAATTTTTTTACCCACCATACTCGGAGCACCATCAGTTGTTACAGAAACAACTTTTTTATATCAATTTCTTTTTCAACTATCAAATTTTTAACTGCCGTACAAATATCTGCGCCCTTTGTAGTTGTTGGTAACGATTTTATCGCAATTAATTCCTCCTTAATGACGTTTCCTACGCAGTATCGAGCAAAAACAGTTAAACGTGCAGATTTTGTGACGTCAGTGCTTTCGTCGAGACATAGCGATATAAATGAAGCAGAGTGAATGTCAAGCTTTTGTTGCTCTGTAACATTTTCAGCCAATTTTAAGATTCTTTCCTTTATTGTGTTTCTGGACAAAGGAGTATCTTTGATGCGCTTAATTATCTTATTTTTATTCTCGAAATCAGCAAAAAGAGAAGGCGCGCATGCTAACCAGGCTTCCTTTAAAAACTCGCCTTCTTGAAAGAGTTTACTATGCCGAGCAATGACATTTGCAGCCGTGTAACTTGCCGCACTTGTATGACAATTTTTGCCAACAAATTTATTTATTGATGTTGACTGTTTGTTTCTGTCTTTCAAAGCACTCGCAATTAATTCCTTTTGCTCTGCTTCGCTTTTTTGACAAATTGATTTGTGATTTGTTTCAAAATGCCGTTTAACGGAAGATGTTCTACATACCATGGTGCCAGAACATAAAACACACACTGCTTTGTCACCTTTATTAATCACGCCGAATTTATCAGTCCACCAAGTCTGAAATTCTCTAGTATCCTTGCTATTTTGCACTTTTAGTTTCTTTGCTGAACTAGCCATATTAAATTACAGCAAATAATAACTTAAATAAACTTTAAAGTTCACTTTCACAATGAAATTCAACTATTTTTTGCGTAAACAAACAATTTGCGCGGGCACTGCGCCTCGTTTGTTATTATTTACAGCGGGGGCTTGACTTGAGTACTAATTTACTCAAGTCAAGCCCCCGCGCTGCGTTCCCGCGCCCCGCGCCACCGCCGCATTCCCCGCGCTAGCATAGCAACTACGCCCCGCCTCCACCCCGCGCACCGGACCCGAACGCTCGCGCGCGTTTGCTTTTCAAAGATTCATAGGTATTATGCTACATCATAATCATAATTTATACTTTTTTCTTTAAACTCGTAATCAGTGACGTGCCGAAATTATTTCGTCGCGTGCCAGCAATGGCACGCGTGCCATTGGTTCGCCATCCCTGCCCTACACGGACAAAAGACGGTGGAAGAAAATATTTTAGAATTAAAAGATTAAAAAATGATTCTTTGTTTTAAAAAAATTCTATCTTATGAAAAATTAAGATCTGATTACAGTCATTCCAAACCTGTCCAGTAAATTTTATAAACTAATACCTAACATTTATTCTAAACCAGTTTAGTAAATTTTCTGAGCTTCTAAATAATGTAATCCATGAAATCAATATATACTTACATACAGCAGCATATTAAGTAAGATATTGATATTTAACATCATTGGATTCCAAAAATAACTGCACAGTTTCTAAACAATTGGTATTCTCATCACAAATATTAAACTATATTTATAAGAATACTTGTACTAATTTTTAATAAATGGTTGACAAAAAAAGATGAATAGTTTGTAAATTTACTAAGCCGGTTTGTAATTTTTTGAGTTTCCAAAGTACCTTTTTTTTTTACCTAAGTAAAGTTTGCTAACTTGAGAAATATAATTTTTGCTGAAGCTTGATAATTATTGCTACATTTTATTCCTGATTCAACATTAGAAACTGAATATGACTCTTTTTAAAAAAGATAATCATTTTTAGTATAATACTTTTCTCCGTGTAGTCATAATCAATTAATATTAATTATTTTGTCAATGAAATTGCAAGTATTGCAACTTGCATGGAATAACACGACTTGTGTACTATTATTGTCTTCATTTTATCAGATTTTTTCCGCTATTGGTATGACTGGAAACTAGAGATCATATTATATAATTATCTAGGGGATATTTTTATAACCCACGACTTAGTGTAGGTTACACAAGAAGTAATTTTATTTCTGAGCTAAGAAAAGCTCAATCATGTATTGCTTATAAGATGGACTAAAGTTTGCCTTAAAACCACTTACACAATATGAATGAACACAGATTACAAAATAATTTACATTCGGTAAATATTGTTAAATATGTATTTTTTATTGGACTTATAGTTTAAAAATAATACGAACAATATTCCTATTAAATTATCTGCTTGATGTTCACAATAAAATTAATTAAGTTATAAAAGTTTTACATGACCTTTTTGCGCGATTTTATTTCCGCAAAATCGTCAATTATATCGTTGTATGAAATGTTGTTCATTAGTTCTGACTCTATGCACAAAAGAGCTAAGGCATTTAGCTTTTCTTGACATAATGTAATGTAGATGTAGATTTTCACCCGCTTTAAGCAAGAAAAGCTTCTCTCACCCGAACAGTTTGTCGCTGGTGTACACAGAGCCATGCGAACTGCTATATCCAAGTTTGGATAAATGTTCTCCAAATTCTGATTTCGCAGAAACGATGATAGACTTTTCAATGATCCAGAATCTGGTTTTATCAAAATTCTTTCAGAAGAAAGATGGCCTTGAAAGTGTACGCATTCCTGAACTAGTTCAGTTTCTAAATCATCAGGATACATTTTTTCCTACAGAATTGCTTTTTCCGTTAGGGTCGATGTTGACAACTCACCTATTTAAGTTAGAAATGAAAACTTCTCGTTAAATCCGCCACTGCATGGCGGGCACCGGTGACCTCGAGTCAGACCTACACTGGACAGCAAATAAACCGGGCCACCGGGCTACTTTAGAACCCTGATTCGATTTTCTCAAAAAGTATAATACTTACAGCTACCTAAGTTACACCTACAGAAAGTGCGTTTCATGATGATTAATTATAATAATTTATTTATTTATTTATAAGTGCAACATTACGGCATTCCAAATCGTTACATCTTAGAATATACACAAAAAAAAATAATGATAAAGAAAAGAATACAATGTACAGAAATAAAACAAATAAGCAAATATAAAAATTACAACAGTATCTTACAAGAGAAAATAGAAAATAGAAACATGATAAAAGTATATTAAAATGAATGGAACCTCATTTGGATTCATTAATTAATTAAGTGTTTACTAAGGATTTTACAAAGAAGGGTCGTATTTCAGTCGTGTTAATCGTTAGTACTAATCATAAAAGGAAACAGAAAATACAGAAGGACAAAGAAAATCTTAAAAAAATAATTATTGATCAATTTTTAGAATTCCCTCCCCTTGTTCGGATAACTGCTAACATCCTCGAATTCATCGACCTCACGAGCCTGACGATGAAATCTTGAGGAAATGCATTCCACTCCTCTTCAATTGCAATTCGCAGCTCTGAAAGCCTTGAGGGAGCCGGTACCCGGGCTCGAACCCGACGTTTTAGCTCATCCCATAAGTGCTCTATCGGATTCAAGTCCAGAGTTTCGAGCTGGCCAGTGTATCGTACGAATGCCGCCGTCGCGTAGATACTGGGTCACTACATGAGCAACATGTGGCCGTGCATTATCATGCATCAACTGCATATCCTGCCCGATATATCCTGCGTAAGGTACCGCATAGTCTTCGAGGATTTCAGTTATGTAGCGATCAGAAGTCAATCCACGTGTACGGCCCGTCGTTTCGATGAAAACTAACGCTGTATGTGCGGTTAACGAGATGCCGCCCCAGACCATTACAGATCCTCCTCCATAAGCAACAGTTTCCTCGATGCATCACTGAGAATAACGTTCTCCAGGGCGACGATATACTCTGACGTCGATCACTTCCATGTATACTCACCCTGGTCTCATCAGTGAAGAGTACATTACTCCACTGCTCCACCGTCCAATCCTTATGCTCTCGAGCAAATTCAAGTCGTGCTCGACGGTGGGCTACCGTTAATGCTGGGCTTGTTGCAGCTCTCTTTGGAGTCAAGTTCCGTTCAGCAAGTCTCCTTCTGACGGTGTCCGAACTTGGCACTCGTCACGCAGACTTTGTTGGACTTGAACTGCGTTGAGGCGGCGATTTCGCAGAACAGTAAGTTGGATATAACGATCATGTGCTGCTGATGTAGCCCTAGGTCTGCCCGTACCAGGACGGCGATCGCTTTTTTCTCAGGTGTCGTATCCATTATTGACCGAGAAAAGTTGCGTCTAAGCAAACGATGGATAAAAACTAAAGAAATGATAAGAAATATCCGATTTCCCTCATTGTAGAAAAAAAGAACGGTAATCGCGATTTTTTCCGCTGTATACCTGTATTTTTATAGTATATTTAGGATTTGTACAAACTTTAAACAGCTTTATACCATACTTATGTCTCTTTGATTTATTATATTATAATTGTTTGGGTTTGTCTTGATGACTCCCCCACTATAACCTTTTGGCTAAATAAACGTTTCATTACTTCATTCACGTTGTATCTCTTATTGTTGTATCGTTTCTTTAGTTGATTCCAAGCTTCCTCGTAGTTGCTTTCCGTCGTCGGTTCATCAAAAGCCTTTCAGGCTCACCCAATAGGCAACTCTTTAAGTAATGTAATTTTTGAACTGGATTCAAATCAGTATTTTTATGAATCAGTGAAACGAACATATCGTGAAACGTCTGCCATTCTTCATAGCTTCCCTTAAAAGTAGGTAGTTGAATTTGGGGTAATTTCATCCAGCTTGACTCATTATTGGCATAGTTGTTGAACCCGTAGAAGTATGTATTAACTGTAGATCGTCTTTCAGTTTCGTTTTAAATTCCGTACAAGTCTCGTCAAATGTATTATAGATATCCTTCTGGAAGAACTGATAAGTCGGTTTCGCTTCCCTCGATACACTTCCAACAATTTCTGAGTGTACCTTATTGAATTCTTTCCAAATAGCTTCTAAACTTTCAAGTCTCGATTCTATGTATAACTTAGTTTTTCGACTTTTAGGAGATTTTCGATAATTTGTTTTTGTTTTCTCTATGTTTTCTAGACTATCTTCCTGATTTCTAAATAGCTTTTCCATTATGATGCTTTGTTAATAATTTCCAAAGTATGTAGACTATTACAAGTGTTTATGATGTATTTGTAACTCCTTAATTATTTCGAGTACACTGGGGTTCTGTGTAATTACTTACTTACTTGTAATTACAGTGGACCCCCGGTAATCCGGCAAACATTATGCAGGGCAGTGTCGGATTATCGAATTTGTCGGATTATAGAGCACTGCCTAAGACCCCTATAGCCCGGATTTTTTTACGAAAGAGTACCTTGTAATCCGACAAATTACATATCTAATGACAAGAATCTATATATTATACGTACTTACATATGTATGTACTTTGAAGTACAAATCAGACTTAATTTATGTACGTCGAATTTAGTAAATTAAATAACAATTGAAAGCTTACGTTTTATTATAAAATTAAGCATAAATGCACATACATATCTACCAAAATAATCAAGAATTATTAATCAAAATCGTGTAGTGAATACTATATCAAATTATGAAGCTTTGAAATATTCATCAATTGTTTTTTTGTTTAAGGTTGTTATAACGCGAGATCAGAGCTTTGTCCCTCAGTCTTCTCAAAAGTAAAAGTTCGTTGTAGGATGTACCATTCTCTTCAGCCCATTGTAAACCTAGCTCAAAAGCGTTAACTGCGTCTTGATCTGTGACTTGTGGAGCAGTTGCAATCACGTCGTCGTTATCTTCCTGATCGTTTGTTGTATTATTAGAAACCTCTTTTATAATATCTTCGTCAGACATTTCAAGACAAACATTTTCTTCTTTATCCATTCCACGGCACCAGACTTCCAAATCTTCCGGACTTATCTGTGTTTCAGTAGCAACTTGTTCTATAACTTCCAAAGTTACACTGATTTGTGGATCGTTGCTAGGAGTGGTGATTATATCTGGCCATAATTTTTTCCAAGACGATTACGAAGACGATAGTTGATGACGGTAACGCACTCCACGACTGACTAAGAGCAAAAACCAAGTCTTTCATATTAAATTCTTTTAAAGTTTTTTCTATTGGTTGGTCTTTTGATACGGCTCTCAAAAGTAGGTTTTTTTTATAGTCTTGCTTAACAAACTGAATGATGTTCTGGTCCATTGGTTGAATCAGTGCAGTGCAATTTGGCGGAAGAAACATCGCAGTGATGCATTTATCCTCAGTTGTCAGTTCTTCTTCAGACGGATGACCGGGAGCGTTATCAAGAAGCAACAACGCTTTTTGAGGAAAATTATGATCTTTTAACCATTTTCTAACTTCAGGTACGAAGCATTCATCAAACCACTTTTTGAAAAGGTCTTTTGTCATCCATGCACTTTTTTGTCCGTAATAGTGTACAGGTAAATCAATGTTTTTGAATGCCCTTGGTTTATTAGATTTCCCAATGACCACCATCTTAAGCGCGTGTGCACCTGCAGCATTAGCACATGGTAGTATGGTTACACGCTCTTTACTCACTTTTCGTCCAGGTACGTCTTTTTCGTTACAAGAAACGAAAGTTTTGTTAGGCATCACACGCCAAAAAAGCCCTGATTCTTCTGCATTGTACACCTGTGACGGGTCAAGATTTAAATCGTTCACCTTTTGCAAAAATCTTAAAGGGCTCTATGCAGGTGGCATCGTTAGAAAGTTTCTCTCCCGTAATAGTCATTAAACGTATGCCATGACGACTTTTAAAACGTTCTAGCCATCCTTTGCTGGCCACAAAATCATCTTTTTTTGTTATTTCCTTATAAAAAAACTTAGCTTTCATCGCCAACATGGGTCCCGAAATTGGTGCATGCCTGTTTCTTTCCTGAAGAAACCACATGTACAAAGCTTCTTCCACTTCTGGATGTTCGTTCAGCTTTCTTGAGTGTCTGTCTCTTGCCTGGCCCGCAGTCAGTAGTTGACACGAACTTCTTAATCTTCTCGTGGTTTTTTTTAATGTCATAAATTGTAGATCGGCCTACGCCGTATTCACTTGCTAAACTACTGAAAGTTTCATTGCGATTTAAGCGATCTAAAATATCACATTTTTCTTTAATTGTCAACGTTTTGTGCTTTCGCTTCTGGGTTTGTGATGACATTACTAGGTACTATACCTAATACACAATGAATAAATAGTATCTAAACAATGAACGCACGCTAGGCCGTACCGCTATCACTAGTAGTCAAATTTAAACTAAGTAAAACAATGCATACGCGTCGAGCACAATAGCGGTGGCGCGTACGAGTTGTGACCTGTTCAAACCTGCGTGATCTATATGTATTAGCAAAGATTGTCAAACATACATGTAATTCTAAGTCATGTCGGATTACAGGGGGCGCCGGATTAGACAGGGGCCGGATTATCGGGGGTCCACTGTACTGTGTTCACTGTAATTATTGTAAGTCCAGCTGGTGTAAATTTTATAAGCTGATGTAGTATAAAACAAAAAAAATTACAAGTCCAGCATTGAGTGAATTTTTCTAAGTCCCGTATAGAGTAGAATTTTTAAAGTGTATATCACAAAATTGATTTTTTATTTTTCGGCATAGATTCTGGGTATTTCAATGTTCTATCACTATACTCACCCACCGACTAACTTCCGTTCATTTCTGTACTCAGTCAATGCGACATATCTGTTATCACAATATAATATCAGTCGCGTTACGAATTTAAATTTTCCCTGGTTTCGGCAACATGTTAGCCTGCGTAAGGTTTCCAATCAAATAAAACAAAAAACTGATTCCAGTAGGACCTCATTTATTGAACATAACACGGCTGCTTATAAATAAATACAAACCCAAAACGCAACGATAGCGCGACCTAGAAAATGAGTTAATAGCGCCATCTAGTATTGAAGAAACTTACTTAATGTTCTTAGCTCAATACAATTTCCTAATTTAGTTAGTTAAATTAAACAAATGTCTAAATCAAAAGATCCTGGGTGCTGTCGCTGATGGGACTAAAATTGCTGACTAAAAAAGTAGTGTATTGTATGACTAAATTAAATTTATTGTTATACATTATTATCTATTTAAATTCCTTGCGCGCCATAAACTAGTACTCAAATCTTCTCTACAAGATTGACCCGCGGCCTCCTCACTGGACACATGTCCACCGTCTGGCATCTGCACGTCGGAGTCCCGGTCGCAATCGCAACCGCGTCGGGTCGCTATGAAGCACCGGGTGTAGGCAACGAAATCTTCCTTTCATCCTTCCTGTCGTTCTTTCAACTGTTTTTGGCTGTAGCGTGCAATTGGTTATTGTAATGGCCTGGTGATCCTCCACAGCATTCATCACTGGCACGTTTAGAAAGTTAAGATAGATTAACGTTTTATATCGTTGTCAATTTTACATTTTGGAAGTTTTACCAGTAAGCCGTTTTGCCACTCAAGACATTGCCAACATACAGACATTCTGTAAACTACGTCATTTACCTTGATAAGGAGCGCTCAAGACAACTATATTTTATGAAATATAGTTGTCTTATACTCCTGATAAAAGAAAATGCCCAAGAAACAATACTCGAATTGAGCGTGCTGGTGTGCCTTGCTGCCTTTTGTGGTATTCTAAAAATTAAACAAGGTCATATAAAAGACGTTAGTAATCGATACATATCCACAGGAGAGAGGCCGTCAGAAAATTGCGCAGGAGACCAAATACTTTATGCTTTCCGTTCGAAGAGATAATATTTTATAAACATATTCTCTTAAGATTTATAATGAAATTTCAGCCACCAGAAAGCCATTTTTGCAGAGGAAGAATAAAACGAAGAATATATCTTGAATCAAGCCTGAATATTTCGAAATTGTTCAAAATGTATAATGATCAAGCGAGCCCAGGGTATTCAGTAACTAAAAGTTTCTTCAGAAAGATGTATATTCAGTCAAAACGAAATTCAGAAGCAGAATTTGCGCACGCTATGTAGAATACATAAAGTAAGAGCAAAATGCTTTTTTGACAAATTAAAATAAAATAATACGGAGACAGTTATTCCATCGTTTGACTGTCAAAAAAATTTACCCTTCCCAAAAGTTACTGACCAATCAGCTTACTATTCTTCGACAATTATTAATAGGTACCTATATAATTTTACGATTGTTATGGGAAATTCTCATAGTAACCTGAACAAAGACAATGTGTATGCATATATGATGATAGAAGACTAAGCATCAAAAGTAGCTAGAGAGTTGGACAGAAGCAGCAAACATAGTTTGAGCTACCTCTGTATAAGATTTACCCACTTTCGGGAAGTGGATAGAGGCCTCTAGATACGAGATGCCATTGTGTGACATGAAGACTTTAAACTTTTGTCTATCATGTTCGGGGCAATTTTTGTTGGTGGGGAAATGTGTACCAGAGCAGTGGAGGCAGAGAGATCTATGCTCTTCAACTTCACAAGAATCACCTGTATGTTCTTTAGAGCATTTGAAACACCTAGGCTTGCGAAACCCAAGAAACGGCAACAATTGTTGCATTGAATAGTGAGCAGTTGATAAACTTCTACAGGAAGTGAGGTGTGGAAGGAGTGTACCCTTTGCGGAAGGACTTAACCCCTGAAAGTCAGGACAACAGTTTGTGTCGGGGACCAACCATGTCACTTTACCATGTGTGAAAGTCTTTCTATTAAGATGGCGTGCCTTGAAAACAATGCCGCAGTTGCTTTGTAATTCCAAAGTTGCAAATTCTTCCATAGACATATCGACTGGCACATTACGTACCAGACCCATACGGGTGATATTAAAACAGGGAATGGAAGCATTATATTTATGATCACTAAGACACGGATTTTTCAAAAACTTGTTCGCTGTTTCAGGGGTGCGGAATTCGACTGAGATGCGATTGCTTCCTACTCGTTTTATACCACCAGTACAAATATCAGAAATGTTATATTTGGCCAAATCTTATTGGTCTAATAGTTAAACCAGCGGCTGGGTCAGGTTCCTTTCTCGATGAAGGGGCCTTTGTCTATGTTGTTATAGGTACTCTTTGATTACTGTAACCATGAACGCGTGATGGTAAATTGTCGGTATAGAGGCTGCGGCCAGCTCAGGAGATGTTACCGTCTTCTTAACGTTCAAAGTGACAGTATCATCTGCAAGTAGACGTCATTTAGAACCAAGTCGATTTGATTCGCCTTCTATTTGGGTAAAGTCGGGCGGTTTTTCTGCCGGTCTAACAGAAGTTTCGTAACCGTTTAAGACAAGATGCGGCTGCAAATATTTTACGACTAACTGCTGCTAATTGAGATCCCCAGGATAAATTTTTATCGATAAGGACACCTAGATTTTTTACAACATCAGTGATATGTATTTGAGTACCATCAAATTCTACTTGCGGAAGGTGCGGCCAGTGGATCTTAGAAAGCATCCTTGAGCTACCTATAATGATAACCTGAGTTTTCGCAGGGTTTACGTTTAGCCCATAGGATTCACTCCAATCATATATCGTGCGGAAATCTTCGTTGGTTCTGAAAATGGCCTCACTTATCCGCTCGACAGGAGTTTGAGTATAAAATTGTAAATCATCTGCATAAAGGTGGTAAGACGAAAGAAGCTTACTAGATATAGAGTTTATAAAAATGGCAAAGAGAAGGCATTGCATTGGAAGAAATTGCCGCCCTGAGGAACACCGGCACTCAGTTGACACCAAGAAGAAAATGTGTCATCAATGCGAATGCGTTGCCGGCGTCCATACAGGTAACTACGAAACCAGCCAATTACAGTTGGAGATATTTAAAGTGAACGTCAAACGTGAACGTTACACATATAGAATGTCAAAATCTACGTTATTAAAAGCATTGCTGAAGTCTAGCAATGATAGAATAGTTACCTGTCCGTTTTCGATGCCATGCCTGATAGCTTCAGTGATTTTAATAAGGGCTGTAACTGTACTATGGGCAGGTCGAAAGCCAAGTATCACGCATACCCTCAACTTCGTTTTGGGGGATGGTGGTGAAGCGTTAAAGCCTTTTTATAATATATGTATATAATTTTAATACGCATAAATATATCTCACTAAAAGTAGGTATGTTTTATCCCTTGGAACGCAAATTATACTGCAAAGCCCTCTCTATCCAAAATCTGTGGAGATTTTTGTGAGTTTCGCTTTAGTTCTCCCAGATGGCGCAAGCAGTACCGGAGTGAATGCAGAGCTTAGCTGCGATTGGTCGAATCGCAGACCGCAAAACCGCCAATTAGAAAATGACAGATCGTAATGACGTTCGCTACACAAAACGCTGCGCTTCCGCAATAAAACTCGCAAAATAATTAATAAAAAAACTTATTGGACAATATAAATATTTACAACAAATACGAGTGCTGCTTTAAAGGTGACAGTGAAGTCTTTGTGTTGACCGAAATTCTCGTTTGTACTTTGAGTGTTCGCCAGGATTTTAGTGGATTCATATTTAGCCGGCCGGCAGAAGACGGATAATTCCTCCATGTGCTGTAATTCGCTTGAAAGGGAACCGGGCAGAGACTTTGCTGAGGTCTCCTTCAGACGAGGTAAGAGGGCTTATTTTTTCACCTGCAGATGTCGTTGTAATTTGTGTTCCAGGGTTTTTATAACATTACGTAGGTCACCATATTTTTAGGTTGATCCATACACGCATATTATATCCTCGGTGCGCAAGCACCCCCACGGTGGGACTATTTACACGCCCCACCAGATGGGCTTCAAATAATAGAGCCAGAGCTGACCAAATTGTTCATTTAATTACTATGCAGAAACAATTAAACCTTCCAAATATTAAATTAAAGCAAGAATGTATAACCAGATGGAATTCGACGTGTGATATGTTATCCAGAATTTTACAAGTAAAGGCAGCAGTTATCGGTGTCCTGGCAATAGATTATCTAGACCTGAATTGTCTTTCGCCATCAGATTGGGCAATGTTGGCTAAAGCAGCGACTGTCTTGGAGATTTTCAAGGCAATCACAGAAGAAATGTCCGCGGAGAATAATGTAACAATATCTAAGATGATGTTGATGGTAAATGCTATTAATAAGCATTTGCTCAACGCATATCTACAATATGAAAACAATGAAAAAGTAAATAATATGATTCAGAAGCTAAAAATTTCTATGGCCACAAGATTTTCAGACGTTGATGCTCTAGAACTGGTAGCACAGGCTACATTTCTAGACCCTCGGTTTAAAAAATACGGTTTCCCTGATACTACCAGCTATGACAGATGTGTCTACCAATTAAAAAGAAAAATCTTATTAACTCCACCTGTCTGCCCCAATATTCCTGATCAGCCTCAGCCATTTGAGGTTCCTTTAATAATTGGTTCACTTATATATTTATCAATTTCGATTATACTTGCAGCATGTGGATCCGGATTTGAAATAATGCTCTCTAGTTGTTTGTCAAAGTCACCCCACAGCAACGATTTTTCTGGTAGTTGACGGCTTCCTCCTGATGAAGTCATCAGGAACCGAAGCTCCTCTACTGTGGTGGGATGAGCGCAAACATATATACCCACGTTTATACACATTAATGCGGCGAAGGCTATGTGTAATGGCTACCAGTGTGCCATGCGAACGTATCTTTTCCAAAGCCGGTATGACAATCAATAGTAAGAGAAGTAGTTTGACCAAGAAGGCAGAACAGTGTTTGTTCCGTAGAGGAACAGAATAAAGTTCAAATTCTCCATCTTCATTGATTTGAAAAGCAACACAATTTTGAGGTAGGGTAAGAAATCTTTTCATTTTTTTTCTTGTCTACGTGGGTAGCCCTACCAGGGAAATGCGAGCAGTTCGTTCCCACATAAATCTTTTCGGACTCTTGTCCTTGCGTGTTCCATCCCAGCCTGGAGATCTCCAAAACGTCCCTGAAACCTATGGTGGAGTGGAGTGCTGTTAAACTGTGCTTGCGGGATATCTGATATCTGCTGCCGGGGTTCGACGCAAGCCTCCCACATACAGGTTAGTGGTTATCCCGCGAAGACAATTATATGTTTAACGCCTACACAGTGTTTATTTTTGAATTAGGTACAATTTATGAAAAGTTTTAAGTCACAAAGGTGCTCTTCATCTTCACTCTCTGAAGAACTTTCTTCTAAAATTTTTCTCTTGTATGATTTTTGTTTCTTAGGTTTGTTCTTCTGTTCTGTTCTGTTGATAGACCTGCCAATGGAGAGGTGTGTCCTGAAATGATGGCCATACAATCACACTGCGTATCTTCAAAATTTGGGTTTTTTGGGAAATTTGGGTCTTCGTTTTCAGCGATTTGTTCCGATTCTTGTGCCATCAGCGACGCTGCCAGAAAATCTTGATCAGTGAAAACATTTGGGTTCAATGGGTAAATTCCCGTGGCTCGAAATCCAGATTCTGCTTTACTTATATTGGCAACTTTTATGTATGCTTTATTGAAAAGACAACATCGTATTGAGTTATTTTAGATATTAAGTGTGTCTTCATATGCCTGTTGCATTCATGCTTATAAGCAGCTTTCAGCGGCTTTCAGTGAGAACTGTGTGGTGGAATGGAAAGCCACATCACATTGATGTGGTGTTCCTTGCAAAAATAAAAAGCTTGAAGGGAAATATGACTGCTGTGATTGTCCAGAATTAACAACACAGGTGATTCTTGGGTAGGTTTTGCAAATGCTGCAAAATGTTTGAGCCAAGTGACAAATAAGTCTTCATTTATCCAGCCATTTTTAGAGTTGGTGTATAATGCACCAGCTGGTCCATCTTTTTCTAATAAAGGCGTCATTCTTTGTCTGGCAAAAATAAACATGGGCGGTGTGAAGTTTCCGGCTGCACTCATCGCACACATAACTGTTATATTGCTTCCTCGTTCACCGCTTGTAACAGATCCGACTCTTCTTTGTCCTTTTTCGGCGAACACTTTTCCTGGGTCTGTCACCGTGGTGATACCAGTTTCGTCAGCATTGTAAATGTTGTTGGGAATAAACTTATGATTTTCCTTTAAGTCGCCAAGTTTATCATAGAACTGTGTAACTTCTTCTTCGTTGAAAGCAGAAATTCTATTTAAGCTTGTCGCTTCAGCTTTGCGTATTGAAACTGAAGGATTGCGTCTCATAAAGGCGTGTACCCTTTTTTTTTTTTGTTAACGATGGGGTATCTGCAACAGATACATCGGTTGCCCTGGAGGAGACAACCAAGTTATGTGGGACTTTTATATCTACATCTACATCCATGACAGCTGATATGAAAAATCTGAATCATCAAAATGACCCCGGTTTGTGGCCTATAACAATTACTCATGTAGCCGGAACTGAGACTAATTAAAAGTTCCAATCCGGGTTAAAGTTGATTAATTTTCCGTAAATGATAATGGACGGCGATTCAGCGAATATCATTATAATAAGATATTAGCTAAAGGTGAAAAGCTTGACAAGCGCTGGATGATTTATTCACAAACAAAAGATGTCGTTCCTGCTTTCCGTGTCGAATAATCGGGCTAGAAAATACAAAGATTGGATCAAGTGAAGGAGTGTGTGATTGGAAACACTTGGGTGATTATCTAAAGTCTCACGAGTCTAGTCGACGACAGCACAAAGATTTTATGTTGAAATGGATTAATTTAGAGAATGGTTTAAAAAGCTGTTCCATTATTGACTTCTTGGCCCAGTCACAAATTGAGAAAGGCAACGTAGGAGGGATATTTTAGAACGATTGCTCGCAATTGTAAATTTTTTAGCATCTCACAATTTGGCCTTCAGGGGTCATAGAGAGAAGTTAACAACTGACACGGAGACAAGCGGCAACTTTATAGATTTAGTAAAGTTAATAGCCCGATTTGATCTCGTGCTGAGACATCACCTAAAACAAGTAAAGGATAAGACTATTAATGGCCACTATATCGGAAAAATTAGCTCATACAATTAATGGCAAGTCACGAAAGACTCAAATTGTTAAAAAATAAATATTACTCAATTATTCTTGATTGTACTCGCGACGTTTCTCGTGTTGAGCAACTTTCAATTATTATAAGACTTTTTAAAACAAATACAGCTGAAATTGAAGAGGTCTTGCGCTTCCACTGACCATACATCGAAAATATTTTACGGAAAAAGAAAATTGGCATCGAAACATGATTTCATAACATCGCATGGTGGTTATGTCATTCCAAAATATATCCAACTTTGGCTGACATGCAATATTGTCATATGGTAGCCAGCCCGGCTACCTGAGCCTGGACGCCGCTGGACCACGCTCTGGCTGCACTCCGCCCGTTGTCGGTGGTACAACATTCCGATCTCGCCACGTGTTATTTTTATAACGCTAGCGAGTGATGTTTGGTGTCCGCGAGAATACAGTCCGTTCTCGGACGTTGCCCTTCTCAGGGCGACTTGTGTCTTCTCCTAGACTCGTTCGTCATAAAATCCACACTTGTGGTCACCTGGCGGATACGTAACCGTGCCAACGAAACCAGGTTGGGCGTGGACTCAGAAACGCCTGCTTTCCTCCCATGAGGTACGCAAAATCCGGCTGGGTTTGGTACCACCGGCCTTGGGGGATCTCCTAGTCGACCCCAAACAGCAGTAGGACACACCTTGACTACCCCATAAGAGCGGTAGAAAAGACACACCTATTAGTTAGGACACCTAGGCCTCACCCTCTCCATGTCTAACCCGACGGGGAGGGTCACTCACCAACACACCATCCGGGTGTCCCCCCGGCATGGCCACCCTAATAATAATATTATTAACACAAAAGTTTGACTGTACTGTTTGTTACTGATAGTATGAGATGTATGTATTTAGCTACAAAAAATACTTTAATAGTATTCTATCAGTAATTTCGTTCTCATAGTATAAGCTATACTTAGTTTGGAGCTAGATGGCGCTGTGTTAAATGTACATGTATGTATGTTAGAATTTATATAACTAGGTATAATATTATAAGAATTCTATTAGATTGGCCACTTTTCCGGTGTTTTTATTTATTATCACTTAATCACATAAATTCGTATGGCACCTGAAAGTGTCCTCAATAACTAAACATGTGTTGAATAGAAATCAGAAATACCACTAATTAAATAGGTATAGAGGGCTCCTGTAATCTCTCATTGCAAGGGGCTGGCCATCGCATACTCGTATACGAAGATCTCGGGCCATGCGAGTCAAATGGATCGGTCGGCCTTCTTTGATCCAATCTATTATGTAAAAATATATATTGTTCACAGTTATGACTATCTTGAAGCCGTGCGTTGGGTGAGTGACGAGCTGTCCGAGCGGGCTTCTTGGGCCGCTCCCGAACTGTCCGCGCTTCAAATTTATGACGTGATACCCACGGATCGAGGAATATACCAGTGCAGAGTCGATTTCAATCTATCACCCTTCAACCCCACCCCATCTTAGTATATAAGATGCACCTTTTGTAAATAAAATCAGTTCCACAAGCACGAAGCGAGTTTTTCTCCTCCCTAAGAAGATTATACAGATGAACCGGTGGCTACTGGAGGGCTATTCCTGAACAAGACGCTGCCCGAGAAGACCCAACGAGCCCAGGACTCTTGGCGGGCGGAGCCCTGACGTAATTATTGCAGTTACCTCCTGTGCAAGGAAATCAACTTAACCTTTCTTATGTGAATGTTAAATCACACAAGCTAACGGCCCACCTGATATTAAGTGGCTACCGTCGCCTATAGACGCTGGAAACACTCAACTTCCACGCATCTGCAATGGAAGGGTGAGCTCTTTGACGTTGGCGAAAGGTACAGTGGTAAAAATGTAAAAATATATATTGTTCACAGTTATGACTATCGTGCAGCCGTGCATTGGGTGAGTGACGAGCTGTCCGAGCAGGCTTCTTGGGCCGCTCCCGAACTGTCCGCGCTTCAAATTTATGACGTGATACCCACGGATCGAGGAATATACCAGTGCAGTCGATTTCAACCTATCACCCCATGGCCGCTAAGGTGGACACGGAGGCTTTTCTACGCTTTATGCTCTCGCAATATTCGGAAATCTTTAATCATTTCCAAGCCTCCCAGCCTGGGGGCCCGGCCCCGCTGGCCAAAAACACCGCGCCGCGACTCCTGTCCCCCGCGAATGTCCCAACCGAACTCCCTAGTCTCCACGGTACCCGACTACCCGTTAGAGCCTCCGGTCAAATTGTTCCACCGTAGACCGAGAACCATTCTCGGTGATCCCGATGACGAGATCACTTCAACTATCCGGAGGTGTTCTTACCATCCAGTCAGAGTAAAGACTCCACCATTGCACCGACCCCACCGGCGGGGTCGAAGAATCTCTTTGTCGGCTCGCCCTGGGCGAGTCTTAGTCCAAACGTCCCGATCAGTAACAGCGAGCCAAGCCGAGGTCCGTACCTAAGTGGTGCCCTTGGTTTGCTGCTACAATATTTGAATTTAGTTTTTAAGTCGGTTGAGAGCCATCTGCTCTCACCCAAAGCACGTGTTATAGTCCATTAAAAAAAAAAAGCAGATTTAACCGGCTCACGCGCTAGACCTGTGTCGCTTCTCACTCCTACTCACGACTTCGCTTTTGCTTCTATAATTCTTTCTGTTCTTTAATTTATGTAAAGTGGAATAAACGGTGTCAAGTGGATACGGCGTTATCATTCGTTCATACTCCAAACATATATTCATGTGTTAATAAGCCTATCTTAGTAGATATATAAGATGCACCTTTTGTAAATAAAATCAGTACCACAAGCACGAAGCGAGTTTCTCTCCTCCCTAAGAAGATCATACAGATGAACCGGTGGCTACTCCTGAACAAGACGCTGCCCGAGAAGACCCAACGAGCCCAGGACTCTTGGCGGGCGGAGCCCTGACGTAATTATTGCAGTTACCTCCTGTGCAAGGAAATCAACTTAACCTTTCTTATGTGAATGTTAAATCACACAAGCTAACGGCCCACCTGATATTAAGTGGCTACCGTCGCCTATAGACGCTGGAAACACTCAACTTCCACGCATCTGCAATGGAAAGGTGAGCTCTTTGACGTTGGCGAAAGGTACAGTGGTAAAAATGGGACACAATTTGTCTAAGAAAACCAGAGCAGTTGAAATATGCACACAAAAAGGCCAACCCACCCATCATCTTGGAGTATTTAAAAACATACTGACTGATTTGAATAAGTAAGTAAGTAAGCCCAACAAATTTGGAATTTGGACGAAAGCAGCAACATTGGCATTCTATAGAAAGGAACAGTCTTCCTGTGGAGTTTGTCAAGCCGATTCTCTTTGTGTGGAATAACTTAAAAAATATGAGTTGTAAAATGTTCTACAAAACCATTATTAAAGATTCAAAAGTGTTGATTAATATTTGTGAGAGCCCTAAAAAATCAGTAAAATGATCCCACCGTAGACCGAGACACATTCTCGGTAATCCCAATGACGAGATCACTTCCAACTATCCGGAGGTGTTCCATCCAGTCAGAGTAAAGACTTGACTTAACTTGAAATATCAATATTTGATTCAAGTAATTTCTTTATTTCACTTGTTACTTAAATTGTAGAAATTCCTGACGGTTTAGAATTCCCTGCCCATTCTGGACGACGACATATATTACAGGACAAGTTAGGAAAATTACAGATAAATGGAACCCTGCTTACAACATACACAATAGAACTGGAATACAACAAATTTGTGTGTTTTCAACTTAGAAGTGAAGAAGCAACATTGTAGCACCATTAATTTAATGCATTTAAGCCAAAGTGCACTGAGAAAACTGTGTCATAAAAACACTATTATGTATATATGTTTATTCTGCAGAAGAAATGTATACGCATTTTAGCAAATATTAAACGACTAGATAGTTGTAGGGGCCACTTCAAAAATTTGAAAATTCTGACATTGCCCTGTATATATATTTTAGAGATAAGCAAATTTGTGAGGAAATATCCCCAATTTTATCAAAAATTAGACGATGTTCCAAGGCGATATAAATTAAGACCGGGAAGAAATAAACTAGTACAACCTAATTGCACACTAAAAATGCTTAGTGACGGCCCGTACATTATGTCCATCAAGATATATAATAAGTTGCCCATAGACATAAAGGAAACTAGCAAATATCCACATTTTGTAACAAAATTAAAATCTTTTCTCATGGAAAAATGCTACTATGACATAAAAGAATACTTAGAAGAAAAAAACTAATGCTTGACAATAATACATAATAATAAATAAATTGACTAGAACAAATAAATAAAATAATAATTTGACTAGAAAATATTCATAGTTTATTTAATATTATATTAAGTATAAAATTGACAATAGCGCGTAGGTAGTTTAGACCAACCTACATGCTATCTAGAAAACCTCGGACTGCCTCCATTAATATTGTAATACCCGAACAAGGGTCCATAATGTGAAACTCAGAATGTAAACCAATAATATTACCTTGTACCATTATGAGAAGCAATAAATGTATTGAGTATTGAGTATATTGTTTTGGAGTACCTACACAAGATCAACATAAGTATAGAAGTGTTTTGTGAAATTTTTAAAAGGTTTTTTGACAATAGAAGAGTACTATTAAAAATACAATAATTTTCCCAATCTCTCAAACTTCACTGATATATTTGTTAATGCAATTTTATTAATAGCAAACAACACTGCCAAACTACCATCGCAACAATACACACTGCCAAACGACCATCGAGATAGGATGACTTTGGATAGGATGACTAAACTTGGGCTTTCGATTTCACCACACTACCGATGATGAACACAAAACAAGGAATTAATGGACAACGAATAACAACATTAATAACATGGAATGAACCCAACCAAAGACTACTACTACTATTGTACGAGTATATTGATCCCAACGGACTTTTTGACACTTCATCGGCATTTTCGCTTCAGTAATGAGTAATGAGCCAAATCAACTAGTAGAGATGTCAACTCGACTTACTAACTCGAGTTGTGCTCAGTTCGAGTTAACTCGAGTTGAATTCTCCCTAACTCGAGTTTGGGCTGGCGGTAAATAAACGAATCAAGCGAAAGATCGAGACCGCGATTCACTCGTTGTGGGTGCGCGCAGCTTGCTTTAATACTCCCGCCCGAACGACACCGACGACGACAAGAAGTTTTCTCATCATATCAAACTGTATTCACTGGTCAAAAATGTCACAATGTTGCAGATTTGACGTTTGAGGTTAGGTTTATTTTGTGTTATGAATGTTAACTTACAAGAAAATATTTTTAGTTTTTTGACTTCAGCATTGTATAACTTTTATTATATTCTAATTCGAGTAGTATTATAATTGAATGAATGTTCTTATTGCAACAATTGATTGACAGCAAACAAACAAAGTCAGCAAAAGTATCAAAGTAGAGTTGGGTGGAAGAACAAATAAGTAAAAAAGTTAATACTTAGATTCTTCCTGCTAACTCGAGTTGAACTCGAGTTAATTCGAGTTACCTGTAATTCAACTCGTTAACTCGAGTCGTGTTTATTCCGAGTTGGCACATCTCTATCAACTACGTATTATTATTATCTGTGGATTTAGATGTTGGGTTAGAAATGGTTACTATGAAAAAAAAAGGCGGGAAACTTCGAATAGGGAAGCCGCGTTTTTTCTTTTCAAATTGAAAATATTTATTTATCGGAATTAATTGATCAGTAGAGTATAGTTTTGGTATTCTTTTTGTATTATTATTGTATATAAATTAATTTAGTGTAGTGTATATACGTTTACTGGTAAGTTTTTTAATTATTTCGTCGTGATGGAGGAGCCGGAGCCTCCGGATCCCGGAGGTGGCATCGTCCCTCCGGCGGGCAATTTTGTGACTATTTCTAATGAGTCTGGAATGGATACAGATTCTTCTGTTGCAAATAAGGGACGTAAGCGCAGTCACTTGCACAAAATGTGCAAGCACTGTAATAAAAGAAAGAGGAAGCATGGTTCTTCTTCTGCCAAAGATATTAAACATAAAGATTGCAATTGTAGTGAGGAAGATGTAGCTGAAAAGTTAAACATGAATGACACCACGGTACTCCAACCTTTAGTTAATACCTCTATATCTACTCCAATGACTACCTCTGATTTAGATCCATCAAAACCTTCACCAGTCACTAGAGCCTTGTATGATTCCCAGGACATTGCTCCGTATGTTGTGCATGTACAACGACTACAAGAGACCCCCAACGACGGTACCACACTCCACCCTATCACATTCGGAAAGTTTTTGAAACGATATTCATTCCATAGCATCATAAACGGTAGTGTCAAAAGAATTGGCAGAAACAGAGTTTCTCTATCATTCTCCAATTATTTGGATGCTAATGCTTTCATAAGCCATAGTAAACTCAATGAAAACAAACTAAAAGCATTCATTCCATCATATAATGTGTCTCGTATGGGTGTAGTTCGGGGTGTACCCATAGAACTATCTCCAGAGGAGATAATTGAATCAACATCAGTTCCCGATGGATGTGGAAAGATATTGAAAGTTAGGCGCATTAACTTTAAACAAATTATAAATGGAGCTCCTGTCTGGAAACCCACTCAGACAATAGTTGTAACATTTGATGGCCAGACTCTTCCGAACCGCATTTATATGTGTTATAATGCATTACTTGTACAACTATACACATACCCAACCATCCAGTGTTACAACTGTTGTCATTTTGGACATACAAAGGTCCAATGTAGATCCAAGCCACGCTGCTTTAAGTGTGGTAAGGAACATACAGGGGACTCATGTGACATTGATGAAGATAGTATTTCTTGCTGTCTTTGCGGAGGTATTCATCATGCTACTAGTAAGTCTTGCCCAGAATTTACCAGACAGCAAAAAATCAAATTCACAATGGCTGACCAATGTATATCTTATGTAGAGGCATCTAGACTGCATCCACCATTGTCTAAATCATACGCTGAAATTCTTGCCACACCAAAAGATCAATCTACCTCAAATGATAATTATAAGAAGTTGCCTTCTGCCTCTGTTTCTTATAAGAAGACAGTATTTGCAAAACCACGTTCCCCACCACAAGTAGCCAAAGGTTATAACCACAAAGAACATGCTGATTTTATTAGACAACCACCCACTACACTGTCTAATGGTTGCGCTCTGAAAGAAGGCAACAAAGACAGTCAACAGCTTAGCATATCTGATGTTATTGCTCTTTTAAATACTATCATACAGTCCAAAATCATAGAACCGACCAACGTTGCCAAAATTATTGAAGCCATCAGCATACTACACACCCACAATGGATCACAACAGATCCACAGCAGTTCAGTGGAACTGCAGGAGTGTAGTTAGTAAAAAATGTGAAATTATTTATTTAGTTAATAAGTTTGATCCTTTCATTATTGCCTTATCAGAGACCTGATTAAAACCTGGGTCTCTGTATAAAATGAGCGGCTTCACCATGCTCCGAGATGATCGTCTTGATGGCTATGGTGGAGCCGCTCTCTTAATCAGAAATTCTTTACTTTTTTCTCAAGTATCATTACCAAGTAATGATAACTTTTCTGCTGTAGCCTGCATTATAAACAAAGTTTGCTTTTTGTCCATATATATACCAAAACCCAGTCTTCAAGTTTTCCATGACATTAATGACTTACTACCTTCTCTTCCAAAACCAATTGTTATAATGGGAGATTTTAATTCCCAACACACAGCATGGGGCAGTTCATTATCTAATTGCCATGGTGAAGACCTTTTAGAGTTAATTGACAAACAAAATCTCTGCATCCTGAATAATGGTTCACCTACACGCCGCACTGGGCCAACAGAAAATGATAGTGCAATAGATCTGACAATAACTTCTCCTAGCCTTGCGTCTTCAATTACATGGGAAACACTATCATCTTCTCATGGTAGTGACCACTATCCAATAATTTTAAATTTTTTGGTTTTCAAAGCAAATCATGTTATAAGGGCACCACCACGCATGAAATTTAGAATAATAAAGGATAAGTGGAGTGAATTTCAATCATATGTTGAAGATAAAGTCCAAATGCAGATAAAGTCACCCAATGTTTCTGCAAATGCAAATTTCTTCACTGAGTTGTTGATAGAGGCTGCCCATGCAACTTTTCCCCTTAAAAACAGTGCAACAGGTAAATTGCCATCTCCACCATGGTGGGATGCTGAATGTAGTGTGGCTATTGCCCAGAGAAAGATGGCTGAATATAACTACAATAATAATATGTCAGATGAAAATTTTGAAAAACTTATGGAAATATCTGGTAAAACTAAAAAAATATTGAAGGAAAAAAGGTTTGAGGGCTGGAGGAAGTATTGTTCATCAATATCTCCTGATAACATGCCAGCACAAGTGTGGCAAAATATAAGGCGATTTAGATCAGCATTAAATACACATCAATTTTCAGTCATGCCTCCTTCACTCAGCAATAGCTTCATTGATCGTTTAGCTCCACCGACAGTACCACAAATTGACTTATTTTTACATCACATTCCTAGTAATTTATCTTCATGCCCCTATGGCCTTGATGCTCCTTTCACGTTACATGAGCTGAAAGGAGTTTTATCACATACTTCTGACACAGCACCAGGTAAAGACGGCATACCGTATTCATTTTATTCAAACCTAGGTGAAAATGCGCTCAATTGTTTTTTGGACATAATTAATTCCGTAATACTGACAGGTGACATTCCAATAACATGGAAGTCTCAAATAGTATTGCCAATTTTAAAACATGGCAAAAATTCATCAGACCCTATGTCATATCGACCAATAGCTTTATCTCCAGTCATTATAAAAATTGCAGAACACCTAGTTAAAAATAGAATTGAATGGTATTTGGAGAATCAGAATCTATTACCCAATACTCAGTATGGATTCCGAAAAGGTAGAAGCTCAATTGACAGCATTAGCGTTTTTACTACAGATATCCGTATAGCTTTTTCACATAACGAGTCTATTGTTGCTGCATTTGTAGACATTCAATCCGCGTACGATAATGTTTTAATAGAAATCCTATGTAAGAAGTTAAAGTGCCTGAAATTACCGCTTGTTTTAATTAATTTCATTCAAAACATGCTATCCGGTAGGGAAATTGTCCTTAGCTCAAGCGATCACACCAGAATTGCATGGAAGGGTTTACCTCAAGGATCTGTTTTGAGCCCCATTCTATATAATATTTATACGTATGACCTTGCAGATTCTTTAAATGGCTCTGTCAGTATCTTGCAATATGCTGATGATTTACTTATTTATGCTAATAGTACTTCTATTGATACATCATCTATTCAATTATCTTTAGCATTACAAAACTTAAAATCATGGCTAGACGTACATGGGTTAGAATTATCGGCATCCAAAAGCACTGTAGTTACCTTCACCCGTAAACGTAATCCTCCTCCAGTAAATATCTACTACGACAATACAGTTATTCCTGAAAAGAGCCATGCTAAGTTTCTAGGTGTAATACTGGACTCAAAATTAACAGGTCACCCTCACTGTGAATACGTAGTAGCTAAATGCGAAAAAAATATTAATATACTGAGATGCCTCTCAGGCATTTGGTGGGGGGCTCACCCTGTATCATTAAAGCTAATATATAATGCATTAATCAGAAGCTTATTGGATTATGGTACTTTTTTATTAGAACCTGGTAGTATAGCTGCATTGAAAAGATTAGATTTATTGCAATCAAAAGCCATGAGGATAGTTATGGGGGCGATGAAATCTAGTCCCATTAATGCTCTACAAGTGGAATGTGGTGACCCACCACTTCATTTAAGGCGTCAATTCTTAGCTGATAGATTTTATTTCCGTACTTTGCAGTTATCCAACCACCAGATTCATCCTAAAATTAAGCAACTTTCTGACCTTACTAATTCACCATATTGGAAATTTAAACAGCCACCATGTCTAGTTAGTAGTTACAAACAGTTTCAAAATATTTCGGCACCCACCCACCAGATGTCTAACTTACCGATTTTCAAGTGTAATTATAAAGCCCTTGTAATGCCAGTACCTATTATATTTGATTTGAATATAGATCGTAATGATCTTGAAACAAATGCTAACTTTAATTTCATTATTGATGATCGCTGGCATGGTTGGCATCAACTATACACTGACGCTTCTAAACACACACGAACTGGCTATGTAGGAGTAGGTGTTTATCACAAACAATTTGATATTGTACAAAAAGTTAAATTCCCACCCGAGACTTCGGTTTTTACTGGAGAGTGCTATGGCATTATGAAAGCATTAGAATATATTCTTATCATGAAACTTAAAAATTCGGTTATCTTTAGTGACTCCATGAGTTCGCTTCAATGTCTTGCTAGTTTTCCTTTTCATACTAAAATTTGTTACCCCCTTATTATTGACACTAAAGCCAAACTGTTTGAATGTACAGCTGCCGGCCTTTCAGTTAATTTTGTATGGATACCCAGCCACTGTAACATTATGGGCAATGAGCGAGCTGATATGTTAGCGAATGAAGCTGTGGAGTGTGGTGACGTTTTTCCATATAAAAACTTCGTACATGATCTGGTTGCACTTCCCAAAATTTATCTGAAAGAATCTTGGGAAAAATCTTGGGAACAATCTAGTAATTTTAAAGGCAAACATTACAAACTAATTCAGAATACAATACCATTAAAGCCTTGGTTTTTTAAAATCAAAATGAGCAAGCGTGCTACTTCTGTACTCATTAGGATGAGACTGGGGCACGCATGTACCCCAGCTCATTTAGCGAGGCTTAAAATAATTGATAGCCCATCTTGTGAGTGTGGAGATCAATACAGTGACTTAAATCATATCTTTTTCTCGTGCAGCAAGTACAACCATCTTCCTCTTTACAATGACCTTACCTCCCTGCATATTCCATTTCCTACCAGCATAAATGTCCTCCTTTCCTCATTAGACCCTTGTACATATCAATGCCTAGCATCTTTTATATGTATGAATGAAATAAAACTATGATTTCGTTTTTTATTTAATTGTAAGTTTGAACACGAAGCCTACATAGTTATATTGTTATTCGAAATTTTGTAAATATTATCTCCTAACCAATACTCTCCTGATCCTTATCCTTATCCTGTCCTAATTTCCTTAACCTTTCTCGCGTAAATGTTTCCCTATTTTTTAATTAAAATCCGTAACTGAACCAGCTATATTAAACATAGCTCCTTTTCGAAATGCAAGCAATACTGACCAAGTCGAAGCAGCGGTTATCAAGTCAACCACAACTGAAGTTCACTTTGGAAAATGGCGAATGCACAAGAAGTGCGAAGCCAACATAAGAGGAAAAAAAAAAAAAAAAAAAAAAAAATGGTTACTATTAGTGTAGACAGAAAACCATAGACAAAAGGTAAGGGCGCCGCATGTGAAGAACGTTATCTGACCTGTGCTGCCATATGAAAACTGAAACTCTGGTTTCAAGCAATCCTTCTTTTTGTGTTGACAATTAAATCTTTTTCTTTCTTTCAATACCAGATTTCATATTTCTAGACTGATGATTCTTACGACAAAAAAAATCCTATTTGTTATCCCGGAACAATTTGTTCTGAATAGAACTACTAAATATGTTCTACGTAAAGTAATAAGTAGCACATTAGCTAAGACGGAATAATTTTTTTAGTTAATTTTATTTTTGTGAGACATATAGACATTTTTTGTTATAGACATCTACAGAATTTAAAAAAAGACTAATTAACCGATCACGGATATTTAAAATAGCTAAATGGGTTTGTAATTTTTTTTAATCATATTATATGCATTAATAAATCCAGGATAATACCTAATTCAACACCAAACCCATTTAGCTATTTTAAATATCCGTGGTCGGTTAATTGGCCTTTTTCTAAATTCTATAGATGTCTATAACTTAATACGTGACGCGCGCATCAATTTGACAAATATTCTGTGCACGTTACATAAATAAATGGAAAAAAGAAGAACTAATACATTTTTATGTTTAACCTAAAGAATAAATGAATACCGCGAAGTGGTAATGACGAGCAGTCACTTATAAGCTATTTTAAAATACTTTTTACTAATTAGTAAAAAGTTTAGATGACCTATTTTTCCAATTTTTGTGGACTTCAAAGTTAATTGGTATTACTTAAATGTGTCCTTGCGTGCACATGGCAATAGCAATCAAGGCCGAGGCCAGCGAAAGAGGGGACCAAGGTTTACCTAGATCAGGCCAGTGAAGCTAATATTATATATTTTTTTTTATTATTCCTACTTACGCCTCGTAAGGTGCTCAAATAAGTTTACTAATGAAGGTATATGTGTGAGAACTTTTTCCTATTTGTAATCTAGCTAGAACATATTAAATGAAACATACCATCAATAGTTGGACGGATTTAATAAAACTTAATACAAATAAAATTAATTGAATAAATGTCTGTCCTAAGGCACTTTATTTTGGAAGTGGAAAGGCACTGTTTTATCTAATAAATTGGATTTCGGTGCTATTATATGTCACGTCGGTCGTCTTATGCTGGTAACATTACATTTTACCGGGAAAACTGCGACATCTCAAAATATGCCCTTTAGCATAGCAAATAATTTTCGACATACGGCACCTGCTCAGCAAAGCCGTTTTCGAATCTGGAAGCAGGCCTGGTAAGGATCTCTTACCTACCGTATCAGCCTCTAATGACCCCACTATATCGACATCGACCTACTATCGACGAACGAGAGTAAATGACCTTTGTTTGTTTCATTACGAATTTTTGATACATCGGTTGGCTCACAATGTTCTTTCAGCGATTAGAACCAGCGACTTTCAGATTTAATATCAAAACACACGTGCAAAATGTAGCCTTCGTAAGTACTTCCTAGCTATTATTACATATGTAATTATTTACAAGTGAATTAACACAAGCTCAAATGTATACCCCAGACTGATGCGGTTGGTAGCTTCATTCAAATTGGATAAATGGTCGAAAAAAGCAATGACCGAATACAGGTTATTAAAAAAAAAGAGCAGGTAAGTACCTACATAATTACATATCATAAGCGGTCCGTGGCGACTCCATACAATAGCACCATTTAGGTTACGTGCATAATTAAAATCAGCAGTGCTGCACCGAAATTGATACATATCATTTCGGAACTAAACAATGCTGATAAAATGATAAATGGTAAGGTGGTGGGTTGTTTCTAAACACGACAGTGTATTTACAAATTAGGTTGGTAATAAGTAGTAAATGATACGTAGCATGAGACCGCTAGCCGCGCGTGCGCACGCTGTGATTGCGTGCAACTTTTACAAATTTTTGTTTTAATTCATATGCATTTGTGAAATTGATTTATAATTAAGAACATCACAGACTATTAAACAAGCAATAGAAAGATTGCACATCTCAATTCCCATATTTCAATATCCTTATCTATGCGGTTAACATTACAGACGGATCCACACAAAGCTGGTGGCATCATGCTTGGTACCAATAAAATAAATGACTAAGCCCAGGTTCTTGAAGGCAGGCCAAAAATTCGAACATATATATACTCTATGAAATTTGGAACCCATCTGCTAATTGCAGTCTAGATTGATTACATAACTTTTGTTTCAATCAATTTCAAGTTTATTTAAGTAGTTAATACATATTTACAGTAGTTAATACATATTGTCATCGTAATTGATGGAAACATAATCAAGAGCCATCTCTTGTGAAGAATTCTTTGCTAGAAGACTTTATGATGTTAACTTTCTCGACTTTGTTAGCTATATGCCTCCACGCACTGGCTAGGTACTTCTTAATGCCGTCATTGACAATTCTAAAGCCACTTTTATGACAGAGGCACGATCCTCCAAGAACGAGTCTTAGATCTAGAGGAATAATCTATAGTAGCAGTGAGATCGAATGTCAATTTTCACTAACAGCCAGTTTCTATATTGAACTAACAGATGACTTGAGATGAAATTACCGTAGCAACATTTTTATTTGACAAATATTTCCATTCATTCAATAATTTTCAATTTGAACTGCCTTTTAGAAACAAGGGGTTGATCTAACTCCTAATGTAAATATAATATATAAAATTTGCTGACAAATATACAACAAAGCAAACCTAACAATAAAAACATTGATCATATACAACACTATGTGCTGAAACTATATACATATGTGGAACGAGTTTATACAAAAGAACTTTGTTCAAGCTAATTATATATAATATGTAAATAAATTTTACCATGATAAAAATATGCTTAAATAAATTCTGTGAAGATATGTTTTGTATTGCTGTGCTTCTAGGTATTATGTAGTTAATCTTATTCTAATATATAACTAGCTTCTTATTTATATACAATTTACTTCCAATGTTAACTTGATTCACATTTACATATCAGTAAGTTGCAAAACGAATTCACATCAATCTAATATCCAATTCTATAACCTCTTAATTTGAGTCCATCTTTAGTATTGATAAACAACTGCAACTTTCAGAATTCGATAGGCAACTTCACAGATATTGGCAACTGCGTAACGCAATGTTAGAGCATTGTCTTGTTATTTATAAATGAGCGGTTTCAACCATAGGATGACGCGTATCGCAAAGTAAATTACGAAATTAACATGCTGGCGCACAGCGCATCTACGTGTTTTCATAAAAAGTCCTTCACTTCAAAAATTCCACAATTTCGGTCCTTAAAAAGTAATGTACCAATACTTATATTATATATGGGTTTATAGGTGAGCCGGCGAAATTACAGGTACTTAGGACTCCTTTCTTTATGTCTCCAGATCTTATTTTTATTTATAGTGACTAGAGTGACGGATAGGTCTGACGGCTCACTTGATTTTAAGTGGTTACCGCCGCCCATAAACGTCCTCAACCGAGGCATGAGAAGGTCCAAGTCGCATCGCACAACGACGGACGGACGCAACCGTCGCTCTCAGACGGAGATTTAACGTCTCATGCGCCTATAATTTCACTCGCACCCACACACACGAGATCCCAACGTTTGTTGCGGTATCTCTTACTCATGACAAAGAATAGGTATGGAAGACCGGCCCCGTACAACGAAAATGCACGCTTACAAATATGAGACTGTGCCACGATGACTTAACCAACTTGGATCGAAATCGTTGTATGTGTGCGCATTTTTTTCATTGCAGGGCCGACATTCTCTACCTTCTTACTCCGTGATCACGACAATTAAATTACTTATAAACAACTTATTCCATAGTGCGTAAGTGTGCAACGTATATCCCATACCTTACTATATAGGCGTTTACGGTTAATAAATAACTTGTTTGTGCATACACAAAACGTCTTTTACCAGTCTTAAAATTAAATTCAATTGAGATTACTATGATTATACTTAATGTATAAAGGTGTTTCTTAACGGTCAATAATGATCGACAGCGTGGCTTAAGATGATTATTGATTAGTCAAGATAATGCCTGCGCTGTTGCAGGTAGAATTACGCCACACAGCTACAACAGATCTGAGACCAGAGTCCTTCAGTACTACAAGAAGTTTACATATTCCTAAACAAAATGTAAAATTAAAAATGGCTGCACTGTAAAGTATGCATTTTACGCTTGTACGGACGTTTCTTACGGTATACATGTATTTAATCTGTGGCCCGGGTCTTAATATCATAGTAATATTGTAGCTGGCATTGATTTCCCGTTACGAAACACCATAAGATTCAATAATTCGAAACAAAATGTTTCATCGAACACAGTTCAAGGCCCGGATAATGTAGCCAGATATCCAAATGGAGTCAGTCGATATATTTAGTTGGCAACACATTGGTTACCAAACCATTTATGTTACATTTCGCTACAGTAAGTTTGTAAGTGGACTTAGTTCTACTGCCGTTTCTGAATAGGAATTCAGAGTAAACTATTATTTGTAACAGCGCCATCTATGTTATACTTCGGTGCTGTGAGTTTGAATGCGCACTTTCTTCTGACTACCGTTTCTGTTGAGAGGCGGTGAGTGGCCCGAGTATCCAGGATTCTGGATACCGAGGCTGGGATCTCCCTCGCGCCTCGGCTTCTTGAGGGACGAACGGAGTGGTGATCTCGTTATTGTGCTAGCGTCTGACAACCCTGGAAAAGTTACAAGGGTGTGCATTACTGCAAAGAATTAAACATTTTTTTGCGCGACACCTTATTCTTTTCTCAATTCCTAAATTAAAAACATTAGTTTGTGCCAGTGAAAGTCCCGTGAAAATAGGTCTAGCCGTTTCGGAGATAAACCGGTAGAAACAGACAGACATACAGACAGACATACAGACAGACAGGGAATCATTTTAAATGCATTTAGTAAAAAGCTGTTTTTGACATTGCAAACAGACATGTATAGGGTATAGTATAGATAATTGAAGTAAGTAGTAACTAGTAACCCTTTTATGTTCAGTAATTATATGATCAAATTAGAATTTTTGTGTAATCTTGTAATTTTTGTGTAATTGGGTGAGAAAACCTCTTACACCCAGACCTAATAGTTTGTTATTGACTCTGCTAGCTAATGTTCAAATTGTTGGTCTTATCAACATGCTTCCTCCTCGATCCGCCGTTAAAATTATCATGGGTATTTATTTCATAGATAGAGAATGTACGCTGGTTGATATTTGTATTTTACTTAATACCTTTTTATTAATTAAGATTTCTGGTTTTAAGTTATTGTTATCTTTTTAGTGTGCAATAAAGTGTTATCTATCTATCTATCCATGTACATTTAAAGTTTGATTTCAATTACATAACAAACTTCAAACTTTCGAGTATTGAAAAGAGTTCTGTCCAGGCATGAATCGAAGCGCAGCGCATTATCAGTTCAATCGACTTTGCTAGCATTGAAATAATGTTTCATTTGTTGATCTTCACGCGTCCTCCTCGATTCTCGAGAATGATTATAAATTCATAAGTATTTCATCGCCAGCAAAATGTTTTAGCTTAGTAACTACATTCGAGATTTTACCTGTTAACGTTGTGGCGGTGGTATTCATAGATGCGACACTCCCGTGGCCATTCGTGCTGTACGGCTTTCCCGACGCGTCTGTCATTGATATACCTGAAATTAATTACATATTTTTAAATATTATTATAAAACTAGCGACAATTCCGTAGTATCATTTTGAGCATTAGCAATGTAAGCGCCCAAAAATATGTTATTAACGACATCATTACAAATCATAGAAATTATCGGTTTTTGTCTACTATAATATACATATAACCCTTCCGAAACAAAAAATAATTAAAATAAAAACCGTGTCAAAATCCGTATCGTGGTTTAGAAGGAGCTAGCGGAGAAACAGACAGACGGAAACAGCGACTTGGCTTTGTGTGTAGAGATAAGAGTTTTGCTACTGATATGTAAATGGTGCTGATAAATTGAGGACCAACTGTAAGGGATATTATTAGTCCGAGGTTCATAAAGCATTCATGAGTTCCGAGTAGACGTTTGACGGGTATGGATGCCAATGTAATTAAAGGCACAAAAATTTTAGTGATAGACGCGATTCGATGCGACCACAAAAGCGAATTAAGTTCAATTACTTTTGTTAAGCCTACCACGTATAATTACTTTTGTTATGGGTTAACGAAACGATCATTTATATGATGATCAAGGAAAATGTCAAACAAAGTCCTGCTTAATAGTGAAACCAAAATAACCAACCAGTGTGGACGCGAGTGCCCATGTAATTATGCTGACCGTCACACACACATGAAATTAATGTTGCTACTACAACAATTTTTAACCAACCAGTGTGGACGCGAGTGCCCATGTAATTATGCTGACCGTCACACACACATGAAATTAATGTTGCTACTACAACAATTTTACCGTCAAAAGTAGCCAATCTTAGCTTTAGAATAGCACACTAGAGTCACCCATTCAATTAAGTCACGATAGACTTATACTTTCAACAACTTTCATCGTCATCAACTTAAGTTTTCTGGGAACCACTTGCACTTGCGCCTCAAAGTCGGATAGATACCAAACATGAAATGCGCCTACTAAACTAGTTGATCTGTGTACTTATGAAATGGCGCGAAGGGAAGGTATGCAGTCAAGTGAATGGAATATAATTAAGTACGATAACTAAATTAGAATATAATACAAAATATTCCGTAAAACAAAGCAGAAGACTTTCATTCAAAAGGTATATATTATAAAAGGAATTCTTGAGGATAGGTAACGTATCAGCAATGCAAGCAAGTATTGATGATGTCCAGAAGTTATTGACTAATAATGACTAACCGTTTATCACCACGCGGACCTTCGCCTCACAATAACTAGGTTAAGGTAAGGTATGATGAAAATTTCAATTCGAAAAATTGCCCGGAATGTTGGAAAATTGTGGAAAATTGTTGAAACAAAGTATTGTTTTAAATCATATTTCTGCTGCTAATGTTAATCGGTTAAGTTTTCTTAAATTTTCTAATGTCCCGTGGAACTTTCTTATTTTTTTCTTCCATAGGAAACCTTCTCCTGGCTATAACAAACGTGACCAAGGGAAATAGGGATAATTTTTATATCCTCCTTTTATGGATGGATGTTTGTTACTCAATCACGCCAGAACGACTGAACGGACCTGGATGAAATTTGGCACAGAGATAGATTTATAGTCTGGAATAGCACAGGCTACTTTTTATCCTGGAAAAATGTACGGTTCCCGCAGGAAGTCCAACCGCGGGTAACACCGCGGGACGCAGTTACTATATAGATATGGAGATGTTCTGCAACTCACCTCTCCCTTCCTTGAAGCCAGGGTTATTGATTGTGGTCCCCTCGGGCGCGCCGAGCGGATTGGTCGGATCGCCGCCCACTCGCCGCGAGAACAAAGCGTCGTACAACGACATAATGAATAATACAGAGTTTATCACTATGCAAACAATCTGAAAAGGAAAAACATAGTATTGCTAAAAACTCAAGGTTTCTTTCATTTTCGGGTGAGTAATTGGCTATATAGAATAACATTTATTTTGACACGACTTATGTAAGTAGGTACGTATAGTGGATAGAAGAAGTGACCGAAAAAAATTGTAACAAATAAAACGTAGTTAACAACCAGACAATTAAGAACATGTTTATTCCACGTATCTCCCATGTCAGCCATTTTTGACCCCCCCCCCATTAGTCGGGTCAAAAATGGCTCTAGCTCAGCATGTGTGAGGAACCTAGGTACCCACCCGACGCTGGTATTCTGCTGGCACCATTGTGGCGCCAGAGAATAAATAATTATTATCTGTATACAATTATTACAACAATTACAACTTTACAAGGCCCCGCCATCGCTTATCGACAAGTATATCTTAGAGAACCCACCGAAGCACGGAAGCGCTCACTTAAAATAGCACTAAACGGTCACCCATCCAAGTAGTGACCGGGCGGATAGATGCCTAGTTTACATGATCTTTAAGAAACGACTAGACAGCTTCTAAATAAGGTATATTCATTCCCCATAGCTAGTTAAATTTAGGAGCTAGATGGCGCTGAGTGAAATGTCCATAAATATATATTTTTTTTAATTACTATCGAAAATCTTACCTGAACATAGAATGCTTCTCCTCTCGTCAGATAGAACCCTCTGTCATCGCCCTGGACAGCAAACAGGCCCGCTGCAGCTATCGACAGCAACGCTGGAAAAAACAATAAGTACTTAGGTTAAGCCGCATTCTGCCATTTTGGGAATGTAGTGATAAGCATTTATGTTACGAACATAAATGTGTTCTGAGTACGGCAAAATTAGTTTGCGAGAAATATAACTTAAATAATATACAGCTCCTAATGTTACTACACTGGCCTATTCTCCACAAACGAGAATGGTCTGAGCCCAATCCGGATTTGTCGTCAACTTTCACTGTTTGAGTTTTGTGGTTGGTGACCCAAGGTCGCTGGTTAAAATCCAAACGAGCACAAAACTAACTGTAATTAATAACTTACTGGCTAGTAAAGCTAGGGCTAGCTTCATCATCACGACGCTTGTGTATTGGAAGCCGACACGCTCTTTCGAGGAGATCATGGCTAACTGAAGAATGGAGAGGATGCAGAAGACCCCAAGAACAGAGACTCCGATCACGCCAACCACGCCGGCAAAATACACAGCAGCTGTAAACAAAAGAATAAAATTTAATTTGTGTACGTTCTCCCGTTGTTGTGATTCGGTTGAACACGCACCGGTGAAATTACTACATAAAATGTTACATCAAAATGGTCGTACCTGAATTGTTTGTGCTTTTTGTATATGTAAAGGATACCTCGGGCAACACATACAAAAGAAACGAAAGCAATAATTGTGACTTTGGATCTCCAAAAGGAACTATTATTCTGATATTGACCCTTAGGTCCGGTTTTTTAAGTAAATGAAGAAGCTCATCAATTTAAAAATTGTTGACCGACACTACTAGGACATACTAGGAATCCAACAACGATTGTGTTTTTTTTTATATTTGAGTATTCAACTACCCAACCACCTGCACCTAGGACCTGATCCAGACCATGTTTAGGGGCGTTGCAACGGCCACATCGGTCAAACTATAAAAGAAAGACTTTCGGACACTATCCGAACTTCGGATCAAAGTTGTAACATTTATCCCCATCACATAAATAAACGCTATCAAACCAAGAACAAGTATATTTATAAAATCACACTCACTCTTATTTCATCCAATCACTTTATTTCAATCAATTTCAAAATAATCAGACCTATTTAGGTTTTTATATGATTTCAGATGTTACCAAATCTTTTAATTAACGAATAGTGGCAAAACACTGTCCTTATTAACACAACACCGGACACTAACTGACATAAAGGCCATGAGTGACGTGAGTCACACAAATATACCACTTTCCTCAAGCAACGCGTCTTTTCCACATAGTACAGTGAACAGTGAATGCTAAACAAGGAGCCCTAAAAGTAGGATTTGAGTTTAATTGCCAACTTCGCACTGGTACAATTTACTAATCAAAATATTAAGTTTTTGTTTTTTTTTCATAAATAAAAAAACAAATACGAACAAAATAATACGGTCAAATCAGTCTAGATTAAAGTGATGATTTTTCCTTCATCAAAAGTCATCATGCGGCAATTGATTTTCACTAGATCACTAGATGACTATGATCTTAATCCTCCTTAGATCTCATGTCTCTTTTCAAATTGGCTAATTTTACGGCGATCAGAGATATAATTATTCCTGTTTTATGAGTTTCAAATATCCGTCTTACAGCAAAAAGTAATTTAAGAAATAACAACCTACCAAAATGAAAGTGGAAATAATCATCATTAAACAAGCTATTTGCGGTAACTAATCTGATTAAAAGACATGAAACAGCTTTTAAAATTACAATATAATGGTCGCAAATAACTAATGAAAATGCCAATAATTTACAAGTGTCGTTTGAGACGTAATCTAGTTTTGAGTTAGTAAATGTTTTGCTCACAAGGGCCCTTCAAGGTGGCATAGTGCAGGATATAATGACGCATGATGATTCATTAAGCAATGGTTGATCGCTGATTAATTAATCAAGGAATGAAGTGTCCTAAAATCTGTCAGGTTAATTAACATAAGGGCCCTTCAAGGCGGCATAGTGCAGGATATAGACGCATGATGATTAATCAAGCAATAGTTGATCCCTGATTAAATAATCAGCGATCTTCTTCACTTCATTCACAAGTGTCCCAAAACCGCCAGGTTAATTAACAGGATAAGGATTTCATTATGACCTCACGAAACGTCCTAAACTTGTGAAAAACGTACCAGATCTGCAGAGGCTTATAATATGCAAATATTAAAAATACGAAATTTCGTCGATTTGTACTCTTTCACGCCTCAACGGCTGAACCGATTTCAATGAAAATTGTTATAAAGGTAATTCATACGCTGGATTAACACATACTATTATACTTTTTATCCCGAAAAAGTATCGTAACTATTATAGTGACTTGCATGAAACAACTTCAGTTTTTCCCACCGTCTCGTGACGACTTCTAAAACGGGGGTAACACCGTGGGGCGTAGCTAATATATAACTTACAGGTCAAACAAGGCCACATAAACCAGATGTTTGGGTCAGTTTTATGAGGAGTCTTTTGATTATTATTAATTCAAGTAGATATACTGCTTTTAACGGTCGGCTTACCTAGTTTGGTAGTAGCCCTGCCTTCAAAGCAAAAGATCCCCGGTTCGTTCATAGGCCGGAGTATACGTCTGTGTGATAAACATCCAGCTTCCTGTCAAGTTTTGGTTGTCTTATATTGTGTGTCAATGCCACATACGGAACCTGGAATCAGGATTCCAGAAGTGTAAAAAAGAGCATGGAGGCGTTTGTTTTGTGTATCACATCGTATATTTTAGAAAACGACAAACTTTATCACAAGTTGCTTGAGTCATCATGGTAGCAGAGTCTCGCGACCTTCACAAGGCAAATAACACCTGACTGATTGCTATTTTACAACTTGTAGTGTGTGGTAATCGAATGATTCACGGGTGGTCAACTTTCGCTTGTGAACTCATTATTAGAATCTCTTATGCCTTAGGGCCTATACGTAATAACGTATATGTGCGATAGATTAGCTAATTTGTGTTCGTCTTTCTCAACCGTATTCGACGGTACATTTTAATACAGACAGAAAATATAAATCAATCTGTTTGTTACTATTATATATATACGAATTTTCTTGCTAGATAAGCTTTATTCTATTTTGATTGACATCAAAAAAGCAGAACGTTATCAATTCAGTATCCTTTTTTATTTTGTTTGTATGTCGCAAGTAACGCAATATTTTCGTCAATTGTGGATCGATTTGAAACCCTTAACTATAGAAATAGAAAGGTCCGATTAAATTATATCACTAAGGGTGAACAATAAGGGATAAAAGTATTTAGGTGGAATTATTCGATTTTTAAATCAGACAATTGTAAGAGACTAAAAATATGCACACCGCTTACTAATTAGCAATCGATATATGGTTTAGTTCAGTAATTATCCGTGATAGAGCGAGGTAGCCATCTAGCTCAGACGCAGACTTCCGAAGATCGGAGTATTGTATTCCTGCAGTGAGAACATTACAAGCTGAGGGTATACTTAGAGGCGAATGGATGGAATCCAATCATTATTTTCAAGTTAAAACTGATAAGTTAAACGGAACGCATGACGAACCTTACGTGTGAATTACGTCAAACAAAGGTTCGATATGTTCTCAAGTTCATAGTTTCATTGCTAATGAGTAATTAGATAGATAATTTGCCTGTTTCATTATTTGGGTCGGGTACCAAGGCCATTTCGTGGTCACTTGTCATTCCAACAGGTCTAGTTTATTAATGGTATTTTAATGAAAACATATTTCTCAGTATTTAAACAATTAATGTACAAGAATGATAATCTTTTGGTTGTACATTAATTGATTATTTTATTATTATTAAAGTCTAAAATATAACATGAAATAAATAAACAAATGAAAAAATAAAACATCACATAAAACACAAAAGGACATTATCCTTTCCCTTTTGGTTCGGACTCAACTCAAATCCGAGTCTAGCTGTACTGAAAAACAGTTTTAACAGAGCCAAACATAGCCAAACCCTATAACTTACAGGTTACTATGAGTTGCCATGGTAACATTGCTATAATAATAGTATGGATATTTTTGTCAGATAACAATGTTGCTATCAATCTGCTGGTGATCCATCAATCTGTTAGTAGATCATAGGGTTTGGCTATAAGAGAGACAGTTTTGACACCGCAGCCAAACGCAAGCCACAACGCATAGCTAAAGCTAATGAGCTATGTGGGAGAGTTTTGCACGACGATCTAACCTATTATTGACAAAACGATGACGAGATAAATTTCCAACGCAGTTTTTTGAATCGTAACTATGCTGCTATGATAATACATATATCTCCGGTAATTTGTCAGTAGATTATAGCCCTTGCTTCGAAGGCAAGGCCTACCCACTAAGCTACAAAGCACTAAACGTTTAGTTCTTACGCGTATCAATAAAAACAAGCTTGAACTTCAAGGGTCAGCTTAGCTGTGAACCGAGAAGATATAATAATATAACTAAGTGCGAGCTTATTAAGCTAAGCTTAATTAGCTCGCGGTGTAGCCTTAAATTGTCTCGATTTTGGCCTACCTGGATCCTGAACCTGTTTAGGAATTTCGAAATTTGACCATTGATAGGCTAATTTAATCCCAAGATACCTCGACAACGGGAGGATGAAGGACATCAACAAGCTTTTTAGAACCAGAGTCCCAAAACGATGATAATAAAGATGTATTTTGAAAAATACTTAATCTAAAAACTATATCACCCGATCTTCTGTTTTGATAATCTACTGCCAGGTGATACCATCGTATGACCTGTTACCCTGGTAGTGTTATCTCTCTCGTACAGAGACTAAATCGTGTTCGATGCACAGACATGCATGTTGAAAAAACTATGATAAATTTATTCGCGTTTATAGTGGGTATACTTTTATCAAAGATCAAGGTTAATATTTTAACTGTTTCTAAACGTTCTGAGGCAGTCCTTTCACACACGTATAATTGCGTCATGGAATGTGCAATCGTGTGCATACGCTCGAATATACGCGAATTCTATGCAGGTGTGCACAAAAGAGGAAAAAACCTGTTGGTTCTGTTACATCAATTATTATATGTATTCGATCATTAATGTGGTTTCTGTAGTACGAGTTATGCTTAGTTTGGGGCTAGATGGCGCTGTGTGAAATCTTCATGAATATTTTATGTTTATAAATACTATCATACCCGCAGCCCGGTACCGATTATTCTGACACAGTAATTGCATTTATAACTAGAGGTAAAAGCTTGTCATGTGTATCTGTACCTGTTTATACTTATCTAGCCGGAAATTAGAATCTTTATACAATCGCCTTATCGGCAAGTTGTCTTACATTTTATTAACCATGATTAATTTATATATGATCCCTATAAATTCTGAACCTGATGAGTATCATCATGAATAAAGATATATTATAATATCATACGAAAGACATATCATATCATCTGAGATCGCAATAGGATTAGGATGTCTGAGAGCGTGTCATTGCAGGAGAACATTGGATAGTGATACGGACTAGGGTTCTTACAAACCGAATATGATATCTATCATTCATCCCAATACCTATAGGAAAAATAAATTGATTTCGTTAATCAATCTCGCGTCTTTTCCGTTGTTCATAAGTCACAGCACCACAAAGGCAATAACCACTTCAAATTGTTAATTTAAACGAAATATACAACAACATTGCCATGTACAACAAATTACCGTAGAAAATTACAAATATCACAGCAAATTTAACTTTTAAGGAAATTTTAAAAATGTTTTTTTTTTTTTCGAAAATACGTTTTACACTTAAGAAGTGACACTATATTGAAAAAATATTTATTTTTGCAATTATTTTTTTAATTATACTATTATTACTTATGTTATTACTATTATTGATATGAATAATTTTTCATTATAATGCAATACGCATTAAAATAAAAAAAGATAATTAAAATGTTTCAAGATGCAAAGAATGGATTGTTTTATAATATTAGCTTAAGTGTTTAAGCGTGCTCGTATTTTTGTTATTTTTATGACTTGTCTTGTATGACGAACACTGTTATAACGGTCGTCAATAAATGAAATCAGATAACATCACTTATTATAATCAGCGATTACATGGTTATAAATCCGTCAAAACAAAACACAGAATATAATTTCAACTTAGCTACAATTAAGCAGCGGTTTTAGTTTCTTATTTAAATCAAGCTGTAGCAGAAAAGCAGAAGTGTCAAACAAAACTTGATAAAAACATGTAACATCAAACGTTTAACGCGATACCCCGTAGTCACCTGTCTCCTTTGCGCTAATGAGTGGTGCATCGAGAGTGACAGAATACGAATACATCATGAACTCACAGACTTCGCGATTTCACTCATTTTATATGCGATCTTTAGAGAGTATAATTACGCATTTAAATCATTTAATATAATAGTTTATTAATTTATCTATAAGTATAAGCCCAAGTCTTTTTTAAATAAAAAATAACCGAAGTTGCGATTCATTTATATTCAGGCGTTTTTTATGTCTGTTAGGTATCTAAGAAGTACAATTAAAATTTAAATCCTGGAAATGGAACCCAAGAAATAAAAGATATTTGGTGACTTTTAAGTTATTTTTTACTTTAAGCAACATCTACAAAAGCGGTAAAATCTGCGCCGCTTTGTTCAGCGATATGCTGCATCAAAATAGAATAATTATTGTATGAAATGATATTATAATAAGCCCTAAAACTTACAACAGAGTTCAAAAAGCCTGTTATCCACCAGTGTGGGTAGTAGCCATACAGTCAATCTGCAGGCGATATAAACCATGGCTCAGCATTGCTCTGATAATGATACCAGTTTCGCTACCGTATGTCTGCTATCTTGGATCCCGCTATTTTGATGACTTGTACGGTACGTGCTAGGAGGATAATACGTGTTTTGAAGATTAAACACACAAGGTATATGAACAGATACGTTATGTAAGTAAATTAAGTAAAATTATTGTAGACAGTTGTGCGGTTTTCATTTAATACGTTTTCTGTGCGAATGGCAAGATACGCACAGAATTGCTGGCAAAGTTTTTCCTCCACTGATTATAAAGGAATGTTAATTGTTAATTGTACTTAAGGAAAGTGTTAGCAGGGATCGCGGGAAAACAATGGCGCTGATGATAATAGTATAACCCACTAATTGAAACGTGACCCATTTCTCTGACTTCTGGGAAAATAACGTGTTTGTATGGTAAAAGAGAAACAGTCGAAAACCTGCGCTTGAAATTCTAAATTCGTCCAAGAGGTTAACTACTATGGGAGTGTGAATATGACTCCGCCCTTTCTCAACAGATGTCGTTTTTAGTATTGTTTACGTGTACTAATAAATGACCATACTTGTATTCGATAGTACTGAATGTCAGCTATCTAACGCATTTTATGATATTTGGTTGAAGTGTAAGCAACAATTGTTTTCACCTTTTCGAAAATGTCGGTTTTTATTCCAAATAAACGTCATTTGCGGGAAGTGTTATTACATTATTTTATTGCGAAGAAAACTGCAGCGGAAACTTATCGTTTGCTTGTGGAGATTTATGGTGAGCATGCTCCGTCTAATACAACTTGCAAGGAATGGTTTCGACGATTTCAAAATAACGATTTTAGTACTGAGGATAAAGAACATGGAAAACCACCAAAAAAATTTGAAGATGCTGAATTGGAACCATTATTGGCGGAAGATTCTTGCCAAACTCAATCAGAATTAGCTGCAGCATTAAATGTTGATCGTTCAACTGTTGCAAAGCGTTTACAAATGATGGGAATGATTCAAAAAGCCGGTTACTGGGTTCCACATGATTTAAAAGAAAGAGACATGGAACGTCGGAAAACCATTTGTGAAATGCTGCTTCAAAGACAGCAAAGAAAAGGATTTTTGCATCGGATAGTCACAGGAGACGAAAAATGGATACACTACGAAAATCCTAAACGCAAAAAAGCTTGGGTGAAACCAGGCGAACCAGGCCCATCACAGCCAAAAATAAATATTCACTGTGCCAAGGTCATGCTCTGTATTTGGTGGGATCAGAAAGGTATTGTATATTATGAGTTGCTCAAACCCTCTGAAACTATTAATGGAGAAGTTTACCGACGACAACTAATGCGTTTGAAGCGAGCCATAGAAGAAAAACGACCAGAATGGGTGAATAGACATAACAAATTAGTTCTTCAGCATGACAATGCCAAACCGCATACCGCAGAAGTCGTAAAAAGATATTTAGAGGGACAGGACTGGGAAGTGTTACCCCACCCGCCATATTCACCAGACATAGCTCCTTCGGATTACCACCTATTCCGGACGATGCAGACAGACCTTACTGGAGAAAAGTTTACTTCATGTGAAAGTATCAAAATTTGGATTGACAACTGGATAAGCTCAAAAGACCAGGACTTCTTCCAGCAAGGAATACGAAAACTACCTGAACGATGGGCGAAGGTTGTAGCTGCAGATGGAGCATACTTTCAATAATTTTTTTTTTAATTTTGTAAGCGAACAAATGTGTTTTATTTTGACAAAAAGGGGCGGAGTCATATTCACACACCTATTACAATCGGCTAACAAAGATCTTTTATGTTTACAGGTATCTACATCACAAACAATCAGGAGTTGTGAGTAACATCTCCAACTTCTGTCCTTAAAATGATGATTATCATCATTTTAACAACAGTAGAATAAAACCAAATAATAACGCTTCCGCACAGGAATCACAAAGCAAAGATCTAAGGTCCGTGACAAACTACATGCTCATCTCACAAAGTTTGGGTTCCTCGAACGCAGGATTACTGCCCCAATTCTACCTACTAGGCTACGAAGCCGCCAGATAATGATACAAAGCTGGTGAAATACGCAGTTTTGATTCAGAGCCTCGTAATGACGCCGATCGCGTGACAATCGCACGACATTGAGAATGCAACCACTCGTGTTATTCTTGAAAATGCAAGATGCAGTGACAGGAAAATTGTAGTGTCCATTGTTTGAAAGCTAATCGTGGCTATGATTAGATATCCAACCAGCATAGGAAGCGAGGAATCTCAACGATGGTGCGCTTCATAAAATGTTGAAATTGTTTTGATTTTGTGGTTTGTAATCCAGTTTTGCGTTCGGCAATGTCACCAGATGTTACTCGAGTGCCGATGCACAAGACGGTAGAATACGCCACGCCTGGATTGGAAACTGGTTCTCATGTAAAGCTGTCAGAAAACAAACCGGTAAAACCGCGGCAAATTCTCAACTTGAGGGTGACAGTGGGCCAGTAAAGATTTTGAAATTACCACAACACCAAAGTTTGGCAAGTGTTATTATAATTTGTCTCAACAAAAATAGAAATAAAAAAACCTAGAGTTAATATGCCATCAATTTTAAGATAATCGTCATATTCATTTAAGTAGCATACAAGAAAATTGTTATACAAAATAGTATAATTTCATCAATGACATCATCAACTGGCATTGGAAATCGGTCAGACCGGTTTTCCATAAGGTTCGAAACCCTATGGCAAACAATAACAACTCTAGAGCCATAATCATGTTTTTAAAATGTATTATTACGTCATCCCAGGCGTGAGAATGCAGTGAATGTCTGAAGTGATCTATTTTGGTGTCCATTTCGATACAAATCGCATCGGATATGCTTGAAATTAATAACAGTTCTATAAATTTCGCCCGTACCAAACGAACGCAGCTATATGATAACCGATGATATATATAACTTATAATGTTTGCAAACTTATTATAGAAAGAATTATAATTGGATTCAGTCATTGCGGATATCCGTGTTAAGATGATATGTAAAGGGTTACAGATAGGTTATATGTTAAGTACACTTTCGCTTATCTTATAATGAGCTTCGCAAAAACACAGCTCCGTTTTATCGAGTCAACGTTCCTGAAGATGCCTCAAAGAGAGAAGAAAAACTTGTCAATTCAAGTTCTATATACCTAACATATAACCTTAATATTACCATTAGTAATACCATACAAGTCAAGGTCAACCCTAAACTACTACTGAACGGTTATTTTCTGATTTTTAAATAGTTTATTGGCTTAGGCGTAGAAGACAAATTAACGTCCTCATCGAAGCATGGCACTGCACAATGTGTAGCACCTAATCGATCTTTAAGTACGACTTGGTAAGCTACACAGCGAGCTCATTAATCAAATATGAATCTATCTATAAATCTACTTTACGATGAATCCATGATACAATTGTTACGATTTTCTAAAATAAAACTCACATCTATTGTCGTTGGAAAGTAAGGTTTCGAATTGGGACACCGTTTATTTTGAGTATTGTTCACAGTTCGTTTGCGAACTTTCGTGCTAATCTGTATTCATTCGACAGTTGGAAACTGTAACTGTGGCTAAGTTATTTTTTCTCAGCTCTGATTCTCCAATGAAATTGGACTTCTACATATTTTTATGATATGAAGAAGAGATTATTTTTCAGTCAGTTCGATAGTGGAAGCTACAGACATTTCACACAGTAACTAGTGGACTGATCTCTCACTGTATGTCCTGGAAATCGATCTCACGATTTACAGCAGACGGCAGAGTCACGCAGTTGGCAATGGTTCTATCGTATCATGTGTTTGATTCTCACCCAGGACAAACACCTAATATGGTTCCCATAATACCAATCTATGCTTAGTTTGGGGCTTTATTATTTATGTACTTTGTCAAACAAAATTACACGATTACAAAATATTGTTTTTTTTTTATGAAACGATGCTGATCAAAATAAGAGTTATTTATTAAACAAGAGCATAGTTAAGAGCATATAACAAGGCGAACGAAATTCGTGTCTCTTAGAAAAAGTATGAAATTATCTGTGTAACGGACGACATTTCTGCACGTCCAAACGTTCGTGAGTCACGATAATTCAATCATGAATTTACGTCATCATGTTTGAGCTAAGATGCACGTACTCGCAGTGTAGGTAGAACAGACGGCGGGAGGAGCGATTCTGTGTTGCATTTAAAAGCAGTCAAGGTAAATTTGTCGTCGACAGTTTTCCACATGCTCACTATGTTTCCCTAAGTAAAGTATCCCTTAGACTCAGAGCCTTAAGACAACATAAGGTATGAAGTCCATTTAGGATGAGTTGGTGATGAGTTCTGCAATGTACCAAGTAACATTAAGACTCGAGGATTCCGTACTTCGTATAGTATGTATATATTATTTATTATATGTGTATATTATTTATTATATATGATATATGTTTAGGATATCCACCATAATAATTAACCATTCTGTGAAAATTTCAGCCGGCTTGAAAGATGCAGCCGTTTGAAGCTTGGATTGACAGATACGTTTTAATTTTACTAAACCCTATATTCTACTAAGATATTGGTATCATAACATTGTTATCTATCAAAAACTCCAGATTATTTAAGTTTAATCAAAAGTTATAGAAGGTGTTTAAAGTTTGTGTAAAACACATTTTTTAACCTTTTCTATAATTGAACGAGCGAGCGATGTATTCTAATTCCACTTGAAAGAATAGTTATTGGTAGTATGAGGGTTTGTTTGACCAAAACTCACCACACTGTTCATAAAATCATTGTTAAACTTGATAAGTGAATAGATGATGCAAAAATTTAAATGGTGTATTTTGAAATATTATGGATGACAGGTTTATCATTTGAAACATTGGGTGGGTCGGTTAGGCGATAGAAAATAAGTGATTCAAGCTGCAGAAATATGTCATATGAAAGTTAATATAAAGTTAAATGCTTAAACATGTCAAAAGTATTAATTTGTTGCGATATTTATTGGAGATACAACGTTCTTCTGTATTGCGATATGATATTCTGTTGTTGCGATATTTATTTGAGATTCAACGTGCTGTAATGTTCTTTTCGTGTCACTGTTTCAAAAATCAAACAGTGCGAAAATACAAATTCTCACTACAATGGCTACACAACTTCTGAAGTCGGTTTAAAAATTCTAAGTCGACCAAGGCAGGCTGTCCTGGAGGTAGTACTACTTGTGGGCTTATGTAACGTTCGAAATTATAGGATACGAACACATGACCTCCAAATCGCAAGCAGACATCACTGCCAATCGAGTTTATGCTTGACGATAAGAATATGTGATTTTTCTTATGAATGTGTCATTTTAATTTGCTATTCTGTAACTAAAGTAATGTGGCAGGTTATTAAATCTTCTTTCTTAGTGATATTCGTTAAGGAAGGTCAAATATCACAATAGCGTAGTAGTAATTTTATTGTCCTTTGTAGATTATAGCTCATTTCAAGCATTATGCTTTACTAGACACGACCTTGCAGGTAACTTTGTGCTGTAGTTACCCGTTTGATTGGTGTACTATTAACAAATATCAGCATAATGTGAGGTTTGTTTTATATTACTATTCCGGCTCTAAATTTATATACTATACTCATATTGCATAAGTATTCTAGTAACAAAATAAATAAATAAACCTTCAAGAGCATTTCACGCAGCGCCATCTAGCCCCAAGTTAACCATAGCAAGTACTGTGATAACCAGATTACTGATACAATAGTGATGAGTACTTTTTTTTGTCGCACTAATCTGTGTTCGATACACAAATATTTGCCCTGAGTGGGAATCGAATCTACAAGCTATAGTTAAGAAGGCAGGGCTACTACCAATGAACTGAGGCTAGTCATCACAATAAGTGAAGAAGGAAATTACAGATTTTAACTGCAACAACTATCTCGAAGCCAGACAAAGCCCTACGGAAATGCCATCAATGAACGACCTTTCAGATAAGTCAAACAAACAAAACGCGGGATCAACACCGAAACTAGCAGCTCGTTTTTCAACTCTATTCACAACAGTGTATGATTTAGTATCGCAAATCAAATGAAAAGATTTTATGCACAATCGTGATGTGCATCTGATTAGTGAGTCATACAGCCTGAGTTTTATAGTAATAGGGAATGCAATAGACAGGAATACCTGTGCTTTAATAGTGCAATGTTACACCGGAAAACGATGTGATGCTAAGTTGGATATTTCATCTTTTTAGTAATACATTTGGAGTTCCGTAAAACAAATAAGAAAAAAAAAAATGATTCAAAATTCCTCTTTTGTTCCATAATAGTAGTTCTTTGTCTGAAAGATTGATATTCATCATAATGCTGATCGTATGCGACGGAAACACTCCACAACGAAGCGACTACTTCAACAGAAAAAAAAAATGTTTGAGAAATAAATTAACCATGAATATTTATTTAATGACATTGTCTATATACAATATTTCCAAAAATAAATACGATATTTAAATTTTGTAGAATATGAAGTAGAATAAATGCCTTTTATACTTTTACTTACTCACCAGGAACATAGGAGGTAAATCATTTGACTGCAAATATGACACAAATTTGTTAACATGTGTATTTTGTACTAGCTGACCCGATAAACGTTATCCTGCCTTGATTTACTGTTTTAGTTTGCAGTTCAGCGGTAATTTTTTTTACAAAGAGTTTTTCTAGTAAAATAAATTAGAGCTGGGCGGGTGTCTAGTGTTGAGCCGACTGAATGATGTCAACAAAATCAAAAAATCCGAATGATCCCACTGCATCGTGCATCCGATATCCACCGGCCTACTCTCGGAAAATGATAGAAAATAACAAAAATACTGGAGCACGAGAAATGAGGAAGTGAGGAATCCCGGGTTCGATTCCCGGCCGGGGCAGACTGTGACGAACGTAAAGTTTATTTGTTAGGATGTTTGTCTTGTGCTTCTGTGTTTGTCCATGCGCTCTGCGACCCAGGGAATCCTAGTGCAAGAAGTATGAGGGTGTAAACGTTATTTCAATTTATTACTTTTTAAATACGATTAAACCAAACAAACATCAATGAAAATCATAGACGCGATATACTAACTACGAAACTTCCAGTCCCATTCACTGCGCCTCGAACTAAATTGAAATACCTGAGAAACAAAAGCTACAAATATGGTTGGCCACTCTCGATGAATCCTAATCTAGGTCTGCATTGAACACCTGTGCAAGCATTTTTGGTATGCGACGGACGCTCTGTTTTGTTCCATATTTGTGTCGTCGGCCGGTGTGCTATTGAAACTAGATGAAAAGACTATTGAGCAATATAGACCCAGTTGTGTTAGGATAACCTTCCCAGCAACAACAGTAGGCACATGATGATATTCATTTTTGAAAAATTCATTAATTCAAAAATTGAATCGCTCGTGCCTACTTTGCTAAACTGTTCCTTACAGATCATCTGAGCAACTTACGGCCCGGTCAGAAGATAGACCGGTGGCCATTTAGTGGCATTCGAACTAAGCTGTTTCGTGCTTCTAAAGGCACGTTGAGATGTCAGTCCCGGCTAGTCGTCAAGCCATGTCGGAGACTTGAAAACTCTGACACCAGAGTTACTCACACGAAAGAAAGAGAATAGGGTTACAAAAATGTGTATTTATTTTGTGCCTATGGCACCTATTATGACAAAATAGAAGCACACTATGTTATGGCTGTTCCCATATGAAATACATATATATTTATGGCTAAATAACGAGATCTTCGTAGCAATACAATAAATGAGTTTGGAAACACGGTATTATCTAGTTCTAATGGCACCACTAAGACTTCCACATTTTTCCTATGTCCGCCGCATCCTTCGTTGCATTGAATTGCAATGAAGGATGGTTTGTAAACAATGAAAACATTACACAAGGCTCACACCGAGTGCACAATGACATTGTTTTGGCACAGTGTTTGGTTCATTGGCTGGTTTGTGAGGATGACAAAAGGTGTAATGTTGTGGGTACGTAGTGCGTACACGTGTACATTTCTATCATACTTATGTTTTAAATATGTAATCATGACCGAGAATGCAGAATAATAAATATTTCACTTCATTTATTTTCATCAATTTGGTATATTGTATATAAAACACCAAAACAACAGTATGGTACAACTGCTAAAACTGTCCGTTCCGTAACGATGGAATCGATCATGTCTTGATAACAAGCTGAGACTACAAGTTCTATGTAATTGCTTAACACATTTAGCTATCGTTATACACTACATAAGGTAACAGTTAATCTGTTTAAAAACTTTCCGTCGTTCCTCGAGTGAGTATAAGCAAAGCACCCTGTTTCCCATAACTTTCACTACATTACGGTTACAAAATGAACTTTAAACAACTTATCTATGTGAGCTCACTTGAATTTTAAGTAGACCTATGCAGCAGTATATTACTCTCAATGTAAGAGTTTCAAAATTATTTTATCGATTTTTTATTTCTTTGGAGAGATGATTTACATAAATATCAACAAACTTCATACGATTGGTTTTTCAAAACTTACAAATCATCCGTAGAAAAAACTTAAATCACTGTTATAGGAAGACAGAATCCGTTTAAAACAGTTTCTGGAGCGTAAAACGCGAAGAAGACTAGCGATGATGCTACGTCCCGATAAACTGAGATAGGAATCCCTTGGGATTCTGCCGTGGGAAGATAAGATATAATGTGTGATTAGGACTGAGCATATATGGCCCATATTTTAAAATGCGGAAGGTGCGAGAATATTCTAGATATTCATAGATGAGACCAGTTTACTGTGACACGGTATTGCTGTTGGTGATCAAAAAACAAATTGCAATAACAGTCTGACACTTTGATTACAGGTAATTTCATGTCTGCTCCCCGAGTCTTTGAAACGCGACCCCAATTACACCAGCACGTGGCACGCGCAGAAGGCAACATGCGTGCGACTTGCTTGATTAAAAACGCAAACTCAAGTAGGTATTTATTTATTTTAAAAAAAATTACGTTTCCAAGTAATAAGAATAAAGATTTTTGACTATTACTTTGGTATCGATTTTGATTATCAGAAACAGCGTAATGTATGATACTTGTGCATAATAATATGCTTCTGGTGATAAACTAATTCGGAATAGTAAGATGTAAATAACATGACCAGAAATTAAGAACATACATACCTCACATTAATATCGACATAAACGAATGTTGCCACTTTTAATTAACATACTCGCTAAAAATCGTGTGGTTTTAGCTAATTCCTCTCAGATGAACCGCACAGGCAGACAATAGTTGTTTTGCGGTTCCCCACAATATCCTCACTCCAACCTTCAATCGGTGACATGCCATGAAAGTTCAGCTTTGTCGCAGTAGTTAAGTAAATGATTCAGTATGATTATACTTTAGACATCCTTAGGGATACGAGAATACAACATTTCGATACAAGTGAGGTCAAGTATTAAGAACGATTGCATAGCGACATCGCACCCCACTGTAATAATTCAAAGTGAATTACGTTTCGTGACATGCCAAACGTAGCACACGTTACTGTCAAAATTAGATATGCTAAGTGCTAATGAAAGTTAGTCATGTTAAAAAGCTATTTGCCCAACCTGTTGATTTACGCAAATAACCAGACGTTTCGTGAACGGTAATCCAATGACGCGATAGTTATGTGTGGAGACTATGAAGTGGCTTAATAGGTAAAATTGCAGGTATTATCTTCAGGGTCAACGCAAACGATCTCAAGATGTGTATAAACTGTCCAGAATAATGGTAGGACACAGCTTCATTTAAATTTACTCAAACAAATGCGGATTGGACTACCGTCACTCTTGCTTATCAAGAGTTGGTTTGTGAATAGACCTAAGTTTGATGATTAATTTTAGTATTTTTTGGGCTGGTCGGTCCCCTTGAACTTTATCATTAGAGACTGGGCAGCGACTAGAAAATCTTCTCTGTGGCCGCTTTCTCGAGTTATATGAGTATTATTGATAGCCGCAGAAAGCTAACATAAGTTGTTGATGATACCTTTCTACTGGCGGTTTATAATTTCATTCATTATCGGCTACATTCCACCCCTTAGCCAGTCAATTATAAATGTCAAGTAACTTACCACTCAACTATGCGACAAACTTTAGATAAATAATCTATGCCATAGATTCTATGGTATTACAGCAATGTTTCTTTACATCATATAATTTTACTAGATAAATATTTTATTTGCAGAATTAACTTCGTTAGAGTATTATTATGATACTGATGTGATGACGGTGATCGCTTGATTTTATTATATAACAAACCTAATTTGCTTATTATCTTTTGATTACCGTCGGTTCGTTATGGCGATTTCAACTTGCTTCTATATTCTTCTTGGCTTTGACCATACCAATCAATCGAAACGAATCACTTATTTATATTTAGTTTATAGTATTATAATAACTCTAATAACTGAGGATCCAGCCACATAACTAAAGATATTAGACAAGGCCTACCTCATCTACTCTTCTGCCCGCTATGTCTAACCACCTACACCCGAGAGGAACTGAATAAGGCATTCGAGGGCTATTGTGTTCGACACATACAGGTTTAAACAAATCTAACCAACGCATAATAGATACGAGAAGAAGACGTGATATTGTGGAAAGTTTTATGCAAATAACCAAAGTACGGAATAGGTTAATGCAGCGCCCCAAATGACTTCAACTTAATCGATTTTCACACGCCTTCCCCCAGCTAAAGATAAGTTACATTTGAGGGGTCGGTTTATAGGCTTCTAACAGGCATGCCAAATGGTGAAAAGTTAGACGATAAAACTGGAACAAATTATTTCGTCACGACCTATTGATCAAAAGTTTCCCAAAATTTTGACGATGTGACCGGCCATACTGTATAATTAATCACGTAGGTGTAGTTGATTTATTGCGTACAAAGCGCACTTTACATAACAATACAAATTAAAATAGTTTTGACCAAGGACTAATAAAATGGTAGGAAACTGTCTACAATATAGTTCTTAGAGGGATTTTCTATTTGTACCTTAGTTTACGTACTGGCAGATTGTAGGTTATATTGTAACAACAATACATTACAGCCAATTTCAATATTCAGATGTTTTGGTTATCTATTATAGCATTATTTCACAAAGTTTTATGTGTTCGATGGTAAAACCCCATTAATTTGTTTGGAAGAGCTTTTCCACAAAAAGGGGCGCCAAAGAAAATAGGTCGCCCGACCGATTAATGTCCCTGTAGCATGATAGAACCATTTTACTTCATAATGGATGAAATACTCATGATATAAAACAGAACGTCTTTGAAGCAAGGAATGAGCTCAAGGGCGGTTTTAAAATAGATTTGATGGATGTGAATTCATGCACGTCATTCACTTTGATATAAAATAGTAAGATTAGTAAAAAGATTTAAATAAGGTAGAAATAGTCATGGTTCGAAATGTGTTTATTTTCGATAGATATATGGCAATTCAATATAAAAGCATCGTGCTACGAGAATAACGGATTAAAATTTATGAACAGATACGAAAATCATAGGTACGAAAATTGCATAAATAGGCAGACGCTATGCAATATAATGACAAACAGTAAACTACAACACAAGGAGAAAATTCTGAACAAGAAACAAAACGCGTACAACCTCTATGTCATCAGTAAAGAGAATCAGTGCAGAGACAGTTCCTGTAGTCGGACAGGGAATTTCCTTGTTGGGATTCCCTTTACCGCGGGGACTCACACTACACAAACATTCAAGACTTTAAAACAAACTTTATACTCAACACACAATGCAGGGTCGGGGATTTAACCCGAGACTCCACTTAACTATGTACTCTGAAACTATCTTAGAATATTTGAAACTTACTGGATGGTCGGAATTTGGAAACGTCGGTGCCGCATTTTTCTCTGTTGTAGAGTAGCATCTTGCAGATCCGCCATGGTCCGAAGTATCCCTGGTCGAAGTTTGGATTCTCCACTGCGGACAAAACAAATCATTAAGTTAAAGCGACCTTTTATGTCGACGCTACCATCATCACCAATCTTCCATTTGTTGGTTCGGGTTAGGCAACGGAGATTTTCAGTCAAGATCTTTCGCTTCAAGCTAAATGATCTAAATCGCCACGTGCACATAAATTTAATTATTTACTCATGTGATATATACCGCTAGACTGCTAGACTTCATTTTTATAGAATATAAAAAGTTGTTTGAACTAAACTCACTAACCCAGTCTGTCACAGCTCAGATGGTAGTAGCTCTGTCTCAGCGCTACAGGTCGTAGGTTCCATTCTTACCTAGGTCAAACATTGGTGTGACATAGATATTTGTTCTGTGCCTGGGTGCTAATATGTATTAATACGTATATGTTTACAAGAGAAGTATTTAAAATAAGTTTTCGTATTAGTAATCTGGTTCATTGAACCAGATCTGTCCATTGTTAAGCTATGCTTAGTTTGGAGCGTGTTTTTTACTAATTTTTGACTTTTATCTAGTAGCATATTCTCTAATGAGGTCGCCTGTCTTGAAATCCCATATTACTATATGGTAGGTAGGTTCCATTCTTACCTAGGTCAAACATTGGTGTGACATAGATATTTGTTCTGTGCCTGGGTGCTAATATGTATTAATACGTATATGTTTACAAGAGAAGTATTTAAAATAAGTTTTCGTATTAGTAATCTGGTTCATTGAACCAGATCTGTCCATTGTTAAGCTATGCTTAGTTTGGAGCGTGTTTTTTACTAATTTTTGACTTTTATCTAGTAGCATATTCTCTAATGAGGTCGCCTGTCTTGAAATCCCATATTACTGGCACTCATATCGACCTAAAATCACGTGAATAATTAATGCAAATTGCCGTTATAAGCAATTCTACCGCTTTCCAGCTACATATATCCCGCTTGCAGCAGCTTTCTTATTTTTTACTTGGCGTTAGCAAGGAAAATTACTTTATCATTAGGAAAACCTGTCCGACTTGCTTTTTAACCAGCCATTATTCATGAACTCATATTAATGTAGCATGGCCTACAGAGGTCAAGATGAATTTTTTATTTTTTTATGTGAAGGAATGACGGAACGAGCTTACGGCCCACCTGATGGTTAGTGGTGACCCACGCCCATGACAACAGTAATGCGTGCGACTCAGTATGAGATCTAAATCTTTACTGAGTCGCAATCATCCTGCTGCGTCCATCACCCGAGACGGGGATGATACGTCTCATGCGCAAGTGATTTCACCGACAGCCACACCCTTCCACCGGACACAGTAATGCAAGTGTAAGTTAACGATAAAAATTTATTTATTACGATGGGAAATCATTATGTTTCATACAGATCATAGAATTTAATACTTGTCCCACATGCACACAAGAAGCAAATGAAACGGGATCATGCAAGCTACGTCGTTATATTTTTGCGTTCACAAGCGCAAAAACATAATGTAATATGTTAGCTTATTAAACACTAGAATAGCTATCCCGGAAATGGATAAGGGGCGTGAGAAAGTTAACGTTATTGCGGCATAGCTAATGCCAATGTTGGTTGTAGAGTATTATTTACTCTGAGTACAATACTTATGTGAAGAAACTATGACACAGTGTTAAAAATATTTGTTTGTCAAATACGACCTTCGTTGTCGTGCTACCCACTTAGGTAACACGTCTTGTAACACAATCTTTTGACAATAACATGTAAGCTTAAACATAGTAAGTATTTTTGTGATATGCTGTTTTGAATTGAATATTATTTGAGTCGTATTATTGTTGTTATGATCGGAGATAATCACTTAACATCAGGTGGGCCTTCAGCACTTCCCGTCAATAGTGACTAAAAAATATTGTTAGTGGAGTAAGTTTGATGCCAACAGAGTAAGCTGTTAACGGGAAATTAAGTATGTTTACCGGCGCATCCATTATGTCTTCGCGAATATATTATAAGACTAGCTGATACACGAGTATGCGAAACTTCAGGATATTGAACCAAACATGTTTTGGCTAGAACGGTACAATCCTTAAGTATCAATTAAATATGGTTATAATGTTGTTTCCCTGCTGTTGGAACGCCAAATGCATTTATGTAACAGTATTTAAATGACACAGCTTCATGCATAAGCAAAACTGCGAACAGATTAGATTACCAAGTCGTTTTCAGTCCGGATACAGGAAGAGATGCCGACAGGATTTATAGTGTTTCGACAAATATGTGTGAAGGTTGAATTTTGAGGGTATTTGAGACAAGGTTGTGCTCTTCCAGGCGCTGCTTTGCAAATTTTTATTACCCTCATTTCATTGACACTCGTTTACTTTACCACTTTTACAAGTAATTTATACTTGGTAATATTTGGGTATTATGGTAGCAGGAACATTATCCTTTATGCCAAAGATTACTTGGAGTACACTAACAGCCAAGTTTTATAATACACTAAAAGATTGCAACATTGTTATCTGCCAAAAATATATGGATCTTTTTACAAAAAACACTGTTGCTCTATAATAATATATCTCCAGTAATCTATAAGTCAATTCTAGGGGTTGGCCATAAGATAAGTTGATGGTATTTAAGTATCGACTTCTACATAGTCAGAATAACTCCTTTTTGGACTCAAAGCTACAATATATAAAAGACGTTGAACATTACTATAATTGTACAACACTTTACTGGTAAACTAACGTTTTCATTTAAGCGTATTTTTCACTAAACTCGTAAATGCTTTTGTACTATACATGTTAACAAATTTAAATCAAGTTTTCCCAGGGGCTTTCCCCCTGTACAAGGGGCAAATATAGGTCAGTGGGCACGTTGGTCACACTTGCGTGGGCTTCCGGTGTTTGTAACATTCAGAAAACGCTTTAGCATTTTAAGAGTTGGATTTGTTCGATATAATCTAAGATCTCGGATGTAATATACATCCAAGATCCATAATATCGAACAAAGCTTCGAGCTTGAAGCATAACTGAACATGAAGTATCAGGGCTTGATTCTCTATATGCACTAGGTGGCTCACTCTCAAATCTAGTTTTGTTGATGGTTGCAATATGTCCCCCCAAATTATGAAGAGGGATAAAAAAATTGATATGTTTTCCCCAACCAAGAAAAGCTTGTAATACATTTTAATACCCTAACACCGAACATCTCTGTTGGTCATATTTGTTTTGGGTAGGTATCAAACCCACGGCAGACAAGGCAGAACTGTGTGGTCAGTCACCTCTTGTCAGTAATAGGCAAAATCTTTATTTCATTTCATTTAAATATAAATAGCTTGGAAATGTCAAGTAAGATCGATCCGAACCTCCATGGGAAAGTGTTAAAAATATTGCTTTGCATTTGAAGCACTCTGTGTACTCTGTGGCATACACCAGAAAGGAGAGGACCTCGCTTAGATTTCCTCTGTGCATACTAATTCAATTTGTGCTGTAATGCAAATTGAATACAATACTGTGGCTTAGCTTTCGCTTTTCCTTTTTGTAGATAAAATAAAGAGTTTAAATGTTTTCGTATGCGTCGCCAAATAAGGCACGCGAAGGTTGGTTTGGGCAAGTGATTTCAACATTTACGCACAAGTATTGCGTACTGGTATTTTCTTCCTTCATCCAAATGACAAACGTACTTATCATGTTATTAACTGATGGCCAGTTACTGTAATAATGAAATAAATAATATAAGTTTATCAAAAAATGTGTTTGACAAGGCAATGCGCTATCGATACCATTGGTATTACCAGATTTACTAGCTCTATAAGCTACGTTAACCGCTTTACACTGGGTGGGGTATATGCTTGATTGCAACCTTGTTGGTATCATGAAAAAAAAAAAAATCTTCTAGAGTTAACCCCGCATCTAAATGATAAAAACCATTTTCGTTTGATTGATGACACATGAAGGGGACAATCCGGACATTTAGCAACACATCGGGAGTAATTAATGAGGAATGAGTCATGACACGTGTCAATTGAGTCTATGATGACTGACATACACCTAGTTTTACTTTAAAGATCATTTTAGTTCAGCAACTCTGAGCCCGATCAGAAGATGGATCGGTGGCCGTTTAGTTGCATTTAATCCAAGCTTTACGAGCTTCGAAGGGTTCCCGACTGTAATAGTTAATAAACCATGTAATAATAGGCTTAGACAACCTGAAAGCTCAGACACCGTTGGCCACTTCAGCCATACAAAAGAGGAAGAAGACCTAGGACAAGGCAACTTCATTTTCATAACGTTGATATTCACGGACAAGCAAGAACGCCATTTCCATATTAGACATGGATCTCGAAGTAAAAACAGTTCATACATTCGTCATGTTTGTGACAAATGGCACGGAGTATATTGTATTGGTAAATACCAATACGACAGTTGTAATGTTGATTGATGTGTGTAAAACGATGTTTTGATTTGGCATAGACATACAAGAAACTGCTAATAGTAAAACGAAATGAAAATAGCAGAAAAACATGGAAGACTAAAGGAGGTAGATTCACTGAAAATGAGTCAATTGAAATTGGAGACAATAGAAAATGTGCTGGTACTTTTCCTTATTATATAAGTTAGTGATAGTCATCTACTACGATGTATTATACCAGGTATATATGTACAAGCCTACTAGCCTATAAGGTGAAAAAGTTCAGATAGTTTCGAAAGCCTGAAATAACAGCAATTTGAAAGTATTTTTACTTAGTTACCAGTAAATCATGATGGAAAAGTCTCAGAACAATAGGTTGTAAAGAGAACCGATAAGTTTTACGGCAAACCTTAGTAAACCGATAACCTAGATTTGACGTAAGACGTACGACGAATACACTCAACTAAAAATACACAGAAAATGCAAAACGCTTTCTAAGTTGCTTACTTTAGTCAAGACAATAATGAAGAGTGATTAAAATAAAGCATAAGCAGTTTTTGTATAAGATGACATTAAATTAAATTACTCGATCCCTTCAGAGATTTGTAGAGATGAGTACTGTACTCACCTCCGTTTGGATTCTTAAGCCATATAATGAGTACAGAGAAGTTTCGAATTTCTATTATGTTGCTAAAAGAAACAGCACGTGTTTAACTGTTATAATCACTAGACGTGACACTTCATTTAGCATCAATGCCATGGACAATGAAGACCCGAAGACTAATGGCAAAGCAAAAACAACAGTGACAAACAACTGTCGGAAAAAATATTATTTCTTGGGACCTTCACGGGTTTTGTGCCACGAGGTCGTTGGCTATCAACAGGGGTGAATCCAGCTAAAGAATAATGCTATAGCTTTCTTCTTTTCAACAGATTCTTCAATGGAAGAGTAGGTTGAAAAGTTCCATTTTATTAGGTTTATATGTCACACAACAGTTTTTTTATTTGGAAGGATATACTTTCAGATTTGTCCATAGATGTTTCATTAAAATCGGTTCATTAGATTAGTTTTAAATCAAAATAACTGGAAAAAATATGTCCCAAGTAAACCAAATTGCGTATTTTGCTTTCCTGTGACTTTTTTCTTCGCCCACTGTAGACCGATATGTATGTTTCTTTTTTAAAATGGCAAGATGGGAGCGAGAAATAAGAGATGAAAGCATTGAAGTCGGTTTTTTTTTCGATTTTATGGTTTTTTACTTGTATTATATTATACACGTAAGATGTTAAAGATTGAAACTTAAATCCAGTGGATCAATTACCTTTCAGCGTCACGGATATTGAATGTGAGATGCTGGCAAGATGAAAAATGGGCCACAAGGAGCTTCTATACAATTTTGAGATGTTCTTTTTGATTCTGATATGACATCAATAGCGAAATAATAACAGTGATGGGAACAAAGCCCCCGTGACTGCTCTTGGATCCGTATCTGCAGAGCTGGCCGTCAGTCAAGAAACAGCTTGTCATGATATCCATTGATGTTGCGATACGAGTCAGCAAGCCTCAGAAACAGTTATGCTATTGTACGTTTCAGCACAGTTTAAACAATAATTACTATGGCACACAATACGGGCACAAGTAACGCTTGCGTAAAAAGTGATGAGGTTTTTTTTATATTGTTATGCGTTTTTGCTTTACGTATAAAATACAGATTATGACGATTGATACAAGTATCCATGCGCATGCGCCTATACATCCAATTTTGCCCATATATGCCGGTAAAGCCACATAATTGATCTCTACATATTGATGATACATTACTTAGTTGGGAATTTGAGATTTCCTCATGTGACTTGGTGGTTGTTGAATCATTACAAATAATATGTCTATCAACTAATCGTTTTCCGTTAATTAAGGGCGCTAAGTATACCCGTTCTATGGATATACGTTCGAAAAAATGCAAGTTGCAGTGTTCAATAATGCCAATTTCTTAAATTCTACCAAAACTTTTTAACAAAATTAAATACTCTGGTATCAGATTTAGCACAATTAAGACCATTTTCAAAAATTGTTATTTTAAAGTAAGACGATAAGCGAAACCTTAGTTGCGTATATCATCAACGAGAACAAACTAGCTTGGTATGCCGGTCTTCTCGTTGCATTTACGAAGAAGCAAGTAGGTATTTTCCGACAGACTAGACTGATAAAAGCCCCAAATAAAAAAAACCCCTATACATTTTAAATACTTTGATTTATATTCAGGCAAGCAGAATATTAAAAAGGGAAATCCTTTACTGATTAAGCTTTACCTAGATTTGCTTCATCTTTTGTTTCCTTCCTTAGTGCGCCGCTATACAGTGATAAAAACGCCTGTTTAGATCCAGATAATTAATTGGTAGAGTGAGAATGTTTTTATTGCCTATTATTAACTATGAATCCGTTATAATGGTGTGTAGGTGTAGGTACGTGTATATTATTATGTCTATGTATATCTTGCTTCATTCTATAGTTCAAAGCTATGTTTCTTATTATGCAGGAGGCCACTGTTTAATTGGTTGATTACTATAATTATCAACCTACGTATTTTTCTCTTAGCAGCTAACTGCTGCTAAAAGTTTAGTAACTAACACTAAGATTTAAAGAAAATTAAATTAATTAGTTTTATTAATCAATATGCTAATCAACCGGTCAAGAGCAATTTACACAAACGTGGTGAGGATGATGTTGAAAAATTTAATAGACAAACAGACATTCTAGGCATGTCTTTACCAAACCCATATGATACGGAAATATGGTGCATACACTGCACAATATTAAAAGTAATATGTTCAATTGCCGATAAAATAGGCAGTGTGTATCTTAGTATGTTCCTTTCTGTAGAGAAGAACCTGAGTTTTAGTTGTCGCGCGGAGATCTGTTAGTATCAACACTTATCTGAATGAAAAAAAAAATAATGCTAGCATATTATAATAATAATGTTGTTTAAACTAAGAACTCAACGTATGAATATTATCGTTAGAAATGAGCCATGTATTAGTTAGTGGACTTAAGTTTCTGAAGTCGATCTGACTTTGAAAGGTCAGATCGGCAAATCTCTCTGGAAGACGGGTTTTGTACGGGACTTATTGGCGGACGGGTTTAAAATGATGAAATTTATGGATCCTAATTTTTAAGGGTTCTTCGTGGGTTAAGTATGACGATAATTGACTGCGCATACCGTTTCCCCCCTGTCACCAAACATTAGTAGATCCAAACCTACATATCCTATTTGTTGTTTTTAGACGAACATCAAATAAATAAAAACCATCTAGCCCTAAACTAAGCATGCTTGTATTATGGGAACAAGAATACTGGTAAACACTAATTAATTTTATAATATAGTCATTTCCCGAACTGAAAATGTCGCCCCAGGTGAATGAAAGATAAGACAAAGAACATTATCTTTCAGAATTACAAAAATCTACATAAAATGAACCTGATGTTGAGCTTGTATACGTTAAAGCTCAACATCAGGTTGGTTTAATGCAGACTCGCAACAACCTCGCAAATTGGATTCCCTACGGGCAGGAATACCTTAACCGCATCGTATCGTGTGATATGTTAGGTACTTTTAGTTTAAATAGGTAGGAGTCGCAGGATACAGCTAGTCAGGTAATAAAAACACGAAAACACGACAGCGACTGGTCTGGCACATCTCCCACAAGTTTGTCACAAAGGTCTCGCGGGTCGATGACCTGTTTGGCGGGCGCGCCACATTTTTACATGCGCTTCGACCCATACAGCCTTAGATACGCTTTTTAACTTCGAATTTGATAAACTTTTTACCATTTATTTTTGTTTTTCGTTCGGACTTTATTTCGCTGGTAACATTTGTCTTTCTTGAAGCTTTATTCAGGAATATTTGAGAAAGCATTATTTTGCTGCGGTGGGTTACCAACTTGTCACAACTAGGATTCATTAATACTGAAACGCGCAGTGAAATAAAATAATAAATATTTATGAAATTTCATACAGCGCCAACTAACCGCAAAGCTTAGCTTATAAGAGCTTTGGGAATCAATTTAACCTGATCTATAATGGGTCGAGGATAGACTGGACCGCGTTATTCGTAAGTATTCCTACACAGGCTGTGTATTAACAGTGTTAGCAGTGCCAAGCATTAAATAGGAAATCTGTGCATTAAAAAAAAACAGTTATTTTGATTTACCAACCCAAATTTTTAACAGATTTTAATAAAAATACTTTTTCCAAATCGGTTAATATTTGGCGAAGAAATCTGTGAACACACATAAAAAATATAGGAGGCGAGTCTTTAATTGTAAAAAGAGGTATATGTACCTATATTATAAAAGAGATCGAGCCTAAGCCGCTGGATCGGATACTTTAAAGACCTGAAGTCATAGATTTTTTTTTTTTTTATAGTGTTGATTAAATATTTTATTTCGTCCTTCGGTAAAAAAACGAAGTATCTCATTATTTTCAAACTAGACGTAATGGAATGCGAGTTGGGCCTTCTCATACTTCTGTAGCCAAACCTGTGTCGTATTGTTGTTGTTTATAGGCGGCAGTGACTAATTAATATCAGGAGGGCCGTTAGTTCATTCCGTCATTTTATTCGAACAAGAAAAATGATAACCACAGAACTAAACCATCTACAAATAACCATTATACATTATTATATTTTGACGTACACGATTTTTTATCGCTTGTATTTGTATGTAAATGCTAAGGTACCTTTTTATAACCATCTCGGCAGTTATAGATTATAGAATAATATATTATAAGATCGTCGATAAAGATTATTATGGAATGGCTCCGTACCGTACCGTATCAGCCTCTAATGTTCCCACTGCTGGGACACTGGCTTACTCTCGATGATTGAATAAATCTACCACGGCAGCCCAATCTGGATTGGTAGATGTCACATGTGTTCGAATATTTGGTTTTAAGACATGCCTCACGATGTTTTCCTTCACCGTTTCGAGGACGTGGTATTGAGCACATAATTTTTTTCAAGAAAAAACTCATTGGTGCTCGTTTGGATTTGAACCAGCGTATTAGCTTCAGTAAGAATTTGTTAATAAACTCTATTTTATTAATTAAGAGTATTTTAATTTTTTGCTAGCTGACCCATAAGACGTTCTGTTTGATTCAGATTTGATGATCGTTTGCAAACGTACTAACAAAAATCCCATAAAATACAATACTTAAATTTACCCGGAAACTTATCAAATATTTCTTTCCATTAAACCTAATTTGGATTCTTACAAACATTTTAAAACAAAAAGTAACCAAATCGATCCCCGTATCACTTGAGAATGGCATCCTCAATTGATTCTCTTACCAACGAGCAGTATTTCATTTTTATTTATAACATAAAGAAGACACGATCGTGATTCCTAAATAAATAACAATAACGGTATTGGATTTTGTAATCTCAGATCTCATCATGTACCTATATAGGTAGGGCTTAGAAAGGCAATTGTATCAGAGGTACAGAATAACCGACAGTAAAGGTAACAGTATACGAAGGTACGTGGTTTGCCCTACTTCGCTTGCGCGGGCGCATGGGAACAACATCCGCTGGTAGCTAAGTCAGGTTTGAAGTTTAATATCGGATTAGAAAACTCGACGGTAAATCTACAACTAGATTTTTAACATGTTCGAGATAACAAAGTCTTGAACTTTTTAAAGGCGCTGGAATGCCAATGTGGCGTATCGACTAGTGTAGCCGGAACCGAATTATTAACGTACCCTCTGAAGCACGGAAGAGATCAGTTCAATGCAACTAAACGGTCACCCATCCAGATACTGACCGGGCGGAGTGTTGCTCAACTTAGATGATGTGCAACGAACTTGTGTCCTGAATGTAATGTGATTTATATGATAAGTGGCAACATGTGAAAAGGTTGCGAGGTTTAGTAATTCAACCTTTGAAGTAGACAGTCATAAATCATTAATTAAGTCTCAATTGTTGCAAACATACAAAAAACAATATCGCCGGACTTATCACGACTTATCTTTCACGCCAGAGTAAACGTAGTAAATTTTCAACATTTATAGATGATGACGACTAATGTGGAGACGAACGGGAAGTAAACTTCTCATTGGTCTCTTTGGGACGAAACGTGGGGACGAGCGGGGAAAAAACCATTCAAACTTAGGCGTAGTTCTATTATCCAAGCACAACGCAAGCAAAGACAGAAGCATGATTTAAATATACAAGTACCAAAACCATACTGAAACTGTAATCGATTTATCATACAGTCTCTTCCGTTACCTAAAACAATAGTTCCCTACAAGTACAGAAAAAGGCTCCTGTAAGTAGTTCCGCCTATAATCGTGTTAAAATACTTGTTTTATCTCAAGAGTTAACTATCAAAGAATTTTAGATTGTATGTTAATTCATGCCAAAGTAATTGGAGGCGTGGAAATTAAGCCTTTACTGCCTTTTGTTCGCGGCACAACCTAACCTGTTTATATCTTTTCTCTAAAAGCATCGTATGGTATGTTGAATCAAGGTTTACCAGAAAAAAATTATGGTAAGTACATAAACTTACGCTGACGGCCCATCTTATAGTTAAAATGGTTACTACTGGCTATATAGACTCCAGCAATACTAAGCAACTCAGGGCTTCCTCAGGAAGTATGAGAAACCCAAGAAGTACGACCTCGCCTATAGATGGTATGTAATTTCACCAGAACACAGAATCGCAAGTGCACCACTGATTGGTGGAGGATTAGCAGGTGTGTGACAGGACCAGGTACAAGTTTAACTGCTTACGTAAATTTGCATCGTACTAATGGTGTTGCGCTATGAGCGAATGATGTAGCAAATAAAGAAGCTTAAAATTACAAGGACTGACAAGTTTAAGGGAGATCTCTCCCAGTAAGTGTCATGTAGCTCGATCTTCGGCATCGACTTCGTTGTGAAGAGTGAGTCAATGTGGAAAGAATTTGGTTTAACTAACAATTCGCTCTCGAATCTGTGATGAATCTGTATGAAAGTCTTACCACAAAACTGGCACTTAGGATTATAGGCAAAAATATAGTAACCGTAAATTAAATAGATGTAAAATCAGACATAAATATATGCAATTTAAAAAAAAAATCTTATGTAAGCTATGTATTTAGCTTCTTTAGTATATATATTGCCTCGGAGGAATTCACCACAAAACCACAGACCAACAGACACAGCAGTCATACTTTTTAAGCGAGGCTTAAATACAACCCTTAAATATTATTGAAGCCAAACCTAAAATTTGAACACGACTGTACAAAAAATATTACAATTTTCATTGTGCAATTGAAGAAAATATGACGCAATCAAAATCGTGCTGTTTGCCATCATAGAAAAACCATTTAGCAACCATTTTATAACAGTTAACTGTGTTCCAGCCACAGATAATCAATTGACAGCCAGTTCAAAATGCAGGCACCGTATGGTGCCACCAACACTATAGTATATATACACTATCACCGGAATAACATTAGTATCTCAGTATAGAACAATATTGTCATACTTTTCTTCCATTGAACAATATAGTATTTTCAAATGACCATCACCATAGAACCCAGTCATACGGAAAAGGTACTTACAGATATATGACTGCGGGAAGAGATGAATATCAGAATCATCTGAAAGAATTAGTTGCTATTGGTAAAGGTGCACAAACTAAAACTATTGTGGCATTAATTATTATGGTACATTGCTGTACATCAAATAATAATAGTACTAGAATAGGTTTAAATTAAATTGTGTTGATTATGATACTAATATCTACAGGTACAAATCTAGTGCAAATATAAAGGGAGTCATGCAGGGGACATTGTTTGGTCCTGTTTCAAAAATGTCATATAACTTCAAGTTCTATAGTTAACATTTTAGAGATGGTATAATGCTTGTTTCACATAATTATGTGTACAAAAATAATAACACTTTCCTACTTCTAGAGTATACAATATAATAACGTGAAACAAGAATACTTCTGCCCAACCTCATAGGTAGTAAATCTTTGGTTAGTGTTGTCCTGACAGTTGGATAAGAAATATTAATTTTACTGAAGAAAGTTAGCTGAGTTATTTGTAGAAAAACAATGGCAGTGGTGAGCTCACCACTATTCCCATGACAGTGTAACCCACAAGATGAAAATTAGCCCATTAAAGTTCTGTGTAAACTTTTGGGGAGTAATTTGTGAATTTATGTGTATGTTTGTATGTATGTAGAAGTATACCTATCAATAAACAGATCATGTGACCCAGACACCAATCATTATGTAGGCAAATTCCATGTTTAGATAAGTAACTACCAGCTTATTCTGCTCAATCAAGGTACTAATGATTCCCAAATTAAACATTTTTTTTTCATTGGTCATATACATATTGAAAAAAAGATACAAATTCTGTTTGTCATCATTAAAAATCACAATTGCATTAATTTAGAATATAACAACAATAACAAGACAAGGTCTATAAGAATAGAATAGACTGTATTTGAATAACACCTTACCCTTCCCAATACTGAAAATGTATTATATTATATTATACCTCATGATTAATTATGGATTCATAAAGTCAATAATAAAAATGATGCTACAACAATATGATTTTTTGTAAATTAAGAAGTCAATGGGCCTAGTGGTTTACTCACCCAAGGATGGTATAATTAAGTCAGACCACTACTAAATACTATATTTCAATAATTAATGTGCTAGAAGGTATTCTAGCACATTAATTATAGTAACTAGAGTATTTATTTACCTTAAATTGTTTGAAAATATCTATGTGATTTATTCTAGAGTTAAGCTAAATATTTACACTAATAGTTCTCACAGCATTGCAGCTTTGAAATCAGTATTGAACTTTCAACATTTTCCAAATTTTACTTCTGAATTTTAAGCTAAAAAAATATATGTACATACAGGATAGATAATAAGTTTTAAATAATTATACTCACAACTATAAAAATATCCCCATGTCGGCAGTCCAACAGCGATGGCTCCAACCACAAAACAGACGAAGCCAAGAAGAACCACCGCTATTGAATACAGAGCCTTGCCGCTAGCCATGGCTGCATGACTCAGCCAGACTCCCGGAAGGTTCTAAACATCAGGACCTTGCTGTGATTGTCCAGTGAGATTCTTGAGGTCCCCACATCTGTTTACAACATTGATTCATGTTATTTTCTTAACTGTTTAAAACAATATTTTCCTTTATTTCAGTTGGTAAATAAAATTCGTATTTCAAAACAGGTTTTTAGTTGGAATACAACATGTACGAATTATTATTTGCATTATGCAAACCGGTCGCAGAGCCAGGAGCAGAGGAATGGAACGCATTATGTATGCACGATGGAATGTCGAAATTCTACACTCGTAAGCAGGTAATATCACAATTCAAGACCAATAAGAATTTATGTCTAATTGCAATCTCATAAGAAAACGATAAAGTGCCAAAATTTCTTCCTGCCGTGTTAATTAAACCATGTGTTAAGCTTATAAAAACAGTTATTTTATTGAACTTTTACTCACATTGGTGAAGCGATCTCGTCTTTCAAGTCACACGGTGTTCACTCAAGCTACACAATCGATTATGTACTGTTAAGACTGAATTTACAGTATTAATAACACAACACAAAATACGTTAAATTTAATTGAATCTTTTCAAGAGCAATAGGTGTTTAACAATGATAAGTGCATTTTTCAAAGTAACTCAAATATTCGAATCACAGTTTGACGGCACTTTTTGTTGACCACTTTTGTTTTCGCTTGTGTTTTATTTTTACTAGGAACGCCAAAAAACAATGAACACAATATGATTTCGTACTTCGAACAGCAGCTTATTAGTAATAAAAACAAATGTAAATCATAACACGCCACGCACGTAAACCGTAGCCGCGGTCGGTAAATAAACTGGTTTTTTGATTCTTTTTCTTTCTTTCATTCAACACAATATATACACATTCACTTCGACCGTTTCTTTTCGTTGATTGGATTCGTTCTTTCGTTCGTTCAACTTTGTAGTCTACTTGTGTTTCTACTTTGTGGTCTTGGCAAACTCCATAGACAATACAGAGTTGTTTGGTAAAGATTTGTAATGTAAGCGAGATAGCCTTAAGATGGCACTTCATATAACTCTCTGAACATATCCTATTCGGAGTCTTATTCTGAACACTTCGTAGCTGTAGAAAGTAATTCGAATGTCTACAATACAGGACACAAAAATCCAATAAAAAAAATATATTAAAATATGTAAGTCACACACACTTTTTTTTTTGGTATTTTAATACCAAACAAAATGATGTAAGGTGTTATTTAGTTATTTTTATACGCAGAACGTATGGAAATGTGGATGCACAACTTCGTGGCGGCTAATAAAATGTATGGTAAATTGGTGGTAGCACTTCTATATACGAACTTTGGACAAATTCTACTGCTACATTTGGGAAATGTGAAGTGTCCATTCTGTGGTGGCAAAATAATCTATGATAGAGCACAGATCTCAATAAAACTAGGACTGAAGAGGTTGATAAAGAGTGAAATAGAATCAAAAACCCCGGGTGTTACATTCCGTTATATGGGCTAACTAAATAAATCCATGATGCGAATGAGTGTGATGTGTGGATACATAAATAATATTACAAACGTTATACAAAAAAATCGGCTTGCCGCACTACATCTTATTGCTGAAACACATTCTAAAAGTTAAAAAATGTTTATTAACTACATCAACGAATGCACCTAAACAGATGGCAATCATTTCAAATGGTTTCGAGGTCATCCTATTTTAGAACTCTCATTATGTATTACCACAGAATACAGGGAAGACATTCAGAACAGCAATTTATAAAGTATGTAAGGCAGAGAATAAAATAAGGAAATGAACCGATATTGGGGACTCGGATAGAAATTGATGCAACAAAACGAACATCCGAAGTAAATTTGGGAAGAAAGATTCCGAAATGGAAATGTTAAATGAAATTAGCTTATTGGGGGCGACAATTATTTTACTTTCTTTACGAGCAACCTGTGAGTATTTATGCATTTCATTAAATAACGAAAACTGATACTTACTTATTTTTAATGTCATTTAATTGGTTTTCTTCATGGAATTGTTGGCACATTAATTAACATTGCTTATATTATTTAGTTGCAGAAAATGAAGTTTTTACATCTGTAAGTATATTTGAATATACCATTAGCTGTAGTATCTACAAATCAATCTCATCATCAGCCAGAGGAGCCGACGCCTCGGCATCCATGTAATTAATTGACCAAAACCGTATACCCAGTAGAAATATTAGTACGTTAATTACCGTTGAAACTAATGTCATCATTATTATGATATTCTCTATATTTTTTATTATTATAAAGAACGTATTGTGATAATTTAGAACCCCCGAATTATAAGAGGAATGTTTGTCCGGCAAAAAAATCCAAGGCCAACTACATATCCAAAGGGATAATCTGATTTTACTGAAAATAATACAAGTTACGCATTTTAATTAACATAATAATATTTAAATTAAAGTTAGCGCACGATTTACTAGAAAATTATTTTTATATTATAATATTTCAGGATCTTGCTAATTCAGGTGAAACTTTGGAATGCCATGAAATATGCGGCTGCAATCGGTACGCTACTAAAATATTGCTTAATAATTTATAATAGCTTCATTGTATCAGTCAAGCTGAATTTTCTTTTTCAGTTTCTACATATTCGATTATTCAAAATTAGAATGTGTGTTTAATTACGAATATTTAAAAGAAAAGACGCAACCCAAGAATTCTAAAAACGCAGGTAGGTAAATCCGCTAGTGTGAAAATTTAGGTTTCATTAGACGAATCCTCAATTCATACCATTAAAACTAACACAAAGAAAATATTATTCCTTCATGTTAATCTCCAATACATTTTTGTTAGTATCATGCATTCTAAAAAATAGCTTTTGGAATAACTTTGCGCGAGTAACAAAATGAATGATGAACGCGTTTATTACCCTAAATTAAATATTTTTATAATATGGGACAATGTGCAAGCAACAACTTTGGACAACTTTTCCAAAGTTAAATCATGCCAACTCGCATTTTCGTGTTTACAGTATGGGTTATATTACCTGTGGTGTGGGAAAATAGCTGTCAAAGTCGAGCATTCCCTAAAATACTTGAGCTTTTTATGTGTAGACAGAGAATTAGTATCTCTGTTTACGCTTTTAAAGGTCGAGGGGAACAGCAGGTAAAAGTAAACACAACATTTTGCGACTTAATCCACCATGGATTGCTAATTAAAAACTTCCTCATTACTATCACTACCTATCTTCAATCAAATTATAAATACATTTAATTTTTTTTATTGTATAGAGTTACAAAAATAAAAGCCAAATAAATCATGAATTAATTCGTGGATGTCACTAATTCTTCTTGGAATAGCTTGCTTCTTCTATGCGAAACGATAGTATAGTAACTAATATATCTGTCCATCCTTTAACGTCTCTTTAGACTTCTTTTGAATCCTATGCACAAAATTTTTTAGAGACTTTGTTTCATCAGGGATCTGAATCTTTATATGATGATATCAACGGATATCTTGATAATAAATAATCCATCGTTGGTACGGAACCCTCGGTGTGCGAGCCAAATCGTACTTGCTTTTCTTTCACTTTGCCATATTATTGTATAGTGAGTAGTAGCCGGGTATTATTTTAATATTTCTATTTAATTTTTTACTTACTTTTCGTTTACATAAAACTCAATCGAGTATTATAATAACAGTTGACTTTAGTACTAAGAACTAGAATCAACTTTTATCATTTAAACTAATTGGCTGTTAATGTTAATATATTTGATTGAGGTTGTCTAATTCAAAGCGTTTTAGCCAGTAATTTTCAATATCATAAATAGTTTTGTTCTCCACACATTAACATCTAATAATTCTAATCTAATAATTCAATTGATAATCTGTGTCAATTCAATTGTTTTATTGCAGAAAAGATTCACGAAAATGTAGAAATAGTATTTCATGGAATCATTTGGAGCGCTGTATTTTTCATCATCTGCGCAAGCGTTTGTTTCTTATCTGTCGCTATATACTGTTGCCACATCCATATATCGTAAGTTATTAGTATCTCGAAATAATACCCACTTAATTTGATATATTCAAACTAGACACGTTGTATCGTTGCCCTGTACTAGGATTCCCCGTGTAGTAGTATGGACAAACAGAAACTCAATATAAACGCCTAAGACCCGAGAACAAAATTTACGCTCATCACACAACGTCGGGAATCTAACCTTGCTTTGAAGGCAGCGTAAGTTACGGATTCGTAAAAAATGGACCAGTTCTTTATTGAAAATACTACTAGCTACAAAGGTATATCTTCAAAATATCCATTTAATGACATCCAATTAACGATCTCTCTCGAATTGGTTTTTGAGCATAAAGCTACTACATATCTCAGCTTTATGCTCAAATATACACTAAAGCTACATTTAAAGAAATGGTCTCATGTTCACTGATGAAGGTAATTTTGAACATGTACTATACAATTTCGCTAATTCAATTGGAACATTTTAAATTTCAGCGATGAAAAATTAAGTAATGAAGTGAAGGAGTTAGCTACGAAGCTTAATGTTGACTTTGATAATAAGAAACAACCAACGAGGAAAAAGCCTTGTGATCAAAAAGCGGAGAGCTGTAACGTGGTTGTCGAAGATGCTAACATTATGTGTATGTAAATTGAGATCTACTGCAAGTGCTGAATTCCTAAACAATGACTTGGAATCATTAATCGAACCTTTTGCGGGAATAAAGACAAGAAAATACACAGTGTGTTTTTAATATTTATTTATTTATTTATCGCATCATTTACATTAGACTTATATACTAGACACTTTATTATAGCATAGGTTATACTCATATACAGTTTTAGTTCAAGATTATTTTGGTATTGTGGTTATTTTTACGGTCCGTGTTGCTCATGCCTGTAAGCGAGTACCATCAGGATCAGTGGTTCCTCGGGTGATACAAAAGTAACAACCTAAAGTTGCCTTAGAACTGGTGCCAAGTTCTTCTCGAGAAGTACTGCCACCAAAATGGGTAATCGATCTCCATGCAGTGGTGCGATGGAATTGTAATAATGTGATAAATAAGTAAAAGCCTCCTCTAGAAAATCTAGGTCTACTACCTCTTTTCCTTGGTAGATTAAGCCCATTTACTGTCATTTGTCGAAAGTAGTACATGTCCCAGCAGTGGAAATTTATTATAGAGGGTGGAATATATATAATTTTGACTACCAAACCAACTGACAATCATCTCACCACTGTGCATTCAAAAGTCGTTCGTTTTACGATTACCGGTGTGAAACTAACATGGCTATCTGTGGTGTGATGTGAACCATTTAAATCAGGATAACTACGTACCTCCTAGTAAGAATATTATTAAGTATTAGTCTATGGTTGGTTGGTCTGTGGTAAGAATTGGTAGCTAGCTAACGAGACGGACGGAAATAAAACGAAAATAAAATTTATGAAAATCAAAACAAGTTGAAAGCTGACCTGACTGTGACTGCTGAATTTAAGAAAAAAATTACTGATTTAATTCTTTTTTGATTCACAACTTAGGAGAGCAAAAGAGCTTTCATCATTTTGTTTTGCGATGAAAATGACACTCGAGTGTTGATCAATAAAGTAAATTACTACCGAAAACGTTAATTCTATTGTTGAATAAAAGTAATACTTTCTGGATGAAAGGAAGTCGTTGTGCAATGACTTGAATTGACGTCTGAAAAGTGGTATTGGTAAGTGTTTTCATTTGTTTTACTCCAATTACCTAGGTCTTAGAAGAATAAACTTCTTTACACTAGTCTTCTTTTTACACCGGAAGTTGAAATCGAATAAAATTAATATAAATTGTCAAGTTATAGTAAAGAATTGTATATAATTTCCACCCTGGACAAACATTTGTGTGATTAACATATATCTATGTTAATCACACAAATGTTTGTCCAGGGTGCAAAGTTCTGCAAATATATTTAGAAACTATGACAGAAATATGTGACTTACTTAAAAATAAAAACTTTCATCCCTTATTTCTCACCCTTAGTTGACATATTACGCAATTTAGTTTACTGGGGTGAATTATTTTTTCCAGGTATTTTTATTTAACAACCAAATATTGAACTGATTTTGTTAAAATTTCTAAGTGACCAATCCATTCAAACAAAAAATATATATTTTTTAATTCTTTATTAAATAACGGAAAACTGAGGTAACAAACATTAAAAAATACGGCCTAATTGATAACCTTCTCTGGAAGTCGGTTGGTAAAGATGTAATTAGACTAATGAATTGCGCAGTCTAGACAAGATATAAAAAAATAATTGCAAACTTAGTAACCTGATTCAAACAAACTAAGCTTTTGAATTTTTTTTATTGCTATAGTTTTTAAAAATCAGATTGGATTTTTTATAAGACCAATAATGTTAGGCAGGTTAAAATCCTGTCTCAGTGCTTCAGAAGATACTCTTTGTTTTTAGTTACTTTGTAAGCTTAGCAATCCTCTTGCTCTAACAAAAAAAAACTGATCATATAAAAAAAATATATATTTTTGAAATATATGTTGTTCACATTCATAGTTGTCAAAAAGAGAACTTTCTTTGAGTCCTTACACATACACGCTGGAAGATGCGACATAAAGTAGCAGTAGAATTCTGGAGAAGTACAGCCACCACACCTAGTAATTTGCCAGTCCAAGCAGTGGTACACTCGCTACATTGCTGTGTTCTGGGGGTAGGACATCCCCGTCTCGGATGAAGGACACAACAAGACATGACCCAAGTTGCTGGACACCTATAACAATATAGGTGTCCATATAGCCACATAAAAAGAAAAAATATAGCTATATTTTTATGTGACTATTTTTTAATATAGCTATATTTATTTTTTAGAGGGCTATATGGCATAATATACATATTTCTATATTTGGTGATTTCAGGAGAGCTACATAGAAGAAAAGTAAAAATGTCTGTGATTGATGTAAGCCTGCTTGATATGGTGATTGTCACGGTTGCAGTAGTGGTGACAATGGCGATCATCTGCTGCTTATGCTGTGTCTGTATCAAATTGAGGTAAGGTTTCAGGACAAATTGAGAAGTTTGTTTCGAAATTTCATGAATAAATTCCACCTCTAACGGCATAAAATAAGTAAAGTATTGATGTTGGTTTATTTGAAATAAATTTGAAGTCAATTATTTATATTAAGGTACTTAAAATTGTTGAAATTTAAATAAGTGGGCTGCTCCTTATCACAGCTTAAGGGTGTGTTTTCAAAGAGCTAACTGGGCACGGCAGACATTTGCTATTTTAGGCTTGGTTCCCAAACTGCAGCAATGATGACCTACTTTGATTATTTTATGTCTGAGTAGTAGCCAAATGGTTTAAATCTAGAGCATTACATCATCAGAGACTTTACATATGCCTCAGAGAACCATGATATTAGCTAAATGCCAAGAATCGGGCAACTTAAAACAAAAGAACCTGAACTACAATAATCAAAATGTCTCCCACCACAACTGGTCCCTGCGGGAGAACTAGACCAAAACCCTCCAACAAAATCATGGAATGGGTTTATGTATTAACAAAAATAAAGGTATTATATATGTACAATAGATACTCCATCAGTCATCTGATTCCTAAAGTACTAACTAGCCAAGCTTGCTTTGGGGCTAGATGGCGCTGCATAAATTGTCTATGATGTATTACCGCATGCCATTGATATATTTTTGTAACTGATTGTCGTATGATTGCTGTTAGGTGAAGGCACATTATGATACATAAGTTACCACCCCAAGTTACATATCTGTTGTACAGGATCAGATAGGGTTAGAAGGTATGGCTGAATTTTAAGTGAACTGCCCATATAGATAAAATAAATTTATTACAATTACACTAGCCTTTAAAAGTTCTCACTGTAGTGGTGAGCAAGTTGTAAAATCTTTTGGGATATCATCCTAGCCGACCTGACAGATATTTTCCTGTCTTGATTCACAATTTCACTATCAGCTGTCAAATGACGAACCAAAGAACAAAACTCCCACAGAAACAAGTAGTTTCAATTAATTGAAGTTTTCCTACTTTTCCTGTAAATTTTATACAAACCTTTATACAATCACGAATAGAATGAAGTAGACAAATTGGTTGAGTCATTTTGGTGTTTTAGCAAGACTAACAAACATCAACCGATTGCAGCCCAACTTGGTACATCCAATTTAAATCTATGTACTAATTAGTATATTTTTATAATTTCAGTGACATGAAACTGAAGCAGTACCTCCTTGAAATGTCCCGGAAGAAAGGAGTTCCCCTGGATCTTGACAAACTTGATGACAAACCATACAAGCAACCACAGCCGAGCGAGCCTTGTGCTATTGTAATGGCCGATGTTGGTATGGTTGTGGCTTGGTGAAACTGCTGGAAGGCAATTTCAGGTTGCAAGATGCAACAAAGGGCTTTGAAAAAAAATTTTTACTGATGTCTGCAGGACCTCTCAGTTTTTACAACGGCTTCAAGTATCTGTGTAGCCAATAGTCAAATTATGAATATTTGTACTGTAGGTTTCTCTTGAGAGTCCCTTATCAATCCAAGCGGAGAGTAGCTCCACTGTAAGAATAAAATTAGCACAAGTCAGAGATCAAATTCGGAGCTGCAAACTCTGAAGTTGATTAAGATGACTGTAATATGTTTTGCATTGATAAAGTGTGTTCCATTTTAGACTAGATAGTCTAATATTGGAAAATACCAATATTATAGACAGTTTTTTGGAATTGAATTTAGGCTAACATGCTCTGAGAAGTAATTTGTTATTTTGGTGCCTATTTTTAACAATGAGTTATTTATGTAATTAGCTTTCCTGCTTTTGTAAGTTTCAAGTAGTCAAAGACTGCTCAAGTCGTGAAATGTCTATAAAAGTTATCTATATTGAATGGGCTGTAGAAATAAAACAAAAATGTCGATAGGTGCCGCATCGTTTTAGTGGGGTAAATCCAAATTATTCAAATGTTCGGAGAAAAGTAAATGTCCAGTATACCTTGAAATGTTTGTGAATTTATTATCGAATAGTTCTTTCGTGATGTTTTCATTGTTACCTTCGAAAATCGAGATAATTTAGTCGATTGTCGAAACTAGTCTAAATCGAATCAACGATTGTCGCACAAATATTTCTAGTCAGCGGTATGCATTTAATAGGTCGTAAATTATATCTAAATATAGAAACTATTATTTTGCTAACTTTTCTGTAGATATAATCACCATTCTTCCTTGAAGAATAATGTGAATTTATTAACTAGTAGTTCTTTCGTGATGTCTTCATTGTTAGTTATGAGAATCGAGATAATTTAGTTGTTTGTGTAGAAAATAAACTGTTTAATTCGATTTCGCACAAATATTTCTAGTCAGCGGTGTTCATTTATTAGGACATTCATTTATGATATATAGTACGTATATATTATAGTCAATTGTCGCCAAAATGTTTTTAGCCAGTGGTCAACGCAATTGTATAATGATACAAATTATTATTTTCCTGCATTTTCTGTAGATAACAACACATACTATTTTTAAAGTGTACCTCCTTAATATCCAAGTATTTTCTAGTCACTTTTAAAATAAATAGTAGTAAGGGTTATTGTAAAATATAATAGTGATATTACTTCATCAAAATACTGATAGTTTCACAAACAGAAGCCTAAGAACTGTTCTAAATTTAAATAAGCGCAAAATAGATTGAAAGTAGTGCCAAAATATTCTATTATACATTCTCTAAAATTTTTGCGTCTGTCATCTACTCAGCAATTTTTTGTGCCATAAATAATTCTTGATCCTGCTACTCGGTGTTTTTACTTTTTGACTGATAAACATACTATGCTGCCTACGGACGTCCGTTATAAGCCATCTAAGTGCTGTTCAAAATGTTTGGAGTTTGCTAACGACAAAGTCGATATGCTTTCCATGTTCCACCCAATCGTGGGGTGTGAAATTTCTGTTATACGTTAGCGACTAATTTTAGGCACTCTTTTAAGTTAATTTCTAAACAACGTAGGACTTGCTGATAGCATTTTTAGCAAGGGATTCATAAAATAAATATTTAGGAATTTTATTCACTAGTCTGTTATGATTGGCGTAATTTTATATTTTGTAGAGACCAGACGGTTTTTCTTACAATATGGCAAATCTACTAGTAGCATCCATAACTGAAGGCTGATGATGAGCTGAGGCTGAAGTGATGATGAGTAATTATACCTAGTCGGGTCAATTTTTTGTCACAAACACAAATATATGTATATGAAAACAAAATTTGTTGAACCTCCTCCCTGTTTTTGTATACAGGTCCTCAACCTCCGAGGCCAGTCGCCGATCACAGCACACACAAATTTAATGTCGATATCAGACAATGCTTTTATCAGGGATGTTTTGAGATACGCGACGCGATCTTGAGCGCATAATATAACATTCTTCAATGAATAAAAAGTTGAATGGAACGGAACGGAAAAAAGGAGTCCGCAGTATAAATCGTCAAATGAATAAACCTCAAAATTATTTTGAACCTTCGCAGAAAATGATTCTCGCTTCACGCCTAACCTTCCTCACTGCTGTTATAAAACAATCACTTAAGTCCGTCATAGGTTACGAAATTATACTAGTTATTTATTTTATACTATGGAATCTGAATAAAATATATTATTTAGCTTTAATTCTAAACTATGGGTGCCAAATTAAAGCGTACAAGGCGAAATGTATCCCCATCGGCCGGACGGGCGCCACGCGTTGTGAATTGGGTGTTCATGCTTCGGTAGGGTAGGTGTTGGTTATTGTTGTTGTTCATGAGCGCCGGTAACCACTTAACATCAAAGTGCGTCAGCCAATCTAGGCACATAACAAAATAGTATTATTGTAAAGCTTTAACCTTTTTAAGATATATTTGACTCTCTATTTTCCGTTTTGTCGGAATTAATATAATTAAGTGGGTACTTAGTCAAGACTTCCATTTAGAAATTGTAGTAAATAATTGTAGATTAGAGTTTTCTCTGAATACTGCCATTAAACTTAAAACAACTGTATTTCCGAAGAATTTTGTATGTATTTTTGTGTTGATCTTGTCATTTGTTCCCGCCGCTGAACTATTCGTGCCTATCTTAGAAAAATAAACTGTAATGTCTTATATACATGGTTTAATTTCTTTTATCATTTACAGGTGTGTTTGACTATATATCATCTGGAGGGTGACATATAGTCAAACTCATTCTTCGCCAGTTCTTCAGAAACTTAGGGTAGCAACCAGAACCGAGTCGAGTTATTCACTAAGCACTTATTGAAATATTATATTTAGGAATAAGACAATTTTTTAAGAGTAACAGTCAATAAATCACTTTAAGAAATGTATTCAGAGCTGATCTGGGAATAGTTCTAGCCATTTCCACTAATAGCTATGAGACATGTCAAAAAGTTAGGTAGGTATAGAGGGGACTGTTTTCCGCAACTAAACCGTCAGTGGGTTCTTTTTGCATGAACATTGTCATGTCATATCATGGAGGATGCCAGGAAATTATGGGGCGTCCTAATACTTTCGGCTTTTACAAAACTTTTTTGCTCCTAGATACCAAAAAAAACTAGAATCACTTTTTTGTGTTCAAGTTGAAATAGAAAACCTTCAAGCAAAGTCGATGTTCTATCTAGGCCCTTTAGGGCAATGTTCTTGACAGAATCCACGTTCGGTATTCACTTTTATATTTTGATTTCCCTGAAGAACTGGGTTACTCTCTCGCATAAATTATCATGGAACCTCGCTAGACAATTTCATGTAGATACATTGAGAGGGTATTGTAACGATGTTCTGGAAATAGGTAATATTTAGTACACCTCCGATAACATTATACCATTATATTATCTATGCAATTTCTAGAGTATTGAGTAGGGGTTTTATTGGCTTACCTTTTTTCTTCGTCTTAACTACTTTTGTTTTCATATGATAAGCATTAAGCTGTTCTATTTTACAGATTGCGATAAATAGTGATACCTAATTGCCTACCAAGGATTTCAACTTACACTTTAGCACTGTGTATATCCTAACGGAAAGCCTCATTTTATGCTCTCATAAACCTTACGTATGCGACTCGAAATTGAAATCAAAAACTACACGTTGCATTGAGATTTCCAATAAGTGCAGAGATTTCCAATTTCCGCGCTCTCTCATTGGCATGCCAATCAACGACTGGATCTGTTTTATCTCAATGCAGAGGATTTACCTTGAAAGTGTCGAACTTAATCTCTTAGTGCTTCTACTGCTACCTACTAGGTACTCTTAAAAGGGTGAGGATAGTGTCCACGCGTAGGTACATGACAAGCTGATAGATACATTATAATATATCTGTGCTAAATTTCATTCAGATCCGTTCAACCATCCTGGCGTGATTATGTAACACACATCTATCCATCCAATGTTTCGCATTTACGATATTAGTAAGCTATTATAATATATAATACCTGCTATTAGCTCGGCAGTATGGTTATAAGTAGATAAACATGGTAGAAGACCAGTAGTTGAAAATATCGAGAAATGTATTGTGTAGGTACCTGACATAATCACAAAAGCACTCGCATGTGAGATTCGAGGAAATTCAATCTCGAAAACGTATACGAAGTGTGCTACAGAAATGTGATAGGTAGTTGAAATAAACATTTCCTAGAATGAACGGAGTTGATGTATTGAATGATTCTGCTATACACAGTCAATTATCCGAAATGAAAATAATTTTTACATAATTTATATTTATTTAATTCTAAATAAATTATTAAGGAGTCAAGTTCGAAATTCAACAACCGTTTGGAAAAGGATACTTAAATAAATTTGAATATTACTTATTTCTTTAAGTCAAGGGCAAGCTTACTTATCACATATTTTGATTTTCTGCAGTTTATATTATACAATCACAACCACAATGCACTTATGCAGATTATCAGTGTTAGTAGCTCTGTAATTATTTTTATAATCGATTCTGCTCAACTGGACTATGACTAACTTCGATAAAATATTGGAGATATCTCCACGCTAGAGAAAGCGTGCGAGCACAGCCAGAACAATAAATTCACACGAACCTCACTCGTTCCTAATAAAGCTATAAACAACCATTTAAAAATCTCATCGGATTTTCAATTTTCCTGTACCTCTGAAGAATACATTGCAACGATGCAATATCGCTTGCAGCTGTGGAATACGTAACTTGACGTTAGACCGTAGAACTATCTAAAATCCATGTCCATGTCTAAATAATAGTGACTGATTTAAAAATATATGGTACCTATACCCAAATAAATAAAAAAAACATTCAAATCGGCCAACGAAGACACTGTCTGTCAATCTATCAAACTAAAAAAAACATCGGTTTTGAGCACCTTTTCCTGTTTTTAAATATCCATTCTGTTGTTATGATGTTGTACAAATGCCAATTAAAACCTTCAATCACCGGGATGTTAGTGGCTGATGTACGGCTTTATGTAAGTGTCATGCTGGAGGACATATTACCAATATAGCAGGAATGTCACGCCCGGCGGTGACATGGAAATTATTACCGAATCCGCTACACGGTGTTGCCAGCGCAATGTCTTGAGGTGCCAGGAAAACAGTTTTGATGGTCACATCCATATTCTGCTCAAATATATCTTGTAAGTATCACTCTTTAGGTCTTGAATAGCGCTTCCTCAGCTGCGTGGCCGTGACCGGCGTGACATCGTTTTTCATCCTGACGTATCACTTTTCCTTTTACATGTGGCTGAATCCAACCTAAACCTAAACCTTTAATGTGATTATTTGTGTTATTAAACGAATAAGTACTAAAATAAAAATAAATAATAATATTAGCCAAATGATGGCTCCGCTAGTTGGCTTTGGTTCCGGGTTCGATTCCCGGCCGGGGTGTGGTGACATCATATTAAGTTTGTTCTCGGATCTTGGATGTTTGTATTCATGCTACCTGAGACATAGTGAAACCTATTGTAGTACAGGGGTATGAGTGTGTAACATATTTGTTTGTATTGTATAATATTATGATAGCTTGTATTGTAATTTGCAGAATAATAATGAAGCTGTGAATGTTTAAACTGAGCCGAGTTTGGGCCTAGTAAAATAAATCTACGTTTGTGATTTACAAGTTTTAAATTGATTGATCATCCAAATGTTCACATAGTTGGCAACACTGTTTTCGCTTGAAATCGGAAAAGCGTGGCAGTTGTTTGATTACATCGGCGGCTGTCGACTGGTGACATTTATTTCGAAGCGGAAATAGCAAAAATGTCTCGTCGGACATTTATCTATAGAATTAATTTTTCTCATTGCTGAGCTACATAATGACCTATTAAAAAAAAGAGATTAAATACTCCCACTTATTATCGTACGTGTTACGACCGTTATATAATTTTAATGAGCATTTCAGGGAAAATACTAGCTCATTAATGGGAAAAATTAATTAGGTTAATCGCCAATGAACTTATCTTTCGATGACAAAAACTAACGATAGCTAATACTGTGTTCTATATGTACCGACATTCGATATTTTTTACTTTAATTTTTTTCATGACAGTAAGTTAAAATTTAGAATTTGTTTTATATGAATATGATATTTTTTTTATACTACAATACTCTACTGTATATCGGTGCGAGCTGCAGGCCCACCTGGTGAAGCTGGTGATAAATGGTTACCTCCGCCCATAACTCCAGCAATAGGTACGACATAGGTACTCTAACTCGACGGGGATGTTACGTCTCGTGCACCTATGATTTTACCTGCGCCCACACCCTTTCACAAGAGCACGGCAATATGAGTGCATCACTGTTTGGCGGCATTCTCCGGACGAACTTGGCACAAGTTCTATTGCTACTTTTAGTTGCTCCGCTGGCACCCCTAGGGGGCACGTGTAGGTATACTATAATATATGGTTCTCAATTACGGACGCAATGCACTTATATTATTTCACTAAGACAAGGATTCCCTGTGTGGTATGGGATGGGCATCGAGCACACACGATTCTTAACCCAAAAAAGCAAGACCGAAGAAAAACCAAACGCTAACGCGTCTTATTTTAAAATTGCGACTTGCAATGTATAAACGTCGATTTATATGTTTTGTGCTAAAGCAAGAGCACAATTAAGAGGGCACATTAAGATGCCGATCTCGGCTATTCTAGTCGATAAGTCATGTCAAAGGCCTTCAGGCAGTTTGAAAACTCGGACACGAAAATTTATTTACTCACACGAAAAGGGGAATTATTATAGTCATAGAACAATAGGTTAGTGATAGTTTATTAATAATCGAGAACATTCCCAGATTTCTATTATATTTATTCTGGGAATGTTCTGTCCTGTGAATTCTAGTTTCACATCTTCGTTTCCTTTTAACAGATAAACTGCACAATGCCCTTTTACAGCAGCACAACTCATATTTTATTTTATTGTATGTATCATACTAAGTTATGACATTTTGTTTGTAGTATCTTTTTTAATTAGATTTTTTGTGGCTGGCATATTATTGTAACAGTGCAGGGTCTTTTGACATTACCAAGTGTTCCAAAGTGTACCTATGGTAAAAATAAATGAATGTGAGTATAAACAAGTTTGCATTGAATCGTATATCCGCAAACAATATTGAATTTTTCCCACGATAGATAACACAAACAAATCCCATTGTTTTAACGTCAGCCGTGTAACAGATACAGTTAAGGCGCGACTACGTTCCGTCAATAAAGTCCAGTCAAGAAGCTCCGAGAACGCAAAGGCTTTCTCGGAGCTTCTTGACTGGTTTAATTCCTATTCTTTTTCATTACTCCATTACTCTCACAACCAAAATAATAAGATAAATACACTTTATTACTTAATATTTTTTTTTTGTATGTAACATGATTTAGTTAAATGACATAGCTAAATCACACATAAAGCAAATTTTTGTATCGCTCTCTCTCTCTCTCTCTCTCTCTGTGTGTGTGTGTGTGTGTGTGTGTGTGTGTGATGGCTTAGCAGGTAATTACTAATTGAAAGTTAACAAACGATTATTATAATTATGTCGTTCGTTTTTTAAAAAGGTTGACATGTGAAAAGAAAGGCATTCATTGAAAAGATAGCTATAAGATACAAATCATACTTAAATTACAAAGGAAAAAGTTTATATGTGTGTCTGTGTATGTTTGTTACTCCTTCACACACAAACAACTCACCGGATTTGGATGAAATTTCGTATTAGAATAGCTTATTTCCTGAATTAACATTTTATTCTTTTGATCCTGGAAAACCACAGGTTTCACCGCGGAGCGCAGCTAGTTTATAATAAGAATGAAATCACTTGATATTGGGAATACGTAGGTACTATTTTACTTGTGCCAAGTTCGTCCGGAGAGGTACTGCCACCACATCTGGAATCTGCCGCCAAGCAGTAGTGGTTGCATTCCTGTGTTCCGGTGGAAGGGTATGGCTGCCGGTGAAATCACATGCGCATGAGACGTATCATCCCCGTCTCGGGTGATGGACGCAGCAGGATGAATGCGACTCAGTAAAGATTTGGATCTTATACTGAGTCGCGCGCATTACTGTTGTCATGGGCGAGGGTCACCACTTACCATCAGGTGGGCCCTCAGCTCGTTCCGTCACGAATTCACATAAAAAAAAAAAAAAAAAAAAAACTATTTTACTAAAGACACGTACAAAAGACACGTTCTCGGGCCATTCTCGTTGTATATAAAAGCCTTTATTCTCGTCAATGTTCTGAAATTGGACGCTCCTCGCCTGACGACAGCTGACTGACTCACCAATCCGGTAATGGAATCCATTTCTTTTGCGTGGAAGGTGATCAATTTCAGGTGCCATATTGCTTTCAACATGCTTTTGTGATGTATGGATGAATTCTTAAAAATAACTAGCGTGTGTGCTAATACGCTATAAAATACATTTTGTGCCTAATGCATTGCCTTCTCCGTACCAGCCTCTGATGTTCCCACTGCAGGGACACCGGCCTACTCTCGATAATTGAGAATGGGCTCTGATCTACCACGGGAGCCCAATCTGGATTGGTAGATGTTCAAAGACATGCCGGTTTCCTCACGATGTTTTCCGTCACCGTTTTGAGAACGTGGTATTGCGCACATAAATTTTGTTTAAGTGAAAATACTCATTGGTGCACGTGTGGGTTTGAACCAGCAACCTTCAGATTGAAAGTCGGCGTTTATGCCCCTGGGCATTGTCTTAGTGATCTAAAACCATTTTCGAGTTTTTTTTTAATGAAACCGGTTTTGGGCACACCGGTTGTTTGTGGAATAATTTTTGTGTTTCATATATTAGGATTTCAAACAAAATATTCTATAAGTAAGTAAATAATAAACAAATAAATATTCATGGACATTTCACACAGCGTTATCTAGTCCCAAAACTAAGCCTATCTTGTACTATGGGAACTAGATAGATAACTGATAGAAAACTTTATTAGTTATCTTTTGCAGTAATACGTTTGTTAATCATGTTCGCACCCAGACAAAAATAATTTATGTTTGGCACAAAAATGCTTATCCGGAAATTGAACCCACGCAGCGCAGAAGGCAGAGCCTAGCAACTGAGCTGCGAGGTCAGTCAAGTATCCCAATTATTTGCGAGTTTGAATAGGAAAGAATTTCCCGTTCCGAATTTCCGTTGCCAAGCAGTAATGTACTCGGATAATGTACTAGAGCCTTACTTCGATTCTCATAACTTTTACGTCAATCAAATATACCTCCACAAAATTTAAATCGAACTTTACCACAAAATTTGGGAGTACACGTGAACACAGAACACTTGACAGTTTACACGCCTGCTGAAAAATGAAAATTACTCTCGTACGTTTAAGGTTCCATTTCAATTCTACATCGTAATGTTTAATTAACTTCAAACTTTGAAATTGACAAAAGGAGTACTTAGAGCTCTTGATTTGAAGTGAATCTGTACAGTACATTAGGAGCCGTTCCATCGCATCTCGCAGTTTAGGCGGACACACAAAACAAACTCCCAAGACCCGAGAACAAACCATAATTACATTAAGATTCCCTCAGCCACGAATCGAACCCGGGATCCTTTGCTTCGAAGAACTACCTCAGAATTTAGAGTTCCTACCCCACCCCGCAGTGGCCATTTCACAGAAATATTTCACTTTTTCGGGATAAAAAGAAGCTTATGTGTTAATCCGACGTATGAGCTGCCGTCACAACAATATTAATCCAAATCCGTACAGCCATTGAAGCCTAAAGTAAAAAACATACACACACATATACTTTAGCTATTATAATATTAAGTGTGATACTCGTATATGTAGATGGCACGTACAAAAAGTCTCAGTATTTTTTTTTATGTGAAGATGTAACGGAACGAGTTGAAGGCCCACCTGGTGGTAAGTGGTTACCTCCGCTCATAAAAAGAGCAATACGACTAGCTCCTCCCCAACCGAAGCATGAGAAGACCTCGCACGGCTCTCGCCTGTCACCTGAGATGGAGATCTTATGATGCGCATGTGATTTCACCGGCATCCACACCCTTCCACCGAAACACAGCAAAGCAAATGCACCGCAGCAGAATACCAGGTGTGGAGGCAGTACTTCTGCGGGCGAACTTTGCACATTTCTACTGCTACTTTTTTTGGCTCCTTTAGCACCACCGAAGGGGTACGCGTAGGGATTCATAGGTACTCACGCGAGCAACATGAAATATAGAAAAGTAACTATTTATTCAAAGTTGTAAGAATAGTAGTAGAATATGATTTAAGGCACCGGTGCCTTTTTTTCCTCTTCTGTTGGCTTCGCACTTCTTGTGCATTCGCCATTTTCCAAAGTGAACTTCAGCTGTGATTGACTTGATAACCGCCGCTTCGACTTGGTCAGTATTGTTTGCGTTTCGAAAAGGAGCTATGTTTAATATAGCTGGTTCAGTTATGGATTTTAATTAAAAAATAGGGAAACATTTACGCGAGATAGCATAAGGACATTAGGACAGGATAAGGATCAGGAGAGTATTGGTTAGGAGATAATATTTACAAAATTACAAATTTCGAATAACAATATAACTATGTAGGACCGGTGCCTTTGTTAAGTCGACAATATGTGTCAAGTCGGCCCTTGTCACCCGCAGCTTACCTGTGTACTCGTGTAGGTACAGACACGTGATAAAGTCAGTCGGGAATTGAGAATCAATCTCTGACCTATCATTTTGCTTGACATATGACGGATTGTGCTAATGTTTTTATGACGTAGAAACGTGAGTGAAACTTATTCGTCTTCGTTTCCTTTAATTTTTGCACGTCGGTCGTGTTTTTCATGTATTGTGATTTATTATGGTGCTTACTAATGTGTTTGAACGTGATTCGTCTAACCTTAGATTTTCTTTTTTTATAATAAATGTATTTATTATAAAAAAAGAAAATTTATAATAAATTTTCTTTTTTTATAATAAAAATATCTTTTTTTATAATAAATGTATTTCTTTGTGATTTGATTTATATGACTAGAATTTGTTAAGGTCGCCACTCAAGATCTGATATCCCAGTGTGCTTTTATCGTTTCTTATTTTAGTATTCTCACGAATTTATTAATTCAATTATTTAGTTTATTTCAATAATTACACTAATATTATGAAGGTGAAATTTTGTATGTGTATGTTTGCTATTCCTTCACGTTCAAACAGCACAATGAATTTGGATGAAATTTGATAGCAGGACATTTCAAATCTTGGATTAACACATTGGCTACTGTTTAAAATAACAATAATCTCTCGGGTTATTTTTATTAAAAAAATATTATTATAAAAAAACCGCGGGCTTTTTGCTTACCCGTTCGACCCAAAACATTGGATTCAAGTTACCCTTTCTATTCCTTATTTTTATTGTTTAAATTCAAATAAAGTATTATGAAATAGACCCTTGCATTATGACCATCTGAAAGCTTGCAAAGTTATATTATTTCTTCTGTGCTCGAACGGAAAATATTCCTTTTGGATAGGAAACACAAACCAAAAATCCGTGCGACGCAGGTCACTGTACCTTTTGATGAAACTGTCGGGTGAGCCCTCCTTTTGCGATGACGTCACTCTACCCCTCCTCAACCAGTTTCAATTAGCCGAAGTGACAGTTTCTTGTTCGCATAAGGCGGAAATAGAAGCATTAATAAGCTATACACCAGGACAATTCGTCTCAATTTATTAGTGCTGTTCTACAGCTGCTTTCGAAAGTAACCGCCACTGTTTTATTTTAATGTGAAAATAGCGAGTGTGATGTCAGCTGATGGCCTCATATAGGTAATATTTTACATGGTTACTACCTCCCAAAAACAGCAATACTACTCAGGTCCTTCGCTACCGAAGTTGCTCGTTGCTCTCCCATCACTCGGAAAGGAGAATGAAACGTCCTATGCGCTTGTAAATTTATCGGCATCCATATAAAAATGGGATAATTTATTATCCCAACTTATTGATTAACAAATGATTCAGCAAATAGCTTATTTTAACGTATGAGTATATGCGATGAAGAAGCAACTGAAAGTTAGTCTTAGAATTGTATATTTGGCCAACGATTCAATCGTCAATGAGGCGCATTGATGATTGAGCCGTTGGCCAAATAAACATGCGACTGCTAGCGGTTTCGATCTAATAGTATACTCTTATGCGAGTTACTGCCACTGTGTATCAAGGGCTTTAACGAGTTTCGTTGGAAAGACTACTGTCAGTCAGTCTGTTGGCCTTTCGAGATTTTTAATTGAGGTTTTGACGCCTTTAATTATTGAATATGGCTGTAATGCCTCTTAATGGTTAAATTTCAAATTAAATTTGTTATTAAAGCTATTAGTCGGGTAGGGTCAAAAGTGCGCCCCCCCCACGGGTTCCCGCCTTGACGGGGCGGGGGGGCTTAGTAACCGTGGCCTGGTCACCCACGGTGAAGCTAAGAGGAACCCGGGAAGGGCTGCTCCTTTAGGCTTTGGCTCCAAGCCGAATAGGAGCGGCACAGTAGGTGGCGGTGCCTTATGGGGGGCACCGCAACTGAGGCGGGCTGCGGTGCTGTATGGGCAGCACCGCAGTTGAAGGTTAGGGGCCGCGGCGGGAGAGGAGTGCCGGTATTACGGTGCGCCGCTCTCCCTACCTTCCGCGGCCACGGCGGGGTCGCCACCGCTGGATGGCGGACGCGGTGGGGCCGCAGGGGAAGAGGAGTGTCGGTATTGCGAGGCGCCGCTCTCCCTATCCTCTGCGGCCGTAGTGTCAGGCGACGGGGCCACAGATCTGACCCGTCGCAGGGGGACCTAGGGCGTCTAGACACGGGGTCGTCTGACGCCCTTTCGCTGACCTGGTCCCCGAGGAGGTTGCGACACGCCACGTGTCCTGGCGTGTCGCAAACAGAGGAGTGGCACTAGATGCCAAAGGAGATGGGTCCGAAAACGGACAGCCGCGGCGGGTTCGCGGATGTGTGTGCTACGTTCCCGTGTTCCCGCCACTAAGCGGCAGAGGAGGACACCGTGGGGTTTTAGTGGGTCTAGTCCCACATAACCGCTCTGTCTCCCCGTGGCAGGGCGGTATGCGAGTGCATTTCCCCACGGAAAAAAAAAAAAAAAAAAGGGTCAAAAGTGCGCATTTAAGGTAATGGTATCGAGTCTATGAAAATGGAGTTATCTTTAGAGGATAATTCGATTTTCTAAGAAATGTTCACAAGTGATGTATTTCTGTTGCCGCTATACTAAAAATAGAATAAAATAAATATTTAATGGGGCTTTCAAACAAAAACATGATTTTCTTTTGTTCGTTTTTGCGAACGTAGTGCGCGGTTCGCGCGGAGAGCGCGGTGGCTCAGGGGCATAAACGCCGGCTTTCAATCTGAAGGTTGCTGGTTCAAACCCACACGTGCACCAATGAGTTCACTTGCAAAATTTATGTGCGGAATACCACGATCTCTAAACGGTGATGGAAAACATCGTGAGGAAACCGGCATGTCTTAGAACTATAAATTCGAAGACATGTGACATCTACCAATCCGGATTGGGCTCCCGTGGTAGATCAGAGCCCATTCACTCTCAATTATCGAGACTAGCCCGGTTTTCATGCAGTGGGAACATTAGAGGCTGGTACGGTTCGTTTTTCCTCGTTATTATAAATAATGGTACGGAACCCTTCGTGGTGGACTCCGACTCGCACTTGGCCAGTTTTTTTTAAACAGGGATACAAGTTATCTACCGATTCCTAACCACCCTCGGCAATATAGCTAACTGATAAGGTCGGACCCCGAAACTTTAAAATAATTTGGTTGTTTACCAATCCGGCCTAGTCAATTCCAGGCATGACTGCACTAATCCTTCGAGGCCGACGGGAAAATAGCTGATAGAACCGAATTACTGCTTAAAATGAGTTATCATACAAACAAACAATTTCACACTCATAGCACTGTAGGATTCTATGTTGCAGGAGGCATAGTCACACGCAAATTAAATCAACCCAAATCAGATCATTTTTATTTACCGGAATGTGGGGACATGAAAGTTGTTATAACGTCAATTATAAAATAGGATCCTTTACCTTCTGCGTTATCAAGGTGTGCAAACATATTTATAAATTATTAAAATAAAATATAAAATAAAAAATAAGAATTAAACAATAAAGAAAATCAAAAAAAAATGGAGGTGGCTCAGGACCGTTTAACCTGGAAAGTTATGGGGGAGGCCTATGTCGAACAGTGGACGTCAGCCGGCTGAAATGATGATAATGAATAATTAAACAGATAATTCAAATGTCCAATAAAATAGCAGATCAGCAGCATAAATAAAATTTAATATATATTTTTTGAATTATATATTTCTCGTATATACTTTCAAATGCATTTAGCAATAATCTGTTATTTTGTCATTACAAACAGATACCTCAATTTTATTTATTTGTATAGATATTCGCATCTACGCGTTTTGTAGCATTGGGAGTGTCAACCACTGACCGATTTCAATTTTGAAGTGTTATTCTGACTTATAATTAAGTTTAACACCGCAGATCCCCATCTTGTTCGGATAATGGCTTGAGACGTTAAAGGAAATATTTAGCCTTGAAGTACTTGATGGCGCGTTGGCTGCGTGCTTGGTTCTTTGATCTGAATTAATTTCGTAACCATCTTCCAAAAGAAAAGGTTTTCGTTTTGAAATTCTCTTGATTCTCTCTTCTCTTGAAGATAAAAGTAAACAACTAACTGATTTAAAAATATAATAATAGACTTCAATATTTATACTTATATCCCCTATTTTGAAATTTTGCCATGGAATTTCTATGGTTCAATTTGAAGACGAGCTTGGTGACTAAAATTGGTATATATTTATTAGCAACAAGATATGAAAAAAAAAAAAAAAGTTTCATTTTGCTAACTTTTAATTGAATTGTATAAGTCCCTGTAAAATCGGACTCTCCGTGGCGTAGTTGGTAGTTGAAGCGAGTGGTCCCGGGTTGGATTCCTGGCCGGGCCACACTTCGCGTGGTGAGCATGAAGTTTGTTTTTAGGTCTTGATATCAATCATGTGGTCCATCTATATTTTAGCTAGTCATCTACGAACTGAAAGTCCGTACCACTTGGCTACCACTCTCTAGTTGTATATTGTTGGCACCTTTGTAATTAAATTGAATTGATATCTAACCACCCATTTAGAAACAACCCTTAATTAAATACAAAATTATATCTATCATAGCTCTGTCATATAGAGCTATGACAGATATAATGATATAATATAACGCTCTATCATCTTTCTATATACTATAATCATGAGTTATCACTCCGCTGCGTTCTGACTTGGTTTAATCTAATCAATACCTATTCAGTAGTTTACATGATAGGTCAGATAACAAGGATAATAGGAACAACTATAATAGAAGATCTATTACCTACCGTTTCTGTCTAAAGTGATTGCGTACCCTGAGGGTAAATGGAATTATATTACAAAGCTTACCAACGTTTGTCTATCTATCCTTTCAAAGGCTGTATCTGTTGAACTATAAGCGTTGTGGTCTGAAATTTTCACAGAAAATGTGCTGTAATGGAGTGAAAGAATGATAATAATATATCAGATACTAGCAATGCGTTCCGGCTTTACAACTTTTGGCTTTAGTATAAGCTGTGGCGTCATGCATTTCGCGTCGGAGAGCGACCGCTTGCTCGCCGAGTTTTCCCCTTGCAAAATTGCATACAAAAAAAAAACACTTATAAAATTTTTATTATGATCCGAATTATTTGATATACAGACAGTTTTTGACATTTCAAAGTGCGAAGTGTTTGTATACCTAGCCTACTGAATAAATGAATTTTGAATTTGAATTTGTTTTGATTTAGATAACAGTAATGGCCAAATATGTAAATAATTACCCCAATAGATCGCTTATCGTTTTTGTTTGTTAATCTAGTATTAAAATTATTTATTTGTTGACAAAATATTAATATTATACAATATATATATGTTTGACAAAATATTATATTAATATTAATATTATAAATACCACTGTTACGAATTTTACAAATAATAATGCACTATATATAATCTTAGAAGATATTAAAGTTTTAAGAAGAATAAATGCATGTTACTTAGTTTGAATATAACTTTATTGGTTTACGCAGCGCGCGCCAGTAAATGCTGCATGAATTTTTCCGACCCCTTCAACAATCATTGTCATATTTCATCCACTTTAAACAAAACCTTAATAAATTATGCACTTAAGCCTACTTATATGAATTACTCCGTCCATTTGTGAAATTCCTTTGGGTTTTTTTTAACTAATCGCGTTCAGATAGACAGACATACGTGGCAGGGGACTTTGTTTTGTAATATGTACAACAAAAATACTAGTTCTATATTACATTTATAGAATCTCCTGCTGTATTTACTTCTAATTACTATACTTAATGTAAGCTCTATAACTATATTCTGATAAAAAAATATTTTAATTGTCTTTGGAACGTGCCTTTGAAAGAATAACAGGTCGAAGACTGCAGCATAATATTAGCAAAAGGAGAGATTTACTTTTAAAAATTTAAGGTCCTTTGGGAAACAGGGCATAAACTTTTAAAATCTTTAAAAGGCTTAAATATTCTAAGTTCGACCAAAATGCTGGTTTTCACTTTGGCTTGAAGTTAAGCATTGCCATCTACCGTAGTCACACTGCCAGCATTGGTACTCTACCATTCTGTAGTAGGAATAGGTAGGAATAAAATTTTTGGGGTAGTATGCTAGTGTAAAAAAAATTTAATACCTACATTCCAAGAATCTTTAATCAAATTTGCCGCCGTCTTCCCCGATAAACGAAGCGAAAACACGGGGAAAAGTAAATTAATTTTGTTAATTAAATTGTTTGAGTGAGCGTTTCATAATGGGAACACTTTCTGGAAACATTGATGTGTTATGCTTCCATCGGCGAACAATGCCTTATATGATCGTACGAGTATTATGTTTCATAAAAGGTATTAAGAGAGTTATTGGGACAAGTACTGCTTTCGGTGGCAGAAGCATGATATTTTTTTTGATATTATAAAAGTTAAAGGCCCGCCAGACATTAAGTGGTTACCCCCACCGATAAAAACTGCAATACGACTTAGTTTCTCCCATCATCAGTTCCCACTGCAGACACAGAGTTATTTTCGGCAAGTGATAGTTAAAGGGCTTGGATCTACCACGGGAACCCAATATGGATTAGACGATGTCCTTGTCTATGCAGGCATACTGCAGTGACACCGGCCTACTATCGTTAATTGAGTGTAAATAGGCTTTAATCTGCCACGGCCAATCCCAATTAGTAGATGTCACATGTCTTCGAAAGTTTCGTTCCAAGACATGCTGACTTCCTCTCGTTGTTTTCCTTTACCGTTTCGAGAACGTGGTATTGCGCACATACATTTTTCAAGTGAAAAACTCATTGGTGTATGTGGTTTTGAACCAGCGACCTTCAGATTGAAAGTAGGCGTCTGTGCCCCTGGGCCACTACGATGTAACATCTTCGAATTTTAGCTTTAGCAATCTAGATTTGAACCTGCGACTGATTGAAAATCAGCGTAGTCACTTTTTCCATTCCTCAAGAAGTTTCCTTTATTTTAGTAATATAATATCTGTGATACCAAGTTAGCTATCACAGAAATTATACTACTAAATTAGGTAGTATTAGGCAGATAATCTACCTAATCTGCTAATTAGGTTCCGTACCAGCCTCTAATGTTCCCACTGCAGGGACTCCGGCCTACTCTCGATAATTGAGACTGAATGGGCTCTGATCTACCACGGGAGTCCAATCCGGTTTTTTTTTTGTTATGTGAATGATTTACGGTATGAGCTGAGGGCCCACCTGATGGTAAGTCGTGACCCTCGCCCATGACAACAGTAATGCGTGCGAATGAGATCCAAATCTTTACTGAGTCGCAATTAATCCTGCTGCGTCCATCACCAGAGACGGGGATCATACGTCTCATACGCATGTGATTTCACCGTCATCCACACCCTTCCACCGAAACACAGTAATGCGAGCACTACTGCTTGGCGGCAGATTCCAGATGTGGTAGCAGTACCTCTCCGGACGAACTTGGCACAAGTTCTACTGCTACTAATTAGGTTGTTTGCGCCAAATGACTACATTTTATTTACAGTTTCTCTCCTAGCTGTAAAAATAGACGCGTTAATAACAAGAACTAACACCAGCCATTAGTTCAAATTTATTGCCTATATTAGAAACGCCGTCAGCGTAAACTGTTTCAGCAGCTAGAATTTAATGTTACATCTTTTTCGCGTCCGTAGGTAAGTACCCTGTAGAGTTCCTACACCCCCTTGGTACCTTTGCCTGCGTATAGATTATTTTCATGCACTTAAAACAGACAAATAAAACAGATTTTTGTTTGCCTTGAAAAGTTGTATTTTTACACTTACTTCTTTTTTCCACTCATACTGATGTTTGTATAAAATAAATAAATAAAAATATATTACAAAATAAATTAAATATGAAATTTATATCGAGTAAAGTAGCCAAAAATAAATGATGTATAAATTAAATATTTAAATTAGATCCTTTACACTCTACCTGATCTGCGTGCAAAAACTTCGATAAATATTACTGAAAGTTGCTCAAGCCCCAAGTTAATATGACTTGGTATTGTATCTTGTCTTGGACTTGGATCCCGTACTCGACCGGAGTTAGAAGCAGGCTTGTCTTATCCACAGTTTTTTGTACGTCACATAAACAAACACAAAAACCTAATGATAAACTTCGTGCTTATCCTAGAAATGTTTGCCCAGATCGGGAGTTAAGAAAATCGCAAATATATTACCATAAAAGTGTCTCTTAAAATATATCTACCCGGTCGTCCATGGTCGACATAAATTAGCGTCATAGAGAGGACTCGGGTTACATTCGTGATTTACGAGCTGAGGGCGGTGGTGACGTCACTATCACTAATGGAATCTCAAGATGGTTCTATTTGTGGATACGAATACCTAAACCATGGAGGTTTGTTTTTATCTGTGGAAGGCAGTTTTGAAGACTGAATTTTCGTTAACACATGTTTTTTACCGTCAAAGTCGTTCTAGTTGGCAGTAAACCTGCCTTTGATGTACCGGGTCCCGGGGTCGATTACCAGTCGGAGCAATTTGTGTAATGAACTATTAATATGTTCTCGGGTTTTGGATGTATGTGTAATAACACACACAGGGTATTCTACTGCAGGATATTAGAGTGTCAGCGTTTGTGATAAATAAGTAAGAAAGCGTGAAAGTAGGTTAAAATAAGTAAAAATCAAACAAACGAACAAATAACCAAACTCGCATCCCCTTTTATAATTTTAGTTAGGCTATCAAGTACGTACTCGTTTATATATATTTTACACAAACTAATTAAATAACTTTTATCTCATAAAAAATGTGATACTAACCACTTTAAACTCGATATACGCGTAGTTGTCACATATTTCGTAAAGTTTACACGAAATATGTGAAAACTCATTCCAACTGTGCGGACTGTGTGGCCAACCATTTGTGTTAATAATAACTTCCGGGATTTATGAAATAATATCTGTTACATGTTGTAAATTTAAAACAAAAACCGGATAAGGGATTCTGGTTAGCAGGCCGAGATACTAGTATATTGTAGTATTATAATATCTGTGGCCGAGAGTTACGAACCTCCTGTTATATTTTTTATTTGTATAAATATTCCGTATTGGCCTCTTATATTCCCACTACGGGGACATCGGCTTACTCTCGATAAGTCAGACTGAATGGGCTGTGAGCCTATTTATCCTTTATGGCTTGATTCAATATATATAACAGTTTTGAATTACGAATAATGATGTAACAACAAACAAACAACGTTAACATACTCATACCTCTGCACTAGGATTCCCTGTGTCGCAGATGGCATGGACAAACACAGAAACACAAGACAAACACCCAAGACCCGAGAACAAACTTCATGCTCACCACACAAAGTGTGCCCCGGCCGGGAATCGAACCTGGGACCCCTTGCTTCGATGGCAGGGCTACTACCAACTAAGCCACGGAGCATTCTAAAAGTCGAATACACGTATTGCCAGCGTAGTAATAAGGTGTCTTATTACTAGTAAGTAATAAGGTGTAGTAATAAGTAACTAGTAATATGGTGTCTTATTACTACGAACCCGAAAAGAAAACAAGCTTTTCACGGGCATCTTACATTGCGCTCTCTAGCTCCAAACTAAGCATAGCTTGTATTATAAGCCAGATTGTTAGAATACTTATATAGTTTTTTTTTTGGAACACGTTATATGCTCACGAATATGTGTACATGCATGTGTATAATTTGACGTGTCCAAATGATACTTGAGATCTAAAGGAATAAATGAGTTTGACTTTGACTTTACCCAGACACAGAATAAACATCTATGTTCGTTACACAAATGCCTTTACTGGGTAACACTTATCCTAACGAAATAAGACATGTTTGTGCAGGACAAGGATTTCTTATTTCGTAGGTGTTAGCCCCGTTCGAGGATTGAGCCCGGAACCCCTGATTCTGAAGGCAGTCTTACTATATACTTAGATACGGAACACGGATATTCAGTCTTATTCAGTCAATATTCAGTCTCAGGCTTTATTTAACCCTTAGAATAAGACCAGAAATCAATCTGAAATCGATTATACAACAGCATCGCGGTATAAGTGCAATTCAAACCCACCGAATACCCACTTGGTTCTCCAATTTCGTAGTGATTTCTATAAATATTTCAAATGGAATCGATACGTGATATTAATCGAATATGATCGATGGGTGGTAAATCGTGCAACTCCGACGTTTTAGTAATTGGAAATGGAGCGTGTACAAATTCATAAGCAGTGAGAATTGCGTTATAATAAAACACACCTGTTTTATTGAATTTTCTTAAAAAAATTAAAGTATGAAGTATATTTTTGAAATATAAACAAAATTTTACTGTCAAATGTAACAAAATAAAATCTATTAATTGGACTTTGTAAGATTGTCACTTGGTTATTCCAATCACAGTACCTATTAAACAACAGTTTGTTAAATAAAATCACATTCACATAAAATTTGAATTTTATTGCGGAAGAAAATTATTTTACTAACGCGGCAAGAAAATTTGAATTTTTCTTATGATATAGAGATTGCTTTTACCAATCTAACGTTACTTGCGAATCCTTTGATCAGCCGCCCCTTAGAGGTTAAGGTTTTTATTTTGATTCAAATTCAAAGAACGCCTGATATAAATTTAATGGTTCAGTAATTTTGTTACAATCTTCTAGAGATTTTTTATTGGACAAATCGAGTTGACACCTGATATTACAATGTTTGCTTGAATTGCCTTATATTTATGCCTTAATATTTAAAAATCAAATATTTCATGTTAATAATTAATAGTTGAAACCCTATCTATGCGGATAGTCCATAGATGGGGCTTTTCTGATCATGAAAATATCCTATCTATAGACACGAGTAATATGGATTGCTTCCTTATATTGAGAGTTGGTTGACGGATGAATAATTCTTTGGATTTAAATGTCATACATAAAGAATTGTAAAATAAAAAAAATTAACAAGCCAAGCTTTATTTTTAACTGACGAAAAAACAAAGAGGTGCTCTATTTGCACGTATATTTTTTTGTATATTTGTTATACTAAATATATCTGATTTGTATTATTATTTTTTATTTGATATGGTGTACCAGTGTAAGTGTTTCCATAGAAATTCCTTTAAAAAAGTCATCCCTAAGGTAAAATTAATATAGAATTAAATCGAGTACCAACTTACGGTTTAATCGATTTATACAATAAATCAATAATTTACTATTATGCATTTCATGAATTACTTTTTTTACCTATAAAAATTGGCGTTTCAAATTTCTCGATAAAACTGTCTTCTAATTTTCAATCTAGAACGTACATCACTAGATCGGCGGCCCATCGGGTATTCGCCTGAGTAAACTAAGAATGACGCCACTGGAGCTTCAATCATGTCCCGAAATGCGTTTGAAAGTGGAATAAAAGTGTTCTAAAATTGAATTTCGGACGCTCACTTCAGAAGTTCTCGTTCACGGTTTATTTATTGTTCGAAAATTCGATCTACGGGTATTTGGAAAATAGAGAAAAATCTCGTCTCGTGTGACGGGCGCAACGGGATGCGACTTGGTTGGCCTAAGGAGCTCCTGTGACACGTTATATGCTCATGAATATGTTTAATTGTGTGTGTAAAATTTGACGTGTCCAAACGATACTTGAGATCTAAAGGAATAATGAGCTTGAGTTTGAGTTCTTCTCATACGTTGCTCGGGAAGGACATACCTCGTATTGCTATTGTTATGGGCGGTAAGTTAGTTACAGAAATAAAAAAGAATGAACCGTACACATCAAAATAAAATATATTAAGATAGAGAGCTATCGAAAACCGATTTTCATTTATTTTGTCGCTAAACGAATCAAATCCATTTTCATTCTCCGTCTGTATCAGTTCTATAACTTATATATGGATGAAAATGTTGATTTTGGCAATGAGTTCTTTATGCGACCTACTTAACTTGTTTTGTATAATAATTCTACCAATTCCCTCTCATAAAGTCATCAATCTATTTGATAGGAATACATCATTATGTTATACCATCAGTCGAAACGCGAAAAGAATACGAAAATTGTGTTCGTATCAGAGTAAAATAAAATACGTGTACCCTTGCATATGAACCATAAGCAGTTATTTCTCTTACACTATTTTTAATCGAATTAAAACAAAATACTCGATGCATTTTTTATGAATGTTGTCGGTTTATTCTATTTTTAAATCAGTAAATATTTTTTCTTTAACGTGATGATACTCAGCGAAAACAGCCATACCGGCATACAAAAAAATCAAAGACTTAACTGCCAGTAAGAGTTTTGAAGTGCAAAAAATACAAGGTGGTTCAGAAAGGTGTGACAATATTGAAAGAAAAGGTTTATAAAAATCAGATGTTGAATCATATGCTTTAAAATCTGAATCCAAATCAAAACCTTGTCAATAAAAAAGTTTGAACCTCGTCAAGTTTACGTTATAGTTTTACATGTGATAACTTGTGATCTAACATGGTGAAGGTTGGGAGACCAGGGATTGGGAGTTTTACATCCCATGCAGACATCCATATATTCGGGGTTCATCCAATTACCGTACCGCAACTGCTTCAAGAGAGATCGCAGCTGCTTCAAGAGAGATCGCAGCTGCCCTACTTTACATCCATACGCCCTGTAGTATATTTCCCCTCAACGACACATTACGGATGTGACTTCAGTAAACATCTCCTAGCCAGTTGACTTTTGCACTGTAACGCGACGGAATAAGATCTAGTTCGGTACGAAAAATGATCTGCAAAGGAATCCCGAAATTACAATCAATATCGATCTGAAAGATAAATAGACGCATGACGTGTTTACAAAGAGAAAATGCGTGTGGAATACTATCATTGTTTTGTATTTATTTACTTACATGGTACACAGTGTACCAAAATATATGTGAGTGAAAGAAAGCTAGGTTTGAGACGGGGGTCTATATCTGTTGACTCTTGGAGTATTGATCTATAGGCCCTGGTATACAGGTGTGCGAAAGGAGTAACCCATAGTAACAGTTTTTTATATTATCTTTTTTAAAGAGCTTTTTCGCTAATGCGAAGGTTCGTTCTGATCTTGTTCTTAGAATTATTTCATTACTAACATATAACAAGAGAATAAATATTATCTATTTTTAAAGGCGTGTTTTACGTATTCTAGTATCATTTTTGTCAAATCTGAGTGAGGTAAACAAGAGGTAAATACAAATACGTGTTGCATAAAAAAGTGGAACTGTCATTAATGAATAAACGCTGTCTGCCAAGTTCGGCGCATGAGATTTTACGTATCTCACAGTGGTAAAGGCAAAATTAACATGAAGACTTGTGCCGGGTTCATTTCGAGAAGTAATGACTTCACACCTGGTCTGCCGTCGAGCAGTGGAGCACTCTTATTGCTGCATTCCGGTGTAAGATTGAGCACCGGTGATAGCACAGGTGTATGAGACGATACATCCCCGTCTCAAGTGACAGGTGCAACAAAACACAACCCGGGTTTTCGTATTTTAGTGGGTAAGACTTAGTTGTAGATGTTATTGGTGGTGAAGACCATCTAATATCTGGCGAGCTCAGATCGTCGCGGTACTTTTATAGGATAACAAAAGATTTCTTTTGTGAGAATCAAACTTGCTACACATACTTCTCTTGTATGCCTATGCTACTATGCCGCCAGGTCGTCTCTTGTATTGGGGACAGAATTGGTGTGTATTATTATATCCTGTTTTTTATCGCTCACAAGTTGCTACGTTCATTTTATGCTTTACGTACAGTCACTAGGAAGATTTGACGAATACTCTTGAGTCAAATTTTTTATTATACTATGACATAAACTCATTTTATTCTCATGGATTTAGCTACCATCGACTGAGGCGATCGTACGGATCGAGGAGTTGTGGTTACTGATACGAGTATATGGCCACTATGCACGTTAAAAAAAGTTTAATTTTTATATCTAGTAATGTTAAAGTGTTGTACATCCCTTTGAGACTTGAAAGGGAAAACCTTAGCCAAATTTATTGTGTGGTTTAGAAGAAGTTGGCAGAGAAACAGACAGACAAAAACAGCGACTTAGCTTTATTTAGAGATTAGAGATTTAGTGTTCAGCCAACTACAAGCTCTTATAAGTTCTTCCTACTTAAAAAAAAATTAGGAGATGCTCAATTCGAATGTATGTTTTTTTGTATGTTTGTAACGCGATAACTTTGTCAAAAGGCATATAAATATATACACAGATAATTTAAATAAATATTTTTCATAATAATTTCATTCATGATAATTCATGAAATATTTTTCATAATAATATCTTTCATTATTAATTTCATGATAAAATTCCAGTCTTATGGATGAAAGTTAGGGGATGATGGTATTGAAGTAGGATAATACTATTTACCAACCCAGATCGATCGACCACTTATTTGAGCCGTAATGATTTTTAAATTGGTTCAGTAATATTTTGTGCTGACTGCACGTAGATTTATTTATTTTTTACGTTTTCGGTTAGGACGGAAAAAGCCTTTTAGTTTTACGGTCGAAGAATATGTTTAGTGCCTACGTGCAACATAAAGTAGCGAAGTACACTAGAATTGTTTCACATGTTTAAAGTTGAATGAGGTTCCCACAGAATGGCGTGGTCCCCGAGGTGGATGCGACACGCCACGTGTCTTGAAACAGCGGTTATGTAGCACAAGGTGCACACCCACTAAAAACTCCACGGTATCATCTGCCGCTAGCCTCGTGTTCGTGTTCCCGATACGGGAACGTTTTCTCACACTCTCCGTGGCCGGGCTATAGCCCGGCCACGGAGAGTGTGAGAAAACGCGCCGCGAAGTGTGAAAAAACAGCCGCGTTTCCTCTCATCAAGTTTTTAAATGTCTGTAGTTGGTACAAGTATTTGATAATCCTGCTTCCATAATTTATTTCATTTTTTAAACTGGAAACTTTTAGTAGCAGTAGAACTTGTGCCAAGTTCGTCCGGAGAGGTACTGCCATCTGGAATCTGCCGCCAAGCAGTGGCGGTTGCATTACTGTATTCCGGTGGAAGGGTGTGGCTGCCGGTGAAATCACATGCGCATGAGACGTATCATCCCCGTCTCAGGTGATGGACGCAGCAGGATGAATGCGACTCAGTAAAGGTTTTGATCTCATACTGAGTCGCACGCATTACTGTTGTCATGGGCGAGGGTCACCACTTACCATCAGGTGGGCCCTCAGCTCGATCCGTCACTCATTCGCATAAAAAAAAAACTAGTTTTGACCGGAAGGCACACGCTAAAATAAACTTTCGACTATGCAAATAGTCGAAAGTTATAGTGAGTACTAGGTTCCTTCACCGCCCGTGACCAACACGTGCGATAGACATAAAGTTTTTGCTTCCGTCTCAGATATTTATGTTGTACTAGCTGTTCCCTTTCCTCGTATTGTTCGTTTTCTAAAATAAAAGTACCTCAGTTACTCCATATTATATCAGTTATCTGCCTGTGGAAATCCCGTCAAAATAGCTTCAGACTTATCGATGATTAGCCGGAACAAAAAAACAGACAGAAATATAACATAAAAAAATAAAAAGATTTTAATACTTATATTATAACACATTACAAAGATGTTATTTTGACATTAATAACAGACACCTTAATTTTATATATTTGTATAGATATCTTTTTTCATAAATTTAAAGAGCGTATTTATGTCTATCAATCATGATAATATTGAATGATTAATAAATCATGATAATATTGGTGTTGAATTCTTAATTATTGTACCTCGTGATAAGGTCCCTTGATAGTATCAGTTAACCGCTCTATTTATCCTCGGTGCAAGCTAATCCCTCATTAAAGCAAACAGCAGGTCACCTAATCTGGTAATTAGTATCTTTGAGAGCAACGTAGTATCCACCTAAGCCGTGGTATATTTCATACATGAGATGAAAATCTTGCATGGCGTTTTTACTCCTATCCTAATAGTTTATCTTGTCAATGAGAATACATTATTATTTGAGTGTTGGCGAGAGTCACTGACAAGAGTAATGGTGAGAGCGACTGGCGAGAGTAGTTGGCGAGAGCAGTCAGAGAGTGTTTGGCGAGACTGCAGAGTCGGTTTATTTCTTCTGATCAGTTAATTCTATTAACCATGCACAGAGCTGAATGTTGGGTGATCTCAGATGATTTAGATGAGTCTCCGAGTGAGCGGGCGCATCAGACATCGCCAACGTGCTACTTGTAATGTCTTCAAAAAACCAGACTGAAGTGTAGCTTTTTGAACCAGTTGTAACTTTTTGAGCTCATCAAGCGTGGCACCAAACAAAGCGCCTGACTGTATCATTTCGACCTTTGCTAAGTTTTTCAACTGAGTAGACTTTAAATTCATTTAGACTTGGATCACGTAAGAAAGTTCAAGTCTAGGGAGTTTGTTTAGGAATTTGTTGCATCATTGAGTAGGGGATAAATAATAGAAGTAAGACACCCGTCTTGATTGAGTGGTGATTTTTAGATTTCTGCCGGTGAAGTCACATGCGCATGAGACGTGTCATCCCCGTCTCGGGTGATGGACGCAGCAGGATGAATGCGACTCAGTACAGATTTAGATCTCATACAGAGTCGCGCCCATTACTGTTGTTATGGGCAAGGGTCACCACTTACCAACAGGTGGGCCCTCAGCTCGTTCCGTCACAAATTCACATAAAAAAAAAGAAAAAAAAAATGTAATTACATAATAAGAAATGACGAAACAAGTTGAAGGTTTTCATGATGCTAAGTTGTTACCACCGTTCATAGCCACTAGTTGTATCACTCTGAAACGAAGATGTTGTCTCATGTGTCTTTAATTTCATCGGCACACAGCTATACAAACTCGCCACCGCCCGGCGGATTACCAATACGTCTCCAGACGAATTTGGCAGAAGTACCAAAGGGGACGTGTTGCTCAAATGATACTCACCAGCGTAATCGAGCCACATGAACCCCCCAAAAAAAGAATTTCACTGAAACACGAAACTAGTCCAAACTAAAGTTGGAGCCATTTTCATTATTCAAGACGTGGGCAGAAATTGGAACGTAGTCGCAGAATAAATAATATTACAATTTGTCGTTTCTTTGACGGTGATATTCTAAATCGCGTCCCGTTTTTAATGTGCCATGATATAGAGTATGTGAAATTTTATATAGATGTTAATTACTTTATATCTTTAGGTAATGATTAGTTATATTATAATTGAATTAAATAAAAATTAATAACGATTAGTTAAAATTAGAAATTGTGCGCAAAAACTAGGAACCGAATTGGAAGTTTACTTTTTGACTTGGAATATCACTAGGTTAATTCTTATTCCGGTACCACGCGGGTGAAACCACGGACAGAAACTAGTTTACGATAAAAGCAACAGTCGCTCGAATAAAAATACATCCTAAAAAGTTACTTTGAAACAATTTCGAAGGAAGTGAAGCAGTCGTAAGAAAGTTGTAACAAAATTACAAGCAAGTTCCGGATTCAAACTCGTGGATATAAAATATAAAAGTATTATACTTTGTTGCGAAACCTCCGATTCATACTAACTGCTCAGTAGAAAAAGCCGAATGGTTTTTTTGGTCTTTTAAAAAAAATTTGGTTGCATTGAAGCGTTCTGGGAAAACATTTTAGTTTCTCCCTGAGCACCAATCAATTTAAACTCAAAACTGGTTTATATGGCATAGTATAGTTTAACTTCACAAGTTATGAAAAAACAATATTTTTTATATAATTTTATTTGTGGTAGGTCCAAGGGCCCACTTACAAGGCTTAATACGGATTGACTGCCGTGGTAGATTATTTATCGAGAGCAGGCCGACATTTTGCAGGGAAAACATTATAGGCTGATAAGAATAGCATAGAAACAAATGCTCTAGATGGACCCTACATTAAGAGGCATCGAAACGTATACAGGGTCGCTGAAGTGAAATGTGTTCGAACATTTCCAAAATACGCGATAAATCCATTGACAACACTTGAGAAGTTTATCGCCGCCCCCATACATGCTAAGCTTGACTGATTGTTATATGATGTGGGTCTACGGTGAAGTATCCGTGGTTCCGTAGCCTTTAGATTCCAGATAAAGCTTCTCCGGTAATAAAACTGTACATGCCAGATTTAAAAGTTGCTAAAACCTTGTATTAAAAAGTCTATTTAGAAGAAATGATGCAAAATAGTCGTTTAGAAAATAAAAATGGTCTGGATTTCGGGAACCCTGCGGAATTCAAGGTGAACTATTTACAAGTTTCCATAATTTTTGAAATAATTTTGTTTTAAATTTGGAAATAACAATATTATTTGATTTGTGTTTTCGGCGTTAATACTTTGCTCCTGTATCTCTTAATGTTACTCCTGTCAACGACTTTGTAGGCAACACGAAGTCTGTCTTGAAGCGCAGGTATGGCACACTCTTAAGAGGTGTGTAAGTCTTTAATGGAGCCAACGTTTCGTTTGTTGTTACTTATCACGTCAGTTGCAGGCTTGGATGCTCTCGTCTCGAAATAGAATCCGATGAAACACCCACTTAGGAGGGAACTGTATTTTCATTCACGATAAAAAGCTATCACTACGAAAAATAATAATATTAATAAAAAGCGCTGCTCTAAACATAATTGTTTAGAACAGCGCAGGGAAAACTAAAATTGCGACTTGTTTTTTGGTATAATCATTTAATTAGATACTGCTACCGTTTAGCATTCATTTAATGACTGGAAAGAGAGATGATTGAATTTATCCGAGGGCATTTCTTTAAAAAAGAATGAATGAGTTGATACCATTGTTTTTCGCGTTTGAAATCAGTTATTTTAGACGTTTTCTACCAAAATATTAAGGTTAAAAGTGAGTGTGCTCATTTGTACACAGGAAAATCATATCTTCCCCTTTACTACTATTCGCTTCGTTTCCTTTCAGTAGCTGAATGGCTCGGGGAGCTATTGCTCTATTGCGGATCATTTGGCAGAGGCAATGGCACGGTTTTTTTCAAATTCTGTGCACCGTTGTAATATTGATACAGAATACAAGTAGTAACTGTGTAGTATTATAGTTGGTGCCTTTTGCACCGTAGGTCACTGGCTCGATTGGCACCCAGGATAAACATTTATGTCGCGAATATAGATGTAAAACAAATGTGACGGCTCCGTGGCTTAGTCAGTAGTAGCCCTGCCTTCGAAGCGAGGGGTCCCGGGCTCGATTCCCGGCCGGGAAACACTGTGTGGTGAGTATGAAGTTTGTTCTCTGGTGTTGGGTGTTTGTGTTGTGTTTCTGTGATTGTCCATGCCATCTGCGACACAGGGAATCCTAGTGCAGAGGTATGAGTGTGTAAACGTTTATTATTATTATCTTTGCTCGTCACACAAATGCTTGTTTACACGAATTACGATATTGGTTTTTAGGGAGCACACTACAGTGCGAAACAATGGGACATTTTTAAAGCGGAGGTGAACGATAATGTACATCCTAACATAATGGCTCATTGTACGCTTTTCATAGAATTTAGGGTTGTCACGCCAATTTATGACGCGAATCATTGTGCGAAAACTTGAGTGACCGTGAATTATATTATTATTTATTGCATACCTTTGAACCATGTATATTTAATTATTAGAATACTTTTCCAAAACGTTTGTATGCTGTGAAGTAGGGAAAGGTGTAGGTAATCTTTTTTCTGTGTCATCTAACCTGTGTTTAGCAAATAAATAAACTATGAATTATAACTTTGTACAAATTGCCACCCCTATAAACTCTAGAACCACTTCCGACAGGGTTGCATAGCGCAAGCCATTTATGCTACTTGCACTACCCACTCTAACTTCGAGAATATAAATATCTAAAATATTTTCTAACTAGCTTCGTATAAAGTTTATTTAATAAAATTGTTCAATCGATTTTAACATTATGCATTAAAATTTTTTGGAAGTGCATTATCTAAATATTAAGCTAAATAAAGTATACTCGCTAAGTGGAGTTCTTAATTGCAGACCAAGAATTTTGTACCTTAAAGCAAGCGGAATTTATTTAAAATATATTTTGATTTTAAATATATATTAAAATTATATTTAATATAAATTATGTTTGATATAATGCGAATAAGTGTTTGTTACGCTTTGACGCCTTAACTACTCAACAGATCATCTTGAAACTTTGCTTACACGTTGTCAGGCGTACAGAAAATGACATAGCGTAACAGTTCATCCAAAAATAAATAATACAATATTTTAGAAAATTACATTAACGCGAGAGAAACCATACTATTCATACTTATTAATTGTTCAAAAGAAAGAAGATAAAAACATTGTAGCTTTAGTAATAGGCTTCCTTTTACTTTTTGTTTACGGAACCCTAAATGTGTTCTGAAATGGTCAAACTATTGTACACATTACGTATAATCAATTAGTTATGAAAATAATTGCAGTCGTTAGCAACGAAATCCTATACCAAGCTGACCTTTTGAGCGGATATCAAAAATATCCAGCGAAGCTAAGATATAAATAACAACCTAGTTTCCCAAAAATAGTTCGTGATCGACCTAAGAATTAAAATAAAACAGAAACGAATTTCTTTCACAATTACGAAAAAAAAAAATCCTATTCAGTAATATCTCTGCACTAGAATTCCTTTTATAACATAATATGGCTTGGATAAACTAATATAAAACACAAACCTTTTCGGGGTAATCTTGGTCGCTTTCGTCGTGTTTACGCATTTTGCAAAATGCGTGAGGAATACTATTATTGTTTACTAAGTTACACGGTTCACGGTGCTCCCAAAATATAGATGGGAATGAAAGGAATGCAAAGCTAAATTCGTGAGGAAAGCAAAATCAGTCGGTTTAAAAAAAAAATCCGGTCGCCCAGGTACTTGATATTTATTTAAAGCGATGTTGCGTCCTGGAAGTACATACATCAATACACATTTTTATACCCTTTGTTGCAAGTTTATATTCGGTTTTCTTATAATAAATATGACGTCACTGGTATTATCGCCAGCATATACGTGACGTCATCACGCCAACCGCAGGTGCAACAAAATTTATTGTTGTATCTTTTCTGAGAAAAATATCCCGCTAATTGCTTTTAAAGTAGTCAGGTAGCGACCATTTTTCAAACTTTAGAAAATGTGGAAGAAGTACATGTTTCTCCTACGCATAGGTATAATATTTCTTTTACGTCACGTATGACAAACTATTATGTAGTCTACCTACGTAGTGTTTTGTCCTTGTTCTTTAAGAATAATAGATTTTTCTATAAATATTTAAGTTGATTGACGTAGAGGTAACACTTTGAGTGTGCGATATATAGTGGTTCTTGTCTATGGGCTCCAAAAGGCTCCGTATTAACCCCTAATGTTCCCACTTCAAGGAAACCGAACTCATTAATTGAGAGTGATCTACCACGGGAACCCAATCCGGATTGAGAGATGTCACATGTCTACAAATTTCTGGTTCTAAGACATGTCGGTTTCTTGCACACATAAATTTTCAAGTGAAAACTTATTGCTGCTTATTATTGTCTGGGTTCGAACCAGCGTTCAAAATTATATTTAGTGTCATACATAATGCACATCTGCATGTTAAAAAGTCACTGAAAAAACATTTTAACATTGCTCAGGTGAAGACCTAATTTCACACAATGAATGTTAAAATGAGTGACATTTCAACCCGCCCACACATTAACATCTTGTAAAGATTGTGTCTTTACACAATAGAATAAAACGTATGTTTAGTCTTTGAGCCTCAATTCGGGATGCTTTCATTCGAAAAATTGCTTTGTAAAGAGTGTCCTGTATTTGAAAATAAACTCGCATGTTGAATTATATGCCTTTGTAGAGCACAAAGGGTCATGGAAAAGCAAGATGAACTTTGTTTTTCGGATTTCCGAGAATCGTAAAATGAATAGACTATTTGAAAACGCGAATGATTGATCTGGATAATTTAGTTAAGTTAGCTGTTCGAACACGGTTTGCGGGGGCGAATGACGTAAAGAATATTTTCTGCTTTTGTAGGATTAAAAGGTTAAAGAGAACCCCATCACTAAGCCTAAAATCTCTGTACGCGTAACCTTTAAAGGATCGTACTAATATAAGAGATGCTTTTGGACTGAAATAGAATGAATTGAACTATAATAGTTATTTTTTTTTAGTTTGTATCCCTCTCTGGTGTTGGTGTTTTCGAGCTACCCATCTAGTTTTTGAGCAGGAAGTAGCTTAGCTTATATGATCTGTTAAACGTTTCAAGATGCACCTACAGAATATGCTATATGTTCGGAATGTTCGTAATTGACTGGCTTTATAGCTCTGTTGGTAGCTCTGCTATATGTGCTGTAGGTATATGTGCTGTAGGGTTCCATTTCTGCCCAGGACAAGAATTTGTGCGACGAACCTAGATTTTTTTTTTATGTCTGTGTGTTATAATATGTATTATGAGCAAGTATTTACAAAAACAACTTTATAAATATATTCTGATACAGACAGTTATCTAATGCTTTAGCTATGCTTAGTTTGGGGCTAGTAGTTCTATAAAATGTCAGTCAATGTTTATTAAAGTAATTACTAGCTTTCACTGGCGCCTTCGCTCGCGTTAATGTTGATTTTGTCGACCATTCCGGTCTTATAAAGTTTACCCCTCTCCTCCCACCCTTATAAGTTTTTAGCGAGAAGTAGCTAATTACCGTCTCCAGGGTCCCATCTATCTGTATATCAACATTCATCATAATCAATTCAGAGGTTTAGACGTGAAAGCGTAACAAAAAAACAAAACCACTTTCGCATTATAATATAATCCTACTACTATTATAAAGGCGAAAGTTTGTAAGTATGGATGTATGGATGTTTGTTACTCTTTCACGTAAAAACTACTGAATGGATTTGAATGAAACTTTACCACAATATAGCTTATACATCAGAATAACATATAGGCTACAATTTTTGAGGTTTCTATAAAATCTATATATATAAAAGAAAGTCGTGTTTGTTACAACACTTATAACTCGAGAACGGCTGGACCGATTGCCATGGTTTTTGATTTGTTGGATTTGTTTCCGTCCCGAATAGCAGAATAACTATTAAAACATTGGAAAATAACGGAAAAAATAAAATCAATTTATCCCCGTATTCTCCACGGGAACGGGAACTATGCGGGTGAAACCGCGGGGCGCAGCTAGTAAAATAATAAAGTTGGATCATTTGACTGGCCTCGTTGCTCAGTTGGTAGCTCCGCCTTCTGCGCTGTAGGTCGTGGGTTCGATTCCCACCCAGGACAAGTATTTATGTGACGAACATAAATGTTTGATCTGTCTCTGGGTGTTAATATGTATTATAAGTATCTATTTAAAAAAAAAATACGATATGTATTTTATCAATTATCTAGTTCCCATATTACGAGCTATGCTTAGTTTGGGGTCGCTGTGTGAAATGTCCATGAATATTTATATATTTATATTGTCATACGTTTTATCCACACTGAATAATTTATTTTACTGAAAGTATTATTCATGGAAAAATAGGTGGCGATGTGATCACCACTGGTCGGCGACTACGTCCTACCATAGTATAACAGTTCCATACCTAAACAGGGACACGATTTTTCCATGAACTTCATCCGTTTCTTATGATTATTATAAACTAAAAGAGACAGCAATAATTTTAGAACACTCTGACTCTGTTTTTGATAAAGAGAGTCACTTGTGTTTAATATACTATTATAGAATATGTTTAATAAGATTTCGCTAAGAATATTTTATGTACTTATTTTTCCTCTCTTCTATTTTATTGTAGTAAAGACTGCAGTATATACAATTTACTTAATTAATACAGACGTATACTGTTAATAAACCTTTTTGAAGAATGAACTTTTCTGAACTTTCCAATTAGTGTAATGTTGTGCATAAAATCAAAGTTGAAGCTAGCTTCCAAGTAACAATGGAATAAAATTAATTTGAATCTGTGCTACGATACGTCTACCGAACGATATCGAACAAAGTGCGTCGTCAACAGATAATGCATATGTTCGTCGTTCGTTGATGTATTTTATGGTACTCTACAAATATATATATCTGCGCGCTGGTCATCTTATCATGGACGCTGTGGTCCTGCGACATGGCATTTTCCATGTATCGACGCCATGAATCGTAGGTGGTGAAGCTTGCCTGGATGATCTATAAAAATTCGAGTTAACTCGCCGCCCGGTCTATAATTGGATGAGTGACAGTTAAGTGACATTTGAACTGAGCTTCCGTGATTCGGAGGGTACGTTAAGATGTTGGTCCTGGCTATCGATCTATTGATATATCGATATATCGAAAATCATATTTAACAAAAAAAATAAACACGGATTGCGCTCGCTTAGTTTATTTGTTCGGTTAGTGTGTAAATAAAAGTAATTCGCTGCATGATAACGGTATTCAGGTTTCAAGTTAGTTTTCTTAAAAGTTTTAATTAACGTAGCTCAAACCAGTCTTAATTTATAGTTATTTACTACGATATCTTACATTTTTATTTGTATCTTGTTTTTGTCACAGTAATATTCTAAAGGCGAACGTTTGTATGTGTGTATGTTTTGACGCTCAAACGGTTCAAACGGATAAAATTTACCAGGATTTTGTAGCAGGATATCCTGGATTAACATAGCCTACTTTTGATCCCGGTGAAACGCGGGGCCGAGCTAGTCTTACAATACTATAATAAACCAGCAAGTGCAATTCGTACTTGTACTCTAAATTATTTTTCTTCTTTCGTTTGAGTAGGTGGTAAATTCTGGTATCAGACTTTTCAAGCCGCCCAAGTACCTCTAACATGGTTCTCTTACATGTATAGCCTGGATCAAAATCTTAACATGTCGTCCGAAGCGCGGAAGCACTCAGTTGAAATGATAAACGGTTACCCATAAACATTTAAGATTTTTCATGAAAATGTGCGCTAAAATGTTTGCACGGGTTCCAGAGTTTTGCGTGGCTACCCACACTTCAAGCTGTTTACTAATTGGTTGAATATATAAATTAAATGATCTTACTAGTTATATAGATTCCTTGAAGAGTGGAGTGATAAGAAATTAATAACAAATACCCAATCAACCGATATGTTCCTAGCCTTGGCGGTCGGAGCAAACTTACTAACTTTGCTAGGTACCATACCCAATCGATTATTACTTAGAATTACAATATCATCTGAGAACGTGGTGGCTCAGTGATACAGAAGCCAATTTTTATTCAAGACTTACTTGCAAAAATTTGGTTTAAAAAAATGTTTGTGCGCAATACCACGTTCTCGAAACGTTGGAGAAAAACACCGCGCGTAATTGACATGTTATAGAACCAAAATGCGAAAACATGTTATATAAACTAGTATGGTTTGAACTACCGTGGTAAGCTCTCGCTTGTAGAGAGTAGGTCGGTTTTTTTTACTAAGAAATTGTCAACATTCAGTTTTTCATAATAAAAAACTACGCATTTAAGTATTTTATGCACATCCCACGAAAAACGCTCTATCCGGGAATATAAACTAGGACCTTTGGTTTGTAGGAAAGTTACTACCAATTGAGCTCCAGAACCGTGTAAAGTATCATTCAAGAAACAATTTTGTAACTTTAATACGAACAATAAAAAGGTCTTTTTAATTTGATTGATGGAAAAAAATCTCTTTATCCTAAAGTTTTGTAAAAGAGCCGGAGAAGTTTCCCGGCGTACCATTACGTAATTATCTTATGAAATCATTCACGTCGCTTCACTGGTGTATTCAGACTCAGAGGAAGCTTATTTTTTAATACCATATATTATTACTAGCTTTTAACCGTGCAAATGTTGATTTTTGTCAACAATTGCGGTTGTTTCATACAAAAGTTTACCCCCACCCCACCTGGTAAAAGTTTTTAGCGAGAAAAAGTAGCCTATAGCCGTTTCCAGGGTCCCATCTATATCTATATCAAAATTTATCATAATCATTGTTCAGTAGTTTAAGCGCGAAAGCGTAACAAACAAATAAACAACTTGATTATTCTAGTGTCATTTTAATTATTACAAAAATAATTAACTGAGTACTTTCTCTAATTTTGAAGTATTTCAAAATTGAGCATGAAGGATGGAGCAAAATAATAACAGTCAAACAGAATAATATAAAATATCTATTAAAAAAATAATCAGCATAATCCTATTGATTTATAATTGGCGAAGATAACGCGTAACCATACAAAAAAAGCAATAAATGCCAAAAAAAATTTACATACCTTTTTCATAACACAAGAAAGGGGCAGACGGCAGAGTATTATGATATTAATGGATTTAATATCTTTAATGCAGGAATGATCCCAAAGAACTTTGGCATTTGTTGGAAGCTTTATAAGTACTTTGTCCTTTTGTACCCGTGTTTCATATAACTTTATAAATACGATATTTATAAATCGTGGATTGGATATCCTTTTATAACGATTTCTCAAAAAAATGACCTCTCTATGTAATACAGTGAATAGTTCTTAATCCCAATCCTGATTGGTAGATGACACATGTCTTCGATTTTTTTATTTCCAAGACAAGCCGGTTTTTTTACGATGTTTTCCTTCACCGTTTCGAGAACTGGTATAGCGCACATAAACTTTTCGAATGAAAAACTCATTGATGCACCTGCGACTTCCAAATTTAAAGTCGACGTTTGTACTCGATATGTAAGTATTATATTTGTAATCTGATGTCCATAGTACAAGCTATGCTTAGTTTGGCGCTAGATGGATCTGAGTGAAATGTCGGCTCTTTAGTCAACTCATCCCGCTCTAAACTCATCCCGCGGGATGCGATGACTAAATAATTAAATGAATTATTTTTGATTTGTTAACTGATCCCACTTTAAAAAAAAAGATACATTGTATTGTATTATTTGAAATATATTGTATGTACACACGTGAACAAAAATGTTCGGTGAAAACAAATGACACACCATGTTTGGTGTCCATGAACTTTTTCTTCCTTACATTTATTGACATACATAATTGTAAACTGTAAGTTAATACTGTATTTTTGGAACCCATCTATCATAAGTTGTGAGTTTTGGCGAACTAATGCTGTTCAGATTACATCAAGCCTGCGGGACAGTTAAGGGGCGTTGGTTGAAGTGGCCAATTTAAAAATACCGCATAAAATACTCCCGGACCCCCGGACCCAATTTGTCCGTTGCCGTGATAACAGGGTAAAATGGGGTATCACAGACGATTGCAAGTCCCAGGATACGCCTCGTATGTCCATTATGCCCACGGAGACGCAGAATATGCCCAGCATGTCCACATCCAGCGATCTAAATATTGTGAATACGGATAGTGATACTGTTGCTACTTCCATATCCGTAACAGTCTATGATGTTCCCACCGACATCAGCTTACTCTGAAAATGAGAGTAGGTTTTGCTCCACCACAGGAGCCTAATGCAGTTTGGTAGATATCACAAAAAATGCTAATGGATTGGTTAAAAAGTGCTTGGTTTCAAAGATCTTTTTATTGTAGTAACAGCTGAATCTTATAATTATCTAACCGAAGGCTGGAGATAGAAAGACATTGCAAAAATGTATGGATATTTTTGTCATAGAACAATATTACAGTGTAACTTGATTCTGTATAGTTACAAGGTGTTCAAGACAGTTTAATCTAAATCTTATTATGGTGTTTGCTACATACATTTCCCATGGGCGCAAGTTGGTTTTATTAGAATTAAAGATAGCCCCAAATGTTTATTTAACCACGGTCGGGCTTATTGTAACAAATGGGGCATCTAACGAGGTCTGATTTAACTCAAAGGGATTTGTACCCGGTAAAAAAATGGAGGAGATTAAGTAAGCCATTTCGTAACAAAAGTGAAAATGCTAAAAATGTAATATTATTTTTGGCAGTTACTGGAACGATTCCTCAGTGAGCAATAATACTTGATTTATTTGACTCTACATCGATTTCTAGTCAGGGCACAGAATAAATAATAGTAACAAAGGATAATCCACGCTAGATCAGCTCGTAACCAATTTTCTTCCTTTAAATAAAACAAGTAAGCAAAAAGTGAAATTGCACAGTTATTACGGATCATATTGGAGTTGAAATAATATTTCTTTGCAAATAAAACTGGGCTTTTATTTTATCTTGTAAGATTTCCAACATGAGTATTGTCAAGCTCGCGTAATCGACGAGGGACAATTGCGTCTCTGGAGAAACCCAACTGCTTCTAGAGATGTCCTTTAAATAAGCAAGAACTACGTCTATATTATTAAACTATTGCTAGAAGGCCCTGTGGAAATCTAGCCCTAAAATAAGAGGTCAGTAGTTTAAAACAAGTGACATCTTAGTTTATTACCACCTTTTTACTTTATTATTATTATTTTTTACTTGTTATTTATAGTTATGTTGTTTATTATTTGTACCTACTTTTTGTGTTGTAAATAAAGTCTTTTTCTTTCTTTCTAAGACATATTTATGTCACGAACATAATAGTTTGCCTGTCTGGGTGTTATATAGGAAGCACGAACGTTTTTCTGTACTGTGGGAAGCGCCATGAAGTGTAAACTCCGTCTTCAAGAATTTTATTGCATTCTCAACTTTATCCCTGTTAAATGTTTTCCTTGCTTCGCAGCATTTGTCATGGCAACAATGTTGCAATATAAATAAGCGTATTAGCGTTATAAACACATTAATAATTGAGGTTATGTTCGAGCGGTGACTGTTTTTACGAAATTATTATAAAGTGTTTTTATTAATGCACATCATGCTTAATAAATAGGCTGTAAGTTACGTCCAAAAAAAGGAAACGAGAAATAATATTTTATTTATCTGCATTGATAGTGATCGCAACTAACTTCACGTTGGAGTTGAAAAAGGTTGTTTCGACTACCATATACAATAATATTTGAAAGCGCGGGAGTTTTGGAAAACATACTTTTGACTTTCGTACAACTGTCCAAGGTACAACAGGTTCTCATATTACATGCATGTTTTTACAAAAAAAGTACTTTATACATTCCTATACTATAATACATACGTTCCAAAAGCTATGCTTAGTTTGGGTTTAGATGGCGTTAATATTATGTTGGATCCGAATTATATCAGGGTCACAAGCAATAAGTTATTATATTGAATATCCGATACAACACTACTAGTAACTACTCGTCCTTTTTATCTCGACTACTGTTTATATCTTTTTGGAATTTGTGCCGAGACTCAAGAGGTCAAGCCTTGGTAGGTTTTGATTCGAAAATAGACAAGAAACGCAAGGAAGCTCTTTTAAATTGAATGGGTGCTATATTTCTGGGGTTCCGTACTTAATATTTAAGGGAATCTTATTGCTAACTCTACACCGTCCATCTGAACATTTTTGGGGTCCCGTACTTAATATTAAAGGGGATCTTATTGCTAACTCGAAACCTTCCATCTGAACATCTGGCTTTGAGTCGAAATATAATAGAAGTAACATTTTTCATAGAATGAGCTATGATGGCGCGATATTAAAAAACTATTAATACCACCAGGTAAAGAAAACCCGGGAGGTTACTTCAATATCATTTGGACGGTTTTTTCTACTCGTCTATACCGAATATGATTAATTAAAACTTCCTAGGGTTAGTTACTCATAAGAAAGCGAGTGAGTAGGTTATTTTTTTTATATTTTGATACTTACGGGATCAAGTGAAGGTCCACTTAATGACTGCGCTCGTGACCCGGGACGGGGATGTAACAACTCATGCGCTTGTATTTCACCGGCACCCATATCGGAACACAGCTATGCGAGTACACCAATGCTTGGTTGCAGATTACCAGGTGTGAAGGCAGTACTTCTACGGATGAAGATGGCACAAGCTCTATTGCCAGTTTTTGTTGCTCCTTTAGCACCATCCAGGGGGTGCGTGTAAGGACTCAAAGGATACTCACGGACGAACGCGAGCAACTGGACCCAGCAAATGAGTGAATTATTTAATCTTCATGTAAATCGGCAACTTGGTATAATATATACTATTTATTATTATGAAAATATTATAATTTTACTTCCAGTCTGAACAAAATACACCCGAATCTTGCCTGTGCTTAAAGTAAACTTAAATAAAACGTTTATCACGATTAACATTAAGTTAATCGTGATAAACAAGTCATGACATCAAGACGTGACTTGTAGTAAGCATTTTCGTGTGACGAACAATTAAGGGCGTATATCTCTTTATCACACTAATATTATAAAGGCGAAAGTTTGTATGTATGTTGTGTATATTTGTTACTCCTTCGTGCTCAAACGGCTCAACGGATTTGAATGAAATTTGGTACCAGAATAGCTTATATCCTGGATTAACACATAAGCTGCTTTTGTTCCGTGGGGTGGAGCTAGTACTTTTATAAATAGAAAAATCTGTTTCTTTATTATTTTTGATTAATTTTCGTTATATTAATTAAAATATTAAACACTACTTGCAATAATAGTGGATTGATTAAAAATTCGAATAAACAGAGTTCAATACTTTCATTATTTACTTCACGCTCTAAGGGGGTGGAATATTTTCATGAAATATAACAATTTAATAACAATAACAATCTCGTAACCTTCTCCTTTTTTGAATTCGTTTAAATATATTACGGTATGTAATTTTTAAAAATGGAGTTCCAAATTATTCGACACCGAACTTGGCGATATGTAAAATTAAAAAATTCATCCAAATCGGTCTAAGTACAATTGGCGTAGAAACCGCGTAACCTTCTACTTTGTTGAATTCGTTTAAAAATATTATTATAAAAATATTATTAAAATATTAATTTAACCACCACTTTACCCCAAAACCTAAGTTGTTGGTAAAAAAAAAATACTAGTATGCAATAAGTCGTCGCTACCCTGTAATTTCACTGGCTCTCAATTCCGTCAAGACAAACCATGTTCCCCATTTCCGGTTTCATCATACTTCATGTATATTTTGTCACCGTTGGATGCAAAACCACCCCTTTCCCACCCCGATGCTATCGTATGTTACGATAAAATTCTCATCTCCCGTGGAATCCAGTATCAGACGGAACAAAGATTAATGACCATTGATCGGGTGCAAAGGCTTTTGACGGGACGATAGAACGTTTGGGCTTATTCCTTACATCGCTAGCCAAGAACTTAAGATGATCTAAAATATTTAGTACACCTCCGCTAAACTTCTAATATATGAAGAATATATTAGTAGCAGTAGAACTTGTGCCAAGAGTAGCAGTAGAACTTGTGAACTAGTAGAATTTGTATTTATATTTATTTGTATTTCTGTTCCGGTGGAAGGGTGTGGGTGCCGGTGAAATCACATGCGCATGAGACGTATCATCCCTGTTTCGTGTGATGAACGCAGCAGGATGAATGCAAGTCAGTGTAATCCAAATCTTATACTCAGTCGTATTACTGTTGTCATGGGTGGGGGTCACCACTTACCATCAGGTGGGACCTCAGCTCGTTCTGTCACTCTTTCACTTGAAAAAAATATATGATTATTATTTCAAATTCAAATTAAAAACTCATTTATTCAGTAACCTAACCTAGCTTTTGAAATGTCAACAAAAGTCAAATACAGCACCGGTGCCTTCAAATATTCAAATGACAAGTAATGTACAATAGTTGAAAAGTATGAAGGAAAGTTGTAAAAGATATACGTCTTTATGTCACAGCCATTTTAGTAAGATGCTTGAAAATTGGAAGGTACGTATTTTATAAACATAAATGATCGAGTCTCTATAGGTTGTTGTCCGTGCCTACCTGCCCTTGGAGTATCCCTTCAATTTTCATAGTTGACCAGAATTTCATCAAGAAAATCAAAAGCTTAATGTATATAGCACTGACATTTTTTATGTTTAGTTAAATTGGTTTCGATAGCATAACACCATAAGCCAAAAGTTCGATGACATGTGACATCTACAAATCCGGATTAGGCTTCCGTAGTAGATCAGAGCCCATTCACTCTCAATTATCGAGAGTAGGCCGGTGTCCCTGCAGTGGGAACATTAGAGGCTGGTACGGTAATAACATAAGCAAGAATAGCTTACCTATAAAATATGACGTTGATTTACATTTTCGTAGTTTGTTAGAGTATATTAGGAATACACCAACGTTCATGTAGATTGCAAAGCCGGGAAGACATCGATAAAGATCACATTTTCACCGAACACTGATAGAGTTAGAGCCGGCATCGAGATAAATCTAGAAACAATGGAAATTCAACCATCATTCTATACTAGTGAGGTTTCATTTATTTCACTAAAGATATGCAAAAGTGTAAAGAAAATGAATCCATTAAAATATCCGTAGCTTGCATTGCTGTGTAAGAGTTGTCACGGGTTGGTATATTCTTGCTTCATTAGTGATATTGGACTGAGACGAGAGTTTTTAGGTATCGTATAAGCACTGCGTAAAAACAAGCAGTAGGACATCGTCTTTCAAGTCTTGTGAAATGTCGCTTTTAGAAAATCGTATGTCACATTTAATTTTATAGGTCTGGATCTCGTTACATACATATAATACAAGATAAGATACAAGAAATACAAGTAAGCAAGTAAACCTAAATAAACAGCACAATCCTATCTAAATACATAATTTTATCCAAATCGTTAGAGGCGTTTCCAAAATACGCAAAAGTAAATAAATATTATATACAAGAATTGCTCGTTTTATTATAAGATTTCGTAATAAAGTGTTATTACTCATTAGAATAATAATGACTAGATTGTAATGTAATTTTCTTAAAAAACTGCGTTGAACCTCAATATATAAATCAATATAATTCTATACTAGACCCCGCACAACTAGCACGATTGCTTTGTCTGGACGTGCACGTTGGACAACTGTAGGGAAAGAGTTATTTATGCTGTGGTACAAGTGTGCATAATTTCCAAGTTTTATTAACATCGTGATCCACATGCACAAATATTCTCTGAGCGAAATCAGCAAACTACAACACTACAAATGCAACTCCAAGTTGTACGTGACCTATGATTGGAAATTATATTAAGCGGCTAAGGAATTGTACTTAGTTCTACTGCTTAGCTTGTTAGAACTTGCTGCTAGCTGCTTATTGAACTTACTTGAGTGAATTTTGATCCGAAGTAGTACTGCCACCACACCTAGTATTATCCAGCCAAGCAGTGGTGCTCTCGCATTGCTGTTTTCTGGTGGCCTGTCAAATATATCTATCTCCTCCAATTTCATAGCATGTTGAGTTGAGACCTTTGAGAAGCTGATTCCTCCGTGGTTTGTGACAATAATGATGCTTTGTGCTTTATTATTCAATATGGAAACTATAGGGTGTTGTGTTGGTGGTTGAAATGCGATGGGACACCGGCTCTTTGCATTTCCAAGAAATTATAATATCATCTTAGAAATAGGTGAGCTTTCAGCTTGTCTTGAATTAATGATTTTTGTATTTAAATAGTATATATGTACTTTTACAATATGTTGTAGACGCGACAATGTGGGTTTGCGTGGTGCGTCCGTTCGACTTCGTATCGTGGAAAAAGTATCCTCTACCACGAGTGCGCGGGCGCGCTTTGGTAGACGCATAGGCAGTCTGAGGCAGTCGGTTTGGTCCCTCGCTGCATAGTGGCGCGTGTGACTTTGTGGATGGACCAGGGTTAACGCTCATGCGTGAACACAGCACGTTCTACATTTTTCATCACATAAAATAAAACCTTGTCTAGGAAACAGTTACTTCAATTCAAGAACTAAGTGAGAAAATGTTATCCAAAACAATTCCTATTTAACAATCTCACAACTCATTTAACTCACAAAGAGTTGAATTAAAAACATTCAGCACACACCATTTTCAATTAAACTTTGAATTGGATCTCAAGCATATTTTAATTGCAGCTGCCGTATTCAGGTTTGGTTTAGTTCTGAGTTACATTTCACAATGCCCGTAACATAATCAGAATAGATTCTGAAAATAATTGCTTACTACTTACTACGTAGGATTTATCCTTGGTATTTTTTTTTTTTCTAGATACATACTTTACGTTAAATGCTTATTTATGGAGTTGTCTTGAATAATGTTTGCATTTTATCTTTCTTTCAAAAGTCAAACTCATTTATTCCTTTATTATTGATGTGTGTGTAAATCAAAAAGAATAAGTTTAGTTTGAGTTTGCAGTCTGACGTTTTCGAAGCTATGTAAAAAAAGTATGTTCCTTAAATCACTGGTGTTTGATACATAACATCTTGTTTCGGGTGACGGGTGCAACGGGATGCGACTTATGTCTTCTCATACTCAGGTTGGGTTAGACCTTTTTGCAATGAATTGCACTCGCATACCGCCCTGCCACGGGTAGACAGAGCGGTTATGTGGGACTAGACCCACTAAAACCCCGCGGTATCCTCCTCTGCCGCTTAGGGAACGTTTGCACATACTTCCGGACAACTCTCGATCTGGCATTGAGTGCCACTCCTCTATTTACGACACACCAGGACACGGCGCAACCAACTTGGGAACCATTTAACATCAGATGGGCCATCAGCTCGTTCCGTCATTAAAGATACAATTAAATGCTCTCTCTAAAGTAGTAAATTGGTTCAATGTAAACAATTTGCTACTTAATGGAAAGAAAACAAAGTGTTTAAAATTTGTTTTACCCAACGTTAAAAAAGTAGATATTAATGTTAAAATAAAAGATGAACAGTTAGATCTCGTAGATACCACAACGTTCTTAGGAATAACTTTACATAATAAGCTTCAGTGGGGCCCACATATTGAAAGATTGTCGAAGAGACTTAGTTCTGCAGCATATGCCGTCAAAAAGATCCGCCTGCTCACAGACGTAGATACCGCTAGGCTTGTATATTTCGGCTACTTTCACAGCATTATGTCATATGGCATACTGCTGTGGGGGCATGCTGCAGATATCAACACCATATTTGTGTTGCAGAAGAGGGCTGTTCGCGCAGTTTACAATATGGGTCCCCAAGAATCATTACGAAAAAAATTTAAGGATATAAATATACTAACGGTTACATGTCAGTACATATATGAGAATGTGATATACACTCGTAAACATATGAGCGCGTTCACAAAGAAAAGTGACAATCATAGTGTAAACACTAGGCATAAAAATAAACTCGCTGTGCCCACTACTAGGCTCCATAAGGTTAGCAATTCTTTTAAAGGTCAATGTGTACGCTTTTTTAACGAAATCCCGAGCGAAATTCAATTACTGTCAATAAATAAATTTAAAACTGTCATCAAACGTAAACTTGTCGCAAAAGCTTACTATAAAATATCAGATTACCTAGATGACAAAAAGGCTTGGGAATGAATTTGCTCCACTCTAGACGCAGGACCATATTCGCGAATATGTAGTACTGTCTCCGAGGGGTTTCTTGTCTGTTTCTTCCCCTCGGGTTGGTCGGTTAGGGTTGGAACAGACGTAAACGTAACAAATAAGATAAGCTTAAACATGAAAACTGACTGTAATTTGACATATCTGTGTGCATGTAATGTGCCTGGGAGTTCCTGTGACACGTTATATGCTCACGAATATGTGTACATGCATGTGTAAAATTTGACGTGTCCAAATGATACTTGAGATCTAAAGGAATAAATGAATTTGACTTTGACTTTGACTTTGAAATAAAACCTTGTTATACGATTAGTACGGATTATAAGTATCAAATGGTTTCAGCATTTGTATGGATGCTATTGGCTAATTATTTTCTTGTACACAAGTTATCACCGTGTCATGGCTAATCGAAATGTCAAACATGTTCAATTGCGCTTATAATAATTCTATAACAGTGGACATGTGGTTCCTTTATTTACTAAATAGGTTTTTCAACAGTTTCAACATTGTGTACAGCATTATTCTAATAACTGAAGGGTCAATAAACGGGCTACATGAAAAACCAATAACCCACAACATTCTCTATAGTAATGCCTATATAGGATACTAACGGTTAGTAACCTTGACAGAAAACAGTTTTTGTAGATGTTTCGCCAGTTGAAATATACAGTTACATACAGTTTATAAACTACATGCAAAGAATTAAATTCACGAGCATAGAAGTGTCTCACACACACAATTATAGATACTTTTTTAGATTGTGTTTTAGTGATGGAAATATAGACGTGATAATTAGCTCATCGCCGACGGTTTTTGCCACAAACAACTTCGCCAACATTTTCTTTCAGTAATAACTTAATTTCATAATAATCTGACAACCATGATAATATTTTAACTGCGATAATTTCATCATATCCGAGCGAAGCCTTAAAATTGGGCTAACTTCCCCGATTACAGCCTGTCCGCTTTTTGCCTGAAAATATACAGCCTACTTCTTTCCTATCACCTGTTTCCATCAGTATCCAAGAAACATAAAATCCTATAACGAAATAATCATAATTTAACGAACTCTGAAGAACTAGGGTAAATCATTTATATTGGTCACTATTTCCTCAGTTGCTCAAGCTAGTTCAGTACATGTAAATCATTGCTTGATCAGACGGCACGGGTCACCCATCGTAGACTTCGGGTCTACGATGGGGGACCCGTATATATAGAGTAAAAATATTTTTCTTTATTTCGTGTGAGTAAATAATAACAGGGGTTATTGTTTTCTCTGGGATGCTCTTACCTTCAGACTACGATCCCGGCAGGTATGTGGTATGATTTTTATTCTATAGAGTTGTAGGTCACCTGATGTGGAGCCGTATTTGTTGTCTATAAAACAAGTGCGGTGTATTGACTGGTGTGAATTGGCGAGAATATGCATAGTTCTTGTCGTCACTAGCAGTGGACTAGCTGCATTTTAGGAGAGCTGCGCTAGGTCAGTAGGGAGGTTAATTGAGTTTACTCAGTCCCTACCTACGTACCCACTATAAAAAGTCGGGGACAGAGGAGTTAAGAACAATTAAAGTTGAGTGCCTAAAAGCTTAACTTAGTTCGGTATACCTTTTATATTTATCGTACAACCCAATAGTAAATATAAATGTTGTTAGTAAAATAGTTTTCTTCGGTCTGTAATTGATTACTCAGATTGTCATTGTAGGGTTGCTGTATTAAGGATGAATTCAAATTACTTAAAATATTATGTTAGGATAAATTCATTTAAGTGTATTGATTTCAACTCCAAAAATGTTGTTAATTTACTTAACAACGTTGTTCGCGTGTAATTTAAATTTTATTTTTGCTCGGTATTTCTTTTTTCTAAAATAACATTTATTTTAGAACAAGTAAAAATTTCATAGATTCAATTAAAGAATGAACAGAGGAAAAAAAATTGCCAATTACTTCGGGCCCACCACAAAAACACACTAATTGGTCCACAATTGGTGAAGATACCGCGGAACAAACAAAAAAAATAACCCATCAATTGAGATCCTCCTTTTTGAAGTCGGTTAAAACGTTCATACCTCACCTGGGATTGCAAATTACTCGGAACTAACTTGTATATTTTTCGCTTGAAATCGCGTAACGTGAGTTATGAGGACATTAGGTTGCTAGGGCACAGGTGGCCCAGAAGAAGAGGGCATGACTTGAACAGTGACTGCTCATACATTTTGTTAGGATTATACTTGCGATGGGCGGCATACATCACGGTTAATTTGACGTTTCTGAGCAGTTCGCTGATCTTGTTGATTGGTCTTCTGATCTGGAATCGTATTTCTGTCTTTAAAACAATAAAGTTTAGTTCAACACGAGATAAGACAATATTTGTCCCGGCTTTTCCATTTGCGCTGTAAGTCATGGATTCAATTTTCACCCAGGGCATACATTTGTGTGGCGAACATAATTTTTTTATGCTTTATTCAATAGTTATAAACATAGACAAATAACTTTTCAACGTTCAAGCCAGTGTCTACTGCTGTGGGCAACACCCGTAACCTTATTTTCAACAAGTGGCAACCCATTTCGGACTGTACAATTTGGTTTCAATGGGGAATTTCGTTAATGGAAAAAGTTTTGCTTTGGGGCTTCCCGTGTACGTAATTAATTCGGATGCCGAGATGACCTAGAACAGTTAGGGATCGCGAAAAACCGGACAAATAATATGATATTTCAATTCTTTGTACATAATATCTTATTCACATTCGTAGCATATCATATTCGTAGCTTAGTAGTTAGTAGCCTTGCGTTCGAAGGGTTCGATTTCCGGACGGGCAGACTTTGTGTGCTTAACGTAAAGTTTGTTTTTTATGCTCATTTATTTGTTAGTAGGCTATAGGGTCTGGCTATAAGGGCTCGTTCACAGATGACCAGTTTACGAGATCGTTTTTATTAAGAAGATAATTCGAAGAAAGGACTTTGACGGCTCCTTGGCTCCCGGGTCCGATTCCCGGCCGGGGCACACTTTATGTGGTGAGCATAAAGTTTGTTCTCGGGTCTTGGGTGTTTGTCTTGTGTTTCTGTGTTTTTCCATGCCATCTGCGGCACAAGGAATCCTAGTGCAGTGATATGAGTGTGTAAACGTTTATTATTTATTATTTTTTATTATGTCAAAATAATCATGTGACTCACTCAAAAACTAAAACGGCCCTCTGTAAACAGTGTCGGTATAAACGATCTTTTACCGGTTCACCTTATTTATTGCATTGTTTTGTTTTTCCATTGCTACGTGCTGGTATTTTGGATTTGTATGAGGAAAATTGGATATGAAAATAAAACTTGTTTGCACGACTACTACTCTCGAAATTTATTAGACATATTCTCTTATAATAGTGTTACCAACCCCAGACACTAATTAATCGGTGTTGCCACAATACAAAAACTAAACTGCGCTATTAATTAAATGTGCGTTGGAACATACATGACCAGCAAATGATTGATTGAAAAATCAAACAAAACGACTCCAACATTTTCATCCCCTATTTTTCGCGTGAGCTTATTCTATTTTTCGAACTAACTGCAATATTTAACCCATAACTCATTAGAACCATTTTGTACTTAGAACAAGACTGTATGAATATATAATATTATATTTAAGAAAGCAAGCAATATGGGTCTCCAAGCACACGTTGCTCGCGTCCGCAGTGCCCTCAGAATCTCCACACGAGTCCCCCGTGTGATGCGAAAGTACGTCCGGAGTAGTACTTCTAGGTGGCGGATTACCAGGTGCGGTGACCTCTTAATCCGCTGCTAACGGTGCTCTCACATTGCTATGTTCCGGTGGAAGGGAGTGGGTGCGGGTGAAATCATAGGCGCACATGGCGTTATATTAACGTTTCGGATGACCGGATCTTTTTATAATACCTTAGCCTAAGTTAAACTTCATGCTCACCATGTGCGGCGGTGACCACTTAATATCAGTTGGGCCAACAGCACGTTCCGTCTCTTTTATAGCATTAAAAAAAGATACGATTTGCTTTCGGCTAATTTAAAGATATGCGTTATGTCTTACAATATACACTAAGGGTGTACTTTCCTATCTGGAACGTTAAAGTGCAACGTAACTCTATTACAGTTCAATTTCCGCTGCATGCTTACACCGAAGACGTTGGTACTGCGAATGTGTGAATAATTTATCAACTCTCTAGACCTCTAGAGTAAAGCAAAGCGACTGAGTTACACTTTATACCGAAGTTTAAATCAGGCGCACTTTGAATATGAGCAAGTTAAACTATTTTAGAACTCCTAGAAGAATATTAAACTAGTAACCAAATCCAATAATAAATAGAATTTGGTATATAATATATGGTACCTATATAATATAATATATGGCAATTTATAGCATTTAACAATCTGAACTTGGTGTCTCAGTAATATCTATATATTAATGCGATCAGCCGATGGCGTCACAAAAGCTAAATCACGCTGAATGGAAGTTTCCCAAGATCCTTCGCTATGGAAATCTATTGTGGACTTGAATCTATTGGTATTTACGTCCACTCACTACATGTCTAATGGCTGATTTCATAAAATAAAATATATATTAGTTGTGCTTCGCGGTGTTACCCGCGGTTGGCCGGGATAACTTCACTTTTTAGGGATAAAAGTAACTTTTGTGTTAATCCAGGTTATAAGTTATCCAGGTACCAAATTTCACCCAAATCCGTCGAGCCGTTTGAGCGTGATGTAACCTAAAAAACATATTCACACACACAAGCAAGCATACGAACTTTCGGCTGTATACACAACAATATTGTTACAACGATATTTTTTATAACATTATTAATAAATAAGATGTCTACAACTCTCTGAAAGAAGACGAGGGAAACACTTTAAAACAGTCAAGCAGGCGACACGAAAAATCTCATGAAGCACACGTCATACGAAAGACATTCATAGGTATAAACGAAAACATGACCTGTCTTCACGAACAGGAATCTACTGAGACAAGCATGCATAATGAAGTGCGAATTTAAGTCGAAAGCTGGCTTGGAATCTTAAGTTTTTTATTTACTACTAACGCCAGCCAAGCAAGCACAAAGCTGAAAGACATTTTCACTATGAATATCTTAAGCATCCTTATTTTCTACTACAGGATTGAAAAGTTTGCATAATACACGACTTTTAACTATGGAGTAAAGTAGGATTTACTGAAAAATGTTTAAGAGAACCCACCCTGAAAAATCCATAATCCGGACAACATCAAATTCACGAGGCCACGAACGAGGGTCAGCCAATTCTCCGTTCAGTCGGGTATCCCGTGTGCAATGGACAGCGCAAATGGAGCTGCTGAGGACAATGTGAGAACCCGAGACGTTTACAGCGTACGATTATTATACTAAAACGTAAACACAAACTATTAGCATCGATAGCGAGAGCGAGACAATGAGGAGTAGAAATAAACAATGGGGTGTAGGAATTTTTAAGCGAGAAACTGATTCGAAGAAGCGATCATCTGATTGATAATAAGCTATCGTTGGACTTCTAAGCTCTACAAGCCTTTTCAATTACGCAATATAATACAGTCGTGTTTGGATCCGTTAGATTTATCTGGGTAAATACTAATACCTATATGGTGGTCAGGTTCTGATAGCAAACTGATGCTGGAGCCTATAAGATGTTCTTTAGAACTTAATTAAACAAGCGAACTCCGTCGTTTTATGGTTTATTGGGTTTGCCTCGGTAAGTTATCCTAGTGGTAAGATTTTAAGAAAGCCTATTGAAAAAAATATTATCAAAAATAAATAAATGAACATTTAACAGCATTGTCTAGCTCCAAACAGACTACTGATACAAACAAATGTAAAATTTTGTATAATCTTTTTATATAGTTAAGCAATGTCGTATCGGATCATCGAGAGGGTTTTAGAGTAACTATCATAAGGTCAGATGTGACCAAAATATCCTTACTAAAATTCCTGTGACGTCACACCGGTCCATTTATGTTACCGACAGAAAATTGTACCCACTTTGTGACCCTCGTTTTGGCGAATTAATTGGAAATAAGTACTTGGGCTAGTTACATTACTATAAATTTGAGTGAGAAGGTTGGCGTTTCTTTTCGTTCTAACATTGTATTCATTTTGTGACGAAATCTTATACGATAGTAGGTGCGCCCCGCGGTTTTACACGCGGTGTGGTCATCTTACGGAAATAGTCCTTTTTTTTCAGGATAAAAAGTAGAATCTGCCGCTAAGCAGTAGTGCTCGCATTACTGTGTTCCAGTGGAAGGGTGTGGGTGCCCGTGAAATCACATGCGCATGAGACGTCTCATCCCCGTCTCGGGTGATAGACGCAGCAGGATGAATGCGACTCAGTGTAAGTTCCAAATCTTATACTGAGTCGCATTACTGTTGTCATGGGCGGGGGTCGCCACTTACCATCAGGTGGGCGTCACATAAAAAAAAAAAGCTTATTTGTTAATTTAGGGTATGAGCTACCCTGATAATAAATTTAATCTTTTAGGGGGTTCTAATACAAAAACGTATTTATTGTTCGTTTTTGCTCGATATTATAATGGTACGGAACCCTTCGTGCACGAGTCCGACTCGCACTTGGCTGGTTTTTATTATTTAGTAGTGTCTGAAGTCCGAAGAAATTTAAATTTCATGAATAATTTTTTCCTTAAGTAATAAAAAGAAGGGATGAAAGTATTGACGTTAGTTTATTCGATTATTAAATCAGTCACTTGTTGTGAAACTTGCGCTCACTGTCTCAACTTTTATAAAAATATTTGTTCAGTTGAAACTTCTCAACAAAACCTGACAAATATTTTTAAAGCGAAAAGCCAGAACGAGAGCTCCCAGATAGCTATCGGGAACATAGAGCAAAGAAGGACTATTATGTTACGGATGCACAAGTTCAGAAAAGACGGAATTTTGCCGGTTTTTATTTAATGCGATCTCGAGGTCACTACCAGAAAAAGATGCTGGACCTCGGGATCGCATTTCCAATCACGTGATCGCATACCGTACACAACATGTAAACGGTATACTTTAAATTATTTTTATACCAAATCTTAAAATCAGTGATAAAATACTGGGTACTCATAGGTATGCTAAATTGAGACGGCATCGTCAATGCGTCAATCAGATAACATTGCTTCCAAGAGTCAGTAGCGGCCATTTTGATTTAAAAAAATTGTCTAATGCGAGGCCCAGTTATCATGGCATTTCTTTCAGATTGTATTATGAAAATAACTATACTTACTACTCGGCTAAACAATCACCTACAGGTATCCTATCAGTAAATAATAAAAGACTATGAAAACGGCGAAATGGTGCGGCGCGACATTTGGTGTTTCTATATTATACGTTTGGCTCTGCGTGATTTTCCAAACACATGGAAATGGCGCATAACTACGTAATGTCCATAGATATGAACTTTTCCTGTCAGAAATAAGTGGCTAGGGGTGCTAACAGCGCCGCGGAAGAGTGCAAGCCGTTCCCGTAGCCCCAGCAATGGGCGTCTTGAAGAGACCGTAGCCGGTAAGAATCCAGCATAACCCGTCCAACGTCCCCAAGGGGGGGCGGGTACTGATAAAGGTTTTTCCCACGAAAAAAAAGGGGTGCTAACAGCAAGAAAACATTGTCAAGTCAGTGTCGTTTAAAATGTTCCATTTCTCCGCCTCTATCTGGGAGCAGGCAGATCGATAGTCACCATGCTCCATGGTATGCGGAAGACTTTTAACAAACTTGGTGAGAGATTGTTGTCGGTTATCGCTAGTTTACTTCGGTAATAGAAAATGTGAGGAAACTCGTTGGGATTCATTCTAGCGTTTTGTTTCTTTTTACATATTTTTGTAATTTTTGTTTTTGAGGTCCGTGCCTTTAAGTGAGGAACACTCTTCACAAGTGAGAATGAATGGGCTATGATGTAAAGAGGAGCCCAATATTCAACGCGTGGGTCAAAAATACAATAGATTAAGGGACGACCCTGCGACTTTGTTCGCGTGTAATATTACAATATGTTTGCGCGGAACATGTTTTTCTTTTTCTAAAATAAAAGTAACTATAGTAGCAATAGTTATCTGCCAGTGAAAGTCCCGGCAAAATTGGATAATTTCGGCAAAATTCTGAGATTAGCTGAAACAAAAAGACAAAGACAAAAATCAAAATTATAGGTATGCAATTAGTAAAAAGCTGTTAGTTCCACATTAAAAACCGACACTTCAATTTAGTTTATTTGTTTAAATGTTTATAGATAGATATAGATTTTGCTGAGACGTCATATTTCCAATGTGGCGTTTTGTGGATTCACCACATACATAATAGCGTCGTATCAAGTAACATTAACATTTAAAAACAGAACTTGCTTCTTGTGAAATACATTCACATAAAATAATATTTATGAAAATAATATTATACCATCGTTGAGTATTGCATTTATAGTTAAAGAAACATAAATATTCTATTTGTTATCATAGAGGGTTGACCCTACTCGGTTGTGATGTTGTAAAATAATGATAGCAGTGGATTCAATGGAATAATTTAATGGAAGGAAATGTTATACGCTTCCTGAGGTGAAAAAAGGTAGTACTTAGAACACCGCGTAACTTACCCTTTTCATTAAACCTTTTCAGTTCGTCTTAAAAAGGAGTTCCGCAAAGTAACGAGTAAATCCATCAACAAAAAGCTCCCTGAGAAAGCTAACCAGCATTCAATCCAAATATTGAAATCTTATTTCTTTAAATAAACAAGTATTTCCTGTATTTTAATTTCGCGTATCTCGGAAACGGCTAACGATTTGGATGAAATTTTATGTTTGTATTGTTTTGCTGTTTATTTTATCTGTGTTTATATTCCTAGAAATACACATCGTGGTTTTTACTAGTAAAAACGTAATAATTGGCCTTTTTTTTTTTTTTTTTTTTTTTTTTTTTTTTTTTTCCGTGGAGAAATGTCTTAGCATACCGCCCTGCCACGGGGAGACAGAGCGGTTATGTGGGACTACCCACTAAAACTCCACGGTGTCCTCCTCTGCCGCTTAGTGGCGGGAACACGGGAACGTTTATACACACATCCGCGATCCCGCCGCAGCTGCCCGTTTCCGGACCCTCCTTGGGATGGCAATGCCACCATCCTCCCTCGCCACGACACGCCAGGACACGAGGCGCGTCGCAACCACCTCGGGGACCATGCCAGCGATAGGACGTCAGACTACCCCGTGTCAGACGCCCTAGGTCCCCATGCGACGGGTCAGATATGTGGCCCCGTCGCCTGCCACTACGGCCGCAGAGGATAGGGAGAGTGGCCCCTCTCAATACCAACACTCCTCTTCCCCTGCGGCCCCACCGCGTCCGCCATCAAACGGTGGCGACCCCGCCGTGGCCGCGGAAGGTAGGGAGAGCGGCGCACCGCTATACCGGCACTCCTCTCCCGCCGCGGCCCCTAACCCTCAGCTGCGGTGCCGCCCATACGACACCGCAGCCCGCCTCAGTTGCGGTGCCCCCCATAAGGCACCGCCACCTACTGTGGCCGCTCCTAGTCGGCTTGGAGGCAAAGCCTAAAGGAGCAGCCCCTCCCGGGTTCCTCTTGGCTTCACCGTGGGCAGCCCAACCACGGTTACTAAGCCCCCCCGCCCCGACAAGGCGGGAACCCGCGGGGGGGGTAATAATTGGCCTTACCATACGTTTTATCCACATGCATATAACTTTGTAGAGATTGTTGAATGATGTTGATTTCCTAAGATAACAAATCTCTATGGTCTGATGTAGCTCTGCTTTATGACATGCAATATATTTTGTAATATCGATCTAAATTTAAGTAAGTACTTACATTGTAATCAAGATCATGCTCGAAGAGAAAGGAAACCCTTCGTCATGGGTTTCTTCTTTGTTCATCCATGGAGGGTCGGACAGGGTTTGAACAGGCGCCATACTTACTAATAGACGTCGGATCTTACAGGTATATATTTGTTTTATAGTGATGTTTCCAAGCTCTTTAATATTTCAAAGAAAATTGTGAGTATCTGATATAAATAAAATAATAAGATACAGTAAGTCATACATAAGACTGCAATAGTTTCATCGCCTATTTTCTCCACCTATGTTCCTTTAATATCACAAAAATACTTTCATTCCGTATTTTTTTCTAATATGAGTGATGTTTTTTTTATAAAATATCCTTAAGACCTATTAACACATTACATGTACAAAAAAACAAGTTTCGGAACACAGTTCTTCAACCACAAAAAACTTGTGATATTTTATATTCAACCAGGTTGGTTAATTTATTCAGTACCTATTTAATGTTACCTAAACGGTGAACTAGATAATTTGTGAAAATTTTATAGTGACCGTATCATAATAACGTTTACACATTCATACCTCTGATTTACGATTCCCTGTATCGCAGATGTCATGGACAAAACAGAAACACAAGACAAACACCCAAGACCCGAGAATAAACTTGTTTTGTATAATAAACACACAATGTTTTTTTTTGACCCGGCCAGGAAAAGAACCCTGGACCCCTCGCTTCGAAGGCAGGGTTACTACGAATTAAGCCACGGAGTCATCATTATTTAATGATTTTAATATTGATGGCAATCGCACACGACAGTAGATACCACAAAATATGCCTAATATGACCTATACTTTTTATGTATATACTTACAAAGAAAAATATAGGGTTTTGTGTATATATTAATTTGGCCCGCTAGCGCTATGCTCAGTTAGGACTATTTTAAATTGTTTGATATTTGGTTAGGTATTACAATAGAATATAGAATAAATGCGATAAAATATTTCACATTTTGAGTTAAAGTTTGTTTGAGTTATTCGCGTTATATTAGGAATTTGCTTGGGTTCGTACCATGCATGCTCGGCTTGTTAATGAAGCTAATGCACCATCAAACCATCAAAGCATACTTCACAACTTAGTTGACAATAGAGCGTCTACCGACGGCTCAATTTTGAATCGAAAGTTCATAAGGACAAGGCTACAAATAGAATGTGAGATTTAAGACAAAAGCATATTTGTATCTGGAAGTCTTAGGTAGTTCTCGAGATATGAATGTAAAGGGTTCTTAAGTTTCTTAAAGTGGCTTAAAAATGGACAAGCAATTGCAAATATAATATATTGCACTTATGTTATATATGTTAAGGATCTAGAAGATAAGCTAAGAAGATAACTATTTATTTGTATTGAGAATACATTTTTATGTTCCAAGTACAGGTTCTCTGACTCATAACCACCGAAAGCACGCCAGTATTGCCGGCTATGTAAATATATTTTCACACAGTCCAATGTTAAATCATAACATAAAAATCGAGTAATTCGTTCCCAAAAAGTACAAGTTTTTCGACGTGTCCAAACGATCTAAACGATCTAATCTAAAGATCTAACGGAATAAATTAGTTTGAGTTTGAGTTCAAGTATTAACCCAACCTGTTATTCGAGCCTGAAAAATACTTAAAACCCACAGACTAGGTAAACACAATTAACAACGAAACTAATGCTTTAATCAAAAATTAACGCATTAACCTCGTAAGACTCTGTTGACCTTAATAGAATTAAAGGTAGTCACATCCTCCTTTATTTATAGGTCGTTTGAAATTTACACCGAACCTCAGGATTATGGGATCACTATCTACTATTGAAGGTTTAATAGCCTTTTGTTCCATAAACGGAAGTTTATAGCTATTATTAAGGCGAGTCAACGGTATATTTTTTCAAGTATTTTTCTTTTTACTGCCTCTTTGTCCCGTCATAAGCGTGACACGAGATATTTTTGGTAAACAACAACATTTATTGTATCTAGGGCACTTTCAAAGTGGCTAATACGTATTTCATAGGCAATGTAAGAAACTGGTCTCACAGTTGAGTTCATACCACTTCACTAGGATTGCCTGTGTCGGAAATGGCAATGACAAACACAGAAACACAAGACAACCTAAGACCCAAGAACAAAACTTCACGCTCACCACACAAAGTATGTCCGGGCCGGGGATCAAACCCGGGACCCTCCACATCGAAGGCTACTAAATAAGCAACGGGCCGTCTCTTTAGGCACAAAATAATAGTTATATTTCTCTTGTACTAGGTACTTGTGTATAAGTCAATAAAGTACAGTTGGTATCTATTTATAAAACAGTAAAACGCTCGTAAACTGCTCGCAGACTAATTTTGCCCTTATCTTTAATGTTGTTTGACTAGGCTTGGTCTAAATGTTTTCCCTAATAAGATTTATAGCGTGGTCTATAGCAGGGATCATTTTACTTACGGGATTGCTCGCGTCCGTAGGTGTATACCCTTTGATTCCCTACACGTACCTCGTGGGTAGTGCTAAAGGACCAACCAAAAAGTAGCAGTAGAACTACGACTGCCAAGTTCATCCGATGAGGTACTGCAATCACACCTGGAATTTGCCGCAGTAGTGCTTGTATTACTGTGTTCCGGTGGAAGGGTGAGAGTAACATAGGCTCCTCATTTTTAAAAAAAGAAAAAACGAACAGGGTAGCGCCCAAAAAAATTATAAATTTCACGCGTACGAAGTCGCAGAGAACAGCTAGTTTATAATAGCCGTTGAGGCGTGACGGAGCAACAAACATTCAGACATACAAACTTTCGCAATTTAAGCATGATTGCAGCTATGTGCCTATTAATTAACACTACATATCTTAAACAAGTTTACACCTTACAATTAGAAATATAAAAACTATTGTGTCACTGAAAGTTAAATTACACATTGATTAAGACGACCATGCTTTATTTAAACATTGTAAAATATTTCTCGTAGGAACGCAATTATATTATCTCTTTCTAAAAGAGCACTCCGATTAATCAATTAGGAAAGTATTTCAACACTATACACCCATGCAGTTGCTCTAACCTGGGTCTGTACGTCGCGCGCTAACAATGTGCATGAGAGCACTCTCAAGCTAAACTCAGAAGGTTTGACAACCTAGGAACTAATGTTACAAAATTGTACAATTAAGTATCGCATCAGATTCAGATTCAGATTATTTATTAATAACAATAAGTTACAGGTCAGGTACATTAATAAAAGTAATACATAAGTATTAAAAATGATTAAAATAATAATAACAATTTAAATCTAATTAAATGAAAATGTCAAATAATAAACTTAAATAATAATTCATAATCCTCCTAACATAAATTCGATCCTATAATCCTATAAAACGATCGCTCAATAAGCCAGCTTATCAGCCTGTATTTGAAGGATTGCGTTGTTTGAGTATTTGTGATGGTGTCGGGGAGACGGTTGTAGACTGCCGGCTCCATGACGTGTACCAGCTTCGACGATTTCTTGAGCCGACGCGATACTGCCTTAAGCTTGTGCGCATTACGGGTCAAATACCCGTGACTATCTCCAAATTGCGTATACTCATTTAAGTGTGTTCGAGCGTAGAGGGCAGCACTGAATATGACAAGAGACGGTACTGTCATGATTTTGAGAGAGCGGAAGAGTGGACGAGCAGGAGCATCCCATGCAACTTTCACTATGGCTCGTACCATCTTCTGCATCCTAAATCATCTGGTAACATTTTGTACAGAGCTGTGACTCAGTTGTTTACTTGTTGGAGGAATATTCCATGCATTCATTCGATCGCCGACTTTTGCCGTATACACACGTTCATTAGACTTAGTGATCTGGAATAAAGATTTGTTAACTACTTTGGAGTTTCGCTGGTCTTAACACTAAGTAGCAGTAGTTTCTAGGTTGTGAAACCTTCTGAGTTTAGTTTTATACAAGTATTATGATGTATAAAATATGATTTAAGTTTATGCTTCCTTTTTGCGTAATGAGACGATATTGCGTAAAAACGCCTTAAACATAAACTTAAATCACATTTTATAGATCATCATACTTGTATAAAGCTAATATATTTAAATATTACTTCGGTTCCAGACTATAATTTTCCAATCTATTACCTATTATTACCTCATGAAGCACTTACATTATAAAATATTTATAGACCCATTACCTATCTTACGTCTACTATCTATTATAACGGTTATGACTTAACCTTAGTGAATATTTTTATGATATTTTAATTATCCGACTTCAAAAAAAGAGGAGATTATGTATGTATTTTTATAAATATATTTGTTACACAATTTCGTTATAAATTGAGGACTGATTTGCATGATTATTTTTAATTATATAAAGTTTATTCCCTAGAAATTTCAAGAAGTAATACCACCCCTTTTTTTTTTTTTTTTTCGTGGGGAAATGCACTCGCATACCGCCCTGCCACGGGGAGACAGAGCGGTTACTACTGTGGGACTAGACCCACTAAAACCCCACGGTGTCCTCCTCTGCCGCTTAGTGGCGGGAACACGGGAACGTAGCACACACATCCGCGAACCCGCCGCGGCTGTCCGTTTCCGGACCCATCACCTTTGGCATCTAGTGCCACTCCTCTGTTTGCGACACGCCAGGACACGTGGCGTGTCGCAACCTCCTCGGGGACCAGGTCAGCGAAAGGGCGTCAGACGACCCCGTGTCTAGACGCCCTAGGTCCCCCTGCGACGGGTCAGATCTGTGGCCCCGTCGCCTGCCACTACGGCCGCAGAGGATAGGGAGAGCGGCGCCTCGCAATACCGACACTCCTCTTCCCCTGCGGCCCCACCGCGTCCGCCATCCAGCAGTGGCGACCCCGCCGTGGCCGCGGAAGGTAGGGAGAGCGGCGCACCGTAATACCGGCACTCCTCTCCCGCCGCGGCCCCTAACCTTCAGCTGCGGTCCTGCCCATACAGCACCGCAGCCCGCCTCAGTTGCGGTGCCCCCCATAAGGCACCGCCACCTACTGTGCCGCTCCTATTCGGCTTGGAGCCAAAGCCTAAAGGAGCAGCCCTTCCCGGGTTCCTCTTAGCTTCACCGTGGGTGACCAGGCCACGGTTACTAAGCCCCCCCGCCCCGTCAAGGCGGGAACCCGTGGGGGGGAAGTAATACCACCCCTGACGGAATGAGCAAAAGTCGGTTTATTCGATTTTTAAATCAGTCGGTTATAAATGATTCCATTTTTACTCTCACCACTATATTTATTATTTAAAATTTCGGTCAAAGGTATTTATCATATTATATCATAATCATAATTAGAATGTAGTTTTCAATGTCCACTTATAAAAATAATGTTCAAGTGCCTGCTGTGACAAATCTTCTACCTACTCAATCCATTAGTATTGTCCAGTATTTTTAATAAGATTTGGAGGTTTGGACTGTTAAGTTCAAATGATTATACAAACACAGTATTTTTTTTTTTTTTTTTTTTTGCGGTGGAGAAATACATTACGTATCCCCGCCTCGCCGGGGGGCGTGACGGGGTATGTCGGGCTCAGCTGATGTTGTTTGCTGGTGCCTCTACCGACTAAAACTCCACCGTTGCTCAAGCATCTGACTAGGACGGGGCTGCGGGACCGTGTGAACATTCTCCGCTGCCCCATCAACGTCTTCGTCCGCGTCGGTGCGCAGACCCGCCTCGGGAGGAGTGATCCCCCCCATTCGGCTCGAGTGATGCCCAGGAGCAAGCTGGGCATCAACTCCTCGGGAGGACCTTATCCATTGTGAGGGGTGCCGGATGCCCCCGCATCCGACGCCCCAGGTCCTCCAAGTGAAGACGGAGCGCGAGCTTGTCTAGCTCGCCTCCGTGTCCTCACCCTCCGGAGTGGATGAGACAGAGGATTCCTCTCTCTCTCCCGCTCCTCGGCCTCCCTCTGCAAAATTACTGTTTCGCAGAAGGAGACCACCGCCTCCCACGACCGCTCATCACCGACCATCTTCAATAGGATGGTCGACAAAGTGAGGTCGTGCCCCACAACCGCTACCAGGGACTGGCGCGGTACCTCCTCTGCTGGACACACCTCCAGCACGTGCTGCGCGGTTTCTTCTTCGCAGCCGCATCGGTGACACTCTGGTGTCGCTTCCATCTGGACGACGTTATGCAGGTACCTCCCGAAGCAACCATGCCCCGAGAGGACCTGCGTTAACCGGAAGGTTAGCCCGCCGTGTTTCCTCTGGACCCATTCAACGAGTACGGGCTGGATCGCTTGAATAAGCCGGCGAGCTCCAGCCCCCCTCCGCGTGGGTTCCAGAAGAATTCGCTCCTTCCATAAATGGAGAGCCTCTTCCCGATGCAAACACAGTATTAAACAACCCTTCCCAACTGATAGAATTTTGAAATGTGAGTAATTATGAGATGCACAAGGAAAACGTGATTTAGCATAAATTAATAAAATATCCATTAATTATTTTAGTGTTGACTCTAGAAAATCCCTGTAAGTGCTGGATTTTAGTTCGCATAATGAGGAGAGGTTTAGTTTTAACTATTAACTTCCCAAAGTCACCTTTTAAAAATAAATTGCGACTCCGTGGCTTAGTTGGTAGTAGTTCTGCCTTCGAAGCGAGGGGTCCCGGGTTCGATTTCTGGCCGGGGCACACTTTGTGTGGTGAGCACGAAGTTTGTTCTCGGGTCTTGCGTGTTTGTCTTGTGTTTCTGTGTTTGTCCATACCATCTCTGACACAGGTAATTCAAGTGTAAAAAAATATAAATAAATTAGAGTTATAACAGTATTTATATTAATATTAATTATTATTATAGAAAATTTTATTAAAAGCGAAGGTTGACCCAAATTAATCTGCGACATCTGTCGGACTATATTTCCTACTTCTTTTTTCGCGTGAGTGAATGCCAGTAGTCTCGAAGATTTCAAGCCACTCGAAGCTCTCCAACGTGGTTTATAGACTAGTATATAGACTAGCCCGGACTGATATCCTAACATGCCTTCCGAAGCATGTAAGCGTTCAGTTCAGATGCCACTAAATGGTCACCCCAAATAATCAAGGAGAGGAAGAGTATTCCTTATTTGTCCTGATGACTGATGACTGATGACTAGTTGACATTTTTGATCATGTAACTATAGTGATGGGGTGAACTGACGGCCTACCTGATGTGAAGTGGTTACCACCGCCCATAACAACAGCATCACGACTTAAGTCTTCCCGACCAATGTGTTGTGTGTTAACGTTTGGTTTTGCGTATGTAGATATTTCAATCTTATTAAGCTGATAGTTAAGTTGCAAGTATTCTATTTTGTAATCACATATTTAGAAACTCAGGATTTTTGAATTATCAGTAATTTTGTCTATTATCAGTAAAAGCTGCGTTCGTGAATACATTAGGGATTATTTGAAAGAGCACTTTTTATCATTAAATTGTTAGTTCCCTATTAATTCCGAACCCTAATAAATTTTCACCAAGGTAAAAAAACATATCGTTCAGGAGATATGTGGTAATTTAAAACAGCAGTAATCGCCTGGGTTGTATAAATAAATAAACATTCATGGCTATTTCACATAGCGCCATCTAGCATAGTTTGTACTATGGGAATTCCTTTCTGAAGGATAGTATTTTTGTAAATACATACATTATCTTACTAGCATACTTCTATCTTACTTTTTAGGCTACAAGTTACATTTTCATAAATCATTTTGGGGGGTCCAATTGCTCACGTACCCCCTGGGGCACCACCCAGGGGGTACGTGAGCAATTGAACTACTAAAAGTTGTACAATACATAGTTCGTTCGGAGAAGTTACCTTTTCCACACCTGGTAATCTGCCACCAAGCAGTGATGCACTCGTATTGCCGTGTTCCGGTGGAAGGGTGTGGGGGCCTGTGAAATCACAGGTGCATAAGAAGTAACATCCCTGTCTCGGGTGCCAATTGCTTAAGAGGACCTAGGTTGAATTTGTTACCAGGTGGGCGTTGATCAGTTGAAAAAAAATAGTGTCTTGCGTTTCTGTTTTTCTCCATGCCATCTGCGACACAGGGAATCCTAGTGTTAACGCTATTTACAATAACCCGAGGATATTAATTCATACCACTTATTTACACTTTGCAGTAAAAATAGCGCCAATAACGGTATCGGCACTTATTATACATTGTTTCAAAGTGCTGCGCTCAACACAAAGTGCGCTTTATCAAAAAACAGCGTAACTCAGTATGCAACATTGTATTACTCCGCACGTGCATACCGGCAGTTTGTTTACGTTTGCGATGAAACAGTAGTAAATTAAATTAACGCACTGTTCCAGCCCGGCTTCCCACAGGTCAAATTTACTGTAGCTCTGCCTTCTGCGTTGTTGTAGATTCGATTCTCACTCAGAATAAACAGGTGTTAGATGAACATAGATGTTTGTTCTGTATCTGGATGTTAATATGTATTATATGTAGTTTTTTTTTATTACACAATCTTTTTATGTGTGAATTAGTAGCCAACACTGGTGTTGGAGTTTTCAAGCCGCCTGGCCTCCGACATGTCTTATAGTATGTCGACATGTCTGTAGCCCTTTCGAAGCACGGAAGCGCTCTGTTCAAATGCCACTAAATGAGCACCCATCTAACTTCTGACTGGGCCGAGAGTTGCTTAACTTACATGATCTGTACAGAACTGCTAAGCAAGCTTCGCCAGGGGCGCATCAAATAATATTTTTCAAGTGAAAAACTCATTGGTGCACGTGTGGGTTTGAACCAGCGACCTTCAGATTGGAAGCCTCTGTGCCCTTGGGCCACCACGCTCTCTCACTTAATAGTGAAATACTAGTGCAATCACAGAACATTAAGTGCTGGTACGGACGGACTATTAACGGACTATTTGGTGGCAGTTCTTCAGAGGACTTGGCAAAAATTTACTACTCCATTTGCACTATCCGGGGTATATCTGTCGGGATAAGGTACACACCTACAGGCTCGTGCAAATTGGACTGAAACGCCCTTATGACGTAATTTTCGTCATCGTAAACATTAATATATGTATGTCGTACTTAAAATAATCACTATCATACGTAACATTCCACTGCTACGGTGTAATTTCGTTGCAGTAATTACTCTGACGACTTTTCTGTTCTAATACCAAGGTGATTAAAACAGTTTTTTGACGACCCAAGTGACGTAAATTGCATTTCACGACCCATTCAAGCTGATTTTCATTATGACTTTAATGAGTTGCCACATTTAACATGCAAATTTATCCAATTACGAATTTTTTTTGCTGTTCCGTTTTTGTTCTGTTTATCATTAGGCCTTATATCTTGAGAATACACATGTATGATTATTATCTTTCATATATAGCTGTATTAAACGTTAGGCATATATTTTACCAAGCCCAAACTACTTTTTTTAATAGTCATACGAAATTGTTGGAAATTATCGTTAGTAGTAGTTTTGTTTTGCTAAAACACAGTGGCGGCTGGTTCTAATTGGATCGGTGACCGTTTTGGCAGTGGCCGAGTGACTAAAGTGGTATGCTTGATGATTTACTAGCCGATAAGCTATGTCGAAGACCTTTGACCTGAAAACTCCGACATCAGAGTGGGTACTTACTGTACCCACTCTGATGGTACAACATACAGTATGGTGATGGTAGACATACAGTAACACACAGTAAGTACACACGAAAGAAGAAGTGGTAGCAATAAGCTTACCAATAGTCAAGTCTACGTTACCCATGGAAAAAACCTTAGGGGTAAAAGCGTGTGTTTACGTAATGTTACTGATATTTACCTGCCTTAAAAATAGTATAACTAAACAACTCTATAATATTTAATCTAAAATATTTCCATACTTAAACACATTATACAAACTTGGTAGGTACCAATTTAAACAGAGTTTTCGTTAATTTCGTTCTAATGAGTTTCCAATCGAGTAATAAACTGTAGAGGGTTTAAGTGTCGGTATTACAAAAGTTTCAGTTAAAATTGTTATTTTCAATCTCTAGAGCCCTTCGCAAAGTTGAAAGTTTCACCGTGTAAATTATTAGGGAAATTTAATTACATTGGTAATTATATTGTTTTGGAGAGCCCTTAGGCGGACATGCTTAAAGAGTTCATTCCCCTTTCCGGGTTTTCTGTTTCGAGCAGTGTTGAATATAAAAAGAGTTGACACAAATAAATGTTCATGGACATATTTCACACAGCGCCATCTGGCCCAAAACTAAGCATAGCTTGTAATATGGGAACTAGATAACTCATAGAATATATATAGTACCTTGCTTTTGTAAATAAATACTTATTATACGTATTAACACCCAGACACAGAACAAACACTTATGTTCGCACACAAATGCTTGTCCTGAGTCAAAACTGATCTATGAAATATTTTTACTGTAAAATACAATTTATCTTTTGTCTTAATACAATAATGTAGTCCCTTTGTTATGGGCGAAGAAACTGATCCCGGGTCGCCAGAAACTCCAATAAAAGTTTTGATTTGCGCGGGAACACTTATCTAAAAGGAGTAAGCGGTATTATTATAGCCACAGTTCAGAGAACATTCATTTGAAAAAGGGTTGCCGTAAATAAATAATTCTAAGAACTGTGCTATTACATAAAGTGATTGTTTCTCGAAGCAATTAACAAATACAAAACAAGTGAATACAAATTATTGCAGGATCCATTGTTATGTTATTATAAAATATTAAACAATTATCTTTTAAGTTTCTTTTAAGTTTAAATGTATTGACTTGTTTTATGAGAAAAGACAACATAATTGTACTATAAAGGCGAAAGTTTGTATGTATGTGTTTCAACAATTATACAAAAACCAACACAGCCGAGTCGAACACATCCTTCTTTTTTGAAGTCTGCTAAAAAGGGACTATATAGTATTTTATCAGTAATCTAATAAGTTCCCACAGCTATGCTGAGTGGATACGTGGCATAGTGTGAAACGTAAAAAATATGAAAAAATGTAACCCTTGTATGCGAAATCCACGTAATTAAATATCACTTATCATAAGCACAACAACTAACTATTTTCTTTGAATATTTGTTACATTTAGTATTTTGCTCAAGACATTGATTAATATAGGCAACTGTTTACTTTTGATTAAACAAAAAACAGTGAGGAAGGCAAAAAGTACTAATCACTTGCGATGAATTGACGTTTTGTTAGTAAAGCTCGTTTAGAATGAAATATAGTTTACAGCCTGAAATACTTTTTACCCGACGGCCAAGGAAGGGTTATATTTTTCGCACGTTATGTATCTATGTACATAACGATTACCTCGTATCTTCCAAACGGCTGGATTGATTTCGACAATTAAGTTATCGATAGATTTGTCTCAAAAACTTAAAGTTCTTAGATAGGTGTTTTAAACAAAATGGCGGATTATAGGCGCCAAATTTAATTTTAATTTAATGTTTTTATTACTTAGTTGAATGCTTTTCTTAAACCGATTAGTTTTCATCTAGTTTTACTGAGCATTTCTCCGTGGCTAACTCTAGTGTCAGAATTTTCACGCCGCACACACATGCCCTCAACTTGACTTATCAACTTAGCTGGGTCTTACTTCGGTCATCCATCCAATTACAGACTGGGCTTTTGTTTAAAAAAAAAGAAAGGAAAACTCGGACGGAAGATCTATTAAGTTTTTATGTGCCATAATTAAGTTCACTATTAAATTTTGAAACTGTGTTAACTATACCTATGGTTGACCACAATGAAATGGAATACATTATATTACATTACGCTCATTAAATTTTGGCAATGGGAATTCCGTTTTAAAAATGTTGCGTCCTATTTCGTTAATAATAGAAAATATAACAAACCATTTTGTCGCAGCTACTTTAAGTCATTGTCATCTACAAAGCTGTGGAATTTAAACTCAAGTCCAATTCCCCGTGAGAATGTTCTCACAATTTTGGGTTTCCCGAAAGCCGCACGCCGACAAAGGAATGCCGCCTGCAACGCTTTACTTTAATTGCTTGATAGAACCAAGTCAGAGAACCATGTATTTTAATAAATGCTAGCTATTTTTTTACACATCATCAGCCTAGTTTGGTCTCTCACCAGATAGATATCAGATACCAGAGATGGTCGATGCTTCACGACTGAAAATAAGATATGTAACCGTAATATATATAAATTACGTGTCACAATGTTTGTCCTCCTAAACTACTTAATCGATTTTAATCAAATTTGTACACCGTTTGCAGTTTGATCCAACTTGAAAGATAGGATAGCTCACATCTCAATTTATGATCGCAATATTATTTTATTGCAAATTATTTGTCTATTATTTGACAGTCACAATTACAAAAACGATAGCCACAGCAACGCGTGGCCGGGTCAGCTAGGTAATTAGTAAAAATTTCACATAGCACATCTTGTCCCAAACTAAGAATACACTAAGATAAGATGAAGGTCACACTTACTATGAACAGAGCTGAGGCCAGAGAACCATGTACCGTCAATGTGTTTGCGACGAGTCTCATGAAAAATCGATGTGATCTTATGTTCTTATGATCTTCTTATCCTTTATAAAGGACACATAAATCATAAGAACAGATACAGATAAGAATACATACATAAGAACAGACAGAAAGTTAAAAAAATTTTTTATGAAATTAAATACCTATACCAAACTAAACATCGTAGATAGCTAAAGGGTTTGCTACATCAATATTTATATGTGACTGTGCAGTCTTGTGTTTGGAAATCACCCTAAATACAGAATTCGCTGAAACATCCAAAGTATAATTCCGTTTGGTTACCCGAGTCCTAAGTCAACATCTTCCTATGGAATTAAAATGAAAGTGTCGATATGCTCCACTTATTTCACGACCGACGGCGTGACGCGGCATGATGTGTGGTTTTTGATGTCCTGAAACATGTTGTGTCTCATTTCGAGGGCGGTGAATTCTACGATATTAGAATAAATTAATTTTAGAAATAATATCTAAAATTACTCATGCTACATTATGTCGGTCGATTTATAAATACTCATGGACAATACACAGCGCCATCTAGGCCCAAACTAAGCATAGCTTGTAATATAGGAACCAGATTACTTTGGAATACTTATTTAATACCTTCATACATGTAATAGATATTAACACCCAGACATAGAACAAACGTAATTCAAATATTAATTCGTCACACAAATGGTTGTTTTGGGTGGGAATCGAACCCATTTACACTGCAAGAGGTAGAACTACAATACTACTTTCAAGATCTGATATCCTTGCACTTACGTGTTTGTGTGTGGTGTTTTTGCCATTTGTGCTGGCTGACTGACATCTTTGATGAATCGGCCTCAAACACATGGAGACATTCAAGGTCATTCTTCGGATTCGTATTACCCTTTAGGTAATAAAGGGTAATGGTTGCTCTATTACTATGCCTACAAATTCTTTTTGTCCTTTCCATCCCACCACCTCCTATCTATGTACGCTATCTCCTATCTTTATGTATTACGCCGGAAGCAGACGCCGGACTTTTTGTCCGCCAAAATGACACGGCTCCGTGTAGCTTAAGTGAGAATTTGTATGGAATAGTGTCGTTTATATGTGAGGTGGACAAAAGCTTGTCCGTTTTAGGCCCTAACAAATCAAAAAGTACACAGTACAGTTTGAAGTGACGGGACGAGGTGAAGCCCCATCTGATGGTAAGTGGTTACCTCCGCCCATAACAACAACAATACGACCTTGGTTCTACGATCCAGATTGCAACCCGATGCGCCCATCGCCCGAGACGGGTGCACCTGATTTTACCAGCTTCAACTGGAACACAGCCATACGAGTGCATCACTGCTTGGCGGCAGATTACCAGGTGTGGAGGCAGTATTTCTCCGGACGAACTAGGCACAAGTTCACTCGTAATTTTAGTTGCTCCTTTGACACCACCCAGGGGGTACGTGTTACGTACGTACTACGAGGGTTTTGATCCACGGACGCGAGCAACTAGATTACAGAGGTATCAATGATTATCGGGTTGGACAACGTTTACGACTGAATAACGTTTACGAAAATACTCTCGCTTCCAAATCGCTGGTTCTATTCTCCATAATCATTCCAGCATAATATCGAGAATGTTATCTACAGCTATGAGGGTCACAATTTGAATCCCAAAGTATGCTAACATCCCTTTCGACAGTATTTTCATATCATCTAAATCTGGGTCTATAACCTGCGAATTTTATTTTGGATAGGATTACGCAATGTGTCCTTACCCAAATAAGTTCTTGTGGGCAAACTTTGGGATTTCTGGAAAAAGGTTTGTCGGCCTTATCCTCTGCCTCATATCGTTGGAAAATCTGTTTTTTTTTCTTACAAATCATTGTGAAGTCTCAAAAGAAAGAAAGAAAACGATTTATTCTGCAAACTGTGTACAACACCAATCATGAGGTAATATTCGTAGACATTTTTATATAATATATTATTAACATAGAATTTCACTAAATTACTTAAACGAAGGAAATGTGATTTCAAATATTATATATACTTTATTTATTTATTTACTTAATTAGCACGGCTTAGACCACTAACACTAATTAACAAAATACAAAATTAAAATTGTTCATTCATACTCAGCATGAGTATGAGTTAACTAATTTGACTGATTTACTTTCATAATATTACTTACTTACCTACTACATTACTTTTGACTCTTTTTACGATATTTACCATACTTTTTTATTCTACCTTTAATAACCAGTATACTTTATTTACACAAAATAAGGTAGCAACCCTAGTTTCAATCCATAATATATTTTATTTACCTAAGAGAAATAACAGGATTAGTAAAAAAGCTCACTCTAAAATCATAGTATTGCACATCGAGATCGTACCCAAAAGGTAATCCAATTAACCTACAAAGTCTATCGGTCCTTTTTTGAAAGGGCTTTCGCATCATTAGCGGTAGCGCGTTGAAATTTTTCTGCAAAATATTTTTGTAGCAATTTTTATTCAAAATGTATCCAACAATATTTTAACAAATAACTAATCTTTGGACGTTTTACACAGGGTCATCTAGCCCCCATTGAATATTATAACCATATGTATATATGTATACTATGGGAACTAGATAACTGAAAGAAAATAAATGGTAATGAACATGTAAAATGTTACGAGTTTAATGTTAATGAATAATAATTTAATGTTAATGTTAATGAATTTAATGTTAATGTTTAGTATGACTACGGTTTTTAGCAGCATCAATAACCAAATCCTTTCAAACAAATATTCAAAGTGATGACCCAGGAAACGGTCAACAGATTTCAACCAGACATGGCTAAGAACTATCATCCATACCTACCAGCTTTAATATAAAATAATACCGCTTTGAAACCGGCCCTTCCGTTTTGGTTATATCTCAAACGAATTGACCATAGTACTACAAATATACAAACACAGCTTTTTTAATTTGTAACATTCTCTTTTTGATAGGGGTCGGAGGTTGAAAAGGAGTTTATACAGCTTATACAGTCAAGTAGGAAAATAAATTTAGAATTGTACTTTATCTCAACGTGCAGAGCACCTACTTAAGAAGTAAATCGCTTGATACAAAAGCCTTCAGTACACATGCTACTTTACACTGGCGCTTGGCGGTTTGAATCGGCTTACAAACTGACTGGCTTTGACTGACTTACAAATTACGGAAAAATTGACTTTAATGAAATAAAATGTGAGTCATCTATATTGGTTCCCAAATTGCTGCCATTTATGTTGAAAAATATAAACAGAGAATCATATCTTGTAATTGAGAATCTTCAAAATTTTTTGGTCGTTTTATGCGATATTTTTGGGAATTATGAACTAATCTGATATTTATCTTCAAGGCGATTATACAATCATTAAATGCTATTCCATTGATTTAAAGGATGAATATCCATTTTTAAGCTTGTTAAATTAGTTACCGATAACCGTTTATAATTGATTTTTATAATAATCACCGATAATTAAAATAAATAATTTGATGCTTGCGATGCTAAAGCATGAAATGCAACGTGGTAAGCAATCATCTCTGGCAATTTCGAACGCAATTATAGTCGTCCAACACCGATACAAAAAGAGGCGTTTGTACGAAGGCCAAAGAGACTCTTTACCAGTCTAATGCTGTCCAGAGGAGGGACACCATCCATAAGGATTATTTCTGCAAAGCTCCGGGTGGACAATGATGGAATTTTATTTGTCACTTAACCATGTGAAAAGCAGAACCATGTTTTGGGAAATGTTTCCGCCATTTTTCTGAATAAGATGCACATTTTCTTTAAGTATGGTATAAAAAGAGAACTTACTTATAAGTGCCTAAGAATTTTGTTTTTTTGTTATAAATTCTGTGTCGGTTTACATGAGTGAGTCCACTGCTGGGCATAGGCCCTCCTTCGTGTCTTTCTCTGATCGCCTATTATTTCTATATGTTTTTCACTATATCTTCGACAATTGTGACCCGTTTCGTAAAACCTTTTTTATTGATTACGTTATTAAATAGAGAGGTCGTCCCACAGATATTTGATAAAAAAAATTGCACATCTGACGGCGAATGGTGAAGGTTACTCGATTTTATGGATTTCTTAATTACCAATTCAAAAACTTGGTTGCCGTGCTGATAATACTAAATTTGACATTCGACTTTGCAAATCCACATATCTAAAGGTTACCTTGGTAAATTCAATCACGTATCTACGTAAATATGTATTTTAATATCAGTTGTAAACTTAAATAATACGAAATATCTGTCGAGGATAATACTAACTTCAACTATTTGAAAATTATAATAATACCATTCAGTTCAAAGCGAAATAACAGATGATTGAAAATCTGTTCTTGCTTCCGCAAAGTTAAATGTAAATTTCATTCTTTCAATGGAGTCACGCGCGCAGGCGTTTTAGGAAAAACACAAAATTGCTTATTTCCGATGTTAACAGCATTTCAAAGGGTAGACGATGACACGATAAAAGACTAAACGATGTTAAAAAGACATTTTGTAAGACCTCCGTGACTCGGCAACCAACTCAGCTATCTTTTATGAGTTGAGACATAAATTGAAGCCATTTATTTTACACTCTGGCAAGCCGAAACTGTTGCAGACATTTATTGTTCATATTATAGCAACTCTTTTCAGTAACGCTATTGTACTATTTCTGAGTTTTTGGGTGTAAAACGGTTCTTTAGATTTTGAACATCATTGTGTACTGGTGTTAAAAATCTTCCGTGCTTTCGTGCTTTGGAGGGCACGTTAAGATGTCGTTAAGTTTTCGGGCGCATTGAAGACACTGACACCAGAGCTCATCACTTACTCACATGTAAGTAAAATATTACAATGCATTTTTGAATAGTTTTGTAACTTATATGTCCACTTATGAAAAATGTGGGGCTATGACGTAGTTACTACTATTCATGTAGATTACAAGCTGAAAAGGCAATTTTTTTATGAATAAATAATTTGTTTAAAAAATACAAATAAATATTTCCTCGACCAAATCCAGAACTCAAATTTTCCTTCAGATCTCAAGTATCGTTTGGACACGTCAAATGTTTTTGCAGATATACGCATTACCCCTATTGTCAATAACATCTATTATAAATATAATATTTATAGTAAACTGTAAGCTACAAAAACTATGTATCAATCGAGCGCTGCACACAGCAAGCTGAAAAAAATCTCAAATTACAATCCCTCAGTATATTTACACAGCTTCACACAAGTGCTTCCATGAACAGTTTTTTCCCGCAGCGGAGGCGACAATCCCCGTCACTCAGCCGGCTTAATTGCGAGTAGTAAAACAAACGCAATTGGCAATAAATTTATTAATTCTTATTCTTATTATTAAAAATTTACACGCACAAGTAAACATATTCGTATGCATATTATACTCGTATATCACAAAAGCTCCATACGTTACGGAGTCAAAATACGGCCAGTTTTTATTACAGCCAGTCTTATTTGTAAAGATTATGTATGTTCCAACCCTAAACGACCAACCCGAAGGAATGAATCTTTAATAATAAAATATGATAACATCATCCTTTTTCTGTTCAGCTCTAAAGTATTTGAAATTAAAATGATACCACTCAGTCGTAGTAGAAGAGCAATTTCATTTAGCGTAAACACAAAAGACTTTTATTTACTCTCGTAAACTTGTGACTGATTAAAAACCCTTCGTGATTAGAAACTAGACCATGATTGGAAGACCGCAAGACCACAAAGCGTACTCGTTTGTGTTTTATTTCCACACACATATTGGTATTAGGATTCCCTATCGTAAGTTGTAGGGGCATACACAATTATACAACTCAAAGACACGTGAACATACTTCATACTACGATACTACGATAAATCCACTAAATGTTGCCATAATATAACCAATGTGTTTTATGACATTTCACTGGCCGCCACCGAAAGATATTGCCAGTTTTATAACAATTCCGTCAAAAGTATTATAGCATTATAAACGCAAAAGCGTGGTCTTGCACCGAGTCGCCCAGCCGACTAAGTCACCAAAGCTGCATCAATTTGCGTGCCTGTCCAAGGTTCCGAGTATTATAGTAATTCAATGGATAAACATCCTTTGTTCTGTAGAGAATGATTGCACTAACACAAAGCGGGGTAACTGGTTTGTTCCGGTGTGCTGCAGAGTGGCATTTTTTCAAAGGTCTGCCTGTCACTAAGTCCGCCAAGATATAGAAGAAGCACCGTCCCAGTTTCAAACGTGGAATTCTATGTGACTATAGCGTGGGGACAGGCTTACAGCCCACCTGATGTTTGGCTACTGCTGCCCGTAAACAACAGCAAATCAGTCTGGTTGGAGTTACGTTTTCGTAACTGCTTAGCAGTGACTGTTAAGCCTGTAATTCCTCCGACACCCACATCCTTAAACCGGAACACAACAATGGTATAGGGACTCTGAGGGTACTAGAGCAACATGGACCTCCAATATGCGTCCAAGTAATTTTTGTTGTGATATGTTTACTTCTCAAGAGACTTTAAGACTCGTTCAGTCGCTCGCGTCCGTAGGTATGTACCCTTTGATACCCCACACGTACCCCCTGGGTGGTGCTAAAGGAGAAACAGCAGTGTGAATGCGATTCAGTGTAAGATCCAAATCTTATACTGATTCGTATTATTATTGTCATGGGCGAGGGTCGCCACTTACTACCAGGTGGGCCCTGCGCTCGTTCCGTCGTGGTAAGAACCCACATAAAAAAAATTAAAAAAGGTAAATATATGCCATCCGAAATATTGTTTTGTAACGTCTCCATAATCAAACGTTTTTTTATGTCACAAAAGCTGCGGATATGTAAACATGAGATTAAACCCCTAGTTTTAGAAAGCAGAGCATGATTGCTTGAGTACAAAGGGAAGCGTCTTGTTTGTTCTGGTGTGCTGAGGAGTGGCATTGTTTCAAGGGGACGCCTGTCACGACAATGTCTGCCGAGACATGTAATAAGTACTGTCCTAGATTCTCTAATGAGGTTTTTCTATGCAAAACAAGTTATTTTTGTTCTGAGATGCTTGCTTTTAAGATATTTTTTAATGTGTTCCGTTTCCTAACTTATTTATAAATGGGGAAGTGAGTTTATGTATATAGGTATATATATCATATAGGTATATGTTAGAATGTATTTAAATACTTAATTAAGTAGTGTATTTTAGTATTTGTAATTATTTTATTTTATTAGTTAGCTTATCTACTATTTTGTTTTTTAGCGTTTCTTTATGTACACTTACCTACCTTTTCTATCACATCTCTCTAGTACCCCAGGTTTACTGGAAGAAAACTCTTTTCAGGGTTAAGTGCGCCTGTGTACGTACCTTTTTTCCTCATGGTTGTATTAATCTTGTTTATGGTGTACAATAAAGTATGAAGAATTACGAATTAAGGGACCATTTTATATTATATACCTCTCTCTTGGCGGTTGCTAAAATCCAGAAATGAGCACCAATGTTTATCGCTTGAGTATTTATGTGCGTTCTCAAAGCGGTGAAGGAAAACAACATGAGAAACCTAACATATCATCCTAGAACCAAAATCTCCTATTCTATTTCTTTTAGTAATTACTTTATTTACAAACAAAATGACAATATATCAGTAATATAACTCATGGAATTTATGTGTGTGTGTAATAACAGCTATAACTATAAACACACATACATACCTTAAAGAAAGAAGTATCATTAAACATTAAACATCATTAACATGTAAGTAACATTAAACATTAAACATCATTATAGTTGAGCCAATAACACAAATTAAAAAAGAATTTAAAAATGTTTTATTAGTAACAATAAACAGCATATATTTTATTATAATATACATTTATTTGTATTACTCTTTACAGCTTTAGTGCAAATCAGCAATTCTAATATCTCTCTGCTTCCGCATAATGTCTGCACTTTCATGAAATATTGCAAAGTGGACTCTTTCAACACTCTGAGTGAGTTGAGTGAGCTGAGTGTGTCAATGTTTGCACTTTTATAAAACTGGCGTCAAAACAGCCTTTTGTTTTTCGTAGAATCTTTTTTGGAAAATGTCATAAAAACTAAATGCGTCGGAAAGCGGCAGCACAAAGGTTTCAGGGGAAAAATGCACTCACGCAAATTCAATTTCGTTCCAAAATACAGAGTACATCCTCAATTGAACTAAAAAGGAAAATGGTAGGTAGATCGGTCGTATATTTAGCTTCGTGCGAAACCGTGCGAAGACATAGCTACATGGTTTTATTGACTTGTATAGCCGGGATCAACAGCCCTCCGAAGCGGTTATTCCGGTTATTCAAAAAATTCCTAAAAGCTTAAAAACCAAAAATAAATCGAAGAAATCGCGTAACAAACATACAAGAAAAAGCCGAATTAAGAACCCCCCCTTTTTGTTGGCGGTTAAAAACAGTCCTACAACATATAATAGGTTCTGACTCTCTAAGCAGACGCTGAAAGAGTGCTGCCCAGACCCAGACTTCTCCAGAAGTTCCATCCCTAGAAGAAGTATAAGAACGGACAGTGTAAATTCCATCGTAGACCAGAGAAAAAAAAGTTTTCCGTAACTTAGAAGGAAACCTTCAACATCGTAAAAGTAAGAACGAAAAACTTATCTCAGATCAGTTAAGAGAAGATATTTCGGTAACTACGTTACAGACCCACGCAGTCCTTAAGGAGCGTTTAGCTAGAAACGTGGCTAAGAAATATCGAACTGATGTAATCCATGGAGATTTAAACTTTTCTTGTATGTATTCTACTATGCTAGAAGTGGCTCGTAGTTTAGAAAGTCTTTTTGTAAATTTTTAGTACCTAATGTCATATTTTCTGCCTACTGCCAACTACTGCCAACTTTCGACTCATGGGCGTTAAGGGAATAATGGTAAGGGAAGCTGCATTCTGTAATGATATTTCATGTATATAGTGTCAATAGTCTCAGAGTAAAATGGCTGTGACTGACAGACAGACTGACAGGCTTCCGTTTTAGTCAAATGAAAAGCATTCGAAACTGGCTACTCTGTTTATTCGGACGGTTAGTGACTTACCACGAGATGTGATCGCGGTCCCATGCTTAGATAAAATTAATAAAAGAACACATGCTGCAAAAAATGTGTTTTATACATGTATGCTGAGCCCTACACGGTATAGATTTGCAAGGGCATATTTGTTAATATTATCCAGACAGAGAACGAACATCTATGTTCGTCACACAAATGCTTGTCCTGTGTGAGAATAGAACCCATGACTCCACAGAGCTTCTACCAACTGTGCTGTGAGGTCAGTTATTGCAGTCAGTTTTATAGGGATCTGTAAAAACACTGTCTTCCAAGGTCGATGATTGGTCGACATTTTAATTTCCCTAAGATTGAGCCTATTTAAACCTTTGTCCCATCCTTCAATTCATCCCTACGGCTTTGTCAATCTTTGCCGAGGGGCTAATCCACAGTATTCTATTCATCATTCCGGTTTTACCCAAGCTGAGTTTAGGCTTGTCTTTGTAGTCTATTACAAACCTCAATTCCGTGTCTGATCCAGTTATTTCAATAAATCGTACTCCGAAGAGTGCTAGAAATTGTATTATCTCGAAAGTCAGCATTTCCACGTTCTTTCCGCTTACGGGTTTACGTTTTAGCCTGCTCTCTCGGCATGTAACGGACATATATGATTAATATGAAGAATGATATTATGAATTTGACACCTATTTTTAGACTCGATCATATACTCGTATTACCCACTATATGAACGAGTAGTATAGTACTATTTATTTTAAGAATAAGTAATACGACATAATGACAGAACTTTTAAAATTTGGCATTATGTTGGAAGTTTTGTTGTGCATACTACCGTGCAATCGGTCATAAATAATTTACGTATTATTACGTCAACGACTAACTATTCAGTCGTGAATAGTTTGTAGTCGACAATATAATCTGCTTATTGCGAGTATATAATATTGAGTAATAGACTCATCGGTTTCAACTTCGGAAACCAACTTCGGTACAGAATAATTAGGTTAGGATATGCATTTAAAATATATTTCTTCGGGTTCATCCGCGCTATTAAAGACACCTGTGCTTTACGTGGGTCTGGAATCCGACCACCAGTTTAAGCTACGCGTTGTCTGTCAGTCAGGTACTTTATTGTATTTGATTTACCGCCAGATTCAGTAGCTTTTTTTTAATTTGAAGAAAATGGGGCTACCAAAACTTTATAGCCTCTTAGGTGGTCCCATAGAAAATAGAGTGAGAAATCAGTTTATTTTGTTTTTAAATCATTCACTTGTGTAGGTATTTGTGTCATAAAGACAACAGCGGCAGTGTGTTTAATAAAACTTTTGGCAAAGGATCGGTATATTTGCTTTTTTCTTTCCATCCATAGTTGCTAACATTTATGTTGTAGTTTATTACCAGTCATTTTCTAGTAGGTATGTGTTATTAATTTTTTTCGACATGTATTGTACAATTACCAAAATTACAATTTCGTGCGACTGAAAAGGGTGAATAAAACCAATTAGGCCCAACCATATTGAAACAATTTCAATTATACTCAGTCGATTAAAAGCATGGAGATACACAAAAAACGAATCAACTAAAATTACATTAATATAACCAATAAGATTGAACCCATACAAAATTTACAGGATTAAGCGTATTATGATTTTTAATTGTTCTAATATTTAAACTGAATACTTTCGCCTTTTCAAACATAATGTATTTTTACAAATTACTTAAACAATTCGATTTTTCAATTTTGGCACCGAAACCTAACTAAATAAATTTATTTTTGCATGTTTCGAATGTGCTAAATACATATTACTAGTAACATATTGTACTTAGTAAATTTGTAAGTTTCTGATTAATAAATCTATAAGAAATCAAGACTTGAACACTTGAAGCTCGTTAATTGATTTACCTAAGGTGAACTACTGACTACTTTAAAGAAAACATGGCAGTATACTTTTGCTGCATCCAAAGAATAGATGGTTGCTAGAAGAAAAATGTAAGATATTAATATATTTGGACGGATAAAAACCTCACAAAATTACTGCTATTCTAGTCTGATCCTTGTTTAGAACAATAACGCTAGTAGAGCAATTTCTGCCAATTCCCTCGGCCAATTCACTAGGGCCGTCCATTAATCGATTATTCAGAAATCAGAATAGTTAGTATCCGATGGTGAATTGGTCTAGATCATCAGTTGCTCGTATTAATCGCAGTCGACTTATGTTGTTAAATTCTATAATCAGTTATGGCTGTGAGTGAGAAAGGTTAGCTAATTGTTTTTCCCATCAAAGCATTTTTCCGTACGTGAGCAGACTATGATCTCGCTATTAGTCAGTAACGTAGCAATGTAAGCTTAGCTTGTTGTGGTGATACAGTTATGGCACGTTTTCAGAATATTTCTTCTTATTTCTTGCTGGTGTATCTCATCCGATCCGATGTGGGGAATTATTAAAATACCTTACATTTTCTTGTTAGCGCATGTTCAAACCCTATCCGACCCATGTCGGGATAGGGCTTGAACAAGCGCTACTTAATTATAAGAACGCGTGATCCTGTAGGTACCTATTTATATAAAAAGTGAAATGGCCATGCAATTCTTCTAGATAAATATATTAGGAGTACAAATAAGTTTCCGCCGTTTTATTGTAGATGGCGCGGCACGGAGTTTCGGTTAGCTTTCGCAGATGATAACCGGCTTAAAAAATAGTTTGGACATTCAAGAACAACATAACCTATTAATATCATTGATTTTATATTGGTAAAATATAATTTTTATAAGTTGAAAATGTCAAAATTTGAGCCAAGTAAGCGTCATTTGCGGGAAATATTAGTTTACTTCTTTAATTTAAAGAAATCTGCTGCTGAGGCGCATCGATTGCTCGTAGAAGCATATGGTGAGGTTGCTTTGAGTGAGAGAACGTGTCGAGAGTGGTTTCAAAAGTTTAAAAACGGTGATTTCGACGTAGAAGACAAAGATCGCAGTGGAAGGCCAAAAATTTACGATATGCTGTGTATTTGGTGGGATCAACTAGGTGTAGTGTATTATGAGTTGCTTAATCCGAGCGAAACAATTACTGGAGCCCTCTATCGAACACAATTGATGAGATTGAGCCGAGCTCTGAAGGAAAAACGCCCTCAATACTATTCTAGACACGAAAAAATGATTCTTCTGCATGACAATGCTCGTCCACATGTTGCGGCTCCCGTGAAAAAGTACTTGGAAACACTTGATTGGGAAGTGTTACCCCACCCGCCGTATTCACCAGACATTGCACCGTCCGATTATCACCTGTTCCGGTCCGTAGCACATGCTCTGACGGCGCAGCGGTTCACATCTTATGAGGATACCAAAAATTGGGTTGATTCGTGGATAACCTCAAAAGACAAGGAGTTCTTCAGACGTGGGATTCGAATGCTGCCTGAGAGATGGGAAAAAGTGGTTGCAAGTGATGGGCAATATTTTGAATAAATTTATATTACCGTTCTTCTACACTTATTTAACTTATTTGTACTCCTAATAAAAAAAAAATAACCGGCTTAAGGTAAAGGGGGTTCTCAATTCACTTGTATTTTTTTTTTTGTATGTTATTCTATTTGTTTGCCCATTATAGACCGTTTAGGATGTTTTTTTCTTAAAATGAATATGTATTTACATATTCAGTATTTTTCGATTTTTTTAATGTATTGAATATCGGCCTACTTAGTATTATCTCTATATAAGACCCGAATAAAGGTCAACTTTTGTAAATTACCTATATAAGTACTCTAGAATAAAATAAAATAATTAAAATTATCTTATAAAAATATATATATCTAAATCATTCGCTACGCTGTTCTATGAACCCACTATGCACTCATCATTTTTGTCTTAAAAACGTTGACGTTGATAAATTGTCATTCTTCTCTCCAGTTAAGTGAGACCTAGGTAATGGCTATTGGGAAAAGTAAGCAATTATGTAGCTTTGAGAATACGTTCAATTGAGTGGAGGCAGGCGGGCCATTTAGATCTGAGAGGTGAAATAACGCTTTGAACCGAACACCGCTGGGTATTAAAGGTTTGATTGCCAATCATGAATCGGAAGGTTCAGTTTAATTTGATTCGCATTATGGGTCAATTAAAGCGGTCGTTACTATCTGCTGGGTCTGTAGGGTTTTTGTATCTTGGATGTTTATATTGATTATCTGTGTACATGCGACAGAATTGTTTGTTACCATAGCTTTTAATTTGAATGGGGTAAATAATAATTGACTAACAAAAATTAACATTAAATACGCGTAGTAGCTTAATTGTTAGACACTGCTTTCGAACCGAGGGGCTCTAGTTTCGTTTGTCGGCGTAAAATTTGTTTTCGTGTCTTGGGCGTTTGAATTGTTTCTTTTTTATTCGATGCCACTTGTGACACAAGAAATCCTAGTTCAGCGAGTATGAAAGCGCTTTTTTTAATTAATTTTAATTAAGTAGCAAATCTCTGAACGCAGATATGCTCAGTTTAAATGCCACTCAGGTTAAATGCCAACGGACATCGATTAAATACCGACCGAGTGGAATATTATTTAACTCAGATGATCTTTTTAACACACAGCAACACAGCAACGGATCGACAGGGAGCAACGGGTCCACCTCTTGTAGTTTTTTCACGAGTTATTGTACATTGGAATAGGCGTACCATTATCATTATTATCATTTTATTTCAGATTCAGATTTTATTCACATTTAACACATAATTTCAATACAATAGAAAACAAAAATATTCAATTAAAATAAAATGGCACATATAAAGAAATAAAAAAACAGTGATGGCAAAAAAACGAGCACATTTTTTTAATGTATATATATGTTGTTGCAGCATTTTGCACTGCATGAGACGCCATTTTCCTGAATTATATTCAAGGCATAGAAGCATAATTGAAATTTCCTGTGTGGTTTGACTCGTTGGTATGATCCCCGTGTGGCCATTATATAGGTATTTAATGATTGAGGGGCGTTACTCCGTCCCGTAGTGGAAACCCGCAATTTAACGTGTCAGCCTGTGTCCCGAATACATGAAGGGTTTGAGTTATGTGCGAGACATTTTAATGTTCAATAATGAATGATTAGCCTCTCAGTTCGGCCTCCTGCGCTCGGTCGTGTGTTCGATATCCAAGTTATCCGTTTTTATACGTTATTCTTAGCCCGTATCACCAATTTAATAAGTGTTTGAAGCAATACATTTTAACTTTATTGCCGCTAATTGGTTTCTGACGGGCTGGTGGTTAAAGTTTCCATGAGTTTTGACGGCTCCGTGGCTTAGTTGGTAGTAGCCCTGCCTTCGAAGCGAGGGGTCCCGGGTTCGATTCCCGGCCGGGGCACACTTTGTGTGGTGAGCATGAAGTTTGTTCTCGGGTCTTGGGTGTTTGTCTTGTGTTTCTGTATTTGTCCATGCCATCTGCGACACAGGGAATCCTAGTGCAGAGGTATGAGTGTGTAAACGTTTAACGTTTATATCGGAAAATATTTGTGTTATGAACATACATTTTGTCTGTCATATTGAAATACAATAGTAACATTGACGGCGATATGTTTTTTTTTTTAATTTATTTTTCTGCTTTTATTTGCTATCATATTACTAAAATCATTTTTTAGACTAATCAATAATGTTGCAAAACAGCAAAATACGCAGCAGTTTTTTTAACGCGAATGTAATTTTTTTGAGTGCTGAAGCTATAGTAAGTAGTTTCATCAATAAACTATCGGTGTAACTTCGACTCTTATACATACCTTAAAATTCTTACAATTATTATTTGATGCTGTCTGCCGAACGTCTTAAACACGAAATTTATTACTGAACTATAAAATGACCTACATAAACTAATAAAACTAATATCGCTAACGCTAAAACCACACAGACAGAAGCTTTGCTTAGTGCATCGCTCTGTGAGTAGCGTAGTTTGAACCGTACAGTTTGTCTAGATCAATAAAATGTTTAATAGGTGCTGATGTCGACAGTGCAAATAATTCCGTAGCAGCCTCTAATGTTCCCACTGCAGGGACACTGGCCTACTCTCGATAATTGAGAATCACTGTCTTTATCCAATGGAATTTTTATTCTCTTGGATTAAGACATTAATTTGGGCTTATTTGGATAGATGACATTTGAAATTAACGTTTTGCGTGTTTAGGAAGGCACGTGAATAAACCGGTCCCAGCCATACTAGTGGTGGATAACGAAGCGAAACAAAACGACAGGTCCTGGGTTAAATTCCCGAAATTTTGTGCTTAGATACGGTTTCGCAGTATAAGTTTACCTGTATAAATTATATTACATGTAAAAACGTATATTTAAAAAAAATATTATATGTTATTCTGAAAATGTTATACAGCGCTATCTTGTAAATTTTTGTATTATTGTACTTGATGGTTTCAAAAATTTATAATTTCCGACAAAAATAATACAAAATACAAATTTATATTCGACCGAAGCTCGGTCGCCCAGGTACTATCATCTAAGTAGTAAAGCTCTAAGCAGCAAGCGAAGCTGCTGCCTGTGTGACTTCGGTCAACAGTTGATAAGTTAAGAGTTTCCGTACACGATCGAACGGTCTAATCCCAAATGAATGAAGCTTTTTCCTTGTAACACGTGCGAGAGATGGCCGACGAATTCCTAAGAGCTCCAAAAACAACAATTTTGCGTATTTTGCCTTTCACAATAATGAAAAAGCTCAGTTAATGCCTTTCGCAGTTTACCTGCTTATTACCTACTAATGATAGAATATGTAGGTTTAATAAAAAAAAAAGTTTAATAAAAAACTGTCACAAGAAGTATGACTGACCTCATATGTCAGTTGGTTGTAGCTCTGCCTTCTCTGCGCTGCGTTGTACATAGTGGGTTCGATTCCCGGCCATAACACATAGTGAGTGGTGCGCATTATGTTTTTCTCGGGTCTATCTTCTGTGTTTTCCATGCTATCTACGGCACAGGAAACCTAGTGCAGGGGTATGAGTGTGTAAACATGGATCCCCGAAAAATATTCAATATATACTATAAAAGATACTATAGAAGAGATAAAATAACTAATGTAAGCTTAAACTACGACTTAGGTCCTCACTTACTTAGACGTGAAGACCCAAGTCGTATCGTAATTACCTATCACTATGACACGTGAAAATATAACTGAATTGATCCTCCAACCCACTATCAGAGATGGAGTTCACCTCTGAGCCAGGAAGGGCCATGAAATTAATTTCTGTATTATGGAGCGGTTGGAAATATAGTCAGCTGTCTCTCAGGAGTCCTGATGTGGTTATGGTGATAGTCGAGGTCGTGTCGATAATTCCGTACGCAAGTCTTTTTAGGTCAAACCAACGTGGTGACGTGTTTCATTTTATATTCAGCTAGCGACAATTAGAGAGTATGCAATTTAGAGTTGTAATTTTATCGTGAAACTTAGTTTATGTCCACTGGTTATAAAATGTGTAGGTAAATAATAGACTGAGCGTAGGCTATTCGCTCACTTCGTGGCATTATTCTTAATTTAAGCGTTTTTATACCCGTCGTAACTTCTGAAGAACTATTTGAATAATTCAAAAAGGAATTTCCATGCACGTAATCAACTTTGATTATGAAACTATGTAGTTGGGTAAAGAGGACATGATACGAATTTCTAATTTGAACTAAAGCGGCTATTGTAACATAACTGTAATTCATAAAAGGTAATTGATTAACCTCGGAAACTTTTTGTGGGTAATCAATGAGTACTGGTAGTACATTATTTGATGTTTGCGCAACACACAGTATGCTCACGAATATGTTTACTTGCATGTGTAAAATTTGACATGTCCAAACGACACTTGAGATCTAAAGGAATAAATGAGTTTCAGTTTGAGTTTTATACTTAATATTTTCTCGCGATAAGAAAGTAATCCTTCCGTTAGGGGTTTCTTGCTTATTCTTCCCATGGAAGGTTTGAAAAAGCGATAAACTTAGTTTTAAAAATGCATGATCGCGTAGCTACATATTTATTTTTAGAAAAATTGTCATTTCACTGTTATTTTTTTTAAATTTAACGAAATTAAATATTTTTAACTTTGACATTACCGAAATTTAGATATAGACTGGACCAAAAATTCGGGGATATTTTTAAATCAAGTAGCTGTTGTTGTGATCCAAATTCAAACTGACAATTTTTATCTCCAGCCCAATCTGTTTAGTTAATGAAACTCGATATAGCCTTATCAAGTTTTTATTAGAAAACTCCTGGCTTCATCAGTCAGAACCTTCATCCCAAGCTTTGGAATTAATTGTTTAACTTTACTAATACTTTTTGCTTAACTGTAGGAGATAAACCGTTTTGAGCGTTTAACTTTGTATTTGTACGTGAAACCTTTGTAAATGTATTTTATGACGGAAGTCAAATCCTAACTGGGTTGTTAATGGTATTGTGAACCTTAACGATAAATTTCCATTTATCTCGATAAACGATGTGGTTAGCTAGAACTTGAGTGACGGTATTGCGTTGCAACTCGCTTGAATTGAAAATAGATTATAATTTTAGAATATAGTTTTCAAAGTTGGTTAAAGATTTTTCCTGGTTGGAAGTATATTTAGGATAATTCGCGTTACGGCTATAAACACATGCCTCTTTTTTTTTTGTTGACAGAGCGGAATCTGCATCCGATACACCGGTTGCTCTGGGGGGAACAAAGGAGTTATGTGGTACTTTTACCAGAACTAAACCCCTCCGGCGGCCGACCTCTGCACATTCGAGGGTCTCTGGTCTCTCCAAAAGGAAACTCATGCCTCTACTAACTTTCCCTGTGTTAGAGGTAGCTTGGACAGACTCAGGCACGCGACAAACATCCAAAACCGTATGAGCTGAACACAGCACCATTTACTTCTTGGCCTCAATAGGCACGTTCTTTAATAGTGTTAGTCAAATTCTATTAAACGGTTGGGTAACCGTTAAGTAGAGTCCAATCAACCAATCCTTGTGTCACAGTTGCTCGCGTCCGTAGATGAGTAGTCTTTGAATGTCCGTAGATTTCTACATGTACCCTGGGTACAACTGAGTACTGGGTGTAAAGGTAGCCCGGAGAAGTACTGCTTCGAAATCTAGTTATCTGCAGGCAGTGTTGCACTCGCATTGCTGTGTTTCGGTGGAAGGGTGTGGGTGTCGTTGAAATCACATGCGCATGAGACGATAAATCCCCGTATCGGGTAACGGGCGCAAAGGTGTGCGGTGCGACATGGGTCTTGTCATACTTTCGGTTTGGGTCACTAGTTGTAGTGCTCTTGTTATCTCGTCCCGTCACTGATATCACATAAAAAAAGGCAGAAAGATGGTGCAAGAAACTGCGTTTTTGGTAAATTCATCCATTACAAGTTAAGCGGCAGTGTATCTACTAAATATTCCCCCCTTTTCAGATCATCTTTTACGACGTCATGAGTACTTCCGTTGGGGAGCCGGCATACTGTCGCCTATCGAAAACGAACCACTAGAATGGTTAAATCTTTTGTCCTTGCCATTAATTTATTTCCTTAGAGAGTTATAGTTATTTTAATGTCTTTCCTATTTTTTATTTAACAAAACTGACGGGACTAGCTGAAGGCCCACCTGATGTTAAGTGGTTACCTCCGCTCATAACAACATCAATACGACTTAGGTCCTCCCCGACCGAAGTATGAAAATTTGTTATATATTTACTGATAGGTTGCTGGCGTTTACGCAATACTTCGATAATAATTCTCTATTTAGTCATTGGTGTCTTTTACTTGCATCTATTTTCAGGATTTTACATATATCAAAATAATAATTACAACCTTCGATTGTATCAATTAAAAAAGTGATTCGTAACGGCATCTTACGAATCACTTTTTTAATTTATGTTCTTTTTGTTTAGGTACATGTCGCTCCGTTTAAAGCGCTTAAGGGTTTCCGTTGTTCATAAAAAGCTACGCGACTCACGTCTCCTTTTAACCTGCACTGTTGAAGAGTGAAAGGTCCTGTTGGATACGTGCCAAGTACTAAAATACGTTTAACGCAAAAGTGCTGATGCATCGTTGTTTATTGGGTGTTCACCTTTAAGAGTTTCATATGTTACTGTCCCTTTTTTCTGTTTATATTTTCGTAAAAACTGTAAGCTTCTTCTTGTTTATGAGTGTAAACAAGAAACTTTCAATATTTTTACAAATACGGAAGTCTTGGCCGATGAAGGAGAGTGGTACAAAAATCAAAATAACATTTTCACTACATAATCTAAAGGGCGCGTTCATAATAGTGAAAGAAAATTTTAAAAGAAATACATTTTTCCTTTGGTATTTCATAGTTGTCACTGTCTGTGATTATATTTACATGGAATTGTTTCAAAGAATTAGACCGAAATTTTAAAAATCATGGTTATCTTGCTAAATCTCAAAATAAAACTAAAACACCTTTATAGTTTTAAAAGGTATTTTTCTAGTTTACCTTTTCAATAATATTGTTATTTATGATAATTGATTAATATATTATAGTTATATTTATGAAGAGTTTCACTTTGACTGTTTGAAATCTAATTGCAATTACTTATTTCAACTGCACGCTTCTGTGTTTTTAAGGGTAAGTTCCTTACGTGTTTTCACTTATTCTAGTCGATAAGCCATGTTTGAGGCTTTTGGGCGACTTGAACACGCTGACATCAGAGTTAGTCACTTACACGAAAAGTGAACGTCATTTACTCGTCCATTTTATGTTTTGAGGTATGCTAAATAATGTGCCATACATTTATAATCAAATTATTCTGCTTTTGTAATAACTACTCACTAAACAATACACTTTAAAATCTTAAAAGCTTGCTAACATCAATTTTCTTTTACTCTGGACTTATTCAAACACTTTGAGCCTTTTAGTCATGGATTTAACTTGCAAACTGAATATTTAGAATTTACTCCTCGTAAAATCTCTTCGGCTCCGACGATAATGCAACAAGGTGATTTATCATTCTCTCGCTTTGAAATTATTTAAGAGTTTTATTGCAGTATTACCTACCTAATATTTTTACTGTTTATCTTCTTACTTTAGCTGATCGGGGAAAGGGATAAATTAAAACACCAGTAGCTTCGATAAACATTTAGTATTATAATTCCATCATTTCCATATGCCAATATAAGTATATTAATACAATTATTTTATCGTATTCCGTTAGAGGAACGTACATTAAGAAGCTACATACAGAGAAAACTATTCAGTTTGATACCATCATACCCCCTGTCCGAGAATGGCGATAGTATTAAACGTCTTTAAATATTGACACATTAATGTAGTTTAAAATTCTAAGTTGCCAATCGCAAGATGGCGTCGTTTCCATTCATATAAAGGCTTATTATAGCGTCTTTCACCAAGTTTTTTCTTTACCGTTACATTCTTAATGACTAAAACATTTAAAGTTACATTTCACTATTTTCTCTACTTCCTATTGACATAAGTTTACCACCAAGATTAGCTACTGTTATCTACTTTAGCTTACTTAACTCTACATACATACATTTTAAGAAACAAAAACTGCCTAGGCGACGAAACCAACGAGGGAATTAAAAAGAAACAAGGAGGATATCTCGGTATCGCCGCCCGGGACAGAAAGCAGGGTCTGGCGGGCGGGTTTAGCGTCAGGCTTGCTGATTGAGCAATAAGGCTGGGTGATTGCCCAACCGAGCAAGCGGACACCCTCCCGCTCAGACTGAGAAGAATTGTAAACAATCCAAAAATACATCCGAAATCAACTAGGTCCCTGTTTTATCGAATCTAAAAGGGAGGTGGAAGTGAAATGAAAGGATCCGTGGACTTGCGTTGGTTGTCGCGAGCGATGGAGCGGCGGTCAGGTCGGCTGGCATGAGCTGGTCGCCGCTTCATAGGCGCGGTGCAGCGTGGGGCGTGCCCTACCCCCATTTTTGGAAGAGGCCCATGCGTTGGCATCGACAGTTGGAGCCCCAGAGGTTGCAGCGACAGGACGACGAGTGGCAGCAGTCCCCGGGGCGATGGTCGCAGTTGCCTCCGCGACGGATGCACGCCCGCCTGAAAACGTAGATCAGCGACGATCGTCTGAAACCACATCATTGAAAACTAACCTAAGTTTCTAGGTTTGGTGCTGGGAAAGAATGAGGGGTGATGGTTACATAATCTGTAGGAAAATATCATGTGAATATGACCATAAGAGTACCAGGTGTATTATTTATTATTGTTATTCTATTTAGTCAAATGAAGCTTCGAAGTTTCGAAAATTTAACGTAATTTAATTATTTATCATAACTTTATCGGCACAATTAGACCCATTCCCTATCTTTTCAAACAATTTCATAGCAGAATAAAACAATTCGTTTCAAATAAACCTCGGATCTACAAGATATCTGGAACACAATTTTTATCACTAGGTACTTTGTATCTTAACGTCCCAAGAAATGGACCATTAAACTTAATATTCCCGACATTTTTCCCTATCGGGTCATGGATGATAAATCATTCAAACATTTCATTATGTTTTATGAGCTTCTAGTAGGGCTAGCACGAACACCCCCCCGTGGGTTCCCGCCTTGTCGGGGCGGGGGGGCTTAGTAACCGTGGCCTGGTCCCCCACGGTGAAGCTAAGAGGAACCCGGGAGGGCCGCTCCTTTAGGCTTTGCCTCTAAGCCGAATAGGAGCGGCATTGTAGGTGGCGGTGCCTTATGGGAGGCACCGCAACTGAGGCGGGCTGCGGTGCTGTATGGGCAGCACCGCAGCTGAAGGTTAGGGGCCGCGGCGGGAGAGGAGTGCCGGTATGACGGTGCGCCGCTCTCCCTACCTTCCGCGGCCACGGCGGGGTCGCCACCGCTGGATGGCGGACGCGGTGGGGCCGCAGGGGAAGAGGAGTGTCGGTATTGCGAGGCGCCGCTCTCCCTATCCTCTGCGGCCGTAGTGGTAGGCGACGGGACCACAGACCTGACCCGTCGCATGGGGACCTAGGGCGTCTGACACGGGGTAGTCTGACGTCCTATCGCTGGCATGGTCCCCGAGGTGGTTGCGACGCGCCTCGTGTCCTGGCGTGTCGTGGCGAAGGAGGATGGCATACATTGCCATCCCATGGAGGGTCCGGTAACGGACAGCTGCGGCGGGATCGCGGATGTGTGTTACAACGTTCCCGTGTTCCCGCCACTAAGCGGCAGAGGAGGACACCGTGGAGTTTTAGTGGGTAGTCCCACATAACCGCTCTGTTTCCCCGTGGCAGGGCGGTATGCTAAGACATTTCTCCACGAAAAAAAAAAAAAAAAAAAAAAAAAAAAAGGGCTAGCACGAACAAATTCAAATAACCTATTATAACTTTCCTACAAACAATTTTTGTTGTTCTTTTTTTTTGATAGGGTGTGTCTTGGAAGTGCTGCCATACAAATTTAATGAAGAAATGTTACCCCTAAATTTGAAAAATAAGGAATGAAAGTATTGAAGTCGGTTTATGTGATTTTAAAATCAATTACTTGGTTTTTATCATTTTGAAGACTGCGTAAACTTGTCACATTGAAGTTAAAAGTGGCTGTACAGAAGTAGCCGTTTGGAAAGTATTTTCCATGTCTTCGATTGAAGTTCGTTGTACAAAATCTCAACCAATTTTCCACACTTTTGACAAAACGTGTTTCAGATCGTCATTTCAGAGCATTTGTGCTTACCCTACGGTTCTAGACAAAATGTCTAGGTCTCTGTGCCAAAGAGATTCACACTTTAATGTAATTGTTTAGAACTTACTTTCCAACATCTTGGAGCAGTTGCAGATCGACCGGGTCGTCGCCATAATCAGATAGATTCACTTCTACGTCGTCGTCTCCTGTTGACAAAGTTAACAGTTTAGTTTGGGTACTCACGAGGAAACTTCGGGGTTCAATGCCCGACAAAGGGCATTTTTTGTCAGAATTCTTCTAACTCGAAATGTTGAAACTTTTTATTTATATTTTATTTACTTTGGTGAATCACGGTTCGTTAAATTTTAGTTTATTTGCAGCTGTAGAACTCTTGCTGAATTTGTCGAGTGAAGTGCTGCATACTTATGGAAAGCAGTGTTTTTAGCACAGAGGGGTTTGAATTTTTATGTGAACTTATGGTTGAATTAGATTTATTATAAGTAATATATAATGATTTGGACTCTTTAACCTGCGTTTGGTTTAGTTTTACATAAATATTCTTATGTCTCTTACCTTAATTTTTTTATATTCGACCAACCAGTGACAGAAGTTAGATAACCATTTCAACATCTTTATTATTCTGAATATGTATGGAATTTAACACTGAAATTTAGCAGATCAATACTGCTAGGTAATCTATTTATTATATGTGTTAGTAGGATATAAAAACAGGCTGTAAAAATCGTGCAGGTCGTGCACAATTTTTCAAGTGAAAAACACGTATCCCTGACAGATTGTCCAATAATATTTTCATTGATGGATGGCTGCCAATATGTCTGTCGATTTAAAAATTGCACCGCGGCTCCACCAACATGCCAACATTGATTTAAAGCCTCACTTCTCACGTCAATCTGAATAATGGATGGATTGTGGTTCAGCTTGAAAAAGTCAAAATCAAAATCGTTGCGATTTATTTTACAATGATTCTTAGGCTAACTTCTGTTTGAATGTATGATGACTCAGATTAGTTTTATTATTAACGTTTGCACAAGGGTTCCTAGATTGATGCTTGGGCATAAGTATACATACTAACTTTTTTTTTGGAGCATGAAACTCTCGTGCTTTTTTGGGTCACACAGTTTTGGTCTACGGACGTGAAACCCGGGTAGAGCAAAATACTATAAGCACCAGTTTTTTTCTTGTTTATTTTCTTATGAGAAATAAAAATTTACGAAGTTGCGGGAAACAGCTAGTTATTATTATTATAACAGCTAGTTATTATTAAGATCTCTCTTTTTTAAGTATTGTTAGAAAAAGCTGAAACAAATAAATAAGGTACGTACCAGGATCGACGTAGGAGGCATGCGCCCAATCAGAAGCGAGCATGACGGCCGCTACTGCCAGCAGGAGTGCGCCGGCGCGCGGCATGCTGCTCTCACTAGAGCCCGCTGCTTGCCTGCAAATAAGATTTTTATACAACACCATAATATAAAAATGTTACGAAACAACTTGCGGAAGGAAATTGGTAAACTGGAGGTTTCTATGCTGCACTCTTCTTGAGCTCTCTCGCTTACTCGTCTTGTCCCCTGGTAATGAAGTAGTTCTGGTGGTAGGCTCGGCTGCGGCTTTGTATCGTGCTCACACCACGATACAAAATAATGCTGCCAAATTTAATTTTGTGCTCCGGCATGATGTTCGATATAGGCACAGAGGAAGCGCGGATTAGGATATGTCTAGGCTAAGCGTGCTCCACACTGATTGATATTTTACTTTGTGGTAAAAGGTACTCTGGATTAACACATAGGCAATTTTTTATCCCGAAAAAGTGAAGTTATTTAGTTACTTAAGTTTTGTAGTAACTTACGAAAAATACAACTTCCGTCAGTTTTTTCCCATCGCCTGACCTTTGAACCGCGGGAAACACCGGGGATAGAAAATAAATCTACTAGTAAAGTACTCTAAATCGAATTTGTCGACGACGACAACGACGACTTTCCGTGTGAATAAGTTATATGTTAAAAGTAGACTCCAGTCTTCCATTCGCAAATACTCCAAGTCAATATTGAAATTACCATTCAACTATCTAGGATATCCAAGTCTTACTTACGTCTTTCTCTACAAGGACCGTAAAAACCTGTAATTTTCCCACTATTGGGCTTAACTGTTGATGACCGAGAGTGAGCCCAAAAAATGGGCTTTAGTTTACCACAGTATACCAAAACATAACCTAACACAAAAAAAACGTTATATAATACATTCAAAATTCAATAAAGTACCTATGATTTATTTTGTACTGCCTCAAGTGGGAACGTAGAAATGCTAGAGAGATCCGAGGTAATGACCGTGTCTTTATTAAGAACTGTAAAGTATGGCATGGGTTAGAGGTGAGCAATAGGTCAGTGTACTTTCCTGCATCCTCTTTACATGACCAAACCACCCGAGCATACCTTTCTCCATATTAATAGTTAATATTTTAAAGATTTAAAAAAAAAAATACGATTGAATATTCAAAATAGATGATCAGACATGACCCCAGCTTAATTTATTATTGGACTTTGATAAACCCATAAAATATATATAAAACTACGACCCCAAATCATGTCAAGAATTAGCCTACTCAATTGACGGGGGCGCCTTTGTCAGCTATATGGCCACTTTGATAAAGGGTCTGGGATTCAAGTTTAACCGCTGAGTAATAATCAGTATGCTATAGATAATCTATGATATTCTAGCGAGATCGGAAACACCTTTGAATAACACAAACCCTTTTTTTAATATCTACATAAATAAAGAGTTGAAATTTATTTGCTTGTTTGTTAAAAACAAGTTGTTATCTGCAAGTTGTTTGCTTGCAGGAGACACTCGGGAACTAAGGAATGAAAACAATTGTTAAGGAAAGAAAATTGCAGTTTCTCTGCAACACCACAAGCTCACAAGCATCTAGTCTTTAGAGATTTTGTTTGAAAGTAAATTTGGGTTGCTAGCCGAGGTTATCGTTGTAACAGGTAAATATATTTTTTTATAAAGTTTGTGGTAAAATACTTTAAGAGGAAAGGCTTTTCTAAAAGGTTCCCTTTCATGTTACTTTTATATAAATACAGTAACTACACTCTTTGCAGCATTCTATTTATTATTACTCTGACTGTTGGAACCTCGAACGCCTATTTCCCTAAAGCTCTTATTCAAAGCGTTTGAAAATTCCCCAATCCGGAAATTCGTAGAACGTCTACGGAGGTCACGTAGCGCCGCTACGGACATAGCTACGCTTTTAGAGAACCTTTGCTATTTATATAATATGAGTAGAGGGTTCCGGCGTCTTTTATCAGCGGTTTTGTTACCGACAACCCCCTCCTTATAACAAAAGTGTGATTTACTACTTCTAAATTTTGTATCTTATCAAGAGCAAATCAAGAGCAATTAATTATTCAAGAAAATTATAGGGTCAAACAAACCGGTTTCAAATTGACATGAAAAATTGGGTAGGTTCAAATAGGGTAAATTAGGTCGTGGGTTCAATCCTCACCCTATACAAATATTTGTGTAACAGACATAGATCCTTATTCTGTGTCTGGATGTTGATACCTTTTAAATACATGAATATTTTTCCAAAAAATGTTATAAAAGTTTTCTATCAGTAATCTGATTTCCATAGTACAAGCTACTGCTAGTAAAGTGAGATATTGCGCTGTGTGAAATTCCAATGCAAATGTAGTATGTATATTTATTTATTTTAATAAAAAAAAAAACAAAAGTCGCGATCTGACTTGTTGTTGTAATTGTATGTTGATGTTGCATCCAATGCATATCAACGTGTGGCAAATTCGCTTATTTTTGCCACAGCCTTAAAGTGCTAGGCCGTTTTTTACACTCAGTATTTCTTAGAATTAGGCCGTTTGTTCACAAACCACGTATTCATAGCTAGCATTAGATGAGGATTGGGGATAAAGTTCTTTTTGCGGGACCAAATTACTGTTGGGGTTAGTATTTCCGCGATTTAGGGGATGATCGACGTCATTACAGCAAAAAGTTTTCAGCTCTTTAAATATTTTTTTGTGAAATATTCTGCAATAAAGAAATTAACTAATTTTCATGGGTTTTTGTTCTATTCTGGTTTTGGAAAAAATACGATCTCATCGGTAGTTGAGTTTCATGGTAAGTCTCGGTGATTGCCAATATTGCTTTTAAGGTGATGTTGTAACGTTACTTTCACAGTGCTGGTGGCAATCACATGCCGCATTGTGTTGTCTCCCTTCTTATTTTCGTGTAAGTGGAAAACTCGGATCAGTTACACAAATATGCTACGCTGATACATAAAGATGGAGCGATTTATATCATAGTACTAATCTCCCATAAAATCTAAAAAAAACAATATGTTGGAAAATGTAATTTTTTTTTTATCTTTCTGTCTTTCTGTATGTTCCGACTAGTCTCCAAAACGGCTAGACGGATTTTGGCAACTTTTCTTTCCGGGTACTTATGTAAATGTTTTTCAATTGATTCCAATTTTAGGATAAAAATTCAAAACTTCTAAGTATAAAAAATACCTTATAAATGTTAATTTCATTCAATTTCAAAATTGTTATACAAATTGCCTCACTTGACTTACTTTCAGATTTTTTACTTTCGTCCTGCCCATATCTCAACACCATCTAAATTGTGCTGCTACCAAGTTTCACGAAGTTCGAATGAATGAAGCAGTTTTATTGGATAAAAGCATATATCCGCCAATGTGTCCAATAAATTTCAAGTACATTGCTGCTCGTTCAATAATTCAGTGCTTATCACACCCATAACTATTCAATGAAACCGACAAAGAGTACAGTGCACACAAAAAGCCGAGATAATATCCGACACACGCCAAACAGTTATTTCTGGTTTTTAGTTGGCTGTGTTGTTGCGACGTGCCGGGGATATTAGGGTCAGATGTACGAGTTACTGAATTAAAAATTTAATAAACTGATTTCAATATTTTTATTACCTAATTTTCACCTTTAAAGGTAAAAAATTTATTGGGATCAACTTAATATACATATAAATCGGTTCATATTTGGCGAAGATATTGGGTCTTCTTCATCTTTTTGCATGATTACGTCCTAAAAACCAAGAGAAACACCGTTAGCATCTTGGAAAATTTTTGAAAGTGTGATTCTCTTCCTATCCTCCTAAAAGCCCATTCACTCTCTCTTATCGAGAGTAGACCGGTGTCTCTGAAACGGGAATGCTCTGGAGGCTGATGGGGAATATATACGAGTATGCCGCACATGTAACCGCTGATTCAGTCGCTAGACAAATTCGTTAGGGGTTTCTAATATATATAACGGCTGATGAACCGTACGGCGCCATTTTAAAATCAGGTATTTCCTTTTATCTTGATACACATTGTGGAATAAATGCCAAGTATTAAGATTTTCGGGTGTATCCCAATATTTTCACTCTCTAACCCCTACACGCACTTATGCGAAGGGGTGGGTAGACGTGTCACATTGCTAAATGTGAAAGGGTGGGCCGTTAACATGTGAAACATAACCCGTATTCTGATATTCCGTGAGATTAAATCCTGTTATTTCGATGGTGACGGAATTCTGATATCAGAGTGGCAAAAAAAGATGAAATGAAACTGGTTTATAGGATCTGTACTCGAAGATTTTGTTTTCATTTAACGCTTTCATCGAATGATCCCGCTGTTGAGAGAATCTAGAAGTGTTTATGAGTGGTGATCCCTGAAGACCAAATAAATCGAAGGATATGAAAGAAACCTTTGCCTAGAAATTAACGTAAATAAGACAAAATAAATAATGTGGTTCAAAGATAATAAGACATAAAACACGTAAGTGCTGTGCCCAAAGGTCCAAGGTCTCACAGAACCAATAGGGTTCAAACAACCCAATAGGGGTTCTATTGCTTAACCTATAATGTTTGTCTCACTATCTGTCAGACTTTAAATATATAAACTGACTATATCATTAAAGCCGTAACAGGTAAAAATTTTAAATTTGCACAAAGAAATTCATACTTTGTGAAAATTTCAAAGAGGATAAAAATCTTTATTGTATTCTTAAAAATTATGTGCGGTCGTGATACGCAGACTTTTTTCTCAACCTTTTCTTTATCTTGTTGGCTTTTGACTTTAAATATATGTGTTACCATTGGATATTATTTTTATATAATATGTTATTTAAATATCATTAAAATTCATACTATCATTAATGAAATTGTTATATCGTTGTTTTGTACCTCACATTTTTGTTTAAGTGTTAAAATAAATGCTGTGTGTAAAAGGATTATTACCAGTAATGTAATACGCTCACGGTTATGACAAATGCTGTAAACAAATTGCAATTATCATTAGCGAGGTTCTGTGAGACCTAACGTGTGGGGACTAAGATATGAGCTGGCAATGTACAACGCGCTGTTGTAATTATTGTATATTATTATTTGCAGTGACTGGTGCTGAAAGTTTGTGATACTGAGGTGCATTGTCTCACTGCGGCGTTGAAAGCTTTAGTAGGTAGATATATTGTGTTATTTAGTAAGTCAGTGTTCTGGTATGGAGCCTATGTGAGTTGATATTATATCCTGCTAGCTGCGCCCCGCTGTGTTACCCGAGGTTTTCCGGGATCAAATGTAGCCGATGTGTTAATCCATGATATAACCTATTCTGGTACCAAATTTCATCCAAATCCGTTGAGCCGTTTGAACGTGAAGGTGTAACAAACATACACACACACACTCAGCCACGCAATTTATAATATAAGTGTGATATTTCACTGAATGCAAAAAGGAGGAGGTTCTGTATTCGATTGTAAGTTTTCTTTATTTCTTGTATCTTTTCAAACTGTCAACCAATTTGGATGATTTTTAAATATTTGATAGGTGAAAAAGTCACTCCTAAAATCGAAAAACAGGGTTGAAAGTATAGATTCAGTAGGTTTATTCTATTTTTAAACCAATCACTTCTTTTATATACCTGATTAAATAGGCCTATCAATCTAGTTAATAGCATACATAATACTTTGAAATGATTACCAATTTGTTATAATATAGAAGCTTTAACATTTTAATGTACTCTCAGGTTTATATTATGTGACTCTAGGTACTAGCAAGTGAGTAGGATTAACTCCCATATTTTGATAAATTGTCGAGGAGACTTATAATAGTTCTGCAGCATACGCTGTCAAAAAGATCCGCCTACTCACAGACGTTGATATCCGTTAGGCTGGTTTATTTCAGTTATTTTCACAGCAATATGTCATTATGCTATATCATTCATGCATACTTATGTGGGGGCATGCTGCAGATATCAACACCATATTTGTGTTGCAGAAGAGAGCTCTTCGCACAATTAACAATCTGGGTCCCCAAATATTAAGATAATAAATATATTTTCGGTTACATGTACATATACATTAAAACAATAGTTTAAAAGAAAATAAAAACAACACGCTGCCTATTCGGTATTAAACTTTCTATCACGAAAAACTTTAACCATTTGCTACATGCGTAACTATAAAATATCTACTAACACTAATAGTTTTGACATTAAGCTGAACTTGAAACAATAAAGTACATCAAGTTTATCCGAAGATGCGCAATCAATTTGCAACTTTGAAAGTCTCACAATATATTTCAATTAGATTATGATTTACGAGCCGTACTAAACAGCCGGTACAAGGACCACCCTTGATTCTAATGACTCAAGAAAGAAAACACGCTATATCACTGTTCGTCATGGAGTCTGCAACGAAGGTCTGAATCTTAAAAAATTAGGAGGCCATCGTGTTTGCGTTCATTGGTAACTGGTATTGGTAAGCACCCTCTAATCTCTACATATGTTCCTTTGATCACCATCAAAAACTAATTTTTTATCTGTTCCAAGTGACAGAATGAGCTTAACATCAGGTAGGACACCTGGTGTTAAGTGGTTACCACCGCCCAAAACGAGGTTATTCCCGATCAAAGTATGAAAGACCCAAGTCACTTCAGCCGAGATGGAGGCGTTACAGAATCAACAGACGCTACTATTTGCCTTCATAGTTCGGTAGGGACCTGAGTTTTATAGCTGTTGTTTTTATATAGACGGCTCCGTGGTCGGTAGTAGCACTGCCTTCGAAGCGAGGGGTCCCGGGTTCGATTCCCGGCCGGGGCATACTTTGTGTGGTGAGCATGAAGTTTGTTCTCGGGTCTTGGGTGTTTGTCTTGTGTTTCTTTGTTTGTCCATGCCATCTGCGACACAGGGAATCCTAGTGCAGAGGTATGAGTGTGTAAACGTTTATTTATTATTATTTATTTATTTTAACAGGTAACCATTAAATATCAGGTAGGCCATCACCTCGATTCGCCACGTTAGAAACAAAAGAAGGGATAATTAAACACGGAAGCATTTTGGGATATCGAGTAGATGTTGAATGAGAGAATGTTCGAGTATGTCGTGAGACAGGGTTCAAGTTTCGATGTCAAAACAGAAACTTTGCGAGTTTCCGTGTCGTGGACAAGTTTCAGTGTCAAACTTCCAAACGGAGATGTTATACTGTCTATTACTACTAAGTTAGCAAACATGTTGCATGTCAAATTATTATATTATGCATTTACTTAACGCATCTACCTTTCTGTTTGGTTTACCTTTAAATTTCTAGTTTTTTTTTCTAGCTAGAGAAGTTATAATTAGGGTTCCGAGCCGAAGCGTAAGGGGAACCCTATCACTGAGCCTACAACGTCTTTCTGACTGTTTGTTCTACCTTTAAATAGATTCAAGTATTTTCAGAAAAAAAAAAGATTATTTAAACAATAAAACATTTTGAGATATCGAATAGGTGTTGAATGAGAGAATGTATGAGTATGTTGTGACACAGTGTTCAAGTTTCGATGTCAAAACAGAAACTATGCGGGTTTCCCGTGTCATGAACAAGTTTCACCGTCAAACTTCCAAATGGAATGTTATACTGTCTATTACAACTAAGTTAACAAACATGTCGCATGTCAAATTATTATTTGTATATTATGCATTTGCTTTTAATGTACTTATTAAAAAAAAGATAAAAGGTTTCTCTATTACTAAGCCCAACACATCTGTTTATCTGTTCAGTAAACCTTTAAATTTATAGATTGTTTTTATAGCTAGTGAAGTCATAATTAGGGTTCCGGGTCGAACCTTATTATTAAGCCTACGTCTTAATAATCTTTCTTCTATAGTTACAAGTATTTTCAAAAACAAAATATCTTAAAAAAAAAATACAATTAATAGTAAGGAACCCTCAGTAGTTTAGTTTAGTTTTATAAATCCGCGTTAGCAACGCATTTTTAATATTATCAAAAAACTCTATAAAAAAGAGCTATGTCGCATCGCCACCAGAAGCTCTTGACAACAAAATCATTAATTATATCGTAGTAACAAGGACCTGACTATAATTACTGATATTTGGTTACAAGATACGTGAAACCGTTGTGAAGAGACGAGGAGTATTATGTAAAGAACCTTATTTCATACTAACAGGGTATTTTTTCCATGAAACCGACCCAGCTTAGTTTAAGTTAGCGTTAAGTTTATAAAATAAGGCAAATGAGGTCTATTTAATTATGAAAAGTTTTTAAGTACAGCCATATAATAGAAACGACTGTTTACCGTGTTCTCCCAAGAATTATTGCCACCATGTCTATTTCTGCTTCCAAGCAGTACCTAGTGCAGTTTGAAGGGTATCAGTGGAATAAAGTTTACATACGCCTGCATTATGGATAGATATTCCTAATGCAGGCGTCGAAGTGTCGTGTCGAAGGTGGCATTGACAAACACAGAGACACATAACAAACACGCTCATAATAAAAACTTTAGGCTCATCTAAAAAGTCTGTCTCGGCTGGGATTGAACCCGGGACTCTTAGTTTTGAAGGCAGGGCTACTATTTACTATGGAGTCACATGAGTTTAAAATTTGAACTTTCAGGGTGATAACCGCAATTGATGCGACATGCTTCTTCTTACATCGGTAAGGGATCACTCGGGCCTTTGGTGCGGGCAAATTATTCAGTAGTAATAAACCTTTATAAACTCAATAACTTCAGTAAAGACTTATTTCTATTTTCCGATGAGTCCTTGAAAGCATTTTTATATTTTCCAATCAACACCGAACGCCGCTGAATCTTCTTTGAGGATGAAATAAAACAAGATGGCGGATGTTTTCCGGGAAAATCTTAATCTAGTTTGTTTGATAACTTTCTTTGCATAATGAGGCTCGACTAGGATTATTATTCTTTGCTACCAGGATTTCATCTCGTTGACAAACGAATTTTTACATTTTGATACAATTTGAAAACAATTTGTATTGGTGCCACACCTATTTAATAATCAGTCCATTTTTTCCTTCATTTTCTTCGTTCGTATGAGTAAGTGGCCTACTCTGCTGTCGAAGTTTTCAAGCTGTCCGAAGCCTCCGACATTGCTTATCTAGTTCGATATTTCATCCTGATTTCGTTTATAAGCCCATGTTTTTATTCGAGCCTGGCCATACGGGTAAAGTCGTGGAAAACTGACTAGTATTTTATACTCTTATTGCTTCGTGTGAGAACCTAAGTTGTATATTTATTTTTTGGCAGTGGTAATCATCTATCGTAAGGTGAACCGCATTTCCCCCCCAAGTCACATTAGTCTAATAAAAAAACTTGTACATGCGTCTTGCATTGCGTTTGATTCACTTTTACCTTCAGTTTAACAATGCTCTCTAAATTGAATTCAATATATACGCTAACGAAATCCCTCATTTTCATAACAGAGACAAGCAAGAGCAGAAGTAACAAACAAAAAAACCTCAAAGGCCTGCGCTGTTTAAATTCTGTTGATATCGCGGCAAGCAAATGATAATTATGAACACAGGACCTTTTTGTTGCCTTAACGAGGTAGGCTTAAGTAAATGAGGTGGGTTTAAGCTTGTTGAGATAATTTATATTTAAATTACAGCCGTTTTTATATATAACATTACAGATCCCCTATACATTGGAGGCTTATTTATAATGAAGAATGGTTTTTATTTGGTTTATAATAGAAACAAAGGAAACATACATGGGGATCGAGTTTGCGTCCGTCGGTGAATACCCTCAGAACTCTGAGCAGAACACGTATCCATGGCGTGCGAAAGAAGCAACAGAATTTTGTTTGTAAAGAGAGATAACAAATGTGCTGTTATACGCTATTATACGCCATGTTAATATGACTAAATTAGTATTAGGTAATTAGGACATGAAACCCTCTGACATAAGTCAGCGGTAGTAATACTAAAATCAGGGACCAATTTCAACGGATGCATAAGACCCCTTTAACCGACTTCCAAAGGAAGTCATCAATTCGTTTATTTTAGTATAACTTCGCCATTTATTCGTTATTTGTAAAGTTCTTATTTTATTTAAAAGGAAATGCTTTCAAATTGATAGCATAGAAATTTATTTAAAAGAGTTGAATAGCTTGGTCATCAAAACAAAGTATCTGGAAAAAATATATTATGTCATCCAAGCAAACGAAACGGCATATTGTGATTTCCTGTAACTTTTTTCTTCACGCTTATCCATTCCTAAAGGCGAGAATCCAACCCCCTAAAAACGAGAAACAAGGGATGAAAGTATACAAGTCGGTTTTTCGATGTTTTTAAATCTGTCACTTGTAAGAAATCCAGAATACAACGTCCTAAGCTGTCACGTTGCTTCTTCTGCGCACAGCCTAAAACTAGTTTTAGCGATTGACAACATCGAGCGTTCATTTTGTAAATGCAAACGGGCTAACTGGCGGAAATTAAGGCCTATTCACACTGCGCCCTTCAGCTTTTGAACTGCTCTTAATTGCGACGCCATTCAGTGTTATGATGGCGATATCGCGACAGATGAATAGTGAGTTGGATATTTCAATGCAATTGTATTTGCAATACACAATATCAACTATAAATAAAACTAGCTTGAAACTAAGTAAAACTAGTGTTGATGGAATACTTATTTACGTACGCTTTTATATAATTACGCACATGTAATATACTTAACACCCAGATATTGCACAATCATTTTCGTTTGTCACACAATTGTTTATTCTACTTTGGATTCGAACTGTGGAGTCAGATAAACCGATGATAATGAACAAATTTTAAAACTATCATGGTTATGAACATTATATTTCGACGCAGTTACATGACGTCGCAATGACGCATGTAACTGTGTCGAAATATCGGGAGTCAACAAAAATCACAAATCATGGTAAATATCTCGGTAACACGAATAATAATGAACAAATTTTCACCTACTGGCAATTGTGTTTGTAAAAGTAGTCCTGGCAGTTTGGATATTATCAAATTGATGTACTTATCATCCACTACGCTAGCAACACCCAAACATGTGCCGCAAAACGTACATACTTGCAATTTCCGCGGCGGAAACTTGTTGAGGAACACGATCGAGAACTTATCATCAAAATCGAAATCTTTAAACAGTTGGGTTGGGTTGGGGTAAACGTTGACAGGTAACTCAACTGCTAACTAAAGCAGTTGGGTTACCTGTCAACGTTCTGAACCATAATAAATGGAAGTAAAATAATTTAAAACATTAAGTTTCTGTTATGATTAACTAAAAATTAAAAAGAATAAGTAGGACGTTTCGAAGATGTGTTTAGTAAATCTCATGCGTCATGACGCCAAAAGAGAAACTTCGATTTCAAACTGGGTAGTGGAGATTGGTTGACGTTTCTTATTTGCAAAATTATTATAAAAAATCATGTGAGCAAAATAAAAAAAAAATGCTTTTAAGTAAACAAGCTATTTTCAATGCACTCTGTAACCTTTGCAGAAGCTCGATTATTCGCTTACCCGTAAGCAAATAATCGAGCTATCAGTTTGACTTCGCTCACAAAATCTTCCAAACTTATCTGTTCATGTAATTATATTATTTAAGCATTTTATTAAGCCTGATTGTTTCTATCTTTGCCAATTGTAATCCGATTTGGATGACTATTTTTTATTTTATAGGGTTCATATCTCTCTGCAGTGATACTATAGAAATATAATATCAAGGAACCCCTATTTTTCCATGAATTTTCTATAAAACTTATAGGAATAAAAGTATTGAAGTCAATTTATTCAATTTTTAAATCCTTTAGCTTATGGGGAAAAAACTTCCCGCTAAAACTTTGCCGCGTTCGTTCAATTATCTTCGCTTTGTGAAGACCCAGCCATATGAGTTCGGGGTTGTAAGGGCTGTGCTGACATTTCCCATTTACACCCACTCGCAAGATTTATGAAGATAATGATTGATGGGAGGGTAAGCCGCTTCAAATTTCTTTATACGGAACAATGTGAAGTGTAGACAAGGTTGACTATCGATGGAAGTAAAGCTTGTGATAGCACTTGACTAAACCGTTGTATTTTGTCTAGTCAAGAGGAATATTTAATAGAGAGCGTGGTGTCATAGGGGCACAGACGCCGACTTGCAATCTGAAGTCCGTTGGTTCAAACCCACACGCAAAGTAATGAGTTTTTCATTTCAAAATGTATGTGCGCAATACCACGTTCTCATGGTAAACGAAACCATCGTAAGGAAACCTATGTCATGTCTTAAAACTATTAATTCGAAGACATGTGATTATATTCTATTTTATATCAGAACCGTCAATTAAGCCGTTTTAAAAAAATATGTTAAGGTCTCGGCACCCCTCGTGGTTCCGATTTTTCTCGCTCAATAAATGGAAGTCAGGCGTCCAGTTGGAAAATAGTCTGTAAACAACCCGGCACCAGGGACTAGCTTCATTTGTTTGAGTAAGTAACTAGGCCATTGAGTCAATTGAAAGTAAAAGAACTGAAAGTAATGGCAACATGCGTTGGTTTTGACCACGGAGAGTGAGTAAATAATGGGTGCCAAGATTAAGTGTATTAATTAGTAAAAGATTTATTTGTCTCACAAAGCTGCCGTTCCCAAATAATTCTATTTAACAACGAACGCAATTGTATACAATACAATCGCTGACGCCACTTAAAAAATCTGTCATTAGTCAAAATGAAATAAAATATCAATGTTCATAATAATACTTATAGTATATATTAAAACAAAAAACGTGCATGTCTTTATTTTACCACGCTTTTTTGTCTTGAATTGTAATTTATTCCAAATATTACGTGAAACCTGTGTATATCAAATTAAAAACTTTCTTTTCTATTCTAAAAGTTTAAGCGCAATAGGTTTAGGGATATTGGTTAAAAATGTGTTGGAAAGCTTGGCAGCCGTAAAGTACAAGATATTTCGTTACTGTCGTGTTATCCAGACTTTGATAAGAAAAAGTAAACCACTTTGCTGTCGACAGCCAATTCCAATTATTCAGTTCTATCCATAGACAGCGGATAAATCCGTTTACTATGTATAATAGCATTCTTAAGAATCGTGAAATATAAAATAAGTTCACTTATTTGTTTTAATCAGTCTTATTTAACCAACTTAATTTGCTTGTTATAATACTTTAAAAGTCACACGGCATTATAGTCAAGGAACATTTTAGTGGTAATAAATTAAATTATTATATAATAATTTCGTCTCGCTTTTAAACGGCAAGTTGGTGAATTAAAACATAAATTAGCCGTACTAGCCTCTATTTGTCCCACCGCAGATAGAATCAATATAAATTTAATGAAAGATTTTGATTGGTTCATATTGTTTTTTTTTTTTTTTTTTTTTATGTTAAAAATAGGCAAACAGGCATACGGCCCACCTGATGGTAAGTGGTCACCGTCGCCTATTGACATCTGCAACGCCAGTGGCGTTGCCGGTGCGTTGCCTACCCTGCAGATATTTTTGAACACTTTTCTTAAACCTGCCCATGTCGTATCGCTCGGGGAAAACTTCCGGCGGTAGCGCATTCCACAGCCTGCACGTGTAGGGAAGAAAAGACCTCGTAAAACGAGTTGTGCGTGATACCCAGGGCTCGATGATGTGTGGATGCGCTTTATTGCGGTTTCGGGAAGAGCGATTATAAAATGTTGAGGCCGGGATAAGGTCGAACAGTTCTCCAGAGCATTCCCCATGATAGAGCCGGTAGAACACACACAGCGAACCAATATCACGACGCATACTGAGTGGCTCAAGTGTGTTGGTGATTTTGGAGTCGTCAATAATCCTAATGGCTCTTCTCTGAAGGGAGTCAAATCGAAGAAGCTGATATTTAGGCGCACCGTGCCATAAGTGAGAGCAGTATTCCATGTGCGGACGAACCTGTGCTTTGTAGAGCAACATCCGCAAAAGACCGGTATAGACCGGTTTCCCCACCATGTTTTCTCTTTCGAGAATCTTACCTATGTTACTCAAATTAATATTCAAAAACTCAAACACTGCGTAGATAGATACATTTAAAACGCCCGAGGTTAGGATATGAGTATGAACTTCTTTAGTTGATAAACCTATGTCATTGTAATTTTTAGAAACTACAATGTTCCTAAGTATTAAATAAATCTACTTATTTACTTCCATGCCCTATTATTAACCGTTACGTACTGAATATTTTCTTTAAAATTGCACGAGTTTAACTAGGGAACACAACGTAATAAATATAAAAAAATATCAGAATTGGTTCACAATTAGCGGAAGCATCGTAACAAATATATACAAAAAAGTCAGCTGAATTGAGTTCATTATAAAGTAGAATAAAAATAACTTATAGTCTTCAAATATTAAACTTGAATTGCATATTGAAGTTTATGAACAAAATACGACAACAACGAGACAGATTATCTGTCTCATTGTTTGGCCTGATACAATTTCTCTCTATGTATTTAACGTAGCCATCCAGTGGATCCGCTATCCGCAATCCGCTACGGCTTGTCCGCTGACAACGCATACCTCCAACATCAACCAAAGAAATTTCAAGTCAGAAAAGTTGAACAAAATGTAAATATTATTACGTTGATTACTGTCACATAGAATTACGAGTGAAGAATAATTCACGCTCAAAGAAAAATATGTTGATAATTTGCTGCCACTCCTAAAAAGAATATTTTATGTGCTTAAGGGTAAAGTTATGCCAATTAGGAAATTCATCAAATAATATGAAATAAGTAGATCATAGAATCAGAGATACATTATTCAGAAATAACGGCAGCTATAAATCAGATTCCTTCCATAACAAGACTTCTAATAATGTACTTTCAAAACATCGAAGTTCACCTACTTCCAAAACCACCGTCTTCCAGTTTAGGCTATTGATTCATATTTAATTCGAATCGAAAGCAAATTTAGGCCAACCCCGAAATGGTGCCACATCAGGCCGGAAACAGATGTGTTATAAAAATAAATACAATGCCAAAATAGGTTTTTGAGGTCTCGCTGTAAATGTCATCTGTCTGGCGATTGTACTTTTGGCGCAGCTGGAGACAAGTTTCATTAAAACTATATTTGTGATGCCTATTCTGCGCTGCAGATTCTAAAACTGACCTATTTCCTTGACTTTTCAACCTATTTGTGATTTTAAGTAAAATTAATGAATAATAAATAGGGGCCAGGGGTACAGACGCCCCCCCCCGCGGGTTCCCGCCTTGTCGGGGCGGGGGGGCTTAGTAACCGTGGTTTGGCTGCCCACGGTGAAGCCAAGAGGAACCCGGGAGGGGCTGCTCCTTTAGGCTTTGCCTCCAAGCCGACTAGGAGCGGCCATAGTAGGTGGCGGTGCCTTATGGGGGGCACCGCAACTGAGGCGGGCTGCGGTGTCGTATGGGCGGCACCGCAGCTGAGGGTTAGGGGCCGCGGCGGGAGAGGAGTGCCGGTATTACGGTGCGCCGCTCTCCCTACCTTCCGCGGCCACGGCGGGGTCGCCACCGCTAGATGGCGGACGCGGTGGGGCCGCAGGGGAAGAGGAGTGTTGGTATTGAGAGGCGCCACTCTCCCTATCCTCTGCGGCCGTAGTGGCAGGTGACGGGGCCACAAATCTGACCCGTCACATGGGGACCTAGGGCGTTTAGATACGGGGTCATCTAACGCCCTTTCGCTGGCCAGGTTGTCGCGAGTGCGAAGATTTATACTATAAGTAGTTAGCTAGCGTGACGTCACGTTGGTGGGGGAACGAAACCGAGCGAGCGAGCGAACAGCGCCCGCGTGGTTTTAGGCAGACGCAGACCGAACGGCGTGGAAGCAGCATCGGTGAGTGAGCATATATATTTCTCAGTGTATACATGGAACTCTCAGATTTTACTAGTGTATTGTGTACCCAGTAACCGATGCGTTCGGACTGTTTGCGAACAGTGCTCAGAATCAGACTCAGATTGACCAGTATCAGACTCAGATCAGCTATGCGAGGCTTGGGGTGGCTATTAGGGGAGGTTGGAGGCCACTAGGGGGAGACCCCATATACCAACAGCTCAGTTACCAGTTTCAGTCTCAGAAAATACACAGGCATCGACACTCTCAGATATCATAACGTTATCTTGCAGCTACTAGGTTGTTACCTGTTTTTCCAGTGACGTGTAATTAAGTTTAGACATTCGTTTGGTACCTTGCACAGAGGTACTTGGCGACATGGTGGAGATGCTGGGATTTGATAAATAAACTATCGTTACAATTAATCAGGTCGATAAATATCGAACAATATATTTTTTTTTGCGGAGGGTAGTTCGACATTTTTACGAAAGTTCGTGCACGTGTTTGTCGCATTTAGAGGTCACAGATTTAATATAGCGTGCAGTTTGGGTTATCTCAGAAACAATTACTTATTCAATTATTTACTATGAGGAATGTTTTGGTAATTTTATAAAGTGAAGACACGTTCCGTGTTGTAAGTGATTGAAAATTTTTGTTCTATTATGTACATATTTTTTAAAGTGTCACTTATTTAGAGATTGTCATAGGCACGAAATACCTACGAAGTGATCATGAACAATGAGAAATCAACATTTGAATTTCAATTAACATATTTTGTTTTTAAATTTAGTCGATAGGCCCGTTTCATAACTACATTTACAGATGATCAGTTTGTATACAATATATCAGTGTGTGTATATGCAATACTAGGTAGGTACACAAGTGGTTCTCTCCGTAAGATTATACTAAAGGTATAATATGATTTGATCTTAGGTATACTGTACTTTACTTACACAGCACTGCGGTTTTCTATCAGATAACTTACTCGAATGAGTGATGAAACCTAGGTTGTTATCTATATCATATTTTATTTACAAAAACAACTTTTACTTACGTTTAGATTTGCGTTTTTTATGAAATTAATTTTGTTTTAGATTATTATTGAATGTTACCAGACACAGTCACCAAACGTACTCTTCGCGCTTGTAGGTACTGTACTCACTCAGAATGGAGGACGTCATCCGAACCCGTTTGAAGATAATTTACGATTCAGTTCAGTCCTATATAAGCTCGGCTCAGTGTGCTCTCTCAAATTTAGAAGGTAGTGATGCCAACATTAACGATTTAGAATTAATAGGGTCCAAACTGAAAGGTGCTAATCAGCGGTTTGTTACGGAAATTCACAATTATTGCAAATTAATGACAGCCCCTAATGTAGATGAAGTCAGCCAATATACGTCTACTCAAATTCAAGCGGAAGATTTACTATCAGAATTAGAGGTTTATGTTAGGCGAAATTGTCGGAATGGAGGAACAATTTCTGCTAGCAGTGAAAATCATAACATCAGCAGCAAATTGCCTAGGATGGAATTAACAAAATTTAACGGCGATGTTCTTAAGTGGTATCAGTTTTGGGATCAGTTTTCATCAAATGTAGACAATAGAAATATCAGTGATGTTGATAAATTGTTGTACCTTCAGTCAGTTCTAGAAGATGACGCGAAGCAAGCAATCGAAGGATTAGACACGACAAACAAAAACTATCGTATAGCTGTCAACACGTTACAAGAGAGGTATGGAAAACCTGCCGTGATTATCGATGCTCATTATGTAGCGTTATACAGAATAAAAACAGCGCCGACAAATCAAGTAAAAGATTGTAGGCACGTTCTCAATGAAATCGAAAGACATCTTAGGGTATTGAGCTCCTTGGGGGAAGATGTCAACCACAATCACCTCCGAGTTATGATTATGGAGAAATTTCCTGAAGATCTGATTTATGAATTAAAAATGAAAATGTCTGGTGAAGATGAATCGATTGATAGTATTAGAAAATATTTAGAGTACATTATATCGGCTAGAGAAACATCAAATAGATTGAAAAGGGATATTGTAGATATGAAGAACGTTGACACGACCATCGGCAATAGTAAACACGTAGCAGACAATTTTACATTGGGTTCCTTACATGTCAGATCAGATGAAGTTAGGAACAATGATAATCAGCGCCGATTTATGAAGTTTAGGAAAGATAAACCTAAATTTGACAACAGACAAAATAACAACAAGTCTCAACTTCCCTCACGCAAGAGACCACATGAACTCTCTGACAGGACCGATGAGCCACCTAAAAAGAAATTTAGTAGGTGTATATTTTGTAAACAGGACCATTTTAACGATGAATGTACAACTTACAAAACTATGCAGGATAGGAAGTCACAATTAGGGAACCGTTGTTACAACTGTTTTTCAGAAGGGCACAGGGCTAATAATTGTCGCTCTAAGCGAAAGTGTAGACATTGTAGTAAATTCGGTAATCACAATCGCGCGTTATGTCCTACAAAGCTAATACAGTCAGGGAAGTCGATACAAACCGATAGTTTACATGTTAAAAATGCAGTTAATACTACGTTACTACAGACTTGCCTTGTTAAAGTTAGTGATAATTCAAAATCCGTATCTAGAACATTGCAATGCAGAGTGTTATTAGACTGTGGTAGTCAACGCTCATATATAACTGAGTATGTAGTCAGTTCTTTAAACTTACCCGTTACTGAAAAGGTAAATTTATCAGTATTTACTTTTGGCGCAAAATCACCGTATCAGATAGAAAGTCCGATAGTAAGTTTTAGACTCGCGACTCGAACTGGCGTTACACGGCTTATACATGCTAATGTTGTTCCTCACATAACAAATGGCATACGAACACCGGTCTTTCCTGACCCACACAAAATATGGAATAATATCAGGTTGAAAGATCTTGTATTCGCGGATGATGGTTCATGTGGTGATAAAATCGACATATTGATCGGTAACGACTATTATCACTCATTAATGTCAAATGAAAAGATTTCGGTAACTGAAGATCTCTTTTTAGTCAATTCTGATTTTGGATGGGTGTGGTCGGGAAAAATCAGCGAAATGGTTGATAGTTCAGATCAATTATCCGTATTAACTTACTTTCAGTCAAATGCAGAGTTTGATAATAAATTGAATGAGCCTGATCTTCCGCTCAAATTTGATGATGTTAAGAGACTATGGGACCTTGAGTCAATAGGTATTACGGATTCTCCAAAATGCACTCGTGATGAAGAGGCGGTAAAGCAGTTCAATGAGACTGTTCAGTATAAAGAAAACAGGTACCACGTGCAGTGGCCTTGGACTGAATTCCCGCCAAATCTTCCTAGCAATTTGGGTTTAGCGTGGGGTCGTCTCAATAGTTTAATAAAGCGGTTGGGTGATTCCGAAATTGACGCATACGATAAAGTTATTCAGGATCAGCTACAGAACGGGATCATCGAAATAGTACCAGATCCTACTGTCCCACAGACTCACCCAGTTCATTACCTCCCTCACCATTGTGTTTATAGTCGAGACAAGCCAAATAAGCTTCGTATTGTTTATGACGCCTCATCCAAAACTGGAGATAACCAAAGTCTCAACGAATGCTTATATCGGGGACCATTAATGTTAGAGGACCTTACTGGACTACTAATTAAATTCAGAGAACACCCTATAGGTATAGTTGCCGATGTTGAGAAGGCATTCTTGCAGTTAGGTCTCCAAGATTTAGACAAGGACGTGACACGATTTCTCTGGCTCAAGGACAAACGTCGTGGCCTTAGCCCAAATAATATTTTGCACTTTCGCTTTTGTCGCGTTCCATTTGGCGTTATATCTAGTCCGTTTTTACTTAATGCCTCGATCAAATACCACTTAACACAATCAAATAGCGTTCTTATGAAACAAATAGCAGACGATATATACGTTGATAATATTGTAACTGGGGCACAAACAACGGCTGATGCACTCAGTTTATATACAGCATCCAGACAATCATTTGATAGTTTGTCGATGAACTTACGCGAATGGAACTCGAACTCAAAAGAGCTGATGGCTCATATACCAGATAACTTTCAAACACAGGATTATAATAGGCACGTGAAAGTACTAGGTTTGCTATGGGATATTGAGAGTGACGTTCTTAGATTAAAAACCAATTTAGAGAATAGGTGTGTTAGTACGGGTCAAACAAAACGAGATATATTAAAAACCATTGCGTCAGTTTACGATCCTTGTGGTCTTGCAGTTCCGGTAGTACTCCCAGCAAAGCTATTCTTCCAGAAATTATGGAAAGAAAACGTTAAGTGGGACGTTAAGTTAAATGACAGCCTACTTGATGAATGGAATCAAATAACATCAAAGTTTTCATACCTAGAAAAGCTGCATGTTGATCGGTATTACGCTAAAACGGTAGATAGAGAAATAATCAGTAATGATATTCAATATGAACTACATTGTTTTACTGATTCTTCAATGGACGCGTATGCAGCAGTTATATATTTGCGCAGTTCTTTAGACACTAATAATATTGTCAATTTTGTAATTGGCAAGTCGAGATTAGTGCCTTTAAAAGATCAAAGTAACTTACAGATTCCAAGGTTAGAATTGTTGGGAGTATTGATTGGATGCAGACTTTTGTGCTATGTAATGAAGTTTTTACGACTCAAAGTTAAAGCACAGTTCTTATGGACTGATAGCCAAATCGTTTTGAGTTGGTACAAATCAGAAAAGCTACTTCCGCCATTTGTTGCGCGTAGAATCAGCGAGATAAAACGCAATAAAATGTTACAGATCAGATATGTACCAACTAAACTCAATTCGGCGGATGTAGGCACTAGGTCGGAGCGAGTAGATTCATACGATAGATGGCTCAAAGGTCCGGATTTTCTTTTGAGAGACTCAAAGCAGTGGCCAAAAGTTCACGATTCTACAGATCAAGTTCATGCGCAATTTTCTGTGGCCGGGGAGGGTCTCCCGAATATCGAATCCAGAGATAGAGTAGATAGGGAGAACTTAGATAGGATTGAACCAATGATAGTTGATAGCAATTATCAACAACCAGACAATGATAATATGAAACGGATATTAGAAATTCAGACAGAATACTTTCCTAAAGAAGTAGAAGGCATAAGGACTGACTTGTCAAGATCACTTCAATTATATAAAGACCAAAATGGCGTCATCAGATGTAAAGGCAGATTTAGGTACACAGATTTGTCTCATAATCAGAAAGAGCCTATATTGCTGCCAAAGAACTCTGAGTTTACTCACAAAATTATCACAGATCTACATCAGAAAAACTACCACGTTGGTGTCTCACATACGTTAGCTTTACTAAGACAGAAGTTTTGGGTGCCACATGGTAGATCAACGGTTCAGAGAGTTATAAGAAAGTGTGCACAATGTGTGAAGTACGGTAGAGGTCCTTTCAAGCTACCAGCAATGCCGGATTTGCCAAAAGAAAGGGTTCAACTCAGTGTACCTTTCGCTTTTACGGGTCTTGATTATTTCGGCCCTCTTTTTGTAGACGAAGTCACTAAAGAAAAACGTTGGGTATGTTTATTCACGTGCTTAACAATCCGAGCAATCCATATGGAAGTGGTCAAAGATTTATCAGCCGAAGAATGTCTGTTGGCTATAAGAAGATTCGTCGCCGTAAGAGGTTTACCTCAATTAGTTGTATCCGACAACGCCTCTCAGTTTAAACTCACTGCAGATGTTTTAACCTCTAACTATTGTGTTCAAAACAACGTCCGTTGGAAGTTTATCCCAGAATTGGCGCCTTGGTTTGGCGGCTTTTACGAACGTTTGATAGGTCTAGTCAAACACAGTATGAAAAGAACATTAGATAAACACCTTATAAATCACAACCAGTTGTGTACTGTATTAAAAGAACTTGAAGCTGTCATAAATACCAGGCCCTTGACAACAGTAGGTGCTGAGTTGGAACACGTGTTGACACCGAATGATTTCCTACGTGTAGGCGGCCCAGTTACAACTCAGACATCAGATCGTGACTTTTTAGAATCGGCTACAGTAACTAAATCAAATCTGATCGATGGCTGGAAACGAGGTCAGATTATTTTACATGAAATTGCGAAAATGTTTACAAATCAGTATTTGACCAGTCTACGTGAGAGAAGTGACAAACACCGACAGCCGAGAGTAGTAGTTAACAGAGCACCAAAATTATCAGAGACAGTTCAATTAAAATCAGACTGTAGTAGGGCACACTGGAAGATTGGCAAGATAGTAGAGCTTATGAAGGGTTCGGATGGACAGATAAGAGTAGCCAGAGTCAAACTACCAACAGGAGAAACGTACACCCGTTCAGTAGGTCATCTTTATCCCCTAGAAATCGATGATGATCATAGTACAGTACCTTCCTCAGCTCCGAATGATCCCATTCTCAACTCAGATCCTCAGCCAACTCAAATTAACGAATTAGTACCAGCCCAGAATGAACAACCTGTCGAAGTTAGTAAAGATGCTGAGGGCCATCAGTTTGACGAATCAGTTACAAGTAAGGAAACTGAAATCCCAGTTCAACCAGCTATAGATATCGCAAAACGACCGACTAGGGCATCAGCAGTCAAGGCCAGAGAGAAGGTAAAAGAGTGGACATCCCAGTTAATGATTAGATTGTTTCAACAGTAGTTTAGTACCATCGGTATGAACAATTGTTGATTGTTATGTCAGCATATTAATTAAATGTAGAATCAGAATCAGATCTTAGTTTTATTTTCTCCTTTGGGGGGAATGTCGCGAGTGCGAAGATTTATACTATAAGTAGTTAGCTAGCGTGACGTCACGTTGGTGGGGGAACGAAACCGAGCGAGCGAGCGAACAGCGCCCGCGTGGTTTTAGGCAGACGCAGACCGAACGGCGTGGAAGCAGCATCGGTGAGTGAGCATATATATTTCTCAGTGTATACATGGAACTCTCAGATTTTACTAGTGTATTGTGTACCCAGTAACCGATGCGTTCGGACTGTTTGCGAACAGTGCTCAGAATCAGACTCAGATTGACCAGTATCAGACTCAGATCAGCTATGCGAGGCTTGGGGTGGCTATTAGGGGAGGTTGGAGGCCACTAGGGGGAGACCCCATATACCAACAGCTCAGTTACCAGTTTCAGTCTCAGAAAATACACAGGCATCGACACTCTCAGATATCATAACGTTATCTTGCAGCTACTAGGTTGTTACCTGTTTTTCCAGTGACGTGTAATTAAGTTTAGACATTCGTTTGGTACCTTGCACAGAGGTACTTGGCGACACAGGTCCCCGTGGTGGTTGCGACACGCTATGTGTTCTGGCGTGTCGCTAACTAAGGCGTGGCACTCGATGCCAAATCGAGAGGGGTCCGGAAACGGACAGCCGCGGCGGGTTCGCGGATGTGTGTGATAACGTTCCCGTGTTCCCGCCACTAAGCGGCAGAGGAGGACACCGTGGGGTTTTAGTGGGTCTAGTCCCACATAACCGCTCTGTCTCCCCGTGGCAGGGCGGTATGCGAGTGCATTTCCCCACGAAAAAAAAAAAAAAAAAATAAGGGGTACATACGCCGATTTTCAATCTCGCTGGTTCAAACCCATGCGTACACCTTTTAAACTTGAAAAATGTATGTGCGCAATAGCATGTTCTCGAAACTGAACGAACTAAAGGCCCAAAAGATCGAAGTCGCATCGCGTTGCGCTCTTCATCCGAGACGGCGATGTTACGTCTCATGCGCACATGATTTCACCAGCACATACTTCCACCGGGAAACAGCAATACAAGTAGATCACTGCTTAGTACAGGTTCTACTGTTACTTTTTGGTACTTACTGATTTGTCACCACCCAAAGGTACGTGTTCTACGTGATACAGGGTTCTCACCTAAGAACGCGATCAACTTGACCCCCAAACTCTGATTATATTTGTCTGCTAATAAGCAAGCATTTGATCAAGGATTGTAGACGTCAAGTTTACCCTAATCCACTTCCATGCTCATCCAACAATTTACCCCAAGACCATAAAGTTAGCACGTAACCGCTGTAGTAATCCGATTTAATGGCGTGAGCAAACGTGAGTAACTTTGTGCCTCTGAGGTTTAGCTTATTCCAACATAAATGGATGTCTTAGTTTCAATTTTGAAGTTTACACTATTGTACTTTGCATCCACACCGAACAAATGTTCAAACTCATACTCATTTATTCCTTTAGATCTCAAGTATCATCCGGATACGTCAAATTTTACACACATGTACAATTTTTGTTAATATGTGTTGGTATTCTCTCAGTAACCTGGTTCTCACAGTTTCGCGATTCGAAGCCGGCGGGGCTACTATGAACTAAGCTATGGAGCCGTCAATGAGTTGACTTTTTATATTTATTTATAGAAGATGTATACTTTTTGAATTACAACCCAAAAATATCACTCATGACAGCCAATCACACGTGCGTGAAAAATCCACGTGATACTAGGATTACACGTTTATATGATGAAAATCTGAGCTTAAACATTACATTTTGGGGGTTCCAGTTACTCGCGTCTGTAGGTGAGTTCCCTTTGAGTAACTACACGTACCCTCGGATGCTAAAGGAGCAACAAAAAGTAGCAGCAGTAACCAGTAATAAAAGACAGCCTAATTGAGAACTAATGATTTTAAATCAGTTAAGTCGCGGTGACACGTCTGATCTGTTCGGACCGAGTGGGATCGGATACTCAAATGCAAATTGTATTGTGGCAACCCATAATTCGAGCGCATTGGGACGACAGCGTCCGATCTTAGTGCACTAGGAATTTCTACTTATCCTCGATTATTCTACTTATTGCTCGTATAAGAGCTTCTCTTATACGAGCAAAACAACATTGCCAATAACAATGTGCCATTTTGTTTTGATCAAGCGTATCGAGCGAAAAAAACGTTGACACATTGATACATTATATTGCAAACAATTGATACATTATATTTTTTCCAGCTTAGGTCTTCTATCAACTATAATAGTATGCGACAGTTCAGATATTATTTCGTAATTTTTACGAATTTGGATGTAAAAAAACCATCGTAAAGATTGAAGAATATGATCCGAGTGAACTATGATCATATCAATAGCTATCCTACTACACTCGTCAACGACGTGTCAACGCGGTTTTAAAAATAAAATTTAATATGAATAAAAATACTTTTAAATGTTCATACCCAAAGCATCGCGTTTTAATATTTGTCACGCTCACATTATTAATTAACAATTCAAACTGTGTCGGAAGATAATTAATCAGTTGTGCTGTTACGCATTTGTTCCATTGTGATGTCAAATACATTTACGGTAATTATGCTGATGAATTCCGGTACGTATTACGACAATACAAACTCATTTAACAATAAAACGCTTAAATTTTACTAATTTAGGTAATGCGTATCATGTCATACTAATATTCTATTTATTCCCCGCAACTTCGTCCGCGTGGAATTTATATTTTTTTTCTTAAACTATTTTAGCCAAAAGGAGAAAGTTCAATATTCTACTGTATATTTTTTTTGGTACGTTCACCAATTTTTTCCGCCATTAATCAGCCGATATGATTTTTTTTTTATTTGAAAGGATATGTTTTCAGATTTGTCTGTTAACCAAAACCAAAACTATTAAACCAATTTTGGTAAAAATTCTATGGAAACAATCTGAAAGCATATTCTTTCAAATAATATAATATTGACTACGCTATTGATAGCGTGACGGCCAAGTTGTACGTAGACTGAATTTAAATCCGCAGGTTCATATTCTGGATAAAGGTGTGTTTATTTCTCACAAGAACATAAAATTATAACATTGGCAGAAGGAATCAATCAGGGACATTGCGATTCAAATACAATTTCAACACAATGCTTAATATAAAAACCAATTATCATCATATTTTAAAGGGTAGGTAATTTCGCAAAGAAATAATAATAGTTATAACGCTTAAATCATACCCCTGAGCTAAGATTCTGTGGCGCAGATGGCACGAACACAGAAACTCACACTGAAGACCCGAGAACAAACATGCTCACCACACAAAGTGTGTCCCGGTTGGAAATCGAACCCGCGACCCCTTACTTCTAAGGCAGAACTACCAACTAAACCACGGAGCCGTTTCTACTAAAATGCATATTAGAGAAACAAATGAGATGAAAAATGTATGTTTCAAAAACGGCGGAAAAGTCGTGCAAAAACTGGTGAGGAAACCAGCATTTCGTAGAATCAAAAATTCGACATGTGACATTTACCCCAGTTGAAGTTGAGTTGGCAGTTGCTGACGATGACACGACTAAACGAAATGTCAATGTCCGAAAAACCATTTCGCTTCCGCATGCGAATTCATCGGTAAACGGCGTTAAGGCAGTTTCATACGGTGACAGTGACTAGACCCAGTAATTTTAAGCACCAGCTACGTGATTATTAGTTAGCTGATGATTTTTGACACTGACAGTGCCTGACAGAATTAATTGATAGCCTAGCTAATCAGTCTAGTCCAAATGGTATTGTTTGCATTGGTTCTGGCCGACGTTTTAGACACTGGCGCTTGCTACTGCTGTTTGATATGTTACATTAATGACAGTGACTGCAAGAATTACTAGACGGGTTCTGACCCGGAAACAAACAATACCAGTCGCACAGATTTATTTGAAAATGAATGTTAATGGGTGCAAAAAATAGATCAATAGAGTGCTCACGTTTGATTTTTGACATGAATTAACTCGCAAATGCGTAGCTAGCACTGGTTAAAACAACCGCACGGGTTCAGTTTGAAGTCCGCGCTGGGTTCAAGTAAATGTCATTATATAAACCGTGCAGGATAATGTGACTTTATATTCCTGGTCACGTATACCACGTGGGCGCTGTTCTTTTAACTACGCAATAAACAGTTTATCTATAATAACATCTAGTAATCGAATGTCTGAAGATGTAACGTGAGGGGAATTACACGAATATTTGTAGAATCTTTTTTGTTGTTGATCGAGTTTTACGAATTAAATAAATATTTTCTTGGAAAAATTGTAAATTGATTGTAGGTGACTGGATTCATTTAGATTGGTGTTAATCTAATATATAAAAAAATAAATGTGTGTATGTTCGTATTTTACACTATAGTATCGGAAAGTTGGTCTATTTGAACGCACTTGAGCCAAGGTTATAGGCATAGTACAATTATTAGCATTAAGTTTGCCACACATTTATTTTTGCGGTAACATTTCGCCTGGTGCAGCGAAAATCTCATTAATGTTAATCAGCTGATGCCAATTATCATTAAAATAAGAGAATGAATAATCAAAAACAATTATTCTAAATAATCTGTTAGCCCCGGTTAAAATAATCTGGAATTTTGTAGCTTTATCATTTTATAAGTAAGAAAACAGTCAATAGTTGATTATATTTAACATACTGGTTTTAACTCTAAATATTTTAAGACATTTTTCAATATTTGATTGAATTAACAATTTAAAACAGTGCAAACAATTTCAGGAACGGGAAAAAATATGATGATACCATCATATTTTTACACATAATTATTTCTAAAGTATTTATTTTATTTATTTTTAGGAAGGTATTTTCTTGAACACAACATATTGTCAGTAATTAGACAATTCATGAAAAGATGTCCACAGATTATCATAAATTAAACTCAATACTGAATCGAAATTTGAAAAAACGTGCTACTTGCTGTACAAGCTAGTATTATACCTTATCAAACAAACACCTACCTAACCCACCCGCACAATGATTCAAGGATCTCTTAAGCACTCCCTGACGACAGAATCCAATTACACAGAAAATAGAAGGTCTGCTTGTCAGGCAAAAGTACAAATACGCGTCGTCTTCTATGTGCGAAATCTAATCAAAATAGTGTCCTTTTTATATAGTTTCACTGCTAAATGTAAAAACTTTGAGTAGTTTTTTATAGATTCAATTTAAGTCATTACTACTCAGGCGTCCATGCTTCGATTGGGTCAAAAAATTACAATTGCTGTAGCGTCTATACTTCGATTGGGTCGAAAAAATCGCGTGGTCATCGATCCTATTCACGCGTCAACAGACGCAAATTTAGATGTTATTAATACTGCTATTCGATACTAGATGCGGGACGTTACAGACATAATTCGCCGCGCGGACCGGACGCTTGAGTGGATAATAAAACTATGCAAATATCCCGCTGGTTATTTGATAGATGGATACCGTTTAGTGGTATTTAAATCAAGCGCTTCCATGTTTCTTAGGGCACGTTGAAATGTATCTCTATATATTACTCCATATGATATATTACTTCGGGCGGCTTAGAAACGAAACCAGAGTTGGTCAATCGCTGAAATTATCAAAAAACTAAATCTACATGGTAATACATATGTAAAATCGATAAGATAATTAATGAAACAATGTCGGGAATGAGCAAACAAGGTGTGTTAATTCATTACAAATTAGAGGGCTAATTAAAAGCCATTGACCTGTCGTCCCCTCTATGCGTCATTAGCGCCATTCATTTAGAATTCCTCAACAACAAATGTTAATTGTGTTAATATCTGCGTAGTATGCCTCTTATCAGTCTTACAGAATTAGAAAAAAAAAATGTCGATGAATTCCTTCTAAAAGATACTCTCAGGTTTTCTTAATGGTAATGGATGGCGTTTCATTTAGATAATTGTTCAACGTTTTGAAAACTTCGTAGTATTCCTACAATTAACAATGCTAATTGCAAGATATTTCATAAAATAACCATTCATAGTTTAACTGTGTGCAACATTTAATAACCATTTTAAGCCAACAAATAAACATACATGAAGAAACTAGAGTGATACCGTAATGCTGATTATTAAATAACAAAATCCTAAATCGGCCGCAAATAACTACTAAAAATGGCATGGCAATAAAAAATACAAGTGTTTATAATTAATAATAACAGCATTCGATTCAAACCTAAATAATCCTTCTGAGGTTTATCAGTTCATTTCCTCAAAAGAAAATCATTGTAAGTTAAACTGACTATACCGGTCGGCAACGGGGTGACGCCCGCTGTCCTATGTATAACGTCTGTCTGTCTGAACAGTTGAATTTTGAATTTATATTAGTAATTGAATCGTACTTAGCCAGTTTTTGTAATTTACAGGTAGTGGAACTTGAAAATTTGCCGTTCTAAAGGTATCCGATAAAATCCAAGATTAATTTCCCGCACTGCTCTGAATGGGAAACTGGAACCGGCCGGAAACAATACCAACTTGTTCCAGTTATTATAGTAACACAGTTTTCATTTGCAACGATTGATATTGCATTCTGTGAGTGGGAAAAGTAGGGTTGTGTAAGCCACACAGCCCTACTTAGGCAGCAACTAATTTTTAACCGATTTCAATAAAAGGAAATTCTCGATTCGACTATAGTTTTTGTTGCTTTTGCAATATGTCGCTAATCATGAACAGAGTAGAATGTTTTTATAGAAATTTTATGAAATATCTCCGTAACATCCAAAAGGTGAAAAATATAGAAGTCAGTTGATTGGATTTTATAGTAGCTACTTAGCAATATTGTAAACTTTGAGTAAAATCAATATTAACGCAATAATTTATTTTCTTCTCGTCCATGTATCGCATCATACACGAATTAGGAAAAATCTAAATTCACAATGCTCAAATCTATTATATATTCGTGTGTAGATAACGTATCAGATACACCTGACAATAACTGACAATAACTAACACAACAGAAAAATAATTAGCAAAATTGGTCCAGCGTGATGCCGTGTATTTATTTTTATTTATATATTTATTACATGTAAATACATTTTAATACATAGTAACACCCAGACACAGAACCATCGTGCTCGTCGCACAAATTAATGACGGAATGGACTCACAATTATTGGAAATGAAACAATGGCCTGGTCTTAACAGAAGTGTTACTCATTGTAGTGTGTGAATATGACTCCGCCCCTTTTTGTCAAAATAAAACACATTTGTTCGCTTACAAAATTAAAAAAAAAAATTATTGAAAGTATGCTCCATCTGCAGCTACAACCTTCGCCCATCGTTCAGGTAGTTTTCGTATTCCTTGCTGGAAGAAGTCCTGGTCTTTTGAGCTTATCCAGTTGTCAATCCAAATTTTGATACTTTCACATGAAGTAAACTTTTCTCCAGTAAGGTCTGTCTGCATCGTCCGGAATAGGTGGTAATCCGAAGGAGCTATGTCTGGTGAATATGGCGGGTGGGGTAACACTTCCCAGTCCTGTCCCTCTAAATATCTTTTTACGACTTCTGCGGTATGCGGTTTGGCATTGTCATGCTGAAGAACTAATTTGTTATGTCTATTCACCCATTCTGGTCGTTTTTCTTCTATGGCTCGCTTCAAACGCATTAGTTGTTGTCGGTAAACTTCTCCATTAATAGTTTCAGAGGGTTTGAGCAACTCATAATATACAATACCTTTCTGATCCCACCAAATACAGAGCATGACCTTGGCACAGTGAATATTTATTTTTGGCTGTGATGGGCCTGGTTCGCCTGGTTTCACCCAAGCTTTTTTGCGTTTAGGATTTTCGTAGTGTATCCATTTTTCGTCTCCTGTGACTATCCGATGCAAAAATCCTTTTCTTTGCTGTCTTTGAAGCAGCATTTCACAAATGGTTTTCCGACGTTCCATGTCTCTTTCTTTTAAATCATGTGGAACCCAGTAACCGGCTTTTTGAATCATTCCCATCATTTGTAAACGCTTTGCAACAGTTGAACGATCAACATTTAATGCTGCAGCTAATTCTGATTGAGTTTGGCAAGAATCTTCCGCCAATAATGCTTCCAATTCAGCATCTTCAAATTTTTTTGGTGGTTTTCCATGTTCTTTATCCTCAGTACTAAAATCGTTATTTTGAAATCGTCGAAACCATTCCTTGCAAGTTGTATTAGACGGAGCATGCTCACCATAAATCTCCACAAGCAAACGATAAGTTTCCGCTGCAGTTTTCTTCGCAATAAAATAATGTAATAACACTTCCCGCAAATGACGTTTATTTGGAATAAAAACCGACATTTTCGAAAAGGTGAAAACAATTGTTGCTTACACTTCAACCAAATATCATAAAATGCGTTAGATAGCTGACATTCAGTACTATCGAATACAAGTATGGTCATTTATTAGTACACGTAAACAATACTAAAAACGACATCTGTTGAGAAAGGGCGGAGTCATATTCACACACCCAATATTATTAAAAATCAATACTCCACACAGTCTACGATATATTGTTGTAGAGGTCAAGTTGTACTTGTATTTTTTTTCCTATTTTCTGAATTGGATCAAATAAATTTAAATAACTCGATGCCCCAAGGGTTGTTGGGTTTATCTTTTTCTTAGTATATGTAAATGACCTGCCTGAAGTACTTTTGGCTAAACTTGTCTAGATGTTCTTTAAATATTACACTAGCTGTTTCACACGCCTTATATGAGTGGAATTATTTTTTTGCGCAAACCTTAATTATTATTTTTTTTTATAATAAATAAATGTAGCTAAGTTACTCTTTATATCATCCGCTATCTGTCAGTGAAAGTCCCGTCAAAATTGGTCCCGCTGTTTCGGAGATAAGCGGGAACAAACATACGGACAGCAGAACAGAACAGAAAAGAAAGAAGGTTAAAATTTTAACTTTTTTTTTGTTATCATTACCGTTTATACTTTAAAATAAACTTAGTTAAAACAATAAGTAAAAGTCAAGTACAATTTTTTGACATTACAAACAGACTCTTCAGTTTTATTTGTTTAAATAGACAAGAAAATTATACTATGCAAACCTTGTCCTGACTATTACGAACACAATGAAATAGAAATTAGCCAAATCGGTCCAGCCGTTTTAGAATTTTAGTTGGACTGACGAACAGCAATTGATTTTTATATACTCGCATATAGATGTAAGTTTTACAATGAAATATATTTTATCTCACAACGTCGCGGAAAGCGGCTAGTTTTAAATATAAACGTATATGTACATAACCAACAGACAAAAATAACTCGATTAACTATTATCATTTTTGTGTGCTGTCACATTATAATACTACAAGACACATTGATGTAGAAAGTTTTACCCATAGTTAGAGGCGGCACCGCAACTTCCCGGGTCCGTCAAAGTTTTGTTATGTAGATCTATCTCTTTCGGACCTTACGTCGGCGAAGATCAGTAGATTTATATTGATGGGATTTCTTTCATGTGGAAAATGGAACAAGTATTTATTTATATAGATAGTTGAACATTTTATTACACATCTCCGTAAGTCCCAAAAGCCTTCAACATGGCTTAATGACTAGTATAGCCGGGACCAATTAGTTAGCTCAGTTTAAGTATCACTTATCAGTCCCATCCTACTTATGACGGCGCCGATAGTTCTTTAACTAAGATTGTAAAAGTAAAATATATCCATATTACAAGTGATTTTAATAATGTTAGGTACATAATGGTTGAGTGTCTTGAAAATTCCGACACTTATACGAATCTTACTTAGCCACTTATACGAAAGAAGGAAATATATAGTCTACGTCGTGTCTCTGTATAACTAAAAGAGGACATATAAAGGCTAACAAGTGTATAAACGTACTTTGACGACACAAAAGATACACTGGTATCTGGGCGGTAATTGGATAGTCAGAGAGCTTTTAAAAATGTGAGTACGTATGGGTATAATCAAGAGCAATTCGTCTTTTCCTTAAACAGATTATATATTATATATTCGATATGTATGTTTGTCACTCCTTTACGCCTCAACGGCTGAACGGATTTAGATGAAATTTATTACGAAGGTAGCTTATACCCTGAATGTATACTTATTTACACATAATACTTTTTATCCCGAAAACGTGAAGTATTTTTTTTGTGACTTGACAACAAAAAGCGTTGACTCGCGATATTGCTTTGTATAAAGCTGCACGTTATGTCAACCTCGTTTCAGATTATCTTAACATAGACTTCTGCAAAGTAACGTCTAAATCTATTAACTTACCTAAATCCATTTTAGTTTAATTTGATGCCAACAAATCAAATTTCAATATTCAATTTTAGAGTTCAACATCATTTTAGCTAGTTAATTAGACCCCGATGTAACATTAAGTTTCTAGCATTGGAATTTAGTTATAATCCCAATGTTTAATCTAATTCCTAGACTTTAGTATAATATCAAAGTTGGATTGGGGCTAACGAGTTATAAACCTCGTTTATCGAAGGATTATTGAACTTTACGTTAGGTTTGTAGCTAAGCCTTTTTGCTGCGAGCCTAGTCCGTTTACTCTCTCGCTCTCAATAATTTAATTAATATTGTAGATTAGCAACACGCCCTATTTAGGTAAGTGTTTGTGACACGCTTATAGCAACATAAATTATAGCACATCGTATAAGTAGATCGCGGTGTTGATTTCCGCATCGCGACTTATTATATTATTAGATACGATAGTTAAAGATGATTATGAATAACTCATATTCATTTCATTCACTTAAGAACTAAGACGATTGCCCTCACAGCTCAGTTATTGGTAGCCTTTTTGCGCTGTAGGTTCGATTCCAACCCGGGACAAACTTATGTGACAAAGATAGATGTTTGCTCAGTGTCTCGATGTTAATATGTACTATATAATGTACATACATATTTACAAGTAAATAATATGGTTATTTGATTCTCAGCAATGCTTATTTTAGTTAAACACTAAATAAGAAAGTAATTAATGATAAAATAAAGAGGTATATAAGCTACAAAGAAGATTCCGCAACAACCATCTAACATCCACTACACGATCAAAGAGATATATACCTATCTTGGAACCTTTCTGAAACCGTTTGAAACCCGATATTACGACAAGGTGTTTTTGAGTTTACTTCCCAAGGGATAAAATATAAACAAAAGTTGCGACGAAAATATATTCGCAAAATGCCCGCTGCGGTAAAACAAGAGAACAACATATTCCAAAATGTTCCAAGTTTTGATACTCTATTCCCGATACGCGGAAAGTTATAAATTTGGCTCAAATTTATGGGGCAACCCTATAATTTTTCGGAATAAGTTTTGATCGATCAAGGTGTGGCAGGATAAGTGTTACAAAGACTTATAATATAATAGAATAATAATAATATAATATAATAATATATAATAGAAGCCACCGTATTTAATAATAATAATAATAAACGTTTACACACTCATACCTCTACACTAGGATTCCCTGTGTCGCAGATGGCATGGACAAATACAGAAACACAAGATAAATACCCAAGACCCGAGAACAAACTTCATGCTCACCACACAAAGTGTGCCCCGGCCGGCAATCGAACCCGGGACCCCTCGCTTCGAAGGCAGGGCTACTACCAACTAAGCCACGGAGCCGTTATTTTCAAAGTATTTTAATTGTACTAAGCATGGGAATTAGAAAATGTTGACTCGGACTTAATAAATAACGTTAGCAAACTCATATTCCTGCAGTAGGATTCTCCGTGTCGCATGGACAAACACAGAAAAATAAAACAAATACCCAAGATCCGAGAACAGACTATACACATCACACAAAACTAGTTAAATTTGTTTTTTATTACGATTTTTTTATCGCCCCTACTTGTTAGTGATTTCGTTGGTTAAAGTTTTGTCCTGGCTATGGGATAGTTGTGGGACGGTTTATTTTACTGGAGAAAAATGTATGACTCGTGACTTAGCTAAGTTATTTATGAGCAAACAATAGTAAAGACAAGCTCACCACTTATGACGTCTACTTTTCCGTGATAGTGTTACCAGCAATATAAAAGTAGCCTGTGAGGCTGTGCCTTACCCTTCTTGTGAAAACTTACGTAACTTATTTTCATTTATTTGCATTATCATCAATCAAACCCTAAAAACAAGTAACAGGGACTGACGATATATTACCAATATACCAATAGCAGCATTGTTTATATGTTAAAAAATGATGGTCTTTTTTGACATATAAAAATGTTGCTATAGCCATCTTTCTTCAGTCTTCTGTTAGTTGATTATAGGGCTCAACTGTTATTATAATATACATAACTGTCAATATTTTTGAATTACTACGTATTTGGCATTTCTTTCGTTTATTCTCGTTTTCGTATCTCGATTCTGGTCCCCATATATTTTATGGTACATCATAAAAATAATACGGCCCATAAGTATAAGTTCTCAATATACAGAGGTCTTTTGGGTAATAGGCGGGTACAGCCGGCGACAGAGTCAAAATTATTTTGTTTTACGAAAACCCTACTCAATGTCATCCGAGGGTAAGTACTATGGATTTTTGTAACCTTTATTCCTAAATTAGTCATTACCCCGCAATACAAATTATTTTAAGGAGCAATAATTAAAAAAAATTGCTTAACATAACCGTTTGCGCTGCTTACATATAGGTTAGCTGGTAGGGAATGCTTTTAAGTATAAAGTTCCCGTTTGTACATTCGTATAATAAAATATATTTTTATTTTAGATAAATGATTAATAAAAAAAATATGCATTGAAATGTCTCTGCCGGGAATGAAAAACAATAAAAGACAATCAATTAATTAGCTACATACAGACACATAATCTACCAACATATTACTACTATTGCAACATTGTTATAAACTTTTTAAAGATAACAATGTTGCTATGCTAATCGATCTCCAGTCTGTTAGTTTATTATAGGGTTTGGCTTTGGACTTTAGAATCGACGGTTCCGCACGAACTTGTAAACGTGTAACTTGTAGGTTTTTTCATGTATTATTATTTTTCCGATCTTACTATAAAGTAACGCTTTTCGGATTTATTTATTTACTCGTGTACTAAGAAATTGCTTCGTGCAAAATTCCATGGTTCTAAGTCAACGGGAAGTACCCTACTGGTTTGGATTCCCTCGAGAGTCAAAATATGCGACATAAACGGAGCATAAACGGCCGTATCTTTTGATTGTATTGACTTAGAAATTTTCACTGCTTCTAGGCATTTCAGATCTGAGTATTTGATATATTTTCAAATGGATACCTCCACATGTTCTAGAGCAAAAGGGTCTTGACCGACAGACAGACGTACAACAAAGTGATCCTATAAGGGTTCCGTGTTTTTACTTTTGAGGTACGGAATCCTAAAAACCTGTTGTTTTCTTGGTATGGTTAACAAATCCGTTTAAGGTTTTGACTTTTCGTTAAATTTTAAGTCTTACTGAAAGATTATACGCTGATGGTCAACTCTCTAAAAGTACGTCAGACAGACATTGTATTAACAAGATCTTTGTATTCTATGAGAAGGCAACCTTTAAGTTACTACATGGTATCTTTTCACGAAATATGTATCTTGAACTCGACTGTTAATAATGCTGAGTCGAATTCCAATTATTCTTTCAATATTTGAATAAAATTTTTCCATAAGCAAAGCACAGCCTTTTCAAATCATGAATTGGCTTCCGAGAACGGGTTTTCATTGTTGATCGTATCGGAAAAGGGTTTGTTATAGCGCCTTCAGCGCTTCTAATTTCCAACGAAAATTATTTGGGTTGCCATGAATAACGGACCGAAACACAAGATCGAAATAATCGTTGAACTGTTAAAATTATTTTCGTAACAGATATTGATATTATTATTTCACGTTATTTTTTTTTATCTCATTTTAAATACAATTTTCATTACAAAATAATAAAAACATTGTAGTAAAAAATATATAAAAACGGAGGACCACCGACTGCGGAGAAGACCCAAGCAGTCGGTGGCTAGGGTTGCACAGAGAGGAACCTCCTGACGATGCGAGCCGTGTCTAGGAGTACCTACCGCCTTCTGTATCTGGTATTATTATTAACAATTTATTTTCAGATGCTTTTCTATATAAAATAGATCATATAAAACAAAATTAATGTCAAAAAATTTAATTAATAATGTCTCAAAATAAATTAATGACGTTAGTAATGATTTTTTATACATGACTACAACTCCTTACGTAACTAAGGACCCTGTCATGATGTGGATCCACTTGGTTTGTACTTGTAGAGGCAATAGTTTCAGAATGGTGTTGCTACTACCTCGTGGCCAGGAAGTGGCTTTCTTTTACGTATTGCGGGAAAAAGATTTTTTTTTCCTTTTTAATGAGTGTTCCTCTTTGCCGTTTCCGGAGTTTTAGTCAGAAGATATAGATTTTTTTTCTGAAAGCCACTCGGTCACGTATTTCTGATTCACTGTAAAAAGGAAACTTCGTACGCTTCTCGTAGAAAAATAGTATTACAAAGAGTATGTTGCGTATCCACGCCTTCATTGCCATTATTTAAAATTTTTGAGTAATTAGTTATAAGAAGAAGATTGGGTAACAAAAACTCTACTTCGCGTTGTAGCAACAGGAAAATGACTAGCGACATCATAAAACGCAATTTTGTCTCATTTTTCGTGCCGAATCTTTTATCCTCTATGGGCACTTAGTGGTGTTATTACCATAAATGTATCTTATGGGACCAGAGATAAGTAGAATAATAATGTCATAGAGTAAATAAAAGTCTAGAAACCTAGAACTTGCACGTAAAGTGATGCAGCCCGGATACGTTTATGGTGATTTAGTTGAACGCACGACTCTAGTGCAAGGCCGTGCTTCTGAGGGCACTAAGATGTTGGTCCTAGCTATACTAGTTGTTATACCAGACTTACTCAGTTGAAAGAAGAAGAAAGTACAAGGTCTTTGAGTCAAAACGAATACATTTCATTTTCGCTACTTTTGGTGGTTTTTTAACAGGCAACATATTTAGTACGATTGTGTGCGTTACGGTAGTAAAATTGCATGGATCCCACGCATACGCGTTGGTGATACTTTAGCGTCACCGTTGGGCAAAATTTTGGTACCACCGTTTTGGAGATTAGCCGGAACAAACAGACCGATAGAAATAATATTATTTTTTATTTTTTACAGCTTCAATTCCAATTTTATTTATTTGAATTGTTAGTAGATTCTTAAGTAGCCTTCACACTCCTGCAATAGGATTCTCTGCGTCGCAGGTAGCTTAGACATTCCCGATCACGTGACAGAATACCCAAGACGTGAGAACAAACTCCATGCTCAACAAACAAATGTTGTTCCCGGACGGGACAAGAACGCGTCGTTTTAATGCCAGTCTCTACCTTAGCCACGAAGCTTCAAAATTCCGGAGTTGGGCAATGGTTCCTGCATATGGATGCCTACTACATAAAAATCTTGCCTACTCTGTGGAATACCAATTACCCACGTCATACGAATAAATTCACTATTTATTCCTTGAGATAGAAATGTCGTATGGAAATGGAATTTCTTTTCTTGGAATACAAATAACAGTTAGTTTTATTTACGCAAACAATGTAAAGTTTTTGAATGTACCTTGAATAGTAGCTACAAACGTTTATTTTGTAAGATAATGATGTTTTTCTTTCATCCATCTAAAACAAGCGTAAACTTAATAAGTATGACATGAAAATTACTGTAATTTGACATATCTTTGATCCTAAGGAGATCCTTAATGTGTCCTGTACACGGTATGAAAGGAGCAACTAAAAGTTATACTAGAACTTAAGCCTCGTTCGTCCGGAGAAGTACTTACTGCCAATGGTGTACTCGATTTTCTGTTCCGTTGAAAGGCTTTTATTGTCCGCAAAATCACAGGAACATGAGACGTTACATCGCGATCTAGACTGGGCGATGCGACTTGGATCGGGGAGGACCCAAGTCGCATGGCCCAGTCGATTGCTGTAGTTATAGAAATAAACCAAGTGACACTTCAGATCGTCCCGTTTTTTGTTGTATATTGATAAAAACATATTTTTATGGTAGCTGGCAAAGCCACTGAGCGCAGTGCACCCAGTACTTGGGATGTTGCCATATCGATTGGATTAAATTTAATCCGCTTGAACTATCGGATACATGAATGTTGTCATGTATCTGATAGTTCAACGGTACTCGTATAAAGTTTGCATAACCTGTTATACTTTACACATAATAGTTCGTAGTTATACTGATAAAATATTTTCCAGATCATAATAATAAAAAAAAAATATTTCATAGGCAATTAATCCAAAATAGAAAAAAAAAAAACAAAGCCCAAAAGATTTATACGACCTTATAGTTGTCATTCGTGCTTCTAAATGTTTTGACTTTGCCATGACTTTATTATGTACCTGCTGACGAGTTGAACGCCTGATGTTAAGTGGTTACCTCCGCCCATAACTCCCCTTGAGCCTCATACTTAGGAAGTATGAGGCTCAAGTTGCATCCTGTTGCACACGTCACCGGAGAAAGGAATGTTACGTCCCATAAGTACGTTTTATTTTTTGCTTGTCTGCGATTACCACCTGTGGAGGCAGTATTTCTCCAGACGAATTGGGCAGAAGTTCTTCTGCTTCATTGTAGGGGCGTGTAGTGACGTAGGACGTGCAAGACGAGTGTACACGTGTAGGGATACTAAAGGGTTCAAATGGGACCCCTAAAAACCCTTTTTTTAAGACATACATCTTAATATATATAAATCTCGTGTCACAATGTTTGTCCTCAATGGACTCCTAAACCACTTAACCGATTATAATAAAATTCGCACACCATGTGCAGTTCGATCCAACTTAAAAGATAGGATAGTTTAAATCTCAAATTATAGTCGCAATTTTAATTTATTGCTAATTATTTGTCTGCTATTATTTAACAGTCACAATTACAAAAACGTTAGCCGCAGCAACGCGTGGCCCGGTCAGCTAGTACGTATATAAACTTCAAAGACTGCTGAAATTGATTTAAGCTACTCGCCGTATCCGTGGGAATATGAGAGGCTGGTCGACTTCTTAAAGTGTACTCTAAAGACTGCCGGAATTATTTTTAGCTACTCTTCAAGTTTCAAAGTTCAACTGGAATCGGAGTATCAAAGTTTGTTCTAAGTTCTAGATTGTTTATTTAAACAAGCTCCATACACAAAGCCTAGAGCCCCGTTTTCATGTTAATAACATTGTTTTGAGTTTGGTTTGTTATCTTACGTCGAGTACCTATTTCGTAAATTGAGGTACACTTACTTGAACTCGAGTTGGTGCTTTTGCCGATGGAGCTCCTATTATTTTTACACTCCGACGGACAGACTGAATCAGATTCAAAATGTTTTGTAAAATATTAAAATACGTACATAATTTCACGGATCTACCCTTGAAGGGTTAAGTAGGGTCTCGATAGACCATATTATAAGAACTCCGGTTTCCGAGAAAGTTTTGGTGGTTTGGGTTTTGACGGGTGCGGGATTCGGCGAAATTTAAAGAAGGTTACATCACTCTTTCAGAATTATGGGCGCAACTCGATGCAACTTGCACTGATACTTCGGTAGGGTCATAGGTCGGCAGGTAAAAAAATATAACACAGGTCCTCCTGTGTTATATATGACACATTTCCTCCTGTGTCATATTGTTTATGAGCAGCGGTAATCACCAAACGAACGAAAGAAAGAAGGATCCACCAGAAAATAAAAATTAACGAACATTAAAAAAACCGTTTATTAGTAGTTTGCAAAACTTTTTAGTGATTTTTCCTACTTTTGTGATCTACTCCTGATGAGAAAATCAACTTTTTCCGGTTCTATGCTAAGCGCTATTCGAATTGGGGGATATCAAAGTATTTGAAATTTTGAACCAAACATTATTTATATTTCATCTTGAATTCATTTAAACGTTAATTTTACAAGTGCTTATGTATCATATACCACTCGGCTACCATAACTCTTTTATAATAATCGCATGGGCGTAAACGAAAAACGTTTTCAAAATGTATTGGTATCGGAGAGCCGTTATAAAAATTACTTCAATAAAACACTGCTCCGAACTTGTTAGTTTGTACTATAGTAAAACAAACGGTGCCAAATTAAGTACAATAATTGAAAAATAATGTAACCTGTTATTTTCACTGATGTTTTTGTATAAAAGCTTCTTACCTCCTTAATAAGAAAATCTATTATTAATGAATTTCAGCAGACGTTACCTTATTATCTCCCATTTTGGCCAAAACAAAGTAAAATACCTTTTCTCTGGAAGAAACTATAATACATAAATGAGATTTCTCCGGCGTAGGTAATTGTCAACCAATCTGGGATAACAAGATATTACTTTTTGCAACGAGACATCTACTCAAACAATGTATACCTACACTATTCGAGTAGATAATTCTAATGTATATATATAATTATAATGTCTCACGTATTGTACAATATAATTATAATGTAACAAATGTTTTAGACATTTCACACAGCGGCACATTGAACCCCGAAAGCCATCATATCTTGTACTGTGGGAACTCGCTACGATACGCTGCGTCAGCCGGTTCGTAGTTCCCATTCGATATTTTTTTACGTTGAAATCGAGTAAATTATGAACTGTAGTAGATCTGGGTTGGCGTGTATAGTGGAAATCCGTACACTATAGATGACGTCACGTACGTTTTCAGTAGAACAAAGACACTGATAATCCGATTTCTCATAACATAATAATCAATAATTATAATTTCAAATTCCTGGCAATCATTTGTTGTCTGAATAAAAAACAACGTAAACAAATCTGAATCGAGAATGGCTCGCTGATGGTGTCTTCTTTTCCATATGAGTTTATCTCTGGTGTCAGAGTTTTCAAGCTGCCCAAAGGCCTCCATCATGGCTTATCGATTTCAATAGCCGAGACCGACATCTTAACGTACCCTCCGAAGCACGGAAGCGCTTTAATCAAATGACACTAATCGGCATCTGAGAACTGGCCGGAAACTTAGAATTACCTATTTTTACATTCATAAAGCATGGAATTTTAATTATACAAAAATCTTCAAACAATTTGAGTGCAATATCACTCTCATAATTTATTTCCCCTATTGGGAATCATTTATAGTTCTCTATTGGCCATCTGCCAAAACGTTCCTGTTGCAATTGCACATTGTAATTCCCAAGGTATTATTTAAATATACGTAAAATAATAGCAACCAAAGTGACAGAACCAAATGTGAATTATATTCATGATTTTTATGAGGATCCCGTACCAATGATTATATTTATAATTATATGTTAGGTTATCCGTCATAATTATAAATATTCTGTTAATTTTTACGCTTACTCACAAATCAGGAGTACGTTTCATGTGTGATTTTGTATGTCGCAGGCGGCATGGACAAACAGAAATATAACCTAAGCAAAAACTTTAAGATCTTAAAACAAAGTATGTCTTTGCAGAAGATCAAACCCAAAATACCACGAATAACTCTAGTCTAGTAGTCTAAGTCTAGTAAGAAAGCCCAGTTAAAGTATTCAAATGCCTACATAAAGTTGTTAAACACAGTTGTCAAAAAAATGGAAAGCCTTAAATGGTACTTTGTAGTAACCTTATTTTGTAGGATAATTTCAAACTAGGCTACAGATTATGTCATTTAGCAAGGCCAAGCCTCCTGTCTAGCTAGCCTCACTTTCCACTTGGCGAGATTGTGACTAAACGTTATATTGCATCGCTAAGTTTTTAAGAATTTAACAAAATCCCATGTATAGAATTTTATGTATAATAACAAATACTCGTTATTATACATAAAATTCTATATATATATTTATTATTATATTAAATAACTTCTCCACCTAAACTCAAATATCTACAGCAATTTTAATAAATGTTGTCCCCAATAGTAGCGAAAACTAAAATTGGAAAGTTCAAAACTAAATCAAACGAAACACTGTAAGCTCTAACCCTTTCATCTAAATTGTAATAGCATACAAAAGTTTGTGTTTTAAATAAAATTACTCAACCACCACGGTTTGTTTATGAAACTGTGCGAAATATAGAAGGTACTTAGAAACTACGAATTGGGCTGCTTTCATTAGAAATATTTTAATACATGGAGTTACACAAGATTTAGCTATAAGTTGCATAAGACAATATGACGATAAGTTGCATCATATTGTACCCGTCACTCTGAGGCAGGGATGAAACGCCTTAAGTGCCTATAAAACTGTAATACCAACTAGTATATAAATAACTTTTAGGTGAACAAATCGGCAGAATCAAAAACTAGAGATTTATTTTTTAAAATTTGATTAGAATGTCTACAAACCCGCATTTGCAGAGATGATTTGAAGATTATTTGTTCAACCTAATGTGAAATTTATCTTCTTTATATAGGTAGGTTGTCGGTTCTTCGAGTTACTATGGCCTGCCCATTGCCACCTTAATTTGCTAATTCCAAGAGCTATATCTGTGACCCTGGTTCTTCTACGTGGATGGCAGTGGCTCAAGACCGCTTGATTTGGAAATCTGTGGGGGAGACCTATATCCAACAGTGGACGTTTGTCGACTGATATAATAATGATGATGATGATAAATGTAGGTAACTACATGAACTTGACTAAAGACTTTATTTCCCTAATTAGGCTACGCTGACTTGAACTCACAGCAAAAACTAATGTTGTTCCTAGAAATCAACTACAACTTTAAGCGCAGAAGGCTGAGCTGGCAACCCTCAGTTAGTAGGTCTGTGTGGCCATTAAATCAGTCGGTTATTATCGAACGTCGTGAAAGGTATAAGGATGTATTTAAACGAAGTCTTAATCGCTTTATAGCGACGGGTCTAATCTTTATTGTGCTACTGGATTGCTGCTGGGTTTAAATATTTTGAACAATATTTCATGAACATTTACACTCTATCAAGCTCCAAAGCAGCTACCAGCTAAGCATAGCTGGTACTATGGGAAACAGATTACTGGTACTATATTTATATAGTGTTGTTTTTGTTATTATTAAAAAATAATACAAGTTAACACCCAGACACAGAACAGACATTTATGTTTGCCGCACAATATCCTGAATGAGAATCGAACAGAATACAGAAGGCATAGCTACTACCAACTGAGCTCAAAGTCAAATACTTTATTTCCACTCATAAAAAAACTACTTTGAATCGACTTTTTATTACAATAATAAATTTATATCTACACGTTTATGCGTTCTTATTACAAAGTTTAGCACTTGTTCAAACCCGACCCTCCATAAGGAAGAGCAAGTCCGAAAAGCCTTAATGGAAGGATTACTTTACCAAAAAAATCAAGTTGCGTATAATATATATCGGAAGAAGAGTAACTTCTCAGGTGCCCGTCATTTTCTATTCAAATTAAGTATTCTGGTGGCTCGGGGATTAGTACGAAAAGCGCACTCTTGTACATAGTGGGGATTTGTTTTCCATTAAAACATTTTGTCGGCGTCGTGTCGGGTTATATAAGCTGCTTTCGGTGGGACCGCTGATCCATTGAATTACTAATGCAGGCGTCTAATCCACTTACGAAGTATTGACTCCGACATCGATAACGGGTGGCTATCAGTTTAATATAATTGCCTGTTTAACACGCGCTAGTATTTACGGAACTGTTAAATATAGCTGTTATTCTTAACTATATCCTAGCTGATATTTTAAATCGAATGTGAGATTTTTTGTTACGATTTCACGCCTATACTCCTCAACCGATCATCATGAAATTTTGCATACACGTTGTTAGAGGTATAGAAAAGGACAAAAAAGAACAACGTTGACACACTCATACCCCTGCACTAGGATTCCCTGTGTCGCAGATGGCATGGACAAACACAGAAACACAAGACAAACACCCAAGACAAACTTCAAACCACACAAAGTGTGGTGAGCATGAAGTTCATTCTCATGAAGTTTGTTCTGGACCCCTCGCATCGAAGGCAAGGCTACTACCAATTAAACCACGGAGCCGTAGCTTAGTACAAGCTATGCTTAGTTTGGGGCTAGATGGCGTTGCGTATCTGTACATATTTATTTCAGTTAGGATTTTTGCATTGTCAGCGTAGTGGTAATTTTTTAGCAAAGAAAAATTTGCTGCTCTCCAATCTGTCTAATCTAAATCGGGTGTAAAGAATACCCACGTAGGAAGGTGAGCAATTCGGCCTTCAGCTAACTTAGGCCGACATGCTGACGACATGCCGAATAGGGAATTGCAAATGTAATATCCAGGTAGAGTGGCAGTTACGTAATTTTCCACAATGTTAATCTCACTTAGGTTATATTTATTCAACAGTTTTCATAGCTGTAAATTAGTTTTCTATGTTTAATATGTGAACGGGCGAAGGTAATAAAAAAGTAGGTACAAACTGTCTGCTCCGTTTATCAACTTGTTGATTGTTTCTTATGAGGACGACTTTTATGGTAAATAATGTTTTTAGCGAATAAAATGAATGGGGATCCATAGTTATCCTCAGAATCTCAACAATATCTCCCGTATGGTAAAAGAGCAACTAAAAGTGGCTTCCCAAGGTCTCCCAGAGAAGTACTGTCTCGTTTCTAGTGTATGGCGGTGTTCGTAACGTAACGTAACGTTTACACACTCATCTGCACTAGGATTAACTGTGTCGCAGATGGCATGGACAAGCACAGATACACAAGACAAATACCCAAGATCCGAGAACAAACTTTATGCTCACCACACAAAGTATGCCCCGGCCGGGAATCGAACCCGGGACCCCTCGCTTCGAAGGCAGGGTTACTACCAACTAAACCACGAAATCGTCGTTCTCGCGATATTTTCCGTCATCGTTTTGATAATGTGGTATTGGGCACGTATATTTGTAAGGTGTAAGTTGCATCGTGTTTCATCCATCACTCTGAGACAAGGCTACATCGTTTCATGTGCCTGTAACCTCACCGGCACCCACAACTTTCTAACAACATCAAAATGAGCTTTTTATATCCTAATCGGACAAGATAAAACGCTATATCACTCATAGATAGGTAAAGTTATTAAAATGGCATCGAATATAAAAGATAAGCCAGCAGGATCATTAATCAAATCGTAACTCCGGAAAGTTCAATCCAAGGTGAACCATTTATTTACTGTAGATATTTTTTTTATAATTCTATTGTCACTGGACGAGGTAAAAGACCCACCTGATGAAAGGCAGTTATTTTCGCAAATAACAACAGCAATGCGACCTAGATTCTCCACAAGAATGAGAAGACCCAAGTTGCATCGCGTTGCACCCGTCACACGAGACGATTTTACGTCTCATGCGCCTGTGATTTTATTGGCACCCACACCCTTCCACCGGAACAATGCGATCGATATGCAATGGATGGTGCAGAGCAACTTGTGCAAAGTTCGCCCGGAGAAATAATCTGCCGCCAAGCAGTGGTGCACTCGCATTGCTGTATCCCGGTGGAAGGGTATGGGTGTCGTTGAAATAAACACCAGCATGAAACGTAACATCCCCGTCTCGGGTGACGGGCGCAACGGGGTGCGACTCGGGTCGTCTCATACTTCGATCGGTGACGAACTACGGGTATTGCTGTTGTTATGGGCCGCGATGACCAGCCTGTCCCGTTACTTCTGTTACATTAAAAAAAACATTATGCGGTTGGCGGCAGATTTTAAACTTAGCAACAAAAGCTAGCCACCCATTTCATACAACATTTTGTTTTTATTTATGATTTGCCCAAAAGACTCGTGGCACTCGATTTGTGGCACTCAATTTTAAGACCCTATCAGACTGACTCATGGCTGATGAAAAGCGCAGTAGCTAGTCGTTTTTTAATATAAATGTCGCTCATTTGGATCTGACAAAGAAAGCGTAATTTCCCCGGAAAAAGTTTATGTTCGGTTGACAGGCAGATTTATTCACTTAGTGAAGGAAACCTGACGTCTTTTGGAATATGTATAGCCCATACGAATTCTTGAAATTATTTACGTTATATACCTAGGGAATAACTATTTTTAGGTAATATAATATACAATATTATTATGTAATACATATCTTCATACGTTGCCTAAATAAATTTAACTTATTTGAGTAAAATTTATTACCTAAGTAATGTACCATGAAACGGATGCATTGGTTCAGTATAAATTATCCATACATAGTAATTTCGATCTTGTCTACATGACGGGATGAGATTTAGACTAAAAATTAGATCTATTTTGTCTTTTTCCTTCTATAGGCGGACGTCTTGCCAGAAACAGACAAATTCGATCCGATTTCATTCCAATTTTAATCTCATAGCTCAACCTAATTGTTAACGTACGAAAATCACGTGATGACTTATGATTTTCGTACCTAGATAATTAGTATTTCTCCATCTATTATTCAACTACAGAAGCGAGCAGCTTCTGTAGTTGAATACCCACAGACTCCCTACACGTATCGCCCGGTTGGTGCGAAAGAAGCGCCGCAATATAACTTGTGCCAAGTTCGCCCGGTTTACTATCAGATATCGTGGCAGTACTTGTCACGTACAGTGGCACACTCGCATTAATATATTCCTGTAAAATGGTGTGGTGCCGGTGAAATTACAGGTACACAAGCGTTTTATTCCCATCTCAGAGGGCTACACGTAACGCAATACGACATATATCTTCTAAGATTTAATCGTATTGCTGTAGTATATAGGTGGCGGTAACCACTTAACATTAGGTGGGCCGCCAACTCGTCCCGTAATAGCGGTCACATGAAAAAAAATTAAGAATGTTGCCATTTTAATAGCCAATTAAGAAACAGGCCGACTGTTACGGTTGACTAATCCACTGAAATATAATTAAGTACAGCCTAATTACGCATTTGATTCAATAGAATATAATAATATGTAGGTATTTTACAAAAAAATAACAAGTCTCTATTTCTGGCATGTTTATACAAAACCCCTAGCTCGGTTTAAGCACATTTTTCCAACTATAAACGAGGTTTTCCACATTTATGTAGAAATAAACTGTGCTTACGACCACCCACAATATGGGTCGCCTACATTTATATAACTAACAGTGTTTTTATAGTACTACTCAGATAAAGGTATTTTAGTTTTGTTAATATTAAAGCAGAACTAGTTAAAATATACATTTTATGTACTTTGTAGGTCAACGCTTTGAAATACAAAAATCCTTAACATATTTATCCCCTTCATATTGTATAATTAACGCATATTTCGAAGTATAAACCTACAAATAATGGAACTAAATAATAATAAAATTCCTGAAACCGCGAAACCTCTCATAACGATAGTTCAACGAGTCTTTTGAAGAAATACGACTAGTTTTTACGAGACCATTACATTGGATACATATTTTTCAAGTATCACCGGAACCACTTACCACATCTCCAGTAAAAAAACAGAAAAGCACCACTTACACACGATTTGAATCTGAAACTTCTCTATACGTAATTATAAAACCTAATAAACTAAATTTAAGTAGTCAATATAGCCTAGGATGAAACCTATAAAATTTTCCATAGTAAAATATCACAGAACCATCGCTCAAATAAATAATTATCTTAAAATTAAACACAAAATATAAAAAACCTTAAAAAAAATGATTTCTTAAATCTACCCTAGATTTAAGATTAATAAATATAATTTTAGTAATAAATGAGTTTGAATACATACGCGCGCGGTCGCGGTTAATTGAAACGGGAGCCGTCCCGTCTGGGCGGCGGTACAGTCGCGAATGGGGGATGAGAGACCGCTGCAGCCCTTATACGGAGCTTCTGCCCACCCGACGTCACAACGTGGGTGGGAATCTATAGAGCTGCTCTTATGTAAAAGCGTTGCACAAATACAGAGTGTCCCAATATATCATAACGTGCATTAACACCCTGTGTAAAATCGGAGCAAAACAAAAATTAGGTTTTTTTATATGCTTATTAAGGTGAACTTGTGGCAAGTTTTGGTTATCTACCGGTAAGCAGGATTGTACTAAAGTTCCTGGAACAAATATTGACATCCTTCGATATAATTAAGGTCTTTTTAAGTCCTTTTTAAGTAAAAAGTCCTTCTTATTATTTTCGGGGAGGATATGAGTCGTATTGCTTTTATTTTTCTATCTATCATAACCAAGGTGATACGTCCAATTAAAAAAAAGTTTTTTTTTGCAAATCATCCTTTATAAGTATGATGATCCTTTATATATGGTGAGTGGGCTCGGAAAGATTGGCTGTCGTTGCATCGATATTCAGCACCTACATACAACCTGAAAAAATAATCGCTCGCCACCTACATATTTAGTGACCAATCAAACATTTTAGCTTATCTAATATTAATTCCTTCTGTTTCTAAAATTTGCTACTTTTAGGTTTAACGTATTTGCGACGCCAGTCCCAATACGTCAACCGACTCGTATCGTCAACTTGTCAATCGATATAAGTCGTTAGTAATTCTTATTACCTTATACATAGAGAATGTCGTGTTCGACATACAGTATTGGAAATTTACGTTGTCATTTAAAATCAACAATGTTAAAGTGTACATAGATATAGTCTATGGTTCTCGATAAACAAGCCATTTGTAGACATGTTTGGCGTTATAAGTTTGCAAAAATCAAACGATCTGTTTCTTTCACAATTTTACATTCGTTCTTGTACCGATGCTTTTTTCCGGTACCTATAGCAACGTTGAAAAATAGAAAATAGTAAAATAGGACGTCACGGGACGCCCAACGGATGAGAAACATCAAAGGTGGCGTAGACGCATGATGGCATAGAACGTCACGCCATTTGTCGCCACGGCATACAAGTTGGTTTAGTATCAAGACGAGCAATGTTTGCACATCAAAAACACAGCGCCAGAAAATATAAAATATATGTTAATATCCATTAAATCAAGTAAATAGGTGTATTATCAACTCATAAACTCAATTTGCCATATCACTCATGCTGTTGAGGATTGTCAGAAAAATTCTTATCATCTTCGCCACCAACTAGTAATATTATTGGTAGCGATCAAAGTCAGAGCATTATGTATGTATAACGGACCAGAAAGTTAAATTGCAGTGTGGGTAATATGTTAATACTTGCAATTTAATCACTGTTGTGAATGTTGGATGAATAAAATATTCTGTAAAAGATCACTACCCGTTGACATCGCTATTTTGTTATTAGGTTTTTTAGGATTCCGTAGCTAACCGCTAATGGGACTTTAAATATATTCTTTGGGTGGTCAATACAAAAGATAATACTGCGCCCCGCGGTGAAACCTTTTTTCAAAATTAATTTCTTTTCTTTTGATTTTATTACATATCAAAAGACTGATAAATCTGTTACAACTACAACTGATAATACAACTGAAATAAAAATAAAAGTCTCATAGAACTATATTTCAAAGACCTGCAGTTTACAACAAAATCACAGTCACTGCATGGCTGTGCGTTACTTAGTCCCCTGGTATCCGAGATATGATATATATGTAGTTTAGTTAAATAATATATAGATTATTTAACTAAACCACATATACATATATATGTATATAAGTAGTGATTTATATGTATATGTAGTATATATATGTATGAGATATATATGTCATATATGTTTACAGTATTTTTCAGATATGACAATATTGAATTCCAGTCAAATATGTGTTCGAAACTTAAATGCAAAGCCAACTATCAACCGATTCGACGATGGTTAACCGCAGAATGAGCGAGTGCTGTGCAAAAATTGTCTACTAAGTTGCACGTTTAGTACTTTTAGTATAACGTCTATGACTAAATTAAGCTGTAATATTCAACTTATTTATCTTAAAGATCAAAAGAGACAGTTATAGTCTAGGTGCCGTCAAAATCTATCTTGATTACTTTTGGTGCGAACAGAAAATATAGGTGTTTTCTAAGAGAAATGCCAAAGAGCACCGCGTAATTATAATTTGTAAGAAATTTCAGTAACCCTGCAAATTTAATGTAGATACTGTTTTGAATATTAAGATGAAAATGCTCAATTTCTCGTCGAAATGATAGACATTATTCGAATTTCGAAGATGTTTTTGATGGCCTTTATGAAAATGGAAAGTTAAATTTGTTTATGCTAGAGTGCTTATTTAATGTATGAAAATACGATTGCTTTTTGCCAATAAACCTTATTTTAATACTAATAATAATGATAAAATACAGTTTTTGAATTATTTAGCTTTGAAATGGAAGTGGAATGAAACATTGATTTGCACTTGCTACAAATAATTCTGAAAAGAATGAACAACTAAATTTTCATGGACATTTCACAAAGCGTCATCTAGCCCCAAACTAAGCATAGCCTGTACTATGGGAATTAGGTAACTGATTTACTTTATGCCCACGAGTTTGAACCAATTTCCAGGCAAGCATCCTAGTTCCACTGAATTTTAAAGGCACAATTATTAGCATTGTATTGTTTCAGCGGCTCTGTAATTCAGCGAAGCAATGCAATCAACTGAGCAATGGTATTCTACGAAGCCAAGCTATGCAGGCACTCTGGGCTAAGGATTGTTTGTAGTTCCAAGTATAAAAGGCGTTGAAGCTTTATATTATTTGAGATCTTGTGACTTTGTTCTACCTAGACACTTTTATTGTAGTCTCTACTTTGTATAATGAAACTCAACTTCAGTCTGAATATCCAAAAGAGGCGATTTTATATTGTTTTATTTCATTAGATTGACATGCTTATTTTTAATTTGAATAAAATTGTCTATTCCACTATTTTTTGTTTGCATGATATGGGGATACAAATAGTATAGTAACCTATATAATACCTACTTTAAACTAGTTATACTTTATTGAATAGTCTTAATCGATTATATGATGCCATGAAAGAGTAATGAACAATATTTTGTGAGTCCATGTTGCTCGCGCCCTAGAGAAGTTATTCTTGAGGGTAATGCGAAAAGACCAACCCAAAGTAGCAGGAGATGTCCAGAGTACTGCCTGGTAATCGGGACATATGCTGTTGGTGAAAATACAGGTCCATTAGCCATTACATCTCAAAGTGAAGGAGTGCAACTCCTTAGCTCACCTCGTTACTGAAAAAACATAACAAAAATAATTTTGTATTATTATATTAGTAGCGTTACATCCACTGATAGTATTTTAAGTACAACGATTTATATCATATTGAAATAGTTTACTAAATAAGAGAGAATGTGTCCATTTTAGTGGTCCCGAGTAAACTTATAATGAGTAAACTTTTATTTGTAATAGTGGTAAACTTTTATTTGTAATTGTAAACTTTTATTTGTAATAGTGACCACTATTACAAATAAAAGTTTACAATTGAAGATCAAATGGAAGATACCTAGAAGACCGCAAAACCTTATATGTGTAGACTACTCCCGGCGGACTCAACTAGACCCCACCTATAGATCGGTATTCCCTAAAGCATTTTATTGATTTTATAAATAAAAAGTCGTTTTGAATGCTTTGCATGAATAAAACCAAAAGACTGCTTTAGACACTTAAAATTTATTGAAATTGAAGTTAAATAGAATACGTGTTCTTTCACGACATAGATAAACACACCAGCGAATTAAATAGATAAATTGGATAATACCAAGACCAGCTTCTTATCGAAGAAGTAACATAATTAAAAAGATAGCATTTTAACATCTTTAAGGAAGTCTTTAGCCGCGTCAAAACACGAGTGTAATAACTTAATAATCAATACAAAAATTATATTATATTAAAAATAATCATAATCAAACTTGGCGTATTGTGTTTAGGCATATTTATTTGTAAATCATTCGTGTTTACTGTGTTATTATAGTTGGAAATAAATAAATAAGTACAAACACTTAGCACTTTGAAATGTCAAATACAAAATAATAAAAAAGTTAAAAGCACTTATTTATGAATGTGTTATAAAACCATGTCTGTAAAGCATGTCTATACCATAATTAGTACGATCAATAAGTCAATCAGGACACGCAAGACCAAAGAATACTAAACGGCTCAAGTTGAGACAATGCTGATCTGTTGCCAACATGTCTGCGATATACTTCAGTCTAACCGTTTGGGAAATACAAAACCACAGAGGAAAAGCTCTGTCTTGCACATTTTTAAACATAACACAACGAATGTATTTGGCACTGCAAATATTTGTTTTCTATCAGCATTGCAGATGAGACGATCTCAAGATGCAGTGACTTTTGTTTCAGCAAATATTTTCTCTAAAATTTTCATTACACTGTGCAACAATCTCTGAATGTTCATTGCGCAATTTTAAAAAACAGACGTTGGAATTTTCGATTTAATCTCAAAGCAACAACGGTATTCTTTAAGAAATGCAATAACTGCAGCATTTACTCATAAAATATTAAGACTTTAAATTGCTCTAGTGGAAAACGTTACAAGAAGAGATTTTAAATGAGCAGGAAGAACCTTATCTTAATGCATTTAAAAAAGTGTTAAGAAAATTTTAATTACTTTTTTCTTTACCAATTTTGAATGACATATCAATATTATTATATATTATTGTTATTGAGTTCTATAAAACACGACATATGAAAAAAATGGTATAGAACTTTGCCCAGGCAGTATAGTAAATATAATTTGGTAAATATTATATCTGATGATAACCCCAATGTTACTTCGAAAGAAACCAGCAAGATAAACCGTTGTGTTAATTGTATTTTCATTGTCATTGCACGCATCATGAAGACATGATTTTTCATGATGATTAAATGATTTTTTTAATTTTAAAAATTAAACATCGTATGGAAACCGGTCCTATAACCAAAAATTTGAAGACATGTGACATCTACCAATCCGGATTAAGCTCCCGTATTAAATCAAAGCCCATTCACTCTCACTTATCGAAAGTAGACCGGTATCTCTACAGTGAATATTAGAAACTAATACAAATACGGATAAACTAAACAAAGGAAAAGTGGCTGTGATATAAAGAATTCTTTTCAAGGTAGGCAAGAAGACCCAAGTTGCACCCCGTTGCGCCCGTCACCCGAGACGGGGATGTCACACCCTTCTACCGGAACATAGTATTATTGCAGGTATGAAGGCAGTTCCGAACTTATGCAGGGTCTGGGCGAAGTTGGACCCCCCATGTTGCAAAATGCAACCCAGCCAAAACCAAAAATCTTTATGTACCTATAATAAATAATAAAAGCTTACATTATTTTCAATACTAAACTGCTAGTTTTTCGTGAAATGATGAAAGTAGAATGATTTCTTGGAAATTGGCATTTTATTAAACCTCAGAATGAATATGGTAGGTAATATAATTACGGTAGTCCCAAGACGAATTCGTCACAAAAGAGCCTTAATAAAAAAGAGATTACGACTGGCAAAATTACGTTTTTAGCGAAAACCAATCGAGTCCGAACGTCAAGTCTTGAAAAATGAGAGAAGAAGAATTGTATTTGTCGGCTCCTTAGTAGTTATCTTGCTTTAAAAGCAAGAGGTCCCGGGTTTGACCCCCGTCGACGCAAAACATCTCTGTATGGCCCTAATATTATTCTAACTCTGGGTAGGGGTGACTGGGCCTGAACTGCCTAACTAAATCCTACCCCAGTCAGCCCTTAAAGTACTGGAGAAGGACTTTGGGTTAGCAGCACTGTTTCAGCGTTTGCTGTGGTGCGTTAGAATTAATTAAATTTTGTATGCATACAGGTTTTTGTAATGAGACCTTTGTAGTAGGTCTAGAATATATAGACACACAACACTGCGTCGCCAAAAATCCTAGTGCAATGTTTTTGTCAGTTTCACAATAACTAACTCTTTAGCAGTTCTGAAATTGGGCTAATCCAAGCCCAGCTAAAAATGAAAAATGTTCATTTAAAACTTCGATTTTTCCTTTCTCTATTGTTATAAGAGAGAAAGAAAAGGATGGGAGAAAAGTTCGATAACATTTTACTTTCATAATTTTTATGTGGTATACAACTTTGCCGAAAAGATCCATACGTTTTTAGAGAACAATGTTGGTACATGTGAAAGTGCATATCAGCTATTAAAATATATATTTTTTTATCTCATTAGAGTATCAATAGCTGCCAGTTCTATTATTGTCAAAGTGCAATTTGAAAGTTGAGGCTTTTTGACTTTGGTATTCGATTAACACCGATTAACATGATATTATTATAATTTAACTACCCTTTTCTCTGATATACCTGTACATATATTTATGAGCAATGTCATAGCTTTAAGCAATAGAACTTATGCGACATCCATAAACTACTGCAATAACTTCGACTGTCGTTTTAAGTGCGACTTAGAATTCGCCGTAAGGTATCCGGGGCGGGATAAGTCTAGCTAAAATTAAAAACACATTTTGATTTTAATCCCCTCTTCCAAGGGAATCATGCTGAATTTCGGGATAAAAAGAATTCAGTGTTCTATCTCTTAGAATGAACTCAAATCATGCCAAGTCTTATTTTAATTCATTCAATAGTTTTGGCGTCATGCGCGATAAAGATACAAAGAGTCAAAAATAAAAAAAATAAAAATACAATTATTGTATGAAATTTCCGTGGTTATTTATTTATGTGACGCTAACTTTGCTCACTTTTATTGTGAATATCAGAGAGCTTTTTCTCTTTATTTTACTTGAGCGAATGAAAAGCGCCCCAATAATAAGCTCTATACTTGTATACCAATCGAATTGATCCGGTACGGTTAACGCGGTTTTCCTATAACTTGAAACGCAAGTATGCTGAGGTAACAACTTTATATTACGAACTATTTGCATATCTTGTTTATAACTAGTTAGAACAAATTTATGCTTGCAGTAATATTAAAAGTATTGCTGCATATCCGACTAGGATGAATATAATAGAGATTATTTTTTTGATAATGTGAGTGTTATTATACCGCCTGATCGAATAAATGACGTTTAATCTTACATCCAAATCTACTATGCGATAATTATAGAGTTATATACTAATTTAGAGCTGAATTAATTATTGGTGAGGCGTGGGCACATTGTTTTCTTATACCTACTGAACTTTCATACTAAGATCATGCATAGAACGTTCGGACAGACGTGATGGAAGCGTTGTCGCCGCAGCGCCACGCTTGCAGCGCTAATGCAACGCTAAGCGGCGCTAAGTGCTCGGAACGTCGCGTTCCGCGCACGGAGAATCGGTGTTGTATTATATTCAATTCAATTATTTATTGATAAGAAAATATTCTTAACACGTCATTAACATTAACAAGTAGGCATTTAAAATAATGATTACTAGAATTGTCTTTTAAATTTGTAATGGTTCTAATTGTATAATTAGAACCATTACAAATTTAAAATAAAAATGCAATAAAAATAATTTTTTTCAGTCACTGAAGATACTGAATTTATCTGTCAGAAATTTGTCCAGTGTAGTATATTTGTTTAGCTAAAGTCCCTTGTAGTTTATTTACAAGTACATTAGACGGTAGCCGTTATAAATGGCAATAAAATTCATAGCGTGTATGATAAAGCAATACATACATCAAAATATCGCACGAAAAAACAAAAGAACTATCAGAACTAAATCATATCTCAAATATATTTCCACTTGTACGAAAACATCCTGCAGGTAACATACAAATATTACTCAGTTATGTCATAAACACTGCTTAATAGAATTATATTGTTCTTGGAACACCCTCCTCTTCCTATTATCACGAACTGACAGTGACTGGTGAACCCGGAATGCTATCATTGTTTTTGTTAGCGTGATCTCAGCAGCGAAAATGTTCTGTAAGATGAATCTCATAAGAGCTGTTTTCTGTTGGAATTTATCAGGAAAATTATGCTTGTATTATATGAATGCTAAAAGGGATAGATTGCGTGATTTGTGTACTTTGTCATCCCTTATGAGAATTTTTGAACTCTATTAAGTATTATGTCAAGATTCTAGTGTTTGAAAACTATTTGTTCACTAATTCGTCAGTCTTGGCCACATAGAGTAAGGTTATAGTCTAAAAACCTGAGTTGATTAAAAATTCAGAAATTGGAATAAAAATTTGTAGGCCAAGCCCGCTTTTCACTTCACTTCGATCAACATCGAAAGCTTGGTTGGTAGTAGCTCTGCCTTCTGTGCTGTAGGTCATGGGTAGTTCTCGTTAAAATGTTATTTTACACAAAAAAAATACCAATTTTCTAAACCTTTATTGTTATGTTAACAGTAAGCAGTTTCATCAAGGAGGCCCTCAAAAAACGCATGAAAGCGTTCGATATTCACTCAAGATAAGCATTTATGTTACAAATGAATGCTATTAATGGATGTATTTCCAAGAAAATGTATTATTATAGAAGTATTCTATCAGTTGCCTAGTAATATGGGAAAAAAATATTTGCCTTTGCACTATATAATGTTAAGCTACTATTGACCTAAAATATGTTCTACCACCGATATGGTGTGCAAATGTATATGTCAATATATTATTTAGACTACTACTAGGGTACATGTGAAATGTTCATGAATATTTATTTATTTATTCATTTTATGATCGTGTCGTGGAACGCAGCTGCATTGGTAACTTTATACGACTGGAACAAGCGAAGCAAAATAAAATCGTTTGAATACAACGCGATTTAATCGAATTCGCAGTAGCTGGCGGCTATTTCACCGGAAACACGTAGAAAACCGTACACTGCAGCAGGCTAGCGAGTTGCCAATATTTTTTGTGTCGTTTTGCATAACCTTAAACGGTTTCTCTGATTGAACGACAGAACTAACATTGCTGTGTGAAAATCCTATTACTTTTTTGTTTTTCAAACTGACAATGTTTGCCTTTTATTCACACGAGTTTTTACTAAAATGAGCGAATTAGAAGGCCCACTTGATGTTAAGTGGTTATTTCCGCCTATAAAAACAGCAATATGACTTGAGTCCTCGCCGACCCTTGTATAAGAAAACTGAACTCCTCATCCCAGATTTCATGCCTCTGTGATTCACCGGCACACACACCTTGCCACCAAAACATAGCAATACGAGTGCATAAGAGTGTACTGATTACCAGGTGTGGAGCGCTTCTTTGGACTTGACCTTTGCAGATTAGCTGAGTTGTTACACTCTTCGGTCAGTACTTGGATGGGTGATCATGACAATGTAGAATTTGACAAAGCCTTCTGACGGCTCCGTGGATATGTTGCTAATAGTCTGCCTTCGATGCTAAGGCTCCTGAGAAGCATTTCCCAGGGTAAATTATGTGTGATGACCATGAATTTGGTTCACGGATCTTTAGCGTTTGTATTGAGTGATTGTGTGTAATACTATTATACTTCCGACATAGTGAATCCTACTGCAGGGGTATGTAAGTGATTGTTTGTTTTATGTCAGAGGCCTTTAGGTGATTTGAAAACTCCGAAACTAGGGTTGACCACTAATATAATAAATAAGAGAGAGAAAAATTCTGTGTTTCAAATTTTGCTGTCTTGTTTATAACTTATTTTGACAACTCTTAGATACCTTCGCCTCTACGTGAGTAATGTATCGACCCGCCTTTAAAGCGAGAGTCCTGGGTTGAACTGCCAGCTGGGGCATACGTGTTTTGTGTCATGAGCAAAAATTTGTTCATGTTATGGAGAAATGTTATGTTACGGCTCCGTTGGTAGTAGCCCTGCCTTCGAAGCGACGGGTCCCGGGTTCGATTCCCGGCCGGGGCACACTTTGTGTGGTGAGCATGAAGTTTGTTCCCGGGTCTTGGATGTTTGTCTTGTGTTTCTGTGTTTGTCCATGCCATCTGCGACACAGGGAATCCTAGTGCAGAGGTATGAGTGTGTAAACGTTTATAATTCTAGTCTGATATTTGCCCTCGAAATCTATGGAGAATATTTAATATTTGTCTAGATTACTTATCAACATTTAATAAACTGACCTATTTAAAGAAGAACATTTTTTTTTTGCGCACAGCAGCCATCGCCATCAGCATTTGCATATTTACAAAGAATTCTCGGAACGGCCCGTTCTGTTTTGTTTCCAAATTCTTTGCATTTTGATGTTCCTTAGAGATGTACCGGGTGTTATAACCGGGTATCTGGATATATTTTTGTTAGTCTAACTGTTATATTTCATACTCACAATTTGACTAATTAGTCATCCAGTGCGTCAGCACGCATTAGTGTGACACGCATTGATAAATCATGTCACATTTCAAGCATTCAACATCAACGTTACACCAGTGATAGATACTTTCGAGCATATTAGTTTGACTGGTCAAACAGATTAGTTGGTTGTAGCTCTGCCTTTTACCTGTCGTGGGTTCGATTCCCACCTAGGACGAGCATTTGTGAGACGAATATGTTGTTACGAAAATGTTGTGTGTCTGGGTGTTAATATTTATCACATGTATATATTTATAAAAAGTTATAATACTATATTTAAAAGGTTTGTATCAATTACCTATGGCGATCAGTTAACTGATACAACACTTTTATATAATAGTATTTTTTTAGTTAGCTTTGCTTAATTTGGAGCTAGATAGCGCTGCGTATAATGTCCGTGAATTTATTTATTATTTATTTAGTAGGATTTAAGAGTGGTATCTTTTAAATATCCTTGAGTGTGAGGTAACTGATAGTAACAGATCGTTTACCCGGGACCATGACTCATAAAACTGCGTCGAAAAATTGTGTGTCAACAAAACTCACGATAAATATCTCGAAACATAAAAAATAAGAATTATACTTTCTAGTTTCTCATCTCTAGTTCAACTTCTCCGTAGCCTCTGCGTCGCTGGCGTTTTACATAGATAATGAATCCGTGTGTTCAGGAAAATTTGTTTCTTTGTAGAGTATCCTTAGCCATAACTGCCTTAGCCTTAGCCTTTATATGTAATTATATGTTTGCTCGTTGTAAAAAGCCACTGAATGAAAAATTTTTTGATTGATTTTAGCAGAGTTAACAAATTGAGTTTAGTTCTTAGCTATACGTGATTTTAACTATATAATACATCTTCAGTAGTCTATGTCATATTTCACACTCAGCGTTTTTTTTTTTAATTTATTTTTCAAAGCTGGAAAGCTTTTTTCTTTGCTCACGTATTATTTTCGGCGAAAACCATCCCTGCACTTATTATATATTAGCTATCTATTAGTAACGTAAAATAAGGTGGGATGTTAAAAAAATAGATAAGTGAAAATTTAGTATACGTAATAAAACGTTCACGCGTATACGAATAATAATATATTCAAATGAACATTACCTGTCGTTCTTTTAAATTTGCGTTTTCAAAGTAAATAACTCGGGTTTTACATTTTATATTAGATTCCGCACTCCTCGTTTCCACCAATGTTGTACATGGAATGCTACCCGCCACCCTCACTCTTCGTATATTAAATGTATGGAATATAACCTTGAACTTTGCCCCTCGACAAGCTACTGTTTTGCATCAGTGAATTGAGGGTGTCATTGTAGTTAAGATTGTCGGCTCGGTAGCATAATTACAAGTAACCTTTTGAAGTGGGGGTTGTCGAGTCCATTCCTAATCTAATTCGAACGCTAAGGTATAATATTAAAAAAATTATGTATTCCTTTGTATCTCAAGGAAACATATTCAAGTGTCAGTTTATCTAATACTATTAGTTAAGATTAAGAAGTTTGCCCCGGTTTGTACCTGTTATGGAACATTGATGACCGGGAGGAGAACAGGCTAACTTGTGTACTATATATTTAACTATATTTTAAACTATATTATAAACTATTATATATTTTTATGAGTTATACCAATAAGTTATGTTACTATATTTATGCCACCTATGACACCAACACACAAGAGTGGGGTATTCGTGTGAAAACAATTTTTGAACATTAACTTTTTTTAATAAACTATTATTTCAATTTACTATTGTTTTTTTTGCGCGGAACCCTATTTTTTTCCCTTTTCTGCGTTAAAAGTCATATATGTTATATCTTAGAAGATAAACTATCTGTTCATATGTATGTTCATTTCATTTCATATGGTTATTTATCATTACAATATAGGAAACCTTTGGTGTGCAAATCTGGACCATGCTTGGCCAGTTATTGTTTTAATTAAAATTTACATGATCACTTGTAAATTTTGTTAATTTTGGCACAAATATGTGTCATAATTAGACCTTCTTCAATTCTCTTTAATGAAGCTAAATAGATGATTTCAACATGTTGCACAAAGTTGTATAAAAAGATATCAGAAAAATAAAGGAAGGTTAGTCTACAACAAACAAATTTAGATCTTGGGGTAGGGTACAATTCAAGAATTTCTACTGTTTAATTTAAATCGTTAAGCCACATACATGCATTTAGGTGAAGAATGAAACATTTACCTACAGAGATTAATCCTATAAATAAAATGTTCATCTTTATTTTTTTCGAGTGAGTTGGAACTCTGGTGTCGGAGTTTTTAAACCACCCGACATGGTTTATAAACTAGATTAGCCAGGACTGACATCTTAACGGACCCTCCGATGCATGAAAGGGCTTAGTTCAAATGCCATTAAACTTCCATCCTACTACGGACCAGGTGAAAAGTCGCGTAGCTAAAATAATCTGTAAAGAAAATCCAGTCAAGCTACGCTATTAGCGTTTCATGTTCGTCACGTACGTCTTACATCTACGGTAATAGTTTTAATGTTAAAAAGACGTACGAAAAGTTCAGCATTTCAAAGGTACACACAGAATATAAATTCAATTTCTGTAGATTTCAGTAGTGCCAAAGGTTTGTCTCACGCCTAAGGGATTTCCGACATAAAATGAGCAAAACAAGAAAACGTGCACTTAGTTACAAACTTTAAGCCACCACTCAATGTCACGCTGCCTTTGGAAAAAGACACGTAGTAAATTACTTTGTACTGCGTAGTACTCACGTAGCGGCTACGAGCTACGACAGCTGCTACGGCTACGGGTTGTACGTAGGCGATCTCGAGCGATGCGAATTTATTACATCGGTTTAATTTTCCGCTATTAATATTTGAGTGGCTGAAGGAAAATAACGTGAAGATGGAAACGAATGACAATGAGCTACTACATCTGCTACGGTTATGGTTTGTGCTAAAGCGATCTGGTAACATGCAAACTTACTATACCGGAAAATTTTCTGATTCTTGAGATCTTGCGAAAAACCTTGCCTTGTTCTTTACATTGGGATCACATAAATAATTGGATCTTTACTCCGTTACTAATTTATTGGGCAGCTTTTCAATGGCATCCAGCCGTGTTTCGGAGGCCACGCTTAAATGTCAGACCCGGCGATACTAGTCGATGAGCTGTATCATAAATATTGTTTACGCCTTTTATAGCGTATCCTACCGTCCTTGGAGGCAACTCAATATGGGTAGACAAGGCCATACAAAAAAGAGAGTTCAACAAAGGAAATTAAAGTAGATAAGGGTTTTTTTTTTAATATTATAATACGAGTGGACCTTTACATTGACAACTTTTTTTTTGTATTGCTTAAAATAACACTATGGCTTCGAATGGAAGCCGACATCGGGGTAGGCTTTGAAGGTTTCTTTCTTTCTTTCTATTAAAGAATTTGGAGGAAATCTTTGTTCAGCAGGGAGACGAAAAATGGTAAGAAAAAATAAGTATATTGGCCTAAATAAATCTAGATTTTATTAACAAATATATCTACAACTACCGTAGAAGCCATACCGTAGAACCAGAAAATAAATGTCTGCCTCGACTTGTTTTACTCACCGTTAACTGTAAGCTCCAACCACTCTGTATTAGTCAATTTGAGGTAAATGCCGTATCTTATGTGTGTCTCGTGAAAATAAATATTATGGGGGCGCTGTGTGAAATGTCCATGATATTTATATATTGAGGCAGGGATTGGTACAATGTAGGAATGCGACAAATTATTCATCCAACTGAGCTTCGTTTTTAAAGCAAACTGATGAATTACAGTAATTATGATAAACTTTTTTTTTTCATATTCATTTAATAAAGTTTATTCAAGTATATAACGCTTAACTCCGTTTCGAGTGAGTTCCGTTTGTTACTTGGATAAAGATAAATGAAAAATTTGCGAAGCGCATGTTTGTGAAAATAAATATCATATCCCCGTTTCTGGATCATAATTTAATATTTGTATTTGTTGAATAAATCGGAGATACCTCTAGTATGTGGTTACCTAACACACATTTAATACGGATTCGTTGCCAAGTATTAGACTTAAGTCGACGACGTTTCCCAGCTTCGATTCTCACCCAGTATAAAACTTGTGTGATGTGCGTGAAGTTTGCTCTTGGGTCTTGTTCGTGTTACGTGACTGTGTGGGTCCATGTTTTCTACGATTCACGGAATGCTGTTGGGAACGGAAGGGGCATGAGTTTATAAGCGTTTGTTTGAAATATGACAACTTTTTGACTAAGAACTATGTTTATATTTATGAGTGAACAGAAACAAAACATTATTCATTTTCATACACAACTTTCTAGTGAAATTTCCGCACAAGTTAACAACAAAGGATTTTTCATTGTGTTTTCCACAACACAAACTATTTTATGATAAAATGTTATTCATTTAAGTAAGCGCAGCATCCGTATTGCAGCTTCACGAAACCTATAAATTATTTCTGAAGTGCTCCATTAATAAGAAGAGATAAAAGCCGGCCGATATTTCAAGTTACTGTATAAATGGTGGACCAGATGAGTCAGAATTATAACAACGGGTTCTGTAGCAACGATCAAAATTGTCAGGGAGTCATTTTAATTCATAACAGTGAAAAAGACGGTGACTGGAACTGTGTGTTGTTGGCCGGAACTCATTTCCACATATAAATAAATAAATATAAATATTCATGGACATTTCATACAGCGTCATCTAGCCCCAAACTAAGTATATCTTGTAATATGGGAACTAGATAACTGATAGAATACATATAGTACTTTTTTTTGTAAATACATACTTATAATACATATTAACACCCAGACACAGAACAAACATTAATGATCATCACACAAATGCTTGTCCTGGGTGGGAATTGAACCCACAGCGCAGAAGGCAGAGCTACTACCAACTGAGCTATGAGGCCAGTCAAAATAATACATATTTATAAAACAAATTCGGTTTCCGTGTCTTTCTGTTTATCCGCTATCTCATAAACCACGGCACGAATTTTGATGTGGTTTTCTCCATCATTGAGATAACTTTACACGGAAGAATTATTATGTATTATATAATACATGCGTGAGAAAAAGCCGATTATTTCCATTCCATTGTAAAGATGTCACAAAAGGCATACTTTTGGCCTCTTATATTGCTGATGCTGACTTAACTTTACGAGATAAATCAAAATGATGTACTAAGTAATTGTATTAAGATCTACGTCACATACACTATACAACCGTGCGAAGCCCGGGCGAGTCGCTAGTTTATTACAAACTTAGTGTAAGCATACTATATATTCCTTGATCCCTTTTCAGAATATCTTAATATGAACTATACCAAAGGAACGCCCATTGATTTATTAAGCTTATTGACAAATTGAATTTTCTCGTTTTTTTTTTCTATGTGATTAAGTGACGGAACGAGCTGAGGGCCCACCTGGTGGTAAGTGGCAACCACCGCCCATGACAACACTAATGCCACCCAGTATAAGGAGAAATCGTTTTATCGTTTTTTTAAGGAACGCTAAAATCCGGATTTTTCTATTAAGTAACTTCCCATTAGGGTGGTGATTGATTGATGATCTGTCACCCAGCTTTATATAAATATTTTCCGATGACAGTACACGAGAAGTCACCTACCGGTTATATTTCGTTCACAAATGCAAACGATTTTTTACAATATGATAAGAAAATTTACGATCCATGGAAGTATTATTATCATTATGTATCGAGACGCGGTTCTGTTTATATATAATAATATTTTTCGGATAACTAGTAAAAAAATACTAATGGTGACTCGCATCGTTTCTTGGACAGTGACGTCATAATGTCTTTTGACAGCGCATGGTGACATGGCGCCACACGATCAAACAAACTATAGCCAATGATGGTGTTGTCTCTATGTAAAATCATGGCACAAAACTAGCTGTTCCCCGCGTAAAATTCAACATTATTTTCGCTCGGAACCCTAATATCCTTCCTTATTCTAAAATAAAAGTAGCTTAAGTTACTCCTTCTAACATCTGTTATCTGCCAGTAAAACTCCCATCAAAATCGGTCCAGCAGTTTTGGAGATTAGCCTGAACAAACAGACAGACAAACAAAAATTTATAAAATTGTGTTTCTGTTTCAATAATCTCAAATGCATTTAATAAAAAGCTGTTATTTTAACATTACAAACAGATACTTCAATTGTATTTATTTGTATAGATATTCAATGATTTATTTTAAATGGCAATATGATCGGCATACCTATGCCCCTTTCAGGTCGGATAGGATCTTTTTAACATATTGTATAGTTCATTCTTGTTGTCGCTTTGTTTTCGCTGTTGACAAGCATTTTCTTGACAAACATACACATTTTCTCTGCGTCTGGGTGTCAATATGCATATGTATGTTTTTACAAAAAAACTACTATTTAAATATTGTATCAGTAATTTTGCTTCCATAGTAGAAGTTATTGAGTATATAATTTATTGTTGCGTTTCAATCCTGCGCTAACCAAACTGCAGGAATATTTTATTTTGCTTAAGACTTCTTATATTTATTCCCAAAATAATATCATGGAGAAATTTCAACCAAGAGTTAAAAAAAGGGATAAAAGTAGGCATTAATGTCGGTTTATTTCATTTTTAAATCGGCCATTTGTTCTCATTATATAGTAACTTAGCATATTCTCGTAGTAAATAAGGATAATCAAAATTCTCAACTTGATCCACGAAAGCATCACAATGAATATATTTTATTCATATATCAAGGGGATCAAAGAGATCTACTAAAAAGCCACATTCGGTTTTGTGTATTTTAGCTGAGTTAATACGCCCAATGCGTTAGTTTTGAACGTAGATTTTAGCTGGTACCTCATAATTAAGCTTTAGATGACATCTGACTTCGTTCTGAATGTTTGCTCGCTTTTGTGCAACTTGATTTGACTATTACATTTTAAAGTTATGTACGAAATAATATCTGTTAATATAAGTAAGACAATTTGAGTTACTAATTTGAAAAAAAAAAATACGAGGGATCTTAGCTATTCCTGATATGTAGTGTGTGTTTCTGACGTGACCGCCTAAAAAATCGTGCGCAGCAATCTCGTTGGTTAAAGAAGACGGTTTTCTAAAAAGCTTAATATAAAACGAAGCTACAAAAACTGATAAAAATGACTACAAAACCAGAGAATATCAAAATAATAGGTGTGTGAATATGACTCCGCCCCTTTTTGTCAAAATAAAACACATTTGTTCGCTTACAAAATTAAAAAAAAAATTATTGAAAGTATGCTCCATCTGCAGCTACAACCTTCGCCCATCGTTCAGGTAGTTTTCGTATTCCTTGCTGGAAGAAGTCCTGGTCTTTTGAGCTTATCCAGTTGTCAATCCAAATTTTGATACTTTCACATGAAGTAAACTTTTCTCCAGTAAGGTCTGTCTGCATCGTCCGGAATAGGTGGTAATCCGAAGGAGCTATGTCTGGTGAATATGGCGGGTGGGGTAACACTTCCCAGTCCTGTCCCTCTAAATATCTTTTTACGACTTCTGCGGTATGCGGTTTGGCATTGTCATGCTGAAGAACTAATTTGTTATGTCTATTCACCCATTCTGGTCGTTTTTCTTCTATGGCTCGCTTCAAACGCATTAGTTGTCGTCGGTAAACTTCTCCATTAATAGTTTCAGAGGGTTTGAGCAACTCATAATATACAATACCTTTCTGATCCCACCAAATACAGAGCATGACCTTGGCACAGTGAATATTTATTTTTGGCTGTGATGGGCCTGGTTCGCCTGGTTTCACCCAAGCTTTTTTGCGTTTAGGATTTTCGTAGTGTATCCATTTTTCGTCTCCTGTGACTATCCGATGCAAAAATCCTTTTCTTTGCTGTCTTTGAAGCAGCATTTCACAAATGGTTTTCCGACGTTCCATGTCTCTTTCTTTTAAATCATGTGGAACCCAGTCACCGGCTTTTTGAATCATTCCCATCATTTGTAAACGCTTTGCAACAGTTGAACGATCAGCATTTAATGCTGCAGCTAATTCTGATTGAGTTTGGCAAGAATCTTCCGCCAATAATGCTTCCAATTCAGCATCTTCAAATTTTTTTGGTGGTTTTCCATGTTCTTTATCCTCAGTACTAAAATCGTTATTTTGAAATCGTCGAAACCATTCCTTGCAAGTTGTATTAGACGGAGCATGCTCACCATAAATCTCCACAAGCAAACGATAAGTTTCCGCTGCAGTTTTCTTCGCAATAAAATAATGTAATAACACTTCCCGCAAATGACGTTTATTTGGAATAAAAACCGACATTTTCGAAAAGGTGAAAATAATTGTTGCTTACACTTCAACCAAATATCATAAAATGCGTTAGATAGCTGACATTCAGTACTATCGAATACAAGTATGGTCATTTATTAGTACACGTAAACAATACTAAAAACGACATCTGTTGAGAAAGGGCGGAGTCATATTCACACACCCAATACAAGAGTGCAGATCAAAAGCATGTGTAAACGGAAAGATTATTTTTATTGCAGCAATAAAGTATCCACTTAAAAGGTCCATCTCGATCACCTGCGCGTGTTATTACTAACATTAACTTGACCTCTTGTCAGATATTAGTTCTTCCACCGCTATGATGTCATATCCTCCTCAGGAGGTGATAAGGGCGTAATAAAACCTTATCAATATAGGAACAAAACAACAACAATATCGTAACTAGTGGATACCCGGCGTAAGCGTATAAATACAAATAAATTGTGCCTAATGAATTGTTTTATTAATCTTAAACTATCATCGTATTATTGTCTTTCTAATGAAACTGGTTTGGGGCACATCGGTTGAACGGTTTCAAAGTATAAAGGACATAGGTAGAAACAATTTTTGTATTTTATATATTAGGATTTACAGGTACATATACCAAATTTGGAGGTACAGGTTGTACGTGTCCCTCGAGTGTTTCGCAAGAAGCGGCGCAAAGTAAACTTGTGCCAAGTTCGTCCGGAGAAATACTGCCTCCACACCTAGTAATACGCCGCCAATCTGTGTACTCGCGTTTTTGTGCTCCAGTGAAAGGATATGGTTATCGATGAAATTACAGGCGCACGTTACATCCGCGAATAACTCCGATCGACTTAATCAATAATATATTTAGCAATTGATACGCCATCTAGGCAAAAATTAGGCATAGTATAGGCACAGATTACTTAAAGAATACTTTCTACCAGTACAATAAATAATTTCTTAATTAGACTGCCATAACGATTTTTTTTACAATAGATATTACAAGTTTTGAGCTTACACCAGTATAGACAAAGTAAGTACTATTTAAAATAGTAGGAATATTACACAAACTACTCGTAACATTTTCATATTATCAGTAGAGGAATCCTCTCTCTGAGCAGCAATCATACTAGTAAATACACCCGGTTCGCACCCGGCTTGGTAATCAAAGGCTCTGCCAGAGAGACCCTTTATTAACTTTAATTAATTGCCTTCCTACAGCAGCATACTATGAGAGCAGTGATAAGCAAACTACAGAGCCGCTTTGTTTGTCCGTCATTACAATTGAGTGACAACTGCATTCCAATTTAAACTTTTGTTATTGAAGCAAAGCATAAATATATTTTACTGTTATGATTCAATCACTTTTTTTTAATTATTAAAGCATTATTTCGCAATTCTCTCTAGCCTAAATGGATTTATGGAGTTTAGCTTAAGAGGTGTCATTAGATTCCTCTTAATTGTAAAAGTGATACTGGATATATCAAATTTAAAATGGCCAATTTTGGGCGCTATATCATGTATACAACATAGTTTCTTAAACATATAACTTGTAATATCGTATACACCTTATATATTTAAAAAATTGTTTTTTTTTTTTCACGAAGTAAGTTTTTTTTTCAATAATTTGTTGTTAATTTTTCCTAAAGTGGTCATAATGTGCCAAAACCGATATATACTATATAGTTTATAACTATATCTATCGATAATAGATTTACTATCAGTTCTTAAATTTGGGATATCTACTAAGCTTCTCCACATTTTTTGAGTGCTTTTGAATTTCTTTTTTTAGTTACACTTGCATCCCTTCCGCAAAAGTCCCTAAGATCTGGTATTTTTATTCTATGTTTCCACGCCTTCTACGACACAAGGAATCCTTGTGCTCACGCAGGGTATGCTACGAGTATCATACAAGCGTTCAATTGTTTGTGTAGTGAAGATCTCTCCTTGAAATATACGTACAAGTAAGAATAATGTAGATCAAAGTCACTCTCAATTACTGTGTTACCGGTGTACCTGCAGTGGGAACATTAGAAGCTGATATGAATGGATAGATGGAAGAATAATGGTCTGTAGACTAGTTATAGCCTTTAGGATAGTTGGAGCTCTGGAAGTATTTATTGCTCTGTGCAGTAATCAGAGGAACGGCGCCAAGACCGCAATTAAAATGAGTGATCATGAGTCATTTTCGCATTTTATTTGACACGATGCAAATTACTGAAACATGAGTCGGGATTATAAATTGTGCTAATAAGAACTACCTTTTCAGACAATTTCACAGGATAAAGTTGATTTCTGGTAAAGAAGTGAGATAATGACAAACGAAGCCATCTAATCTATTTTTACAAGCACATCAGCTTACTCGCGATAAATGAGAGTGAATGAACTTAGATATACCCTGGGGTCTCAATCCGTATTAGTAGATGTCATATGCCTTTGAAGTTTTTGTTCTTTGCCTCTCATTTATTCTTTCAACACATTTAATTATATTTGACTAGCTGCGCTCCGCGTTGTTACCCGCAGTTTTCCGGGATCAAAAGTATGTGTTAATCTAGGATTTAAGCTATCCTTGTACCAAGTTTCATCCAAATCCGTTGAGCTGTTGGAGCGTGAAGGTGGTACAAACAAACACACACACACACACAGACATACAAACTTTCGTCTTTATAATATAAGTAAGATTGGCATTGCGACTGGTCTCATAGCTCAGTTGTTAGTAGCTTTGTCTTTTGTTATAACGAACATAAATGTTTGTTCTGTATGAGTGTTAATATATACCACATATATTTACAGACAAAAACCACAGAAATAAAAAAAAGTTATGAGTTGTCTGGTTCCCATAGAACAAGCTATGTTTGAGATGCCGTAAATTTATTTTTTGCTAGAATTTTTATTTACTTAATATCACTTAATAAACTAACTTCAAACGTCTAACAATAAAATTAAGTTAATTCTTTAACCTGATTTGAAATCCATTATTTGATTTCCACGATAATTGAGCCCTCGACAGGACATGAATAATTTATGATTTTTCGTTGAAATCTTAGTCGTTCCCCAAAGCTGTACTATACACAACAAACCTTGACGATTCAGGAACGTGATTCATCAGTGGATAATTGGATAAACCTTCACAATTTTGGTTTGACTAATCCTTCATTTTTAGGTTCCGTATACATTTAGATTCTTGTTAGATGAGTCCGCAGCCTCATAGTTAGTTATCCTCTCTGCGAGATAAGATTATTGACAGAATAAAAAAGAATAAAAACAAAAATTAAAAATTGGCGATTTCCTTCCTTCCCCTTGCGCTTCGGCATTATATATTGACTATCTCCATATAAACAACTTAATCACTGGACGTGAATATCGCATTAAAAAGTGTTTACACTGTTATTCACGATACGTGTATAAACTCATCAAGAATGGCATAAATTGTGTTTATGCATGCATGCAACTTGCCCTCAAGTTGAAAACTTGTGTGCAAAAATCTCCTTACATCTCATTACAACATATCTTACTTGCAGATATCATATGACATTTTGTACGCAAAATTTGAACGTACAATTTCTCGCCACAAGACCTACGATCAACTCTCTTCAACTAATGACCCACACAGACTTAAATTTAAAATTTCATTTGCACATCCAAGCAGTTGTCCAACTGTCGGCTCCAACGCTTTATTCCATTTTCTCGCTTCACTTTTTAGTGTTTTGTGCGTTTGTGACAGGTATGAATAAATTAAATATCAATTTGGAGGAAATCTTTTCATTTTTTGCTGATAGCAAATATCTTTTTTCACTTCTTGATAACGCAACGAGGACTTTCATGACATATTATTTCTTTTTAAGTAGCCTTATACCTCAGTCAGTAGTAGCTCTGCCTCCTGCGTTGTAGGTCGTCGATCATTTATGTGATAAACATAAATATCTATTCTGCGCCTGGGTGTTAATAAATATTGTACGTATGTATTTACATAAAAATAAAGTACTATAAAGTATTATATCCGTTATCTAATTCCCATATTACAAGCTATGCTTAGTCTGGAGAAAGATGGCGCATTATGAAATAAAATCTTTGTTTAAGAATTATTTTCGGTAACTGTTTGTGTAACCTAGGGTTTTGCGAGCAAAACCCGCCGTTTTCGTACAGTAGTCCCTATAAATATTTCCACCATCATCTTAAAAGCAAAAGAGTTTGTGCTCAGTTGATCTAGAGAGATACTTCCATTCAATTTTCTATCAAACTTCAATTCCGCTACCAAGCAACCGAACTCGCATCCCGAAAGGAGTATATATCAATAAAATTGCAATAACTTAGTGTTACACCACAGCTCATGTTACACGACGGACAGTAGAAATCCTTGCGCAGGGAGCTTTTATTTATTTGTGAAGACAAGTTGTTTGGCAATATCCATTTCAATATTAATGGCCAACTATTTATTCGGTTTTGAGCTTTATAGTATCAGGTAATAAATAACCGGCTTATAAATCCGCCGGCATTCAATCTTGAATGCGAAGCAAATATCACAGAGCTTCTTGTGTTTCCTACCCGCAGAGGCTGCAAATCGGCAGTTTTTGAGTAACTTGCAGTGCACGGTGGGACTAGTGTTCAGCAGAGCTCGAGACAATCGGGAATGTATGCGGTGTGTCTTGAACTATTTTTGGAGTTATTCAAAACGTGTTTTATTTTATGCTCTAAACGTATTCTGTGCGGTGCGTTTTACGGAATATCTCACCTGAGCCTCAGTCCTGTAGGAATCCATTGTTGGAGACCCGGGGTCAGATCTCGTGGAGACAGACCATTTAGTACGGATGAAGGTAAGTCTGTTGATTATTATCTGATGAGCTAAATGTATCAAAATCGAATTTGCTCCAGCTTCCGTTCTTTTTGCGAGAATGATCGTTCAGTTTAATCATCGCTTAAACTCAAAATTGAAGACAAAGAAGGCCATATCGTTTATAAAAACACCTTCATTAGTAGAAGCCAACAGATACCAAAGAGCATAAAGTGTTTACCATCTCCTATTATACAGATTACACGTGCTTCACAGATTTTCACTTTATATGATAATTCTCAGTTATTTGCGTGCGAGGGAAGACTCTGAATTTTTTAGCAGTCTAGTACCACGTCATAAAATGTATTTTCTTTATACAGCATCGAATTTTCTTTTATCTGGATTAAATTAATATTTTATGATAAAACATCGGACGGCTAGATACGGTGTCAGTTTTGAATTAGTGAGGTAGTGGTTATAATTTGGGAACTAAATATTCTTGTGTTTAATTTTAGTAAGACTACCAAAATTATATTTTTGTAATTTATATTATCTGCAATCGGCTTTTCTAGCCATCACCACATACTCGTACAATCAGCGTGTGTAAATTTTTAGTGACACTATGAAATATCACCATTCTAAATTTGGGACAACGGGCGGTCTTATCGCTGAGAGCGATTTCTTCCATTCTTATTTTAGAAATATTGTCAATTAATTCCTCTGGTCCAGGTTCAATATTTGCCATCTTTTTAGGCAATTTTATCCTCTAGGAAACGTATATTTTTTTTCCTTAAAAGATTACCAGAATATAAATAAAATAAGGGTTTTGCTTTAAGACTTGAATCTCCAAAAGAGATTTTCAAATCCCTATTCCTATCCCTGCTTTTTCAAAGCCGTTTTTTTACTGGTGAGTATTCCATGCTCATGCCTGTCCTTTAAAAGCTTGCATATTATTTTAATGGTTTTCTAAACCATACGAATAAATATTACGAAAATATTGTCAATCATATTTCTTTATGTTCGTGTATAAGCTACTAGTTGCCCCGCTGCTTCACCAGCGTGGAATTCAGATAATATGTAGCCTATGTTCTTCATTTGGACACAGTCTATCTCCTTGATAAATGGGAATTTATGTCCATTTTAAAAGTCCCATATATTTCTAAAACATTTTTTTTTTAAACTGGTTAACAGTTTAAGTGTGAAAACGAAACAGACAGAGTTTCTTATTTATAAGATTTTTTGGACAATCATACCAGGTTGTACCCAAATTCATCCAGTATTTTCAGTCTTTTAATTTGAAATTAACAAACAGACAGGCATAATAAAATATAAGTTTGCCTTCGGTACTAAAAATATATATAAAATAGCTAAACGTAGTTAACATTATTAATAAATATTCAATGTAGGTACAGGTTTGACTTGGTATCAGATTAATTATACGAGTAGTACGAGTATAGAAGTTGTGATGTCAAAACTAATAAAAGCCAGCGCAAAGTTTCACCGTCTAGTTGGAAATTAAAAAATAAGAAGAAAGTAAGTACTAATTATGGTATGAATAAACAGGAGCCACTTCAAAACCTGTTGAAGATGGGAAAAGTTGGGAACGCCCGCTACTGTCGCTGATCGAATTGCTGAACACTACCTACTTTTGATGTCAATCACTTTCTTTCAAGTTTTTTTTTACTACTAGAATATTACGTGAATTCTAATATCTTTAAAATATGTCTAAGTTTAAACCAGCCATAGAAATATTCAATAAGATATCTATTGAGCTCAAGAAAGTAATATACAAAAAGCATGTTCAAAAACTAATTAAATATGTTCTATTTGGAAATGAATTGTACTTCTTGTATGAACTATTAATTAGTTATGACTTAGCTGACATGAACTATCAAACTATGGACATAAATTACAAATTACAATTTATTTAATATTATTTCTTGCGTCTTATGACGGCTTATGACTTATGGCGATGACGTACTGTTTGTTATACTGTTGATTGCATTTATTTTTTAGGTTACGAATAGAATAGCAGAATTTCTTTGTGAAGTTTTTTGTGATAAAATATGCATATATTTATATTATAAAATAGACAATTACTTTTCTTTGCTTAAAAAAAGAATTTGTTTTACTCACTCGTTCTGCTGTGACTAAATTTTATATACGTTAATATTCTATTTATAATTTTATATTCGCTATCCACTTTTTTACCGTGTGGCAACTGTCACGACTGTCAAAATAAAATCTCGTTTTTAATTTTACTAATTATTGTTGAAAAAGTCGTAATTTTGTATTCCAGTAGTATTTAAAAGTAACAGAAAAATAATTTTATTAAGTGTTAATAAACTTTTAATGAACTCAATTAAATTACATAAAAAATGGTAATAAATTTTGCAAAACAACGAAGACTTGAGATAAAAAAATCTTGTGCTATTAGTTGGTACCTTCTGCGCGCTATAGGTTGTGGGTTGATAAACATTTGTGTCACGAACATAAATGTTTTTTTCTGTTTCTGGGTGTTCATTTGTATTTTATCAGTAATTTGGCTCCCAAAGTACAAGCTATAGTTAGTTTGGGGCTTCATAAATATATTATTCATATTGACATTGACATTAAAATATTTTTTTGAACTAAAACTATGTTTGTGTCTCAACTGAGATGATTGTAGATCGACTTACGGACCTAAGCAAAATCCCGCTTTGGAATACCACAACATGAATCGGTCAGAAACCAAGCAGTAAACAACCACCCTTAATTGATAAATTGCCTCTTCAAACAAATAATCCGATTCAGTGATCCTCGTTTAAACAATGCTGGAATTAATACAATATAGATGGTATTTACGTTGCAATATTGGTGATTACATTGTAACATTGGTTCAATTTCGAATTAAAGGTCAACAGGGATGAAATTCTGAACATATAATTTCAGTGCAAGATAAATTACATTTTACGCTGAAATTAGTAAATAATAATAAACGTTTACAATAGGATTTCCTGTGTAGGAGATGGAATGTACAAAAACAGAAAGATCCGATCAATCGAATCAAAACGAATCAATCTACATGCTCACCATACAAAGTGTGTCCCGGCCGGGAATTAACCCTGATACCCCTCGCTTCGAAGGCTACTAGCCATAAGCTAAGCCATGGAGCCGTCAGCATAATTACTGTTTTAAGCCATCCAAAAAGTTAGCGAGCTGATGTTTAAGTGGAATTTTACATATTTTGAAAAACTGGTAACCGATGGGGCTACCAGTTTTACTGGTAACTTCACTATTGGAGACCGCAAGAAGGCAACCATAACGTGAGGTGCCTTCATTTCGATTGGAGAGCTTGTGGAAGGTGGTTGGTAGAAAGCGGATGCAGAAAACTGTTTATTTGTAAAAATTATCATATAAATTGGAAATAATGTTGGATCCCGATGTTTGTCGAAATAAATGAATTATTATTATTATTATTATTGCCTGGCACTTACCGCTGGCACTGCGTAGACCTAGGTTCAGTGAATAAGCTAATGACGCGTTAAACCTTTCAGCTTCATTTATGTTTACTCTCTGCTGCGTTTTAGTTGTGTTTCGGACTTTTATCATAATTCGGAATTAATTTTAATAATTCAGACACGTAAACATTTCATTTCGGTACGGAACCTCTGGTGGATTTTGTTTTATTTCGGTGGTGGGTTTATATATATAAATATATGTCTTAATAACTCCGCATAACCGACACAAATTTTATATATATTTTCCTGACTTCCTACATTAGTCGTAAATTAAGGTGTTGAATGCAGGCAAGTAATTGAATTACCTGTTAATACGATTATTATACAAAGAGCTAGTCTCACTGATCTCAACGTTAACAAAGGTTTAACAATAAACGTAAAATGGGGTAATAGCGAAAATGCCGCAAAATTCAGATAAGGGGCTCAGTTGAGCCCCAGAACTCGGTTGATGGCACGCGCGACAACCCTAATGCCGGTATTAGCTGAGATTTTTAAACCCCGAAGAAAATGAGGGGTATTCTTTACTTTGGTTAAATTCAACTCCAAGGATTATTTTTGGCAGCGAGGCTATCAGAATCGAACGATTAAGATCCTATAATGTTAATAAACAAGCATTTTGGCAATATTTTACTCACTTTGCGTTTTACACTTTTATTGCGGTAATTACAAATGGAAGAGCAGTGACCTTTACTGAATACTGAATTGAATGCATTGCTTCACTTTATCGGTTTTCCAACGGTTTTCCAATTATTTTAACCAAAATATTTATCCGTATTTTTAAAAGTCATTTATCAAAGTATGCCATATTTGATTTTCGGCAGTAGCATTTAAAATGGAATTATTTTTAGTTTCGTACACAGAGGCTTTCAATAGCTTAATTTAAAATGTAAAAGGGAATGGAAAATCGAAATCAAACCAAATATAGTTTATTGAGAAACAAATAACAATGAATAAGAGAAACGATGATATCTGCAAAAGTATTAAGTCTCGCAGACACCAACGCTCACCTCTGTTGCATGGATTTACCTATGGTAAAACGCAGATGTACAACTTGTGCCGAGTTAACGTGGAATCGAAGCCAGGACTCGCTTCTTCGACCTCGTTTTGAAGGCAGGGTGGCTACCAATTAAGCTGCAAAGCTGTCTAAAGGTTCAAATTAATGCAAAAATTACGAGAAGGGACTCTGCTTACTATTCAAGAACACCACAGGCAATAAGTTCATAGCTAGTATAAGAAAGCGAATCTAATTAGGTAAACCTTATTACACTGTAGTGCTTCCAAGCCGAACTTGATTACTTACCCGTAATAGCGAGTTGACCCTGAAAATTAATGAAGCAATCGAGAGACAGTTGATAGGAAGTTTGCAAAACTGGAAAAAGAGTCTACAACAAGATTAATCATTTCTAGATTTATATAAACTGGAAAACCAACAGCTATAATAACAATTAAAACTTAAATATGAAGCAAGAAGCCAATTACAGGTTTGAACACTACCTTAGACTTTTAACTTACTTACCACTTTTAATATAATAATATAAAGAAAATAAGACAGTAAACTCCCTAAATAAGCGTAAACCTAAAAATAGATATAATTGTTTTTTTTTTTTTATTTTACATTGTTTTTCCTATCCGTACTAGGTGTAACCAGTAGTATTCGCTTGTTGTACAAATACCTAACTGTTTCAAATTAAGATGGACTCATAATTTATCAGACAGTTAAAAAAAAATCTATGTGATAGATAAATCATGCTTTATTGCACATCAAATAAAGTTGTAAATGATATATACATATTTTAACAGATAAAGGTGACGCAACATAGGCGATATCTTACAGACAAACTTTGGATGAACAAGAGGTATCTATTGAAAATGAGAAAGGTGTATTTTACTTAAAGTACTCTTGTGTTTAGTTTCGTACACAAGGGTAATCATTTCATTAGGTTCCACCAGATACCATAAGATCAGTTTAGAAAGTAAATTTACATTAGGTTATCGTCTCTACTATTGTTTATTCTTATCCTCGTTTCAAGTTTCAAGTTAAACAACTAATTTGTAAGAAATTCATCACTTTACTAATTAGTATAAGGAGAGCAATACTTTGCTGTCTAATTAACTAAATGAAACAGCATTTAAATTGTTTTAGAGACATGCTTTACTAATTTATAACGAAGGCTAATGTTTTATGATTTGTTTGACTGTGACATTCAAGTGACATTGAGTAAATTTATGTCCAATATTATTTGATGATCCACATTTATAACAATATATGTTATCATTTGATCACCGCAATAAAATTTGTCATTGAAATATAATCATTAGGGGCATCCGGCTATTATTTTGGTCATATTTATCATTCATATTCATCCGATCCGCTGATAGCAGGGAAACATAATTGTTATGAAATCCGATCTGAATCGCAGCATTTTAGATATTAAACAGTAAAATAAGGTAACTTCTCTCGGACAAGTCAATTGCATGGCAACTCAAAGACTTTGAGGAAATTGAACGGGCTGAAAGAAATATCAAATAAACTGAACATTTCGTGCTGAGGCTGACTTGACTTAGAAGGAATGAAAATGAAACATCGACGCTTACAAGGTTCCCAAGATTGAATTTCTATAAATAGAAACATGAAATTTCATATTGCCGTGGGTTTGAACGTTGCAATGTCTGCTTTCTGCAATATTTATAAGTGAATTTTATGTCTTCGACGAATTTACAGTGTTGTTTGAATACATTTTTCTTCGTATTTTTTGGTCTGAGCTAAATATTACGTAGTTTGTTTTTACTACTGTGTATAGTGTTCGTATATTTCATTACAAATTAAAATTAATATTATACTTTTATAACCTACTTTTTTTAAAAGTTGAAATAACCAGTAGTGGATTTAATAGTATTAGTTAGCTTGTTTTATTATTGTTGAATTGAAAGTTAAAACAATTATGGTAATGTAATAATAATGGTATAAATAACAGGAACATTTTCCAGATTAAATAATATTTTAATACTATGCGATATTTTTGGTATGTTCTCTTTCTATTTTTACTGTATTTAAGTTTGTTTACATATATAAATGCATGTTATATTCCTAGCTATGACTACCCATACCCATCTATTTCGATATCCAAGTATACTACAGAAAAATCCATAACTACTTATAGACATGGTTCTTCTAGTAAACCGGTATCTACAAAACCAACTTCTGTTTCTAACACTACTACTTATAGTTCCACTATGTCTACGGAGGTAACAACTAAGAGGTCTTGTAATATTTGGTGTTGGATAAGAAAAGTTGGCCTATTTATCGTGCAACAGCTTTTAAGTGATGATTAATTTAAAATAATAGTTTAACTTAACAGATAATTATCGGCGAAGTTCCTGCTACTAATACTTCTAACAATTCAGCATAATTTGAAGCACAGGTTCAGATAAGAATAGGTATATATTGTTTCATTGCCAGAAACCCTTTAAATCTATTTGATCTATCTATTTAATAATTAATGTATGAATTAGACTTCTTTATTGTACAGCTTAGAAAAAACTTTCGTAATAAATATAAAAAAATAATGTCGAGTTGTTATTCAATAGTGGCCATTTTTATTATTGTTCTAATATTTAGAAATATCCGTGCTATAAGAAGTATTCTTTGAGAATTCTCAAAAAATTGGTTTCGTCAAATTTAAATACTCTATTTCAAACCTTGAATTGCTTTTAATTGTTCCCTTGGGCTTTTTCCATTAAACAATCGAAAGATTTTGGAGTAATAAGGTAGAAGATAGATTATCAACGAGATTTACTTTTTTGCCTTTAAAATGGTTCATGCCTTTTACTTAACTATAGAAAAAGCTCAATTCCTACTAAATACTCAATTTCTACAATACCAGTTGCCGTGTTCAAACGCTACATTTACTTTGTAAGCCAATCCTGATGGAGGAATTTTCAAGATGATGAGAAACATCCAACATGGCTTAACTAGTAGTACCGTCGAGATCGAGATCCTTCGAAGCATTGAAGCAGTTCAAGCTCCACTAAATAGACCAATCCAACGGAGAAATGCTTTACGTGAATGATCTGTAAAGAAATAATAGACTGATTTAAAAATCGAAAAAACCGACATCTATAGTTTCATCACTTTGGCGCTCTAGGGGGTGGAATTTCTCCATGAACTTTTTACGGGACCACCTCAGAGGCACACAATCAAATTTAAAAATAATCACCTTAATAGATCCACAATTTGTAACATAATAAAAAACATACAGCCGAATAAAGAACCTACTACTATTTTTAATTCGAAATTGGCCTGTTTTTAAGTCGAAATTTGCCCACGTGGCAACGTTATAATCATGAAAATACATCTATGATAGATATCATTGATAGATATTAAATAGTTTGTTTCATAAAAATCATTACTATTTTGAAAAATGTAAAGCAACTTTCCATTTGTCATAAGCATGGAATCTTAGCCTTACATACGACTTAAATATTATACTTACCAACAACATCGCTTCAATGGTTTGACTTTTCAAACCATTGCATCAATACTAGACACAATTCATAACTATTATATATATTGCTATTACTTTTGTCGAACTAACAAAAATGCTTAATTGAGACCACCTAATATAAAAGTAAAGGCAATATAATTAAAACAGAGGTATCAAGGAAAACATAAAATTTTTGCTTATAAACAATATATTATATCATGTAAAGAACAAAATTGAAAACAAAAAATACATTCATTTAACAGTCGCATATCTAAGGTATTTTTTATTACTCCAAACATAAAACCCTCAAAAAGGAATTCAGACACGACGGGCGCATATTAAAATGCGAGAAGTATTAAAAAACTTTTTCAATTCAATCAATCTGCCATGGTGCCTTTGTAGAGAGAATATGAATTGTTTCTATCCATCCTGAAAGAAATGGGATTCCTTTGAAACATGTTTTACAGTCAGTTTGGACACTATAAAAACCCTACATAATTATCCGTTGTTGTATCTACCACAGTAATAGTAAAAACCTTATAAATCCAACAACCAAGCCATCATTTATGCCAACAGAAATCAACTACAGAGTTATCGATGGCTCCTAAATGAATCAATATATTAAACTTTTTTAAACTTATGGATAATGTGCCCGTTTCGTCTATGAAAAAAAAAAACAAAGAAATTAAAACTCCATTCAAGTCTCCATTTAGACTGTTTCTTATCAGAACTAAGCACAATGGCCGATTGTGTTACTGCAATGAACACTAGTATATAAACACAACACAATGGAGTTAACAACACAACTTACATAGAACGAAAACAAAGCCTTTAGTCGCTAATTTGAGTTCTAGAAAGATGTCCTGAACAATAGCGTGAGCTTGCCAATTCACAGTGACATAAACTGAGTGTAACTTGTAAAAATTATCTGCACAATGGAAAGTAAGTTATTAAAGTCGATTCCCTTTAAAACTTTTATTTATTTTTGGCTATTTTAGGCCATCATTAATAAAGTTATGTTATTCTGCCCGGTTGTAACAGTTTCTAAAGTCTAGTCTGAGAATTTGTCCCATAAAGATCTGCCTGAATTCTCAACTCCGAGTGTCAAATTCTAAAGCCGCATATTCGAATTCATTTTTTTCGAAAATAAGTCGATTTTTATTTAAAAGGAAAACAAACATTTAAAATTTCAGAAATAAACTACAAAATCTCCCGATATAAATAACAAAATCTCAAGATGGGAGCTCTAACTGAAAATAATTTATGTTTAAATATTTTTTTTCAAGATAGAGCATGCTTTAAGAGTCACGTATTAGTTGGTATACAACTTAGAGATTATTATAATTAGAGAGTACGCCGGTGTCCGGAAGGAAAACAAATCTCTTGTGAGATTAAGTGATCCGTCTCATCCTAAGCGTACTCAAATTTGCAATTTGTCGAAAGGCTCTCTTGAGATTTCGATATCGTGAAAAATATTTTTCAAATTTTCGTTCAGATTGTACCTTATTTATCCAATACATCAAAAGTCTGTCTCGAAGAGATACTGACGAGTGTTTATGGTCCAACGCTTTCATCAGATCATATTTTCTTCTGTATTTATTGAAGCGTAAGTTTCTTTCATGATCGAATCTGTGTTAAAACAAATAAACACAAAGGAAAGAAAATTAAAGGTTTCAACGTATCTCTTAATTTCGAAATGCACTTTATAATTTTTGCACACTAAATTCATCTTCTTTTCAGAGAAACAATCAAATTTATAATCTTATTTAGATGGTTTAAAACTATTTATATATAACAAAATAAATTGGATATTTAAAAAGAATATTTTTGATAATGAATTGTTTCATAAATTATTGTGGTTTAATGTTCTTTCGTACATCTCTATCTAGACCAACGATTCAGAATTGAACAATAATATCATGTGCAATATCTTAAATGGCCAATAGCATTTTATGGATACTATTTCAGAAATACTCGTATTCTCAGCAATTCTGCTGGTGAGTGTCAGCGGTTACCGAACAAATTATTTCTCGCAAACAATGAACTCCGAACCCTCGATTTCTATACTATATGCTCGCGACAAAAACAGCGATAAGGTTACAGATGAGTGCCTCACAGAAATGTACCCGAGAAACCTCTACAAGTATCCATTACACATAGACAGGAACGATATCCCATGCATAATTCATTGCGTGTTGAAAAAGTTTGGTATTATGTCCAACGACGGATTTATCAACATAAAGAACTACTACAGAAGGGTGCAAGCCATCCATCGTTACGATCCACGGATTTTGATCTCCGACGTTGGGGAGACGTGTG